>OY720645.1:24123108-24723108 GCA_963169105.1 Ceriagrion tenellum | reverse complement strand
TTTTCACCTGGGTACCCATGGAAAAAGTTAATAGGTATTTCATATGCAGTCGAATTTGGATTAGTGATTGTCCTGGGGACGAAGATTTTTTTTTCGCTTTTAGTGGTTTGTCATATTTGGAGGTTCATGTGGAGCTACTGTTACATAAAGAGGTGTTTTCCCATAATCAAATTATAGCACTTCTTGTTTCACATATGGAGGTGTGAACATGGGCAACGGGATGAAAAAGTCGTGGGGAACTAAGATGATTTTTAGTACCTCACTCATAGTGACAACACTTCAATTGTTCATGGCGCACCTCCCTCTGCAATTGATATTAGATGGGTACTCTATAATTTAATTCATCAATGATATTATCATTTGCATTCCATGAATCATCTCAATAATTAATTGCACTCTTTTAATAAGATCTTAGAACTCGAAATAAAACCACAGCTATGTGGTGGTACACAGCAGAAGAAGAACTGGATTCTTTGAGGAACCTGTTCTGTAATTTTCTAGTTCATCAACCATAATACTATTGAGAGAAGGCATTGGATGTAAATTGGAAATTTCCTATTTCTATGTTCACGTTGTACTTACAGATAAAAGGGAAATGTGGAGTGAATAGCAATGTTCCTATTGCAATTGCTATTTTTTCCACCTATATTTTATCGTGGTATACAGTGCTACAACCATACTTACCTAACTTTTTGTTATCGAGATAAAATCTATATTATATAGATATCTTGGTAGTTATCTAGATAACAAAAAGTTAGGTAAGTATGGTCGTAGCATGTAGAAGCTTCTGAACATCAAACATAAGGTTGTTCCGAGTATCTGTAATACATCGGTGAGAGAATAAGTTGGACTGATAAGTGAACGGCATTGCAAAATATAACATTAAATGCCTTATTACTTTTCCCTAGTGTCTGAGACAATTTGGCACCTATTGTATGCTTCGTGGGTAATAGGTGAAACATCATTTCTTCTTCGGTTGATATCCATAATTTCACATGACTACTACTCCTTGAAGAGCTCAATAGCATTATGAATCCAATCTAATCTAGTTATAGTGGGTCACGGAAAGGCATTAATCACCAGCCATTCATTAAAAAGCAATGATTTTATGGCAACTGGCCATTTCCGTTCGAACGGATTTTATTAAGAACCATTATATCCACTGCGAGCGTTGGAACGGTGGGAAATGTGGTTCATATTTGGGTGAAAGGCGCGGCCGCTGTTCCTTAATAACAACAGATGTCCATAGGATATCCATTTCATGTCCACTACGTCCGATTCTGGTCCACTGGCATTCCGGATGTCGATTGTACATCCCAGGGATATCTAGTAGTGGATGATACCAAAAGTGTCTGTATGGGATTTACGTTGGATGTCCTGTTTCGGACCTACATACTGTTGATACCGTGATATAACTGAATATGAATGGTGTTTTTTTTTTAATCAGAAAACTGTTCATTATTGGAAGAGGAAATATTTCTCCAGGAAATCATGATTTTTTTGTTA
Organism: Ceriagrion tenellum; assembly: GCA_963169105.1. Classification (NCBI taxonomy): domain Eukaryota; kingdom Metazoa; phylum Arthropoda; class Insecta; order Odonata; family Coenagrionidae; genus Ceriagrion; species Ceriagrion tenellum. Next base: position 24,721,602 of record OY720645.1, on the reverse strand, counting down.
CAAATTTTTTCTATCCAATGCAATCAAATATGTAGAATTCAAAAGTACTGCTCAAGGAGAAACTCCACAGTTTTGTTAGTTTTTTTTTCAGAAGCAGCGGCGCAAGTGCGCAAGAATTAGTCGGTCGCTGGCATGAAAATGGTATAAGCACATGGTCTGTGATTTCAAGTGCTTTTTGGTGCTTACAGGTTAAAGATTTCAGGGTTTACTGCATTGAGGAATTGTAATAGGGGTTGAGGTAAGTAATTAACAGTATGTTATGAAAGTTGTGTGTGCTTCCCCATGTATTAATGATATTTTCGTAATTCTGTGGTCATGGTTAAGCTAGTGCAATTAAGTTTTCAATGGGTGATGTGATTCCTAGGCACTAGGTTAAAAGTGTGTGGAAACTTTGTAACTTGTATTTAGTGTATTTATCAAATAAATGTTGCACTTTTTAAATTATTTTCACTTTTGTTTTGATTTCAATTTATATGCAGCACTTTGGTCAATTTCATTCATTTATTAGGTGTTATTGCTCCTGCCACTCTTGCTCTAGGGGTCATAGGAACATAGATGTCCTTCACCACGAAAATGTTGAATCGCATGGGGAGGATGCTTCTCAGTAGTGTATATTGTTTCAACAAAGTTTATAAAAATACAACAATATCTGATGTGGACATTACATGGATGTCCTACGGATATCGGATTTTGGGGCATATGAATATCCTATGGACATTCATGGGATGTCACTGGATATATGTGGGACATCCATAATATCTGCCTTGGACGTCCATAGGATATCCATTGGATGTCCTTGTGTTGTTTGGGTTGTTACGTAGTTCACATTCCTAAGTGTGGATGGACTTAAGAAATTTCGTATTTTGCTTACAGTAAATATAATATATAATTTTGGAATAACCTCGTTCACAAGGAAGCAGTAGGAAGAAGAGTTGTTCTGTAGCATTGCGTTCTGTCACCAGGGAAAACATTGTTCTTTCTATTAGAGTTTGCCTTCGTAATAAAATTAAGGCTTCGTCGTGGCAGCATTGTTTTTATCTCTCTTCTCTTCCGATCCCCTGTCTTTTAGGACAAGATTTCTTGAAGAAAGCCTCAATTTCTATTCACCCCAATGGCTTTTCCTTCGCTTCCTGTCCGAATCGAGTGTATTCCTTCTGCCACGAAAACGACTCATGCGATTAGGATTCTACTTCCACCGACTTAAATGACCAATTTTCTATGGACAGCGAAGATTTTGTTCAAACCTGCATTGCGAAATCTATGATTTTGAGCGACGAAAGCAATTCGTATCCGCCAAATCAACATTCAATCACCCGCTTGTCTCCCCCTCCGTCTGTCTTACAGAAACAAATGAAGAACATTATGCACGTTATGCCTCGGTTCCCCGATGTTGCTCAGCGGGTCACAGCAGATACTCTTTGATTATCAATCAAATTGAGAATTATGATAGTTGATAATGGGGAACCCGCCGTAACTTTCCTCAGGATGAATGTTAGAACCGGAGAAAAAAAGAGTAGACTCTGTGGTTGATGTTTCGCTGAGGGGTCCCACTTTCGACTTCCAATTACAGTGGATTCAGACGACGTACACGAAATATCCACGGACTCTGTAACTGGATAAAAGTATTTACCACTTTAAGGCCTTTGACGAAGTGTAGGTATTCACGTGAAAAAAACTTTCTTTTGCGTCCTCTATGTGGAATGGCTCTTCCCTTTTGAGTTTTTGGTTTTCGGGTGCAGTGTACTGTTTCAGTCATGAAGAAACGTATGCATATTCATGGTTTCAGTGATTCTATGAATTTTTTTTCTGCTAGATGATTGAACCATGAATATGATAAAACCGCGGGGCAATCTTCCTCTGAGGCGTGTAACCCCTCCACCGATGAGGAGGACCTGTGCTGCGAAGTGGTGTTTTAACTACCAAGGAGACCCAAAAGGTCGACATAGATCATTTCATTCGTTTCCTAAGGATACTTGCAGGTATATTCTTTATCCATTGGTGCATATTGTTAAATTATGATAATAATAATTTATTTATCCTGCGATCATATTACATGATATGGGGTATGTCACTTCATTACCAAAATTACAGTAATTTATAAAACTAAAGACTAGAAATTCCCTTGGTTACATGTTTAAAAATTCTTCAATATTATAAAAATCATTTGCTAGCAGATACAGTTTTAGCGAAGACTTACAACTTACAATCGAGTCGCATGGTTTAATTTTCCATGGTAGAGCATTGAATAAAATGGCACACATATTCTGGGGGCTGTAACAATAAAGCCTCAGATTATGCCAGTTGATAAACAGGTCATTTTTCTGTTTAGTTCCATGGTTATGAATCTCTGTTGTGGTTATAAATTTTCTCAGGTTTTCTTTAACAAAACACGTAAAGGTAAATACAAGGTAGTGTTAAAATCTTTTAATTAATAAAATAGTTTTTACATGATACGCAGGGCTTAAACATGTATCTCAGTGACCTTTTTACGAGTACAAAAACTCTTTGCATGGAGGGAAATGCCCCAAAACATTATGCCATATTTAATGTGAGAGAATACATTGGCATAGTACACTTTTAGGAGTAAATGTAGAGAAGGGCATTGGCTTAGACATTTTAATTGGTAAATGGCACCTGTAAGTTTGTTGGCTAAAAGGGAATTATGTGTGTTGCACTCTGAGGTATCTGATATGTTCAGTCCTGGACACTTAATTGATTTTGACAATAAAACGGTTTGATTCTCCATTGAAATTTGAATTTGGTTAAGGTTCTTGGTCTGGTAGGTATGAAATTGAAGTAGCTGAGTTTTTTGTGCATTAAGTTTAAAATTATTAGTAGAACGACAATTTGACATGGAAGATATGGCAGTGTCAATAGAGGCTGATAAATCTGGAGTTGAAGAAGCTGATAAAAATGTGAGGTATCATCAGCAAAAAGAACTAAACAACTTTTGTCACACAGGTAATATTGTTGATTTAATACAAGAAAAGAAGTGGTCAGATAGTAGATCCCTATGGAACACCATGTGATAACCTTAAGATTCTTGATGAAAATTCAGTTCTAACTTAATTCAGGTTATCATAAACACTCACGCTTTGTGTCCTATCAACTAAAAAGGTTTCAAGCCATTTGAGGGCAGTGCCCCTGATCCCCTTACAGTCAAGTTTAGTAGTTAAAACTGGATGATCAAATGAGTCCAAGGCTTTTGATAGATCATAAAAGATTCCATGTCAGTTCATCCAGGCCATGACACCCACCATCTCAAATTTTGATGAACTTTGGTATGTTTCATCCTTGAATGTAGACATGAAACCATGTGAAGTTTTTCTTGTCTCTCTGTACTAGTTTTTTTTCCACAACCATTTGAAGTTCAGGTGAAATGCAGTTTTTCTATGACCAAGGCGGGAAGGCCCAACGCTGACGATCACAATAGTGAAACGCACTTTTTTTAGTATTTTAACATCTTTTAACTCGGAAAGCACGCAAAATGCCATGAATTTTATTTTCAGAGGTGGTGGGTTATATCCTTAGGATTATTAGAAAAAAAATAGCTTGATTAACATGTTGCCTTTGGTCAATAATTAATGTTTTATAGAACCTTGCATTCTGCGTTAAACTTTCTCAAATCTTATGAAACGTAAGGATATAGAGAATTTTTGACATCTCTGAGTATCAACTCTCAATTTATTTCTGAAATCCTCAGAGTTTCTATGATAAAACTGCAAAAATTCATAAGAATTGGATGAGAAATAAGACAGACAATTTTTTTCCTCTGGAGGTACAAGTGCCCTCGGATACCTTGGTCATAGAGAAACTGCAGTTTCACCTGAACTTCAAATGGTTGTGAAAAAAAACTAGTAGAGAGAGACAAGAAAAACTTCACATGGTTTCATGTCTACATTAAAGGATGAAACATACCAAGTTTCATCAAAATCTGAGATGGTGGTCATCAATCTTATATTCCCGGATGAATTGACATGGAATGACCCGAGAGTCTTTTTTTCTCATATAGGGCTTGATAAGTTTTAGATAAAAACTCAAAAACAGCGGAAAGGGTAAAGTGGTTTTTTTCTAAAGCCATGTTGTGAAGGGGTGAGTAGATGCTATTTTTCTGAATAACTAAAGAGTCTAAAGTACATCACTAATTCAAAAACTTTGGAAAAAGAAGACACCAGGGATATCGGTCGATAATTGTCCGGGTCATATTTGTCACCTTTCTTGAAAAGAGCATAAGCCTTGCTGTGTTTTAACTTTGATGGGAATTGACCACAAGTAAGGGATTCATTGATATTGTGTAGTTAAGGAGCCAGGATGATGTCTGATGCTCTGCATAGTATAATAACAGGGACTGCCTACCAGGAAGCATTTTTTTTTCTAATGAGCAGAAGTGATTATTGAAGGTATTGGCAATGGTATTTGTGTCTTTGATCTTTGTGTTGTTCAGTTTGAGTGAGAGGGTATGGCTATATTTAATATTACCATTACAATGATCATTTGTTATGCGCTGCTGTTGTATGCTGTTCTTGAAATATTACTCTATGTCAGTAGCAGATTAGAATTATATTCCTTCTTGGCTTCATTAATATTTTACTGGTAGTGGCACAGTCTTTTTTTGTATTCCAGATTAACATATGCATCATTGATTGCTTTTCTGGCAAAATTTAGATCTTTAAGTTTAAGACTCAAAGATCGTAATTCTGGGGTAATCCAGGGAGATTTATCCACTTGTGTGTCTCTAACTTTGGACTTTGGGATTGAACCACAGAAATTTAACATAAATGATTCAAAGAAACAGTTAAATTTCTCATCCACAGTAGAAGCTAAGAATACATTAGACCAATCAGTTCCATGCAGGCTGGATAAGAAGTCGTGCACTTCCCCTGCTCCAATAAACCTCATACATTTATACGTAGTATGGGAAAGGATTCTATAGGATGAAAATTGAATATGCTGGGCTAGGTGGTCAGAGAAACCTAAGTCTTGGGTCTTCACCAAAAAACTGGAGGGATCCAAGTTAGTAAAGATGTTGTCGATTGTAGTTTTACAGTGAGAAGTTATTCTGGTGGGTACATTATTAGTAGGCTGCAAATTGTGGGATTGTGTGACATCGAGGAGTTGATTTATATCACAGCAATTTGCTAATAATTTGCTACTGGAATCGCTGCACAAAATTAGATTCTTTGACTTCCTAGAGATTTTCAGCAGAACATTGTCAAGCCATGATAAAGACTGGCAAACTTCACTTGATGGAGAGCGATAAACACATACTATTGGTAACCAATGTGCCATTAGCTTTTACTTTGACTGCTGCACATTCTAGGATTTCATCGTATGAAACCACATCAATAGCTTTGGCAGTAATGGTAGATCTAGAGAAGATTGCTATGCCTCCGTATTTGAAAGTTTTTCTGCTATAAGAGGATACTAATGTGTAACCAGCCATTTTATGTAAAGTAAGTTCTACTTTTGACATCCACATTTCAGAAATGCACAATATATCAGGTTCACAGTCTTTTAAAGCAATTTCCAGGAGATCAAATTTATTTTTAAGGCACCGGATATTAATGTGTATCACTCACACTAATGTAGCACTATTTAGTCACAGGGTTTCTTTGCCGTTCCTACCACCAGCACTGATGTTGTCCTCTTTGTTAATGTTTGAAAAAAAGTCCTTTTAAAAAAAAATTAAATTATGTTACAGTATGGGAGATTGTATTGTAAATGTTGCTATCACTTCTGCGTTTATTCCAGAAAAGAAATTACGATACACCCCACGAAAGTTCGTTCATATTTGTTGCTTACCATGCCTTGGAGTATTTAAAATACGGTCTTAAAGTTCTAAATTGTCTCGTGGCATAGTTCTGAAGCCAGTTGAACTCACTGAAAGTGTTGAATATACGTATTGCAATTTAGCCTCAATTCTGCCAAGTAATTCAGCAAAGTAACCTAAATAGTAACTAGAATTCTATAGTGATCCAGTTCCAACTCCAAAGGGAGCAGTACATTTTTTTAAATCTTCAATTTAATTATTTACAAAACCACTCAATAACAGCTGAACACTACATTCAGGGTTCATAACATTAGAGAGTATTTTGAGTGCAATGTTGGTGACTTAACCATTAGGTTGTCTTTTGTTTTTCAAGATACGAACTTGCTTCATATACTGTTTTTGCCTCTGGATACGATCAATTCTTGAGATACGAATTGTGATAACACTTCACTAGACTGTGTGTGTTCTCTTCAAAATAATTGCACTCACAAACTGATTCAGCAAATGCACTATGAAGCACCATAGTGCTCATCATTGTGACTATGAAGCTCTTGTTTCGTTAATGTGTTCGCATCCTCTCGCTAATTGTTGAAACAAATAGAATTAGCATTAAATATTGATAAGCATAATTCAGATAAGCCACCAAAAATTAAATCACTATTCATACTTTACTGGCTCAGTAATGTAGTGATCTAACTCAATGTGTACCTTGGTAAATTTAGATTCTGATATCTGAGATAGCTAGTTTTATTTTTATTGTCGTGTGCGACATATTTTTGACCAATGGAATTTCAATGGTCATAGGAAATAGAACTCATGAAATCAGGATGGTTGCACTAACACAAGATCACAAGTACACAACACAAATATATCCAGGGACTTACAAATACAGTGTGAGAAATTAGATATTATCAACTATATTGCAGAAGAATTCCTTCATATTATAAAACTTTTTGCGTGAATGAATATCCATCAACTTTAGATTATATATTGACAGAGTTAATTCTCAAGCCACATTTACACGATGTATGTAACCTCACAGGTAGATGTTTGAACTAATTAATAATTAAAATTGCATGCAAGAAAAGCTTGTGTGGCCGTATGATAGCCCCTGTCCTAATTTGGAGCTTTTGTCCATACATCTGTTCAGCCATGTAATTGCGCGGATGCATGCATTATGTAGTTTGCCTTTTAATGCTGTAACTTAAGTAGTTAATGCCTTGATGATACTGTTCACATATGATTTAACCTACCTTAACAGCCAATTTTCCGGCTCCCCATTGGCAGAAAACAATATGATATCAGACATTAAATCATGACACGCACGTAGAAAACACTGAACATTTATTTATTTATTTCACCACCAAAAATGGCAGAGAGGCTATTACATTGGCTGACATAATCAATAAATAAATAAAATTTTCAAACAAAAACATGATAAACATTAAATAAAACAATATGCATGAGCCGGGAATTTGGGAAGCCTGTTTTTGACATTTATCGTTAATTCATCTCTTTCGCTAGCTTGGTTGATGTCTCATCAATACCCCCATTGTTCATTTTCACCCTCTATGATCCAGGTATATCAACTAAACTCTCTCTTTCACCTCTTTCCCCACCATTGTAAGTTTGAACCATGAGTATACATTATGGATTCTCAACTCATCGCCAAAAACTGTTGCCTAGAGTTCTGTAAACAGACAACTTTTGTGATTGAGTCACTGTCTAGTGATGAAAGACGGCAGTTCAAATTTAAATACAGTCTACACATCTGACATAATCGCTTCTTACCGCTTTTACTTACCAGTAACAGGGTGTCCACGGACCCTTGAAAACCGGGAATTATTTGGGGAATTTCCCAATCCGGGAAATTTCCGTGAATTATTCAGGAATTTCTGGTATATCCTGGAATTTTTAAAATCATTTCAAGATGGAAAAAATCCTTATTTTATATTTTAATTCAACCGTGAAAGCCATAAAATATATGTTGTCTGATAACTGTACGTGGTGTAATGGACTTAGCGTCGGTATTAATATGTAAATCGAAGACCTGAACTTGGTTAGGCTCATTGTAACGTCAGTGTCACATGCCTTTTTACCCTCGTTACCTGTGCATTGGACAATAAGATGCTCTAGTATTCATCATTGGCGGCATCATGGCCTATTTTTTTTCGGTGTGCGGCGGTGCTCTGGTGAGGCGTCCACGCCGTTGATATCTACGGTGCTAATTGATCCATGACGACTGACTTAATGAAATACGAGGTTCAAAACAAAGATTAAGTATGCATCCTAATACTGAGTAAAATTTGTGAGCTTTACAATCTTAATTTAACTGCGACAGCGCGGTGGCAGTCACACCGACAAGCAGACTCAGTGGCCCAGCGGTGCACAGTCTAAAATCGGGCTGAGGCATGGACACAATTCATAAACAAGTACCTTAAGCAATATTAAAACCTATACATGTACCCATTATTTTACGGCCCGTGTTGTTTTTTCTCACATTCCATTAATTTCTCTCAAGCATTTCACAGTCCAATGTTATTTTCTATTTCTTACGTGGAGTAAAAATACTCTCAATTTATGGAACAATTGGAGGTGAACCTTATTCACAGATGTGCAATGCGTTCCGTTCCAATGCATTCGTGCAAATATTTTTATATCTATTTGTGGTATTTGAACATTATTTCTGTTCAGTTGCCATCAGTAAGCATTTAAATTAAAGATTGCAACACATGGAGTGGTGTTTACTCGATGCATATCTCTGTGCGTGTTGAAGCTTGAACGTATTCTCCGTCAACATTTTTGGGGGTCGCGAGGTTGCGGTATGAGCTCCTTCGGGGTGATCCTACTGATGCCTGTTTCCCTCTCGGCCTGGGTCGTTGGTGTCCGAAATCAGTAGAAGAACTACCTTGGGAACAATGATTTGCTAGGGACGAAATGACAAAAAAAATTGAATAATCTTCAAAAAATGAAATAATATGAATGAATAATTGAGGTGACGAAGAGAGAAAAGTCACCTTTAAATTTCTCTCAACAATAAGGAAATCAAAATTTATCACCATATAAACATGCAAAATTAAGTAAAACATGAAAGCTGTGAAAGAGCCTGTGCTTTAATTTGTTGCATTTATTCACAAATCTGTGCAGCCACGTAAGTGCGCAAGTACATGCATATTGTAAACACTCATTGTGAGGAATACGACCATGCAGATCGCCAACATTTGCTTCACGTTTTATCAACTTCCAAGACTCACCTCAAGATAGCTGGCGAGTATCAACTATTCAGCAATTAGAGATCATACCTCAAGAGTCCCATTTCTTAATGCTAAGCCTGCTCTCAAAGTATCAACCAGGTCACCAGACCAAGCTACAAAATAATTTTAAGTCGAAAATGTAATCGTGTGAATTTTGGATTCCAACACGAAACAGCAGGGTAAATGGGCAACGTGAGATGGGTCAGAAGCAGGAGTCGGTTGACTGCGCCACAGACATTGTGACGCCAAAGCAATCGGGATGGTCGGCAATTGGATGGTCTGGAAGGAAAGGACCGACCACCTGTCCGACGGTTCTGTGTATTATAATCTTTGGTTCTGACGTTTCGTCGGGAGTCCCTCCAACCGTCAGCCCCAACAGTTGGGTGTTCTGGTCAGAGCAGATATAGCAGCTTCAAAACAAGATCACTGACCACCTCAAGTCAGTGACGTGCTTACTAAGTGCTACGGGAACTGGTGGTGGCTATTAAGCGGCAAGAAGTGCTTGACTCCATCTCGAGAAGTAACTGATTTGGATAGCCGTGCCACACAGTCGCTTGTAGCAGCATTAAAGCGGCCCATTCAAAATTAAGACTCTGCGTTTCAACCTTAAGGTTGGTGTGGATAGGTGAGTGTAGAGCTCACCCCAGAGTAAGCCAAAGGCGTGTGAATTTCACACATTCAGGGTAAGGGGGCCGGTTCCTTTCCCTGGGCCACCTCGCACTTCGAGGATTTTTGTTTGGGGGAGTCCGAAGGCTTCACCAGGATTTGAATCCAAGACCCTCTGATCAGTAGCAAAACGATCTACCCACTAGGCCACCACGCTCCCAAAAATTAAGGAACACACCAAATAATAACATTTATCAAGGATTGTTTTTCTTTCGTTTAACCATTATTTCTGCAGAAGAATCCCAAAAAACAGGAGAATTGCCTCTGTAAATTAGGCAATTTGAGCCTGAAATGTTAAAACATGGTTCGGCAAGGTTTTGTGCAGTCAAGCTGAAATTTTCTATGACTTGTTTATTTATTAAATTGCACCAGAAAATGCATTGGCTCCATCAACTTTCTAAAAACTTTATCTTTTGGCCACCCTAATGTGGGGGATCAGATGTCCGGATGGGGTCATTTTGTCAATAAAGCAACATTATTTTTTTTTTTTCCACTTTTTCTTTTTTAACTATCTATATTTATTTGATATCTATATTTTTATTAGGTTGTGTTTAGCTAGGAAAATCCATATTATATGTAAAACGTGAAAAATATCACTGGCTCTTATATAAACCGCGATAATATAGCCTGGAAATTTAAAAAAAATTAGCCTTGAAAACCTGGAATTATGCTTGAGTTTTTTATTGTGACTTTTGTGGACACCCTGCAGAAATCATAATGCAGTGGATAAAAAATGTATGTACTACATGTGGGACGTAATAACACTTTTTTAACATCGTTTATTTAGAGATATATTTAATTCCTCTCCAAATTCAATTACACAAATGCACAGTTAACTTCTTAGCACTTTGTTAATATCGCTTTATGGCAATTTCATAGTAATGTAAGAGAAACAATTGCACTTTTCCACAAAATTGTTTTAATGCATACAACGCGTTTCGGCTCACAGAGCCATCATCAGCTACAGTCTTGTACCTGATGATGGCTCTGTGAGCCGAAACGTGTTGTACGCATTAAAACAATTTTGTGGAAAAGTGCAATTGTTTCTCTTACATTATGAAGAACTTCCACGATATCTCGCCTGAATCTGTTGAATTTATTAGCAATTTCATAGTAATATGAGGTGAAAAAAGTGGAATAAATTAGAAGATAGATACAAATACTATAAGCATTTCAAAACCAAGATCCGACAATATCATCTGTGGGTAAGAAATTGTGCCAATAACTATTATTTTAATAACAAATAAGGGAGATATTGTTGAACCTACTCCAAAACCACACATGAATAGTAGGATACACATTAACATCCACATCAATCTATCTTGTGATTCCTAAGGCTCTCAATAGGTAATAAACCAAAAAAAGTAGCTGAAAATTACCAGTAAAAGATCCACACGGCAGAGAAAAGACTCACGATGGAAGTTTCATATGTCTCTTACACACTTCCTGTAGTAGATATTTCCTCTCTAGCATTTACAAAGTAATTGTTAGGTCTCAAAAATAGTCAGCTATTATTCACAACATTAAGCAGTTCATACCTCTTCATTGTTATTGAATATTCATCACAGTTTCGCATTAACAACGGCTATTTACGATTAGACTGAGGAGACTTTTTTGTAAGTAGCACCAAGGACTGAGTGAACTAAAAGTGGAAATTGAGGCAACACATTACCTTGGCAACGATTCCAAACATTTAAATCCATAATATGTATTCATGGTTTGACCTTACTGTCAAGTACTTCCCTCTCTGGACCTACAGTTCAATCATAATAATACTTTTGCAGTTTTTGTTTTGTTGTGATAGTGGAAAAAGCTTTCTTATGATCAGGAACCTTAGGTTTCAAATTGGTATTAGTTACTGGGATTACACCTCTCAAATGTCTACCCATTAATATTTGGGCAGAAGCTACTCCATCAAGTACAGGTGTATTAGGTAATTAAAGCATGCATAAGAATGGATCTTTTTTATCCTCTTTTGCTTATATTAACAAAATCTGTATAGTCTGCACCTCTCTTTCAACTAAGGATGAGTCGAATCCAAATGTCGATTCTCGATCCCACTGATTCTCAGGATTGAAATTGGTATCGAGAATCGATCGCCTAAAGTCCATTCCGATTCCATCAATACCTGATGGATAAATATTCAAATCAAATTTCATTTATCACATCATATTCATCTGAGTAATTTTGGGTGTGGGCTATCAGTTTGTACTGTTTACGTTCTACCTCAATAAGCTGAGGATATACTTGCTGTTTGTTGATAAATATACTTTTTGAGAGACTAAATTGTCCTTGTTATTTTATTTCAGCCAATACTGGAATCAACTCATCCCTACTTTCAACCATTCCATTACTCTGAGAATGATAAGGACTAGATTACTTATTCACAGATAGCATCATGAAATATATAGAGAGAGTGAGTTAGGATTAAAATCTTAAGAGACAGAAAGATGGGTTTTGGTGGAGATGAAATATGTGCACCAAACATGGCTTTAATTTTTGTTTCTGTAAAGAAAAGAGTTTATTAATTGTCAGGGGATTGCCCCAGAATATAATTCCTGACAGAGACATTTCATTCTCAATCTGCTATAAGTATGGAGCCAGACAGGATGATGTCCTTCTGCCCCAACATAAGTAATAATAATAATTATAATGTTTATTTGCCCAAGGATCTTGTACATAAAAAATGGACAAGATATAAGGCACGTTAAATCATGTACATACACTAACATATCTATTTAAATGTGCTAACAAATACAATTAGAATTATTCAAATTTCAGAGCTGTCTCTGGTATCTCTGAGATATTCTTCAATGGAATAATACATTTTGTTTGGCAAATGTCTTTTCAATTTCAACTTGAAGGAGTTTATATTGCTTACATTTTTTATACACGTAGGCAGATAATCATACATCTTGATGCCCATTTCATTAGGCCGCATCTTAGCAATTTTCGTGTGCACAAAGTAGTGATGAATGTGACCTCTTGTTCTTATTTGGTAATTATGAAAAACACTGTTCACATTAAAATTTGAGAAATTCTTTTTAATGTACAAAATGGTTTGAAAAATATATATACATGGTATTGGGAGAATGTTCAATTCCTTATCGATTGGTTTGCAGGGAGATCTAATGTCTTTCTGGACTATGATTCTCATAGCACGTTTCTGGAGACAAAATATTTTCATAGCCAGATGGGTAGATCCCCAAAACATTAAGCTGTATAATACATTATTCCCCCTCCCTCCCTTAACAATTCTAAATCTAATAACAATTTGCAATGTGAATTATTTACACTGAAGTCAGGGGTAAATAAAATTATAATGGATTTTAATGGTTAAATTTTATTTGAGGAGTAGATTTTAATGGTATTTGACCAAAACAATATGAGTTTTGTTCAACAAAAACCTCTCAGTTGCCAAAAAATTATAACAAATCTTTCCTTGTTTAAGTTTAAGGAGGTATGAATAGATTTGCTGATTATTGCCATCAGTTTCAAATTTTTTTAAGCAGGAGGAGAGCTTGTATATATTTATAATCCTAATGCCGCGTCTACACTGACCACTTAATTGCACCTCTCACTTAAGTGCACCGTTTAAATGCCTCTCATGTGATGGGTGACTTAAGTGGTGGGTCCACTCAAGAGGACTCAAGTGGGACGCCCCTATAGTTAAGAGGACTTGGGTGATATCATTAGTGTTCTGTTAATGTGGCTGAGGCCTTTTCATTGGTAGGTCGAGGAGTTACGATGGTCATACGAACCATACTTGTGTTTGCATAATTTACATGAGGAGTAGAGTATTTTTGTACCCACTAATCTTCAAAGTCATTTATTTGTGCTGTTATTTATGTTTAGAAATCACCAACATTTACTCAAACACTCGCGCAATGCAAAATTCTTTCCATGAACACTAGCTGGGGTATTTATGTCTTGTAAACCCAAGTAAGTTAAGCCACCATATTAACTATCATTGTAATGTAAATAGGGCATACTTGTTATTACCAGGGCACAGTTGTGGCTCAAGTTCTGTCAGATTAACGGACCATCTAAGGGCAACTGGAAGAACATCGTGGTTTGCAGTGACCATTTCCAGGAACCTGATTTCAAAACCCGACACCCGAGGAGACTGCTGCATTATGGGGCTATCCCATCTGTGAAACAGGGTAAGTTACCATACTGCACTTAAAATAGTGCAGAGCGAATGCGTTGAAATTGCTCCAAATCGACTTGAATCAGACTCAATTCGATTCAATTTGCCTGCAAATTGGGATGCTTCGAAAATCAAATGATTTGAAATATTTGAATCGTGGCGTAGGCAATTTGTTGCCTAAATTTCCACATTTAGTTCACCCGGTCCTTGGCACTGCCTTGAATACAGTCTTCTCTGTTGACTTGCAAGTGGCCATCATTGATTGTCATAAACGTGAAACTGTGATGGCTATTCATTAACAGTTGAAGAGATATGGACAGTGCAAAGGTTTAAAATACAGCTCGTAATCAAACCACTATCCCGAGGCCTGGGAAATCCATAAATTTAGAGGAAATAGTAAATTAAAATATTAATTATAGCCCAACGATACGAAACCATGGACGTGGAAGGAAAGGAAGTATTGACAGAAACAGAAACTAAGAATGTTTAGAGAAAATCAACAATCAGGGTGTCCAGCATACTGGAAAACTGGAAATACCAGGGAAATCTTAGGGAAATATTGAATTGACTCTGGAATTTTCTGTGGTGTCATTATATAATACAGCAACGGAAGCCATGTCTCTTTATCAGCAAGTTGCTGAGTCAAATTTCCCTTGCGTTGTCACATTTTGCATTCCTGTAATCAGCGAAAGTAGGTACAATGTTTTCTATATTGTGTTCATATTGGTCATAGTCTGTAAATCAGTGGTGTAAAGAACGTGCCTTTAGCGGCAGGTTGTGAAGTCAAATTTCCATTGCATTGTCGCATTGAACAAAATAAGGAAAAAAGTCGCTTCCTTCAGTTTTTTAAGTTGTTGATCATTTTATATCAATGCTATTCATAGCAATGTCTGGCTGTAATAATAACCTTGTCCTTGAGCACCAGCATGACAATGTTTAAATCTAAGAAAGGGTGGTGATGTGATTTTCTCTCAAACTATTTTAAAGTTTTGTGTTTATATTCCTCCAAATATGCAATTTTAAAAATTATCCATACGTTTAATCACCCAAAAAACATACCAAACATTCTCTTATAATTAATGAGAAAAAATCAATGTTTCCTCTGGAAGAAATAAAAATGATGTCTGGAAAACCCGGAAATCTGAAAGGGAATGTTCAAATGCCCAGCTGCTGCTGGATACCCTGGCAATGCAAAAACTAGGGATGCCCGAAAAAGATGAAGTGGCAACGGAAAGGAGAAACTAAGGACGGAGGGAGAACGAGAGAAGGGGATGGGGTTGGTGTTGGGTGGCTTGAGTACTGGCTAAACCACATGGATGGCCAGGGTTCACACGGTGTCGATCGTCAGGGAAAACCTGGAATTGTCTGGGAATTTTAAATTTCTGGAAAAGTCAGGGAATTCTCGTAACAGTCAGGGAGAAACTGGAATAGAAATACTCGTTATTTTTCTACCATTACATTTATCGGCCAGTCTTTCCCGCCCATCATTTCACCCACTCAAACTAACGTCCGTCGCTGACGTGCATGGAATAAGCACCATCAATTCGTGGAGTATTCAGTTGTGCATATTAGTCATTTAGTTGTGAATCAGACGTACTATGTATCCCTTTTGCATATCCTTATTATGATATTTGCCTAGTTGTGTAACAAATCATGATCTCAGTGTATTATGCTCATCACAAGGAATCTGAGGCTATGTTGTTCGGAAAATTTTACCTCAAGTTTTTTTTGAGACTTTATGGTTTGTTTAATTTACTGGTTTTGTTCCAGAGTTCCTCGTTTTCCTTACTTGAAATTTGGAAAGAGTTTGTCCATCCATAATCTGGTTGCCCGGAAAATAACAAAATGTTCAACTAAAGACATTTATGGTCAAAGTTGTATATAGTAGACATTTATGGTCAAAGTTGACGTTTCATTTTTTAAGTCACA
Source organism: Ceriagrion tenellum (assembly GCA_963169105.1). Classification (NCBI taxonomy): domain Eukaryota; kingdom Metazoa; phylum Arthropoda; class Insecta; order Odonata; family Coenagrionidae; genus Ceriagrion; species Ceriagrion tenellum. Next base: position 24,705,833 of record OY720645.1, on the reverse strand, counting down.
AGGACATATTTCAGACCGCAGTGAATGGAATGTTTTCAAATTATGTAGTTGATGAAAGTAAATATAATAGCCAAAGTTTTAAACAACTGGACAGAATTGAATATTTTAATAATACAGCTAAAAGTTAACTAATTTAGGGTGGTAAAATCTCCTGTAAATTTTTACTCGCCTTTCTCTTAATTATTATAATTGGTCTAGAGTTCTAGATGTTGAGCAAACTTGTGTTGCAATTGTTAATATATCAAACCTCCCTTAACAGACACCTCCAAATAGCAGGCACCTCCTAGAAATGGACAGTTTTTCAATCCCTGGCAGTAAAACATGGAAACTTATGGAAATAATACCTCCAAATAGCGGACACACTCAATAATGGATGCAGACAACTGACAAGAAACCTATTTTCCTTCAATTACCTTCATTAACAACTCTTGTGGCAAGCTGTTCTGTAGAAATGTGTCCTCTCCAGAACAATAAACCTCAATTCTCGAGGGAAATCGGGAACTTTTCCATCCCAAAGCTTATCTTAGCAATTTGGGTACAATCTATTGCCCATCAATGAGTCAGTAATCCTGCCTGTTCCCTTTCTCATCGTGGCTAACCATGATGCACCTTTTTGCTGAGGGATAATCCGCATGGGATGGGTATATGTTACTAGCTGCTCTATTGATAAAAAATGTGTTGTGATTTCATTCCGTATTTGTTGTTGAAATGTGTAATTTTTCAATATTAAGACATAAAAGAAAAATTAGATACATTAATGCCTTTATATTTTAATGTACCAGCGTAGGTACTGCATAGAGAAGTATGTCGTAATTTTGGTTCCCTCTGAATAGCATACACCTCTAAATAGCGGACAATTTTTTTTGGCCCAAACGTGTCCACTACTGGAAGGTTAGACTGTATTGCTTTTTGTCTGAGACATCACTCTCTGACACATTCTCTCCACTACATTGAATTGTCCCATTCTCCTTTGTAATAACATAGAGTGGCAAAGAGATAGGGAGATTCAGATATGAGTTTTTAAGTAATACTAGGGCCGATAGATGGAACAGGTGTATCGAAATAGCACGGCAAGTCACAACAAATGAGCTTTGGCACACGACTACTTCATTTAGTGTCGCATAACTCACATGATGTTCTTATGATGATTTCGGTGCCTGTATGTTACTACCAATCGACCCATAGCAACGGAAACAAATCTTATTGAGTCGTCGAGACCAAAGTAAACATGTATTTTTTAATGTGCCTTCAATGAGCATTGTCTATAATGAATCGAATCCACGTCAATATGATAAGACACACAATTGCCAAACATGGAGTCAACTGTTTACCGATGTATCATAGCAATGACAAAACAATTTTTAATCGCTAAGAAGCACACAACAGCTATGGTAAATCCACCTAGGTACGTTGATGCAAAATTACCGAGTACCACTATCGCCTCCAAGTGGCCTTCTCTGTAGGCCAATATTCTTCTTCCCCGTTGAAGGTGGTGCCACCTGAGAAATTCTTCCCGAAGCTTTCAAAAATTTATGTCCAGTTTTTAGCATTGCTTTGCCACTATATACATATATACTTACTCTGTGGTATTATTATTATAGTTTGTGTTTCTTTTGCTTCCAGCTCAGCCTGGTTTGGACAGTGAGACTGATGAGTCAGCTGAGCTCCGAGTGGCTGGCTTGGCAGATGATTCGGCTCGGCTCCGATTGGCGGGTGTGGCAGATGAGTCAACTTTGACACATTTGACTGGCAAAGGCAACAAGTTAGTCTATCCCCAGGATAGGAGTTTGTTTTCTGTCGAGGAGGTAACTTACACGAGCAAAAATGGCCCAGGTCCCTCTGCTGAGCCTCACCATCCACAGCCAGCCATTGCTGGTGATCTCCTCGCATCTCATGAGACGGCTCGTTCCAGATCCCAAAGCAGTTCCCCACTATCGATCCCATATTGTTCTCCTAACAGACCATCATCTCCAACACCTCCCGAGGACATTCCAGCTTGGGCCATCGCCCTGAGGAATCAGTTCTATGTTCTGAACGAGAAATTTTCTCAGATCGAGAGCAATGTCTCTTCCCATGCCGAACCACCCATCAGGCTGTCCTTCGAAGGGTTGCGCTGTGGAAAACCTCCCGAAATTGCTAACATCCCTGCTGACGATGAATGTCTGGAATTGTTCTATGGCCTCAGGAAACAGTTGCTGGTCCCAGAGCTTTCGGAAAAAGATCGTCACGAAATCATCCATATATTGAATATGGCAGCTGAATGGAAAAGCCTTCCCCCAGCAGTGAAGGGCCTCCTGTACAAACTTGGGGTCCTCATATTTGACAATACGCTCTGAGAAGATGGAGGAAGAGGTGGAGCTTTGTCAATCCATTCTTTAGTATGGGCCTTGTGCAATCTTGCTGTCCCATGGTTGGTTGTCTGATCTGTGATTCATGTACATACCAGCTTTGTCCTCCCTGGTTCAAACATATATTTGTGGCCCCTGCAGACAGTTTTTGTCTGGACTTTTTCTGTTGCATCCTGGGAAACAGTTGATCATCCCAGACCTATCACACATTGGAATCATTAGGAAGGAATCCTTGTAATGAATATTGCAACTTAGTTGAAGAGTCTACCTGCGGTTGTCTAAGGCCTACTGAACCATCATAAACTCCTTTCATTGTACAACATGCTCAGGGAATAAGATGGGAGTTGCTCAAGCTTGGTCAAGTTAATTTTTTTATTGGTCTCACAAAACCTTACAGCCTAATTGTTTGATCTCAACTTTAGAGAAATGCCTGCATTGTCCTCCTTGGTTCCGGCATACACCATCCTAATCTGAGGTCCTTGCTCCTGATATGGGCTCCAAGTCTATGCTTTCCAACTTGTCGAATGTGGCTCAGTCAGCCTCTGTCAGCCAAGTCTGTTCTGCACTGTGTCATTCCTTTGTGTTTGGTACACATTTGGATCCTTGATTGCTTCCATTCACCACACCCCCAGGTATCCCTTGGGACTTTGATGCTCAGCTGAACACTAACTTCTTATAGAGATGCTGGAGTTGTGCCATGAAAGAGATAACTCATTTACAGACTGGTTGACTTGGATTACCGTGTGTGTCCAAATCTCTGCTGTGAGTTGACTTCAGTGCCTAACTGTAATTCACCTGGTCTGATGTCCTGAGACCACCGTTTGTTGTCTGCCTTGGCTCCAGCCAACAGCATTGACACTATCTGTGTTACTGAGCAGATGGTACAGAAGTATGCCCTACTTAAGTAAGTAGTCGTCATCTAATTGTATATGTTAAAGGAGACAATTGCAACATCAACTGTGGTGTCAGCCTTGTTGTCATACCTCTAGGACTACTGTCTGGGACTCCTGTCATATCAAGATTAGAGTGAGCTTGTCGATGCTGTGCAGACCAGAACCCAGCCGAGTCTACTGGCATCTGTTTTTGGCATGTGTACCAAGTTAGCCAGTGGTTGGGGGAAGTCTGCACTGCTTCCCCCAGTGCAAGATGCCCAGTTAGTCTTGGAGATGAACGTTAGGTGTGCCTAACTTAATTCTTTTTTGCTGCATCCAGTTCCTGAATGATGAGGAGGTGTTTCAAGGATCCTTAATGTCATAAATGTGCCTCTCCATCCAAACTCCACAAGTATCTGAGCGAGATGGAGTCCAGAGACGGAGCATCGTCTCCTCATCAGAGATCCCATTAAGTGGTGAGTTGTCATTTTCAATCTACACTCCAAATTTCAGCTCAAATTAGTCTTTTCGTGATGGAGCAACAGACAGACACCATTACATTTTTATATATGAGTAAGGATAAGGATTACTCATCTCAACTCTTCAACAAAACTATGGGAGCTTGCCCTAGTCTTATTTGATCGCTTTCTTTGAAAAAAATTGGTTGTCCATGGCTTTTAATGTGATGAAGTGGTCATTCTAGTAATGACTAAGGCATGTCATTGGTCTCATGCACAGAGATTGTAATTGATAATATTTTTTCTGCCTTCACAGGTCAGAGGATCAACTCTTATCTGAAGATCAATACTCATTGGCATCTTCTCATTTTCCAGTTCTGTGGATTTCACTATCAAAAAATGGGTGCATTTTTGGAGCAAACATAAAAATGAGTATTTTCATTAAAGATATGTGCTATTTGATACTTTCACTATTGAAATTTTGGTGAAGTCATTGGTATTAATCAATTGATTAGTTGTTTGAGTAAATTTATAATGAATATTGTCATTATTTGATTTGATAATTTAATTTTTTTAAGTTCCACTAAAAGTTGAATTCATTTTGGATGTTAGATGAGCCTTTTTATTTGATTGTCCATTCTATTTGTTAAAAGAATAAACCAATTTGGAACACATTTCCACATATTGTATTTGCTCTCATCCTTCATTTCCATATTCAATGCTTCATCTTTTCCTTTACCACGTGTGCAGGGTGGTGATTGTCAGGGAAAACTTGGAATCGTCAGGGAATTTTGAATTTCTGGTCAGGAAAAGAAAAAGAAAGAATAAGGTCTGGAAAAGTCAGGGAATTCTCTTAACAGTCAGGGAGAAACTGGAATAGGAATCCTCGTTATTTTTCTACCATTGCGTTTATCGGCCAGTCTTTCCCACCCTTTATTTCACCAACTATAACTAACGTCCGTCGCTGACGTGCATGGAATAAGCACCATCAATTCGTGGAGTATTCAGTTGTGAATCTTAGTTATTTATTTGTGAATCAGACGTCCAAGGTATCCCTTTTGCATATCCTTATTGCGATATTTACCTAGTTGTGTTAAAAATCATGATCACAATGTATTACGCTCATCACAAAGAATCCGAGGCTATGCCATTCGGAAAATTTTACCAATCTCTTTTTTTTTTTTTAACTTCAGAAACTCAGGACGAGAAGTAGCTGGAGCACACTAGATCATAGTAAATATATGCTTGCAGTTCTAAAAATACGAGACGATGATTAGAAGATCCAAAGCTGCCGCAGAAAATTCAATTCAGCAGAAAAAATATTCCAATAATAGGTGACTTTTTGGCGATCGGTCAGGGAAATCAGTAAATCCATCAGGGAAATATCATGGGAAGGTCAGGGAATTTCATAATTGGACATCAGTAGCCACCCTGGTGTGGAAATACATCCGAGTTATAATATCGGGCAGAATTTTCCTGTCAGATAATATCTTTGGGTCTTCCTCTTAGTGATATATTTGCATTTGATCCCTTGAACTTCAAATTCTCCACTTCATTCCAGTGATTATATCTTCATTCATATAGTTATGTTTTGGAAGTCCAAGGAAAAATGTATTTACAGCAAATTTAAGCTCAAAATGTTGTAAATTATTTCATCATTTATTTTAAAAATACTCCTTGCCATTGATTAACCCCTTCACATCAATTGTCGCGAATAGATGAAGATTTTCTATGCAAATGAACAAGTGCTGGCCATGTGTAGTGTGGATTTATGTATGGAAAAGAACAAATTCTAGTTCGAGAATATTTGTCGCACAGAGGCTGGGAGGAATAATATGCACTGGCTTCCGTCCGTCTACTCCCAGAGACTGTGGGCCCAATTCCATTGTCGTTCGGTTTTGGTGGATGGAGGTGGACAGTGTAGTATGCCCACCCCTTGGAATAAATGGGAGGAAGAAGACGGAATCTGAGCGGAGGCGGGAGGTTAGGTGTGCGCTGGTCTTTCTAGTTCTTGTGACTGGTAATGGGGAAGTATTCCTCTCCTTGAAGCTGTGGCATGAAAGGCTTAAAGTGTTATATGGTATCACGTATTTTGTTGCATATTATTTCTATGTATTTTAAATACTGTTATTTGTCAGATTGTTTTTTTTAACAGCAAATACAGTTGAAGATCTATAATTCCAAACAACAGAAGTACCTACATAACGGAAGGTGCTCAAGAATTTTGCGAACATTTTTTACGTTGCGCTATGGCAATGACTGTTGTTTAGCCATTAAAAAAGACAACCAAAAGGAGTGTTTGACTTTTTGTCTCAACCCAACAGATTTGAGCTGAGGAAATCTTAGTTATCTTCCAAAGATTAGCATCATACTATTTCATGCCGTGAATACATTCATTGGTGATACTTTAGCAGGTGATGGTTTAAATATTATTATGTTAAAAATTTTTATGGTAATTTAAATGCTTGTTTTTCACATTAGTTACTATGTGACTGATCATAGTATCTTTAGGATGAATTACTACAGCTCTTTCAGTCATATTGTCCACTAAAAAGAAAATGATCCAAACACCGGAAATATCGTAATGCCGAAATCATCGGTTCCACACATATTGCATTATCGATATTCTGTTGTAGTATCACTGTTGAATAAATGTCTGAAGATGAAGGGCACTTTATTCGTTTCTATTGAAGATTATCCTGATAATTAGAAATAACATTTGAGGTGAGAAAGAAAACCACTGTCTTGTTCCACTGAATTCTAATTATTGCACCTAGTTACAGTTTGGCAAACTTAGCATTTTTTGTGCTCTATATATAGCAGCATAGCGAATCTTCCTGCTGAGCTGCAGGGAGGATGTGTGGCACGGGGTGTTTGATAGTCACCCTTTCAAGAGGAGTGGATGAGGTAGGTTCTGTGACAGCAGCAGCAGTTTGCCATCCAAAAGTCCTGGATTTACATCCTGCCAGTGGCCAAGATATTCCATTATCTGTTGTTGGGAGCTGTGCAGACCACCCTTGGATATGAGCCCTCTCTCTGGAGCAGAATTAGAAAAGAATGAAAGCTATTCTGAAGGACATGAAATGGGTTGGGATTTATTTCTCAGAATTGAGAAAAGTAACTTTTTCAACCTCTAAAAATGATGGTTATGGAGTGTTAATTAGATGTTAAAGGTTAGTCGCTCTTAATTATTAAAATTAATGAATTAAGGAAGAGTGACAATGCAAGAAAGATAGTTTTTCATTAATTGAAATGATGCAAAAGAGTATCTGTCTCGGATTTCATGTCTTTCCCCCCATATATATGTCCTGACTACGCCCTTGTTCGCAGGTTCTATGCCAGGTTTAAGTAAAATGTGAATCTTTTCAAGCTATATAGATAGCTCCATAGAGTAAATATAATACTTAAAAGAGTACAATGAGTCAATATAATATACTCAATTACTTTAGGAAAGCTCTTAACATATCCTCATCCCTAATGAATAATGCCACAGATAAAAGTTCAAATTGAAGTTGAAAAATTGAAGGTAAAAGTTGAAATTAAAAAGTATCTTTGAAGCTGTCTTTTGCCACCCTCTGCATTTATTTTTGTCCATACACGTAGGCAATATAAATTTTTAATTGAATGTTGGAGGTTTTGGTGCTACATGAAGCCATTCTGTTCATTAGCGGACTTCATTTTTCATTTATATTTACATTTACTGCCCAATATCAGTTGGCCAATACACAGTACTCTCTGATATAAATGAGTCAAATCTCTATGAACAAGGTAACCACATTATGAAACGGCATTTGAAATAGTATTAGATCACAAAGGTGATGTTATACGGAAAAACCAATTATACGAGAGGTGTACAAATTTCAAAAGATATCGATCAACTATCTTCCTTGCACCAGGCTTCCATCAGCCTCTCCAATAGATGAAAATATCGTAAAAATTAATGAACTTGAACACGGCAGACCATTGATGAGCTGAGTTGTCTGGAATGACATCGATCTCCATTCAAGGAAATGCCCTCCGATTTGTGGTAGTCGGGTGCTTGGTTTTACTACGACAAAGCGCCCGTTCACACTGCGCTCTTTGTCCTCCGTTTTTTGACCGAAAATAGTTTGGCTCCATTGACCCCCTCCTCTTCCATCTGATTTAGCACCCAGTGACTTATTCTTGTCCCACCGAATGAAAGGCGACCTCAATGGGACACCTTTTGATGATTTTAAGGAAGTGAAACAAAACACTCCGGAGGCCATGAAAGGTATCGCAGAAGATGAGTTTAAAAAGGTTTTCAAAATTGGAGTACGAGGTTGGCCGAGTGCATTCGCTTCATGCGAAGCTCTTTGTAGGTGACCAATACCCGTATCACAAAAAGACTAATAGAGTTAATTTAAATGAAGAATTCTGGTTTCTTTCGCCAATCCTCTCATTCATTGACGGAAAATTATTTTCTACATATTCACTAAATCTACATGGGAAAAATTCCGCCTGAGTTATTCAACCTTGGCCGTGAATGACATGTGTCAAATGAAGACAAAAATATTCTGGAAGGTTGTAAAATTACGAAGAGGAATCGGCAATTTTCCTCCGTAACAACCGCCAATGCTATGTGTAACAAATACGTATATACATGCGTCGTCGTCGCTACTTAACTATTAGGAATAGAAATGCTCCATACGACATGTTATAAACATTATGTCCCACACTTCATAGGAAATACAACAAATGACTCATTATTTTAGCTTAAGAATGGCGAAGATGTTTTCTCTTAACGCTAACCACAGGTTTCAACTTTAATGAAATTTGACTTGCCGCCGAATGTCGCCGGCGAAGGTGCGCATCGTGCGCATTGCTGCATTACTTTGTCTCGGTGGAAATACGGTTGTTGTTTATGAATTCTGACGTTTCGTGCGATTTGTCTGTATCGTTTTACCCGTTCTACAGCTCTTCAGGTTATTATATTTCTCCTTTAATCCATAAGACCCGGACTTTGGTATGCCTACTTATCCATGGGTAATTTTACAGTTCTGGTTTTTGTTGATATATCATCCTTACGCGCCGTGAACTGAGGTTGCAATCAAGTATTGATTACTTTATTTGTTTAAGATAAACTTATGGATCCAGTGTATAGAGATAGATTGTGTAGATTTTGTCTCTGCAGTAGTGATAATTTGATAGATTTGTTCGATGAGAGCAGTCAACATGGGTTTATTATCGAAGAAGCAATCGAGGATTTACTTCGTGTCAAAGTAAGTGGATATTTTGTGCTTTTTATGTTGCCCTGTACGCTGAAAAAACACTTCTAGGTTTTGATTAAAATTTCAATAGTTCGGTTACCGAATGTAGCCTATTCCCCGTATTATGTTCCTTATCTGAACTATTGTCTTCCTTCAGTTGCGTCTGTGTTCTTACATTTCCATTTCGTTGGTCTTCTTACTCATTTTTATGAATTGGCTTATATTTTTTATTGTATAAACTCTTCTTGTTCTTGTAGCCCGCAAGGCTATCTTCTGATCGTCAATTTGCTCATATAGAGTCTATACGCGACAATGACTGCCGGTTTACTATCTTCCTTAGAGTGCTAAATGTCCGCCTTGGCGAATACTTTTGGGTATAGTTGATGTAGTACTGTTATGTTGGGAGATAAACACGTCGAGCTAGTTTATTAAGCAAGTTTGTTATCACATCGTCATTGATTCCCGAGATAGGTTGACGGAAGCCATCCTTCACCTAGCTTTTGGCTCCATTTGGCTATCTCCTCCTCGAATTTCAAATGTAGACAAAGTACGTATTTCATCAGATATTGTACTATTTGTTCTAATTAACTTCCTTATTGCACTAGCATTTTGCAATTAAACAAGATACCCAGATATTATCTAAATCCTATGTAACATTTATTTAGTAAAATTCAAGTAAGATAAACATTTCAAGTCAGTCCTTAGCAAAAGAGCATTGCTTGTCAGGAGGTGCTTCAATCGAACGTATTGTGAAGTTTCATGATAATCACTTTAGATTTATAAGGAAAACATTATATTTTTATTACATCATATTAGAATAAAAACCTATTCCCTCTAAACAATAACAATTTAGTTTTCTGTTTTCATTCACATTGAGTGGTGACTTATGAAAATTAACTGACCAACTATGAAACAACTCGGGTATAACTACACTTAGTCTTCTATCACCTTACGTGTTATAACATTCAGGATGCTCATATATCTTCTGTCTCCTTTGTGTCATGCCATGCTCTTGTCTGTGAGTCTGAAATTTGTCTCTAAAGTAATATTTTATCAATGTGTTGTCGAAAAGAAGTTTCCTTACTAATGTATGTAATTATTGCAGTAACTTGCATGATATGCATCGTATTATTATTATCATACACTCTGTAGAGTGACTAAACAACCCTATTTAAAAAAAATTAATATGTATGATATATTTGTTGTATTTCCCCACATCAAGGAACCATATCTTAATAAAGACTAACAGATTGTGCTATATTTTCCCCATAATTTTGCGTGCTATCATGTTTACAATGAAATTTATTTAATGTCAAATATGATTGAGTTTATAATTCATAGTAAGGATATGTTCTCTGAGGTCAAATCTATAATCTATATAGACCTTAGTTGAGACTACGAAATTGAGACAGGCGAGTGTTGTAATATTATTTCCTTTTAGACTCATGCAGACGTGATTTCCTCTCTATTGCATGAAGCTTACTTAATGAAGCACTCCCATTGCACGAAGCACTTAATTGAACAATTTAATGCGCCTCCATTGCTAGGATGTGGGCATTGAATTATAGCGGAAGCTATTTTCCCATCTGTCTTTAGTGCATTTGCTCGTGAGTTCTTGCGATTCTAAGCATTACATGACACTATTTTCAATGAACAAACATCAGAAACAACAGCTTTAATATTGACTTGTTTATTTAGAACAATGGAAGAACTTGTTAGAAGATTGTCTTGCAATAGATAGCTCAAATTAAATCATCAAACGTAAGGCAATCTTCTAGTGCGAAAACAAATAGATAGCTCAAATTCTTCATAGAATAGTACTCATAAAGCTCTCGAAAAAAACAGAAAATGAGGAGTAAACAATGGTTACTATGTATAGCTGATTGTAAATTTTGATCTATAATACTCGTATGAAGGATGATTTTTTCGGGCAATGCAGTGTTTTGTTCATTTTTTAACTCAATGTTTTGCTTCTCGTTCTGGCAGCGTCATCGAGAGAATGAGTGTTAACCAGCTTCAGCTTGGTCTTATATGGAAGCATCGATGTCCGTTGCTTCATTGTTGGTCCCATTTGAATCGTGTGCAGGAGAATTCAGCCGTTGGGCTTTTGCAGGAGCCAGGAATGCCTTCCAAACCTGGCTTGGGTCATATCCATCCTCCCTATTGAAGTTATTTGGCGTGTTTGCTATCTCTATGGCTTCGTATATTAAGCACGGATGGTATTCTTGCGTCTTGGCCAAGACCCGTGTTCGGTCGAACATTATGTTATGCCCAGGGCTCGAAGCAGAATGTTCAGCAACCGCTGATGTGCCCCATTTATACAGCTCAATTGCTCTCTTGTGCTCTTTTAGCCTTTGGAAGATGGCTCGCTTAATCTGCCCCACGTTGCCCCTGCCGCAGTGGCAGGGAAACTCATCCACTCTCATAGATTGAAGGGGAGGATTGCTGTACGTTGGTGAGGGTAGGATGTTCTTTATTTTCTTCTCCATGCAGGAGCAAGTCACAATGTTTCCTCACTGCAGGATTTTAGCAATTCTGTCAGTAACTTCGGAGGTGTAGAGAAGTTTTGCATATGTCAATGGTATCTTCTTACGGTTGTCATCTTGATACGATTGACACTTTTGTTATCTACTCCCTAGATCACTTTAGTTGGACTTATAAGGGGCCATTCAAGTATTACACGGGACGTTTTTGGGGGAGGGGGTTGGGATCATCTTACATTCACTTGAGAAGATGGGGGGCATGTTGAAACATTATACTAGAGTTAGAAAGAAGGGTGACTCAACGTTGCTTGAGAGGCAGTGGAAGGAGTTCCTCTAGGGAAACAAATTCATCACAGCTCGGTTTGCCTCCATAGTGTCCAAAAATAGACTTATAGCAAGCAAGGGTCCACCCTTTTTACGATTGAGACCTCAAAAACGAGCAATGATAGATGTACTTTGCGTATCGTATAGAAAAAAGATGTCGCCAGAGGTTGTCTGTCTTCGATTTTCAAATTTCTGTCTGAGAAGTGAGTTTTTGTTAGGCAAAGTTCTGGTAAGTTTTCTCAATAACCCAGAGGGATGAAAATTTTTCTTTTGCATCGTCTTTTGGAATGATATCTTTCAAACCAAATAAAGAAAACACAAAGTCAATATCTTCAATAGTTAACCCGTAATTGAGTGATACATAACCACAGGTCGAGTGAAAATGTGGCCTGAAACGCTCCCCTCGGCCGTCACTACCATAATGCCTTAATTTAGCAGTAGTAATGGTATAAGTGTCATTCATCCCTTACAATTACAATGGGCTCTCCTATTAGCTCTTCCAGAAGCTAAACTTATGGTGTTTTTTAAAAATTCCTGCAATATACCACAGGAATTTGCCTCATATGAAAATTTGTTAGTTTACCTATCTCTAAGAGTACTTCTCCTGCATGGGAGTGTACTTTATTTATTTATTATGCTTTAAGTTAGCCCAACAAAAGAACTACAAGGCAAACATTTTCACATATATAATCTATGATGACACAGCCATAAATACATATCAAAAATAAGGAGAAGCATTTACATAATAATTTTTATGTAACAATTTTTTCAATTGGGCACAGAAATGATTTCTTTTTTGAAAAATTTCAAGTTCATTACAGTGCTTATCGTATGTCCGGCAAAATCTGTATAATATTGAATTTACACTATAGTTTGTCCTATCACCATTTTATTTAAATGCCTTTTCTGACCTTCTATTAATATTTGGTACTAACTAGGTTAATATTTTCTCCAGCATTGATTAAATCAAACAGATACAGTAGATCCTTTTTTGTTCTTCTATTCTTTAAGATTTGAAATCCAAACATTACAATTAGATTATCATGGCTTATGTAGTTTTTGAATTAGGTGTAAATGTTATTCTGTGTGTAGTGCATGTAATGCAGAAATTTCTTTTGAACGTATTCTATACATTGTACATATTAGTTTGCCTGTTCTCTTCGCTCAGCTTACCCGTGATAACTTTTCTCCATCCTTGGGGTACCTCTCCCTCATTGAGGAATGCTCTTTGACAGCAGTGACTTCCATGGCTATCCTGAACACTACGGAACAAAAGAAAATCAACAGGCCCACCTCTGTGAAAGCAGTCAAACGTGGCCCTCGCAGCCCTTCAAATGGGCAATTGGTCTCTTTCTACTGTGGTATTTTTTGGGCATACCTCCCCCATCTATTTTTGTTCAATTTTCCCTCTGTTAAGTTTCCCCTCTGCTGACTGTTTACCCTCCGGACTTAGCCGAAGAACTAGCCCGAGGCACACACGAGATGCGTGCTCCAATACTGTCTCACTGATGATATCTGTGAGCCAACGATATCAAGACATCCATTGATCTCCGTGACTCAACGTCTCCTGCCAGTAACTTCTGCTTCAAGCTTTCTACGGTAACCGTCCCCTCACCAGGGGGCTGTTTCTCAGAGCTACAAGTTACAAGTCAAGTGACTACTTTCACAAGGCGGATGAGTTACTCAGATATACCTAGCCGAAGACTTCTACTAGTCCAAAAAAATAATGGGCCTAATCAAGACCATACATACCTAACTCTTATTTTGATGATTACGATACATTTAGGGCGTGCACCTTGCAATATTTCCAATGCGAAAGTTAGTGCAATTTTTTTGAGTTAATACAAATGATTGAATATGGGCTGGAAAGTAATTTTATGTCCCTACGTACCTTAAAAGATCACAAGCAAATGCGAGTTTTTGGGTTCACATAAGATCATTAGATATAAACGTTTATTTCGATGAATTTCTTATAGGATGAGTTCTAAATGGTAATAATTAATAAACGTAACATTTCAAGATATCATGTTTAGCTGGTTTTATCTTCATTCAACCACGATTAATGGCGTTACAACATAATATCATAGCGAAACTTGATGGTAACATACCATAAGTTGGCAATAATAACATTTATTGTAACTTACAGTTTGTATTTCATGTTATTAATGATTATATTACTCCACAGAAGCGAACTGGTAAGTAGTTGTTTACTACTAACAAGTAAAAGAGTGTGAAACAATAGGATATTTAATTATTTTCTCTCGACTACTGTGTCGTCGTGACTTTAGCCCGAAAAACAATTTCAGCTCAAAATACGCGCTAGTTGACTTTCATTTGTTTGTTGAACAACCCATAGTACAAAGTAATAAGAGCAGATAATGAAACAGCATCTCTTAAAATTCTAATTAGATAGCAACTTAATTTGCTTAACAGTTCATTAACATGGATCTCCCAACCCATGGATGCATCAATATGAGTACCGAGAAATTTAACATTACACACTCGAGGTATAGGAGTGCTGTTTACATCAATTAAAATTCTGTTGCAAGTTCTCTTCTTATACTCAAAATGGACAACCTGCAATTTACTGATGTTCAAAGCTAATTGGTTCTGGCAACACCATTCAACAACATCCTGACTCAGCGTCTCCTTCCAGCAATTCCTGTCTCCAAATTCCTGCCGCCACATTCCCTCACTAAGTCATCTCTACTGTAAATAGCAGTTGGCATCGGAAGACTATGAGGACGAGCTAAGGCAGAAAAATCATGGCACAAAGGCACAATCCTGAATTTTGTAATTGGAGACGAAAAATAGTTCCCTAAACTCCAATTGACATCCTACACAGCACGTGTGTACTCATTCCACTACCTTCCTCCCCTCCAAAGCTACCAATTGCCTGCTTTCCATTCACCCTCTCGCAAAATTCCACTCTTTGACCTAGCCGAAACCTCCCCTCCGAGGCTACCAATTGCCTCTACTCCCTAGCAAACCCATTCCACCTTCTAACCTGCCAAAAAACCTCCTCTCCTACGGCGCACCTGACTCCTCGCTCTCTTTAACTGGCTATCGCCATGGTGTGCTCATGCCAAGCTGTTTGTCCGGCACTTTGTTAAAATTGATGATTGATTGTTGAGTTTGAACAACGTCAGAACACAGGTTGGCTGACCCTTGCAATATTTAGTCTTTAATTCTTAAGCTGGTGAAATATAATAATTACATTTGTGGTTTATTCAATATTACTTGTTTGTTTCCCAAAGACCTCCTATTTCTCACTCGTATTTTTGGAGAGAATTTGTTTTAAGGGCATTTAAGGACATAACATCTACCCCCTCTCCCGTTGATGCTTCAAAATCAAGGCTGATCATTTTGTCCTCTTTCTCTCTTTCTATTAGGTGAGCAAGACTGACGGCTTTCCCCCGTTCATGTGTCCAATCTGCTTTGGGAAGCTGAACAACTTCAGGCTGTTCAAGTGCCAATATAATCACTCGAGGATTGAGTATGCGAGCAGGTTCTGCAGCAAGGGGAGCTTTGGTGCCAACGATATCCATCCATTACCGGTGAGAACCTTATACTTAAGAGGACCGTGTACCTCGGCTGAAAATTCCCTTTTCGTTTTAAATTCTTCTACAAAGGCTTTGGTTTCAGGGTGAAATGAAGGTTGCGTGGTTGCTTCTCTGTTAAATAATCTCTTAGTTACCTTAACTCTGATACATTGTGGGGGACACACATACAAAATATGCGTGGCACAGCATTAAAGAAACTAAGTTTTGTTAAGCGTATAATAGGAAGGTCCTCGGATGAAAAAGTCAAAGAGAGATGCTATACTTCCCACTGGTCAGGCCACACCTTGAATATGCCACGAGCATTTCTGACCCTGACCATAAAGTTTTAACCAAAATAAATTAATAAAATACAAAGAAAAGCACCGTGCTTCATTAAAAACTGCTACTAGTGAACATATAGTGTTTCACAACTTTTTGAGAGATTAAGGTGGGAGCCCCTAGAAACTTGGAGGCTACACACTAGGCTTAGTTTGCTTGATAAATTCAGAAGGGAAGTGTTTTAGAGTGACACAGAGAATATTATCATGACTCCCCTCACTACATCTCTAGGTCTGACAGAAGCAATAAAATAAGAGAGATACACTGCCTAACAGAAAGGTACAAAAACTCATTCTTTCCGTGCACAATTAAAACTGAGCTTCACTAAATACACTCCCATAATACATGCCACCATTCCACCTCCTAAAAAATCTTTCATCTTTACATGGCTGGGGACCTAACACACCTGTCTCATGCCCATGTGGAGGCCTGTGGGCTAGTATGTAGAATTAGATACTTATCGTAATATATGGATTTTCATCCTTAGTTCATGATGTTGAACAGCAAGATTTTGGATTCTATCATAAAAGTATGTAAATCAAAGAATGTCTCCACAATTAGCTCATTAAATAAAGCTGTTACAAGATCTTATGTATCTGCACATATGCAGACCCTGTGGGAAACATAACTTAGGACTATTTTTGTATGTGTTGGAATTTTTAGATTTTCTGAGTCTTCCCACACATTAGGCGATTGTGCTTGCAAAAAAGTCGGCTATCCAACAATCCACATTTTGCTTCTGTAAATGATATTGTTTTAAATTTAGCTCTTCACAAATCTGTGCTTCTTCATTCCCTGGCCACCTTTTATCATGGCAGCTATTCTGAATGAAATAGCGTTAATGGTATTTGCCAGAAATAGCTTTCATTAAGCTTTTGATAAGAAGAATACTGTGCTATTATTTGAAACAAAAGCATAATGAAAGCTATTTCTGGTAAATAGTATTAATGCTATTTATTTTAGAATAGCAGCCCATCTCTCTCATGTCGGAATGCTCTTGACAATTGAAGGAAGAATTTAGTAACTTCTATCCACATATACTGATCACAGTCTGAGACAAATTGGTTGAAGCAACAAGGCTTAGCCTTTAGTCAAAGATGATGGTGATACCTTTAAAAATCTTTACTTTTTTTTTGCATTTACAAATCCTGGAGAATTTAATTTTGACTCGTAGATAGTCTTGAATTTTAGTCGATGATTTGGGTAAATATTAAACCTCGACTAGCATTAATTTGATTTGTACTCAAGGATACACGAGTAGGTACTTGCTGAGCATTGGTGGTAATCATGCTTTGTATGTTCTTAATCAATGAGTTTATTCAATGTCTCATTGTAGTGCATTTTTTTTCTTACAGCCAGACTACAGGTGCATAAAACAAGAGCCAGATACACAAGAGGACTATGTTCCATGTGAGGTATCGTAACAAGTTACTCATTCTTTCGCACCAAATGTGTATGCCGAAACCACTTCACCCTTTCATGGTTTGTGGTGAAACTTTTAAGATACATGTGTGAAATACCATTAATACTTGTGTGTGAGGGTAACTCATGCACCTCCAACTCCTGATTTTGAAGAAAATTGTGTTTTTCCCCATGACTAGTATATAGTCCAACCTTAATATTCTTTGAAGGATTCATAAAAAAACATCTGCAATTTAAATTATTGCAATAAACAATCTACCAATATTTTAATATTTTAGCATTTTTCTTCAAACTTCACAACTGCAGTAGAAGATCGATAATTGGGAAAGTGCAGGGCCTGTTGCATTCTGGAATGACTATATTTCTAGTGTTCAGATTTCTTAATTTTTGGTGGGCAGTTTGACATATTAAATATAGCAGAATCAGCTAACCACCAATGGGCAAATACATTGGAATAACACTTGTCACAGAGTGGACGTACATTTGCATTGTCATTCTACCGCAGTGGACAATAAGAATCCATTTCATGTGGCTACTAAAATATTTAACCATCTGCCAACTAAAATAAAGAATGCGCCCTCAAGGGGAAATTTTAAAAGACAAACTAAAACATTTTTCTACTTGATAAATCTTCTTATAATGTAGAGGACTTCATAAAAGAAAATTATGACACGGCATCTGCTGTCTGTCTAGTATCTTGTGTTATTTTATTATCTTTTTGTGTTGTCTTACTTTTGACTTGTTCCATATTTTGCTACAGCAAAATCCTTGGATGAATGAAGAATTGGATTGAAAAAACACCTCCAGTCTACGTATATCCTCCCTTTTTAATGACCAAGTCTCCAACCAATTCAGTGCCACGCTCCATATTAGGATTTACGCCAGCCTTTTCTTTATGTCTCTACTCATACCCCCCTCATCAATGCCCTCTTTGAAAATGCTTCCTTAGATAGAACAATTTTACATCTTATAATCCATTCCACTAAACCCATTTCCCTCCAAAATACTACCCAGATACATTAACTACTCAACTTTCTCTAATTTGTGCCCTCCCACTCTTCTGTTAAGCTCTGTCTACTTGCTTCTAGAGAATCCTATCACTTTTGCCTTCCATCACACACCTCTTGTACTGCACCTCTAGTGCATTCATCATTGACTTTATCCCCTTGGCTGACTGGCACACCAATGCTTGATCATCTGGAAATCTGAATGACTCTATGCCTCGCTTACTGTTCCCTCTGAATACACATTAAAAAGCAATGGTGATAGTGGGTGCCCCTGTGGTACTCCCTGTCCTATCACGGCCCACCCTATCCATAAATGAAGAACTATTATTATTAATATGTCTGAACAAGATGTAGTAAGTCATCCAAGAGATTCTATGATCAGTGAGGTGGTAGGTAACGTGAAAAGCAAACACTTATATTGCCATAGCATCACCATCAACTGAAGCCTGCCACGAAACAGCCACGTCAGTGATATTCATTCATTTAATAGCACATTACATTTACTGAGTTAGTAGCCTGTAGCTACTTGTAAATAGGATCCTTGTCACTTGAAATGTATAAGAAAAGCAATACCATCATATGATACATGTATCATATAAACAACCATATTTCACAATCCGTTCTTAACTTCATTATAGTTTTATCACAATAACTTGATTTCTAATCTGATAGTATCTGTGTCTTCAAAAAATTCTTTTACTTAATAATAGCACTTATCGAGTAATATGTTTTTTATTTGTGTCATTATAGTTTTGGTGAAGGAACCATCAAAGTTTTTAAATCTTAAACTGATCACGTTATTGATTTTAATGCCCATATAGTAAGGTGAATTTTCCAGGATTTTTAGTCTGTGCATGGGGATATCCAGGAAGTGTTAATCCTTGTGTTGTGATCATGATGAGTTAGGTTGCTATGGAACGTGTCCAAATTTGTATTAACATACCACAATAGTTCACTTAAATATGATGGTTGAGTTAATATTTTAAGCTCTCTAAGTAGAGGTCGACAGGGTTCTCTGTTACTGCTGTGTGTGATCAGGCAGATGTATTTTTTCTGAAGTTTAAATATATTTTCCCAGCCACTTGCATTTACCCATAATGTGATTCCATATTTCATAATTGGGTAGAAGTAATCTCACTGAATCCACTCCATTCTACACCAACTCAAAGTACTCTGTAAATTTCTTTGTCAATGCACTAGGGAAATGCTCATCTCATTGTTAGTTTTTCATATCATACATTTATTATGGCTCATGCCGTCAATAATATTACTAGAGTATTAAGATTTAAATGACAAACTTCTGGTTTTCATTGAAGCTCATAGCAGATGTATTGTGATGAATGTGGTGACTCCAACAAGGGAAACGTCTGCCATTTACATTGTTCACTAAATTTTTTAGTGAAGTACTTCACAGTTAGGAGGTTTGTACATGATGTTGAATGCTTTAAGCATGTAGGTAGTTAAAACCTTCCCTCAATTCGTTAAAAAGATCATATCCTGCCAAAAGGCAGTGGAATCTGGTGTAATTTCTGGCTTTTTTCATGAGATGAAAGCTTCTAAATGAAGGAAACCTGAGCTCTATGGCCTTGTAAAGGAACAACATTTTTAGCAAAATTTTGGAAAAAAAATCTCCAATGGCGGCAATAAATTGGCAACACTCATCAGAAAAAAGGAAAATATAATTTGATTAGTAAATGTGAGCTTGCTCTACAACAGGTAGCTACTTGGTGCAAAGTCAACTGCATTAGTCTGAAAGCTGATCGAAACCCCAAAATCCAAATCAGAGAGCCTGCTATGTCAAATTGACTATCATTTTGTTATAAATGTTCAAAGTTTAAATTTTCTTGGGCTCTTTCTAGATGCCCAACTCAATTGGAAAACCCATTTTCAAAATCCAGCCCAAAAATTAAGCTCTACCTATTTTTTATTCAAATGTTTAAAGAAAACTGTCGACCATCATGTCCTCGTCAACCTGTACTTTGTGTATTTTTATTCTCACCTCATTAATGGTATTTCTTTCTTGTGTTCCTCATCTGCTGCCCATAGAGTATTTGTCTTTCTAAAAAGGGGAATGAGAATCACATCTGGGACACCTCAATGCTCTCCCTGTCGACTGCTTTTTAAAGAGCTTAAATCAATGCCTCATCCATGTATATACATCATGGTTACTGTGTTATTTCTGTGGGAAAATAGAAATTCCATTTCAAAAACTGTCATTTCCACAATCACTCCACGAGAAGGAAAGATAATTTATACACCTTTTCTCATTCAGCAAAAAAAAGACTGCAGAGGGGCCTAAGGAAATGGGTGTAAGATTGTACAACAAACTCCCCCAGAATTTAAAAGGTTCAAACAGTACTGCTTCCTTTAAGTAGAAGCCTAAATTACAATCTGTAATTAATGCCTAGATAATGGAACCACTATCATTTGTTAGACAACGACTTGTCGCTATCAGAAATGTAAGTGTAAAAAAATGATTTTTATATTCTGTTTGACCTGATTTAACCTCTTATCACGACAATTTTGCGGCTTCGTCCTCCAACCGACCTTTCTTATCTCCTACTGTCCCCACCCTAAAACGTGTTGACAATAGACCTAACCTACCCTCAACCCCTACTCCCCCCCCCAGAAATAATCCCTCACAGGTCAAAATTTTTCACTGAGGGGTGTTCCTTCTCATCAAGTACGTTCCAAAGAAGATTTCTTTTCCATCCCGTGAGTTTATTGCTTTCCCGCACTAGGGGGCATGGTTCGGCGTTGTTTCAGCATTTTTATTGGGTAAATTGTCATATTCTGTAAATGAATTCCTAATGGACAACAAGTTGTAATTGGATCCATTATTATTATGGATGAGTCGATTCCATTTTTTTTCGATTACGATTCCATCGATTCTTATTCCTAATAACAGGGGGCTGTTTCTCAGAGGTACAAGTCTACAAGTCACGTGGCCATTTTCACAAGGTGGATGGGTTACTCAGATATACCTAACTGAAGACTTCTACTAGTCCAAAAAAATGGCAGGCCTAATCAAGACCATACATAACTTGTATTTTGATGATTACCATACATTTAGGGTGTGCACCTTGCAATATTTCCAATGCAAAAGTTAGTGCAATGTGTTTGGGTAAATACAAATGATAACATGAAATGAATACAAAGTACCTTAAAAGTACCTTTAACACAACTTACCTTAAAAGATCCCAAGTGAATGCGAATTTTCGGGTAAACCTAACATCATTACATATAATCATTTATTTCGTCGTATTTCTTGAAGGATGAGCTCTATATAGTAGTTATTAATAAACTTTACATTTCGAGATATCTTGTTCATTTGGTTTTATCTTTATTGAACCACTATAAATGACGTTACTACGTATTTATTGCAATGAAACTTCATGGTAACATACCGTATGTTGACATTAATAACATTTATTGTAACTTACAGCCCGTATTTCCTGTTATTAATGATTATATTACTCGACAGAAAGAAATTGGTAAGTAGTTGTTTATTACTATTAAGTTAAAGAGATTGAAACATCTGGATATTTAATTATTTTCTCTTGACTGCCGTGTCTTGTACGTAGCAGGTCGTTTTTCATTTGTTATTTAAAGACAGTCAACTAGTTTATATTTGGAGCTTGGTGAATTGTTGATCGGGTGAAATTCACGATGACACAGCACTCGAGAGAAATTTCGAAAATATAAGAGGCAGCACTCAGCCTAAAATGAATCAAACAGATAGTCCTTCAAACCTTAGGTTTTCCCTTAAATTCTAGCATGTAGCAACACCTCTCAATACTCAACAGCTTTTGAATAGCTCGGTGCACCATTGGTGATTTTCACAGCTTGGTGGTGGCTTTTCTCTCTATTTTTTATTCTTTTCATCCTGCAGGTGTCGATCAAGACGGAAACCGAAGATGGAGACTTGTGTCCGGGGACGTTGGTGTTCAATGAAGCGCGGGAAATATCAGATGACAATTATTCTGAGGTGAGACATTATAAACAGACACTTTTTTTGCATTCACTCTCAAGTGTTGTATGTAAATTTTAAAGTATTAGTAAAATTGCTCGCCCACTTGATTGCGATATGTTTTAACTAAACGGTGACCATCCTGAGGCCTGGAAGTCAATATTTTAAAAGAAAATAGTAAAATAAGATGGTCTGTCAGGGTTGCAATTGTCAGGGAAAACCGGCAAAACCTGTAATTGTGAGGGAATTTTGAATTTATGGGAAAGTCAGGGAATTCTTGTAACAGTCAGGGAGAAACTGGAATTGGAATCCTCATTATTTTTCTGTCATTACGTTTATCGGCCAGTCTTTCCCACCCATTATTTCACCAACTAAAACTAACGTCCATCGCTGATGTGCATGGAATAAGCACCATCAATTCGTGGAGTATTTAGTTGTGAATCAGATGTACAATGTATCTCCTTTGTATATCCTTATTGCGATTTGGCCAAGTTGAGACAAAATTTATGATCACGATGTATTACGCTCATCACAAGGAATTCATGTTGTTCAGAAAATTTTACCTCAAATTTTTTGTAACTTCTGAAACTCAGGTCAAGAAGTAGCTGGAGCACAACTAGATCATAGTAAATACAATTGCAGTTCTAAAAATACGAGACTATGATTAGAAAATTAAGAAAATTTGAAGCTGACGTAGAAAATGTAATTCAGCAGAAAAAAATATTTCAATAATGGGTGACCTTTTTGATGATCGATCAGGGATCAGGTCAGGGAAAGGTCAGGGAATTTGGAAATTGGATATCAGTAGCCACACAGTAAGGCTCTCAATAGGTAATAAACCAAAAAAATGTGGCAGTAAAAGATCTACACAGCAGAGAAAAGACTCACGATGGAAGTTTCTTATGCCTCTTACACACTTCCTGTAGTAGATATTTCCTCTCTAGCATTAACAAAGTAACTGTTAGGTCTAAAAAATAGTCACATGTTATTCACAGCATCAAGTAGTTCATATATCTTCGATCGTTGTTGAATATATTCACCATATAGTCTCACGTCAACAACAATCAACAAAGGTCATTTACAATTCGACTGAGAAGACTTTTTTTCATAGCGGCGCCTAAGGACTGAGTGAACTAAAAGTGGAAATTTAGGCAACACGCAGACTAGGCAGCGATTCCAAGCATTTAAATCCATAATATATATTCATGAGGGAGAGGATACACACCACCCAATCAATGGAGGAGGGAACGACGATATCACACACAGATGCCCGAGATCCAGATGACAATAAGCTGAACAGTGAACAAGGAATATCAATGTTAATTAATGGAACTTTAGATCGAAATGGTTGTAGAAATCACAATAATAATTGTGATTGAATCTTGAAGAAAAGACTATCATGAAAAAATATTTTAAATTATAAAAAAGAGAGTTTTTTCATTTAAATGAGTGGACTCTCTTGCTAAACTGGTCACTGATCATTTTTTCCAAAGGTACAAATTCAATTTGTGAAATTGGAATACTTGCATTAGTAAATTGGGCCCGATTATAGTAAATTTAAT
Source organism: Ceriagrion tenellum (assembly GCA_963169105.1). Taxonomy (NCBI): domain Eukaryota; kingdom Metazoa; phylum Arthropoda; class Insecta; order Odonata; family Coenagrionidae; genus Ceriagrion; species Ceriagrion tenellum. The sequence continues at coordinate 24,682,278 of OY720645.1, read as the reverse complement.
CAAATTTGAGTTCATTTGCATATTAAAAGGTGAACTTTCTTCCAATAAATGTGTTTGTTATTGTGTTGATGGCTCCTTAAATGTTTTATACGTCAATATACTTATATATAATAATGAGAATGGGTTCTTTTTAGAAAGGGGAGGGGAGTGTTACATTAGATTACATAATTTACCACAGCTACTGAAAATTACCGTAATAATCATTCATATTTACCTCCACTTTTTCTAAATTCAACAGATTCAGGCACCTGATGATGGCTCTGTGAGCCGAAACGCGTTGTACGCATTAAAACAATTTTGTGGAAAAGTGCAATTGTTTCTCTTCCACTTTTTCTACTGATGTATTCCATACATGTTACTTCTATAATTCACACAATCACGATTATAAATAAAGGCGCAAACAACTCATTGTTGGAATATTTTTACGATTTTGAATACTGGAATATTTGTGGGGCTCTCGTACAAACGGTTTGGGCGAGAATTTCTCGTGTCACGACAAAAGAAACCCAAATCACGCGTTGCCTGCCGTGTTTGTTTTTAAATTTTCTTTAATTCTAATACATTAATGTGCAAAAGTAATGGTTAAAATGGCGTTCATCCCTGACTCGAGATGTGCGTTGGCTTTCCTATTTAAGACGGAAAATGGGAAATGACGTGTATCCTTGTGGTGTATGCACCCCACGTGGCTGTAGAGTATCAATCGTGGCATAATGCCCAGGATACTGCTTTTGATCGAACCTTGGGTAAAAATTCTTGAACAACTTTCTGTACGACTGGCGACTTATCTATCCAGCTCTTCACCTACATGTACTATACCTTTCAACAGTCGTGTCATGAATCGAGCGGCGCCACTTTCGCTACGATAGTTCATCACCTCCGAATGTTCTAACACTCAATGCTCGGGCTATGAAAAATATTACGATGCATTCGACTCCTCACGCGATATCACAGTCTTTTTCAATCCCGTAGACGAAATCCCTCTCATATTCCTTCCCTTGCATTGCTATTTATGTGTTAAATTGAAGCAATATCGGTTGTCAATGAGAATAACGACATTGAACGTATGACATAAAATCAGGTGGCCAATTTTATAACTTGCTTAAATCTTTATGATCAGAGTCCCAAATGCTCGTGGTATATTCGAGGTGTGGCCTAACCAGAGCGAAGTATAGCATCTCTCTTTGACTTTTTCATCCGAGGACCTATTTCTATTAATATACGCTTAACATAACCTAATTTGAAAATATTCACACATGGCGGGTGAATTTGTTTGAAGAAATTGCCATGAGAAAAATTTGGCCTTGACCAGGAATCGAACCACAGACCTTTGGTTTGCTGGACCGTATGCGCAGACCACAATGCTATCCAGGCTTCCTAATTCCCATGGCAATTAGGAAGCCTGGATAGTGTAGTGGTCTGCGCATACGGTCCAGGCTGAATTTTTCTCATGACAATTTCTTCAAAAAAACCTAGTTCTTTTTAATGCTGTGCTGCATGTTTTGTATCTGTGTTCCCCATACAATATCAGAAGTTAAGGTAATTCCAAGATATTTTACTGTGTCTGATAATTTAATGTTTACTCCACCCACAGTGTAGGTATAGCATTTGTGTGATGACTTTTGCAGGAGGTGAACTGTGGTGCATTTGTTGATATTTACTGTATTCCACCCCCCACTCCTGGCACCGTGAATGATGTATGATGTGGTAGAGGAAGCAATGTGTAATTATACTTAATATTTTAGTTGTTAAGGTCCTATGACAGAACTTGTAAGCCCCCATTTGTCCCAGTTTATAATTTAATGCATAAAAACCGTGACATTTGCAATTTTTGCCCTGAAAAAACTAAGTCTAAGAATTTGGGATCACTTTATGAGTGATCTCCCTGCTTCCAGGAAACATCGTGGGATTTCAATATTTCCAGTCTGTGTATGAACCCTTGCATTGATGCATTCCATTCTTGTTTCCAGGGAGAAGACTGCGAGGAAGTTGGGGAGATGCAAATTGAGCCCGATATCCCGACAGACCCGAGTTACTACCATGAACAGACTGCCATTGACCAGATCGAGGCACGATCGGAGGTGGGTGTCTTCAGGAAGTCTTTTTTTATATTATTATTATTTAAGTAAAAATTTTTTTTTAAGCAACCACATTTTCAATATGGACTAAAAAGTTTTAAGTAATTTCTCCAGCCCCATAAATATTTAATTTATAACCCTATACAGACTTCTAACCCCATAGAAATTGTCATGAAAATTTGTGATTGTGAATTTTAGTAGCTATGCAAATACCTATATATGCAAATATGCAAGAATAATATGTATATAATATAATTCTAAGGATGAGTCAAATCCAAATGTCGACTCTCGATTCCATCATCCCCTCGATTAGAATTGGTATCGAGAATTGATCACCTAAAGTTGATTCCGATTCCATCGATTCCAGATAGTTAAATATTCAAATCGGATTTCATTTATCACATCATATTGTGACGGAACACGCACATCGCATACGTGGTAGGAAGAGGGGAACACCAGCCGTCCCGAGCGAGGGAATGATCGAGCAATTGGTCTATTTGAATCCATCAAAATATATTTCGCAATGCATGATGTCATACAAATTACACGAAAAAAATACCCTGATGAGGATGAATGTATGATAACACTTGATGATTCAAATGAAGATGAACAACGTGAAATACATACATCAAACAACAAAACAAAAAGGTGAATGCAAGACACTTTTCCCCCTTCCAAAAGATGGGATACAATTTACAAAGAAAAAAGAAATTACTCTGGGCAACCGTTCAGATGTGCCCGTAAATAAAGTTTCTTGAGCACCAATGGTTCACTGTCTAATTCTTTTCAGCACTGGGTCAAACGTTTTGTGAGGGCAAGATGCGCGGGAGCAAAGAGGCAAGAGATTCAGATCTCGTGACTGGGAAAGTGAGAGTTTATCTGGATAACCAGGACGATGGACGGGTCGCTAACTGCGACGTTCTTACTGATTTCTGTCGATGCAGGAATTGTTGAAGCCGTCAATGGAGTCACTGCTCGGATATCCACAAACGCGGCACCAGGAAACAATCTTCTCCTGCATCGGCGAAGAACACGGCCGTCACTCGTCTGCTTCACTCTCTGCTCCTCCAGAACTTTCTTTGCTGTCCCGTCCTCCACCAGCATAAGCCTCGTTTATTCGGGAGGGCGATGGCTATCATGCACCTCGCGGGACTTCCAACAATCTTTCTCCTCTCTGGTTTCCACTGTCTGTCTCTCTGTGGTTTTCTCCCTCGCGAAGCACATTCACCAGGCCTTTTTATATCCCTCGGGAGGGGTAGTCACCCGTCGAAGGAGGGTTTATGGTGAGAGGGGGTTAGTGTACGCACACCGGGGATAAAGTGGGCCCCTAGGTAGCCCTAGTTAACTGAGGACACCACACCGGTCAGGATTCACCTTGACACTCACTCGGAAACACCGTACCACCAAGCAAATGCACTCAATTACAAAAACACCTCGGACCAATGCTCGATCAACCCTAGCTCGAGCTGTCACAATATTTATCTCAGTGATTTGGGGTGTAGGCTATCAATTTGTACTTTTTATGTACTACCTCAATAAGCCGAGGATATACTTGCTACTTGTTAATAAATATACTTTTTGAGCGACTTAATTGTCTTTGTTATTTTATTTCACCCAATACGTGAATTTAAGTAATAGTCGTACGCTACTGGTATATCAATATCCCACCGTCAGTTATTAGGAATAAGAATCGATGGAATTGAGAATTGATTTGAAAGAATTGGAATCGAAAAAAAGTAGAATCGACTCATCCCTAATTAATACTAAGTACTTATAATAATTAATGATAAAATTTACTCCGATTTCTCCCAGGAATTAAATATTAAACTTCAAAGACTCCAGAATTTCGGCTTACAGTTTATATTTAATAATGCCTTCAATGAGATTGTTACATAATAATAACCAGTGGTTGAAACTAAGTAAAAGAAGTAGACTTCAAAAGGCAATATTCATGTTTCAACTTATCATAAACAGAGCGCCTTACTATTTATATGAAAATATAATTTCCAATAGTGATAGGGAGAAAAGATAACATGGAAAACTGAGGAACTCTACGTTCCTCCTTTCCGTTAATTATATATATATAAATGGCAGATGCGTCTGTGTGACTTCATGCAAACTATGGAACACATTCCCTGAGCACGTGAAATCCATTTCTAACTTTGCACAGTTCAAATATAGGGTAACTATGTGGATACATTCATTGTCTGATGAATAAAAACTTAATTTATAAATTTCATATTCTGCGAATGTTCTGTTTTTCTTTTTTATATCATTTTATTCTGTGTATATTTTGGTAATGTTGTATGTACGTAATGTATTCTTCTAATAACCAAGTGATATGAAATTGTAATTGTAATCTGGTGTAACAAAAATAATGCTGGTGATGTTGGAAAGCTTGTTATGGCTCAATTGTGACTACTGGAATAATTGCTTTTTCTATCATTTCCATGGGAATTATTGTCCCTGAACAATAAACATTCTATTCTATTCGTACTGAGGCTTCCGTGGTTATTTATTGAGGTCAGTTTATTCGGGTTTTTCCCCCCTTAATTCATGTTGACAGAAAACAGTTTTGCTAACGCTAATGCTAGTGTGGCAGAGCACGCCTGGTCAGAACCCGGCCACGTCATAAACTTTGAAAAATGTATGATCATTGCCAGAGAAAATAAGCATTTCCCTCGACTAATACGAGAGGCGGTACAAATACCCAAAAACAGAAAATTTCAACAGGGAAGACTTATCTTCTCTCCTCAAAGTTCAAACGTCTTTTTCAACAATTGAATTCAAAGGTCCAGTTGGCCAATCAATGTAGGCTTGACTAGCTCATGCGAACATGAATCTCTGCAGCTCATTCAGGACCTGAAGACGCTAGCTGTAAACTGACTGTTTGCTGTTGTCAAACTGGTTGCTGTTAGCAAAACTGTTGTCCGTTAACCTGAATCAACGCATGAAAAAAAACCGAGTACTCTGACCTTATTCTATTCTATTCAGTTAGCACCAGGGAAAGAAGGAGAGCACAAAATGGAAAAGCCTGTGTCATCGAATGCAATACTCTTGACAAATTCATTCACATTATACACTGAACAGTTCTATTGGTGGATATGTATAACAATATTCTATTTCAGATATGATCACAAAATACAGAAAATAATAATTTAAATGTACGAAAACGTTTTAAACAGCCACATTTTTAAAAGTGACCAATAAATATAAAATTATTTCTCCTGGTGCCATACAGGTTTTATAGCGCTATACAGATTCCTAAAGTCATACAGATTGTCCTGAAAATATGTGATAGTGAATTTTAATAGCTTTAGATATACCTGTAAGATTTAAAATGAAAACCGTGGGGCGCATGAAATGGATAATTGATGCATGAATTCAATTCACCTCAGTTACTAACAATTTTATTGCATTGCAAATGATATGAACTGTGGTGTGGCATTTCTCAATGACAGATACACAATCCATGTGGGGTGAGACTGTGAAGGAATATCAAATTAAAGGCAAGTGCACAGTTGTGTTGCAAAGGGATGAGCTCAGTTGAGTGACTCTTGGGTCTTTTGATTAGAAATGTTCATTTAACCTTCAAATCATGAATTTTGCCCTGGTTTTTGTGCTCTCGGCCAGATGCCTCAGAAGCGAAAGTCCTGGGACAAGGTGTCGATGATACGTGCCGTGGAGGCAGTCATCAACAAGGAGATGAGCCTGCTGAAAGCGTCGAAAGCCTTCAATGTCCCGCGCTCGACCATCAAGGACTACGTTAAGAAGAACGGCAAGAATTCGGTGGACGCCTCGATAGGCAGGAAGCCCGTTTTGCCAGTGGACGTTGAGGAAGAGCTGGTTCACTACTGCCAAGAGCTGGAACGGGCATACTTCGGGCTTATTCCCAGGTAGAGTGACATGTGAAAGTATCTGCCGGACAAGATGACTTCATCTGAACTATTTTTATATTGACTGCCCCATTTATCCTCTTCCGTCCACATGTAGCATGTATGCTACATCGTGTCATTACTTTTTAACACCTATTACACATCAGATTATTGTTTGATGTGTTGTATTTCATTCTGTGCACTCATAGAAATTCTTTCTATCCTTGGTTTTTCTTCAATATATTTTGCTTGAGCAATAATCATCTTATTTCTTCTTAAAAGATACCTCCCTTATGGCCAGCTGCAGGAATGTCATATGTGCATTCTACAAAGTTATGGGACCCATAAGCCATAGCATCCATTCAATAAGTGTTGCTTAAACATTCGATGAATTTATTGGTTTCATAACTTATTGCATAAAGTTATGAGTTTCATAAGTAGCCAAGATGGGGGATGTGCAATGAACTGCTTGGAGACTTCATTACTAGATAAAAAGAGTTGTTTTCAGACAAATGACCAGTTAATTCACTCTTCCTAACTAATTATTATCTGCATTGGCAATTATTCATATGCTAAGCTTTCGTAAATGTAACCGGCAATGGAAGATTAGATCAGATATTCATATCTATTAACTGTTGCTTAATAGGTTGTGCAATTAGAAGATGTGGTGTTGCAACCAGAATGTATTTGTGAGATCCATAACTTGATGGATCTCATAAACCCATCGTCTATTGATGCCATAACTAAATGTTCTCGCAACCGTCCATTAATCAGTTATGAAATAATTGATAGAGACGTAGCAGCAGGAGTGAAGAGGTTGAAATTATCAATAGTGAATAAATTTGACACACGTGGCATCACTTTGTTGAAGAATTTAACTCAGTTTTATATTGAACAGAATGCTATGCACATTTATCTTAAATGAATCAAAGTGGTCAAAATTCCATGAGACGCATCATAGAATACACCCAAAGTTTTATTATTATGGATTCCAAATCTCAATTTGCCAAGCAAATGTGCTTGTAGATAATCCTGTAAGTGATTATAACCCAGAAAGGACCTCGCCCAGAGCTTATGAAAATCTGGTTTCTGTCAAATTGGCTTCAAAGTCCAGGCATCAACGCCCCACCACTGAATGGTAATACTGCGAGCAAGATTTGCCATTTGGGCTTGTAGAGATTTGAGAATGTGCGAAAGCCCTCTTTGAAATATGAGCATGGGTAGGATATGTGTCAGGGGTACTGTGGATCTTGAAGGGGTGTGGGCATGTCCAGTAGATTTGATGGTTTGTAGAATGGCAAAGAATGTCTTTCAGGTATATATGCATGTATAGTAGGATTTGTTTAGCTGTGAGCACACACATTAGCTCTTAGAGAGCTATCTTAGAGGGGTGTGGCATGCGTAAAAATGCCTTAACCCCTCCCAGATAGTTCCAGCTATCTGAGACTGAACTTAACCCTTTCTCGCCGAAGTCTCTCGAAGGGAAACGCTTTCCCTGCTATGAGTAGCGTGAGTATCCTCTCAATGGAGCTCTCTCGTGGCGACGAACGGCTCCCCACCAAAATGGCTATGGTTTTGAAACCCAAATCAGTGGGACACTGTGCCCTTCCCCCAGGCACTCTGCTCGACCCACCCAACCCTCAGCAGCCCCTCTCTCTCTCAGCAGGAGACCGCTGTCAATTTATTGCATCAGCGGTGGTTTTATTTCAATAATCCTCTGCTGTATACTCTAAAAATTTATACTTTAGATGAAATCCTAATGTTATTCTGAGCATGTTACAATTTTGAATGAAATTCTAGCGTTAATATTAGCAAATTTAATTTCATTAGTTCCGCACAAGAATAGTTCCGTAATGTTCAACACTAGAATTTCATTTCAAATTTGCTAAGACTCAGCAAAAAACTAATAATTCATTTCGAAGTTAAATCTTATGTAGTGTGCAAAAAATAATAACCTCGAAAAACCATTGCAAATGCAATAAATTAACCGTGGATTCATGCAGCAAGGAGGGCTACTAATGATGCGGAGGGTCAAGCTCAATTGCCGAGGAAAGGGTCTGGGGCTGTCCCTAAGCTGGGTCAAAAGGGTTTACTGTATACCTAGGATTATTGCTCCTGTATCGCTCACTTCCCTTCCCTCGCGTCGGCTATACCCAACATTAGGTCTTTTTTGTAGGTTTTTCTCCATCGGCCAGAGCCAACATTCGTTCGTTTGCGTAGGAAAGTTCACTTCAGCTATAGCTGCCACTAGGCGTGAAAGGGTTAAGAAATACTTATCACCATTGGACTTTCAAGGGTTTGCTGAAGAATGAAGGGTGACGGAGCAAATCAAACCTTGGATTCATGATCAGGATGCTCAAAAATGTGAGACGACATGGTAGCTCAAGAAACACGTGTCACCGATAAAGTACTTCATTTTTCCGAAGGTTCTTCAGCGAGGAGCTGAAGGGTGATGGAGCAATTCTGACCACGGGTTCGTGATCAGGATGCTCAAAAAAGTAAGATAACTTGTGTCGCATAAGAATTACATAGCACTGCTGAAATTCTTCATTTTTCTGAAGGTTCCTCAACGAGTTGCTGAAGACTGAAGGGTGATAGAGCATTTCTGATCCCGTACTTGTGACCAGCTGGCAAAAATACATCGAGTGGCATATATCGCATGTAAAATACATACCACACTTAATTGTTTGGCTGCGTTATTTTCAGTTTACAATGGAGTGAGCATAAGCCTGTAGTCAAGAATAATCAGGTTGTATCTGAAAATCCTGTTGGTTTTGGCCTTTGTACCCATTGAGACTTTTGAATAGGGGACCAAAATACACAACACACTGCAATGCCAGCCAATTTGATGGAAACTGGATTTCCATTAGATCTGAGCTGGGTCCTTTAAGATGTTCTCTTAAACAGTTGAAAAATCAATGCTTTGGAACAAGTTAAAATTATCAGACAGTCAAATAGCATTCGTAATGCGTTACTTTTCCCCTCCATACTCCTTCCAAAATATTTCATTGTTGAATAATAAGTTGGAAAACAGTTGATGAGCATCTTTATGAAAATACAGCATTCTAAAAAATACATAACATAGATTCTACTTCATTAAAGTTTTGTTATCCATGATGGGCATCATAACTAGCGTAATACAATGTGATTACATCAGTCACATTGCCGCCTTTGAGGCAAAATTCTGGATAATCCTGTGCGTACCAAACGTGAAAATGACATAATCAGGGAATATTCATTTGTAAAATATTAAAATACCAAAAGAACACGGGGGTTGTCCAGTACACTGTCCTACAGTAAGTGATGAAATGTACCCCAAAGAATGGAATTCCCTCTTGGGAAATAACTAAAATTTTGACCTCGTATTATATTAAAGTTATTCCGGGTACCGCGCTGCTGCATATTGAGCATTTTAAATTGACTCGATGTTTCATTCTGCATATGCTGAGAATGTTGTCAGGAGAATGTGGGGCAAACCAAGGGGCCAATTAACATCAGGCTAAAAGAGCGCTAGAGGCAAGGCAGTGGATGACTTCAGCTGTCACAGAGCACATATGTCATATCCAGGACACAAGATAGGTAATATTCGATGAGGCTTAAGTTCTGACCAAAATTAGTCTTTATTATCCTCGTCTAATGAGGGAAGCACTTGAGATAGCCAAACGAACATCCAATTTTAATGGGGAAGACGGCTAACGCCTGAGCAGTGTATGGAAAAGACACCTAACCACCGAATATCTTTAACGTTACGTATAATTTTTTAAATTTAAAACCATTAACAATGGTCAACCGTCTCGATGAAGAACCTATACATAGGGGCGAAATAAATAAACTTTCACATTCTCCTGAACGACGTTCTCAGCATGCAATTTCAGTCAATTTAAAATGCTCAGTACGCAGTGGAATACCCCGTAAAACTTAAATATAGTAAAGAGTCACTGCGAAAACCTTCAAACAAAGATTTGACCTAATATATTTTGAGTCGGTAAAATCTATACAAAAAATAGCCAAAATTGTTTTTCCGATTCCATGAGGCCTTGATTTTCATTAAACTGCGGAAAATTGGGACTTCCCCTGGCCAAACCCCTAATTTGACACATTTGAGTCATGGTAAATAAATGATACTATTATTTATTTTTAGGTGCGTAAACATTTTTAATTGAGCTTACTCATAAATTTTGAGCTGAAAAATGTGGTAAGGCAGTGGAATTCCATTATCTGTGGTCAGTTGTGTGGGAAGTCATGCTCTGCCTGTATTACACAAAGGTAATACCAAAAGTAAGGTCTATTTTTTAGAAATTTAAAAATCAATTTATTTTCTATAATAATTTCGTGGATTTTAACTCATAGTAAGTGATGAATTCTTGTTGATACGACCCATTTTGATTTTGCTGGTCCTGTCCGTAATTCCCAGTCAATCCTGGGATACGAACTTCATTGTTGGCATTTTGATCTCTCGTTAATTGCATGTAATTGTTTCTCGCCTTTGTTTTGTACTTCCTATGCAACTCGCTGTTTTGGCCAATGTCTCATCTTATTCTCCGTCTTCAGGAGAATAGGTACTTTAAATTGTTGGATATCCTTTATCGAACTTTCACCTAGCAGACAATTCTTTCATCAGCCACCAGATTATATTCTTGAATATTGTTTTACCATTTTCTATCTTTTTACACAGCTACACTTCAATATGATCGTGTGTTTCCTTCCGTGCTGATATATAGCATGACATAATCCTTTAACACTTGAGTTTCTGTAAGTTACGTTTTTGTTAATATTTTCATGGCTATGCGAAAGTGATCGAAAAAATGAAGTCTCCTAATTTTTGGAAATTGAATAATCTGTTTATTTTCTATAATATTTACATCATTTGGAAGGCAGAACATTTGTCTTTTTTTCTTCAGAATTGTTACCTTAATGACTTTATAAAAATTAAAAATATATAATTATGACGCTTAATGACTTTATAAAAATGCTTGCAGAAGTCGATGATACTTCAGGTTTAAGCAAAAACAACATAATTGAAAGAATAAAAACAAAATTAGAAGGAATTGATTTACAGAAGTGCGAAGATAGTAGATTTAATATCAATCATATATTCACTACACATAGTGCTGTAGAAACTACATTGTTGCATTTTGCTAAGAGTGGCTATGAGAACATAGTAAGAGCTCTAATTGAATATGGAGCATATGTTGATGCATGAGACAGCGATGGATGCACTCCTTTACATTTTGCTGCCAAATGGAAACATAAAGGCATAGTAAATATTTTAATTGAAAATGGAGCAAATGTTAATGCGCGGGACAATGATAGACATACTCCTTTACATCTTGCCGCTGAAGGTGGTAATGAAAATATAGTAAGAACTCTAATTGAACACGGAGCATATGTTGATGCGTGGGATAATGATAGAAATACTCCCTTGCATTTTGCTACTATAGATGGAAGAACATTTGTCTTTTTTTCTTCAGAATTGTTACCTCAGTCGATGCATTTTTGTGGACGCTGTGACAGTTTTTGTCTGCCCATGTCATACCAGCTCACCACCATTTCCTTGAGTTAGCGTTGAACCTTATCTTCCACCACGGCTTCGGAGCTGAATCGCCTGAATAGCCAAATGTTCTTTCAACTTAGGAAACAGGTGACCGTCACTGGGTGCCAAGCCTGGACTACCGGTTGGGTGGATGATGATACTTCATTTAAACTCTTGCAGGAGAGTGACAGTTTGAGGGGCAAGCATTGTCATGCAGAATGTTTATCCCCTTGCTCCTTGCGCCTTTTGTTCATCGTGGATTTCAGTACTACTGACTGTAAACTCTCTATACCACTTGAAAACTGTTTTGACATCCATTGCACGACTCTCCATACACTTTCAGTGATGAATTTCAATCAGTTCAATGCCTTTTGCGTTCAAAAACCGAATTACTGCGTGAACTTTGCACTTGGCGGTAGCGTCCAACGGGAGCTCCATTCTCAACGGGTGCTAAACCAAGACGGAGCGTCCCAGCGAGGTATGCACATGCTTGTATGGGAGTTGGGGAAGCAACAATCACAACAGTGTGGCTAACAGCTGTATAAAGAGTTTCTCTCCTTCCCCAATGCTTTGGAGACCTTACTTTTGGGATTACCTTCGTACATCTTGTAGTCGTCACTTACTGTCTAACACAACTGATTTCTGATTAATTGAAATTATGACAGATACAACAATTGCTCTTTTCCACTGGATATTTTAATGAATATGACGCGTTTCAGCTCATAGAACCATCATCAGGGACAAGTCACCAGTACTCTTGACTCAGATACAGTCAGGACTCTTGCCCTTCAAGACTCAGGTACAGTATTGTTCCTGATGATGTCTCTTTGAGCTTTTATGCGCCATACTCATTAAAATGTCCTGTGGAAAAGTGCAATTTCTGTTTCTGTCATAATATGACAAACTTCCATGATATCTCACCTGTATCTGTTGAAATCATGATTAATCGATCATTGATTTTTGATTGACATTTGATTTTTTTTCCATCTCGTTCACCTTTTATCTAGAGATGTGGAGCGGATGGCATACCACTTGGCCACTCGGAACAGTCTGAAGCATCCATTCTCGGATGAGAAGCAGGCTGCTGGACGCAAGTGGGTCAAGCAGTTCTTCAGGCGGCACCCGAACTTGACGTACCGCAAACCGCAGACCTTGACAGCGGCCCGAATTGCCGGGTTCACCCGTCCAAATGTTGACAAGTTCTTCTCTCTGCTCCAACCTGAGTTGGTTCGGATAAACTTCTCCCCCGAGAGAGTGTTTTCTGTGGACGAGACGGGACTCTCCGTTTTGCTCGAGAAATCCGTGAAGGTTTTGTGTGTCAAAGGAAGGGGACAGGTTGAATCGTTATCCCCGTCGGAGAGGGGAAATCTGGTGACCATTCTAACGTGCATGAGTGCTTCTGGACAGTTTGTGCCTCCCCTGATGGTTTTCCCATGCTCGGAAGATGATACAGTCATGCCGGAGGGTCTTCCAGCCGGTACAATCGTGTGCCGAGACGATTCTGGCTGGATACGGCCTGAGACTTCCATGAAGTGGCTCAGGCATTTTGTCTCATTCGTCAAGCCTAGTCCGTTCGACCCAGTGGTGCTAATCTTGGACGCTCACTACGCCCACAACAGGAACATTGAAGTGATAGAATTTGCACAGTCGAATGGCATCTTGCTAGTCTGTCTCCCACCCCATTCGACCCACAAGATGCACCCCGTGGAAGTGTCCTTCATTTGTCAGCTGCGGACGGCATACTGCCAAGAGGTGGAGCATTGGAGACTGGCGCACGGTGGAGTTGCCATGGTTACGGCACGAGAAGTTCCTACTCTCTTAGGGAAGGCTTACAGGTAAATGACCTGCACATGAAGTCAGACACTTAAAATGTTACACACTCTGTATTTTCCTGAATTTGGTCTCAAAGTAGGCATTCTGACTGATGTAGACACAGATGATATATTATGCCAGTTAAGGAGGAATTTTTATTTTAGACCTCCCCGATAACAGTAATAATAATAATGTTTATTTGCCCAAGGATCTAACTTAATTTTAATATACTCTAGCAAAAGGTACCCATTGAAATTCAATGGTTGTGAAATACATTGAACTTATCTATAAGAAAACCACAAAGCATGAAGAATACTGTCAGCATGGTCAGTTGAGGAGTTCGTAACCTATCTTGACGTTGTTTCTTTTACAGATACACATACAGATTTCCTTTCTATGTGCTATCATGGGCCTGCAGGAAAACGTGATATTTAAAAGATCATTTGAGGATCAAATCTCTGGTTGTCAAGTAAATATGTTAGTGTTGATTACAGAGAAAAATGTGAGATTTTTCAGCTAAAAACATGATTTTCAAAGAAATATGAAGTGCAAAAGAATATCATTATAAACTTCATTTATTCAGCCACTGATAAAATAATCATAGCCCTCTATCTCGAGTGAAAGAGCTTTTAAAAAGCAAAAAATGAAACCACTGCACTAAACCCAATGCTTAGCATGGACCACCAGGGACCTTCTGGGGCCCTGAGGGCTTTTTGATATAGCCTACGTTCTAACCAGATTAATTTTCTCTCTACATGCTGAATTCCAATCAGTCTAGTAGTTTTTGTATGATGGAGCAACACACAAACACCATTACATTTTTATATATATTAAGTAATAAGGATTATAGTTTTTTTTATAATCCTTATTTATATTAATATAAATAAAATAATAAAAAGATTAATAATAAGATAAATTAATAATAATAAGATAAATTAATTTTCTGATTATAATACGCACCCAATATAAGATGCACCCGCTTTTTGGCGAGCGCAATGTAAGAATTTACTTATTGCCACATATAATAAGCAGTCCGCTTTTAGAGAACAGCATTCTGCGCCATTGTCCGCCATGCCGTTCAGCACCTGAAAGATAACTGTGCAAGCAGTAATGCTGCCTATGGATGGCTTTTCCCCTTGCTCTTACGTAACCGTTTGGTTTCTCAATGTGACCATCTAATTGTAGTAGGTTCTTCCCCTCCAAAATTTCCATGTGTGTCTACGGAAATATTTGTCAATAAATGATAGAATTGCTTCACTGTTGCAAAAAAGTACCTGTGTCTGTATTCAATTTGCCTCACTTTATGTCCGTTTGTGTCGTTTTCCGTCCGATCTACTAGCAGAAGATATGTTACTCTGCAATTTGAAGATTTTATATTTCTGTGTAATAATTAAAAGAAAAACTCTCCCTAAGAATGTTATATGGCCACAGAATATGCTCGAACTTTCAATTAAAGGCTAGATGGATGAAAATTCAACCAAAGATTGTGCAAAATGAGTGGTGCAAAGATGCTGTTTGTAGACGTCATATGTTCGTTCTAGATGCATTGGATGCCGTTGAATGCCATGCATCAAGAATATATTGTTTGAGAATGGCACAGATCTCGCCATTATTCCTGGGGGAATGACAAGCCAGTTGCAACCATCCATTTAAGACACACATGCATAAAAAGTGGAATGTGTGGCTTTATTCCGGAGCTTATTCTTTGACAACTTCAGAAAAGTAAAAAAAACTGGAGTTATCGCTAATTAGTCTGTGGAATAAAAAGTCCTGGGAAGCCATCGATTCATCTGTGATTAAGTGAGGTTTAAAAAAATGTTGCCTTACAAGTGCAATAGATGGTCCAACAATGATTTGCTTAGGGATGAAGAATGCGTAGGTGGTAGACGATGAGGACAAATACTATGTCCTTGGCGCCGCAATATATGCTGCCTGCGAGCGTGATGTCAGTGCTTCACACGACATGTTCGAATTACGCGAGGATAGTGATTTTGAATTTGAATGATTTAGTGCTAACAGTGTTAAAGACAAGAGGGACGGCACGGTTAATTTTTGTTTTAATAAATGAATTAAGTCGATTCATTGCAATGTTTGTTATTAAAAGTTGTAAAATCGGATCCCTATAAGTACATTGAAATTTCTTCAAATGTGATCTACTGCCTGAATAAAAATGTGTTAAGTTTGTTACTATGTATAATACGCACTCCACTTTTTTGACGAAATTTCGTGGAAAAAAACTGTTTACTATACACAGAAAATTACGGTATGATGTCTGCTATAAAATGATGTAAAAAAATTACGAGGTCATTCCTCGTTCATTGAACACATAACACCCTTACTAATAAGAACCCATTCTCATTATAATATACACACAGACAAAGAAAACATTTAACGTGCCATCAACACAATAACAAGCATATTAATTAGAAGAATGTTCAACTTTTAAAACATAAATGAACTCCAATTTGATTTATAACTATTATTGGGCCCAATTTACAAATGCAGCCGTTTATGTATTCCAATTTCACGTATTGAATTGGCATATTTTGAATGATCTTGGTTTTTGATGTCATATGTATTTTTGGACTTGGCATGTACTATATTTTTGTATAATTTACATGATCTCTTGGAAAAAAATCATTATTAATATTATTGTTACATTTTGATGCCTATTTGAGCAGGACCAACGTTTTGCTTCTTGAAAATTAAAACTTCAATAAGAACGTGGTTTGTAATAACGAGAGTGCACTTCACAGGGTTATTATTTTTCATCTACTTTTAGGCAGTCTGCCACTGTGGAGGTTGCCGCAAATGGTTACTGGAAGACTGGCATATCACCATTCCAACGAAACGCCTTTGGTGACCACGACTTCACGTCCAACTCGAAAGATGTGGAGTCAAGACTTGAGGCTGTGGAGAGCAGCCATTTGAATCACGAGAATTTAAGTGATGCCGTGGATCGCCAACAACCGGGGACATCAGGGAAGAAACATTCAGCGATGTTGTCGGCCACTTCACCCTATGCATAATGGCCAATTCCTTGCTTCTGAAAACATTGTGCGCACAAAGTGGAGTGCATGGATAGCCAGTGATTGAAATCCTGTGGTGTTGTGTACAAATTTCTTGCTGCGTTAAAATGTTTTTACATTGGAGAAATCATTGTGTGCAAGGTGAATCGACTTTTAGGATTTAATGCAGTGAGAATTTGTTAACATGTTATCCAGTTGTGTGTTTATGAGATGCAATTGTAAATAATAAAAGCGATAGCAAAGTATTTTCCACAATGAATATTTACTAAACATGGTGTCAGAAATTCGTATTTGTATTTTCCAGCTACATATCTTAATAAAGGCTTGAGTACTGCTTTGTACCTTGAGTCAAGGTATGAGCTCACCCTGGGATGTGCAACACACTTCCCTTTCGTCGTAGGCACAGTAATAAAAGATAAATTACCAATGGTGGGCCTGTATAGCTTACTGTTTTAACAATATCCTCTGTACAGGCAGTCCAATACAGGTATCCTCGATTTTCATACTATTCGCTCCTCTGTATATTCCACTATGATGCCTATTACTTGAATTTTGTCTGCTAAAATCAGACTTTCATACACTGAATTTGGACTTCCAGACATTAGTCAGTTGACAATAATTTTGAACTTAGTGCGATGATGACTAGGATTGCAATGACCGGCAACAGAGGTGCATGAACACTACGCACAGACAGTGGTGCTCTCATTCTCCCAATGGTGGTAGAATCTTCCCAATGCAATGGTGCATTTGCCTTCATTTGTTTCATAGACACTTCAAAAAAGACAAGCAAAGTTGATGTGCACTTAGTAACAAAAGAATGTCAATAATGAATTTTGTGATTGTTGCCAATTTTGATGATTCTTAGTCAAGTTGTCAAACATGCACAATGTGAAGTTATCTATTACTGCGTAATAAAAAGCTTACATTGATTAATACCTATTGTGAACGCATGAAACTAGGGATGAGTCAGTTTCACTTTTTTTTAATCCAATTCTTTTTTATCGATTCCGATTCCATCGATTCTTATTCCTAATAACAGACGGTGGGATATTGATATACCAGTAGCGGACGACTATTACTTAAATTCAAGTATTGGCTGAAATAAAATAACAAAGACAATTAAGTCCCTCAAAAAGTATATTTATTAACAAATGACAAATATATCCTCAGCTTACGGAGGTAGATAAAAAGTACAAATTGATAGCCTACACCCAAAATTACTGAGACAAATGTGACGTGATAAATGAAATTTGATTTGAATATTATGTCTGGAATCGGAATCGACTTTAATGCGATTGATTCTTGATACCGATTCTAATCCTGAGAATCGTCGGAATCGAGAATCTACATTTGAATGTGACTCATCCTTACGTAAAACAACTACACACAAAAATTCTGCTGTAACTGTTATCCACCCACAGATTGGGCAGCATGTTACAATACATTTTGTCAGCGAACATTGATCTATTCCACTGATTCAATGTCGTTCACATACACTTAAGGACACTGATGTGTTTCAATCCACGCTAACTTCTATTCCTTCAATGGAAAGCTCACGGCTCAAGGTAAAAAGGTTGCTCGACTGTCTGTTAATTTGTCCTCCTTTTGTGGTTTAGTATACATCAACTTTGCTGAATAATGAAAAATAAAACTTTGATTCCACGTACAAAATTTTATTTTTCATTATTCATAATAAACTTCCACAAAGTCTTCCACACTTCCACAGTGTGTCAACTGTTTCCCTTTCTTCAAGATGGAACCAGTTGAATATCCTCTATTCTTAAGCATGCATTTAATAGAATAGTCTAATCTCAGAATAGCCTAAGAGAAACGGTCTCAGAAGTATAGCCTTTCACTTTTCTTGACGTCAATCATCACCTGGATGAACACATGTGTCTTCTGTTTATTTATTTATCTTTAACTACCCCAAATACAGCACCTATGGCCAATTTATACCAGGGGAATGACTGTAACATCAGATGAACACAAACACCCATGTCCTGGGCAGATAATATTCTACTCAGGCGGGACTTGAACCTGCGACCCTCGGGTTAGCAGACGAGGACTTTACCCCACTGTTTTCCTACATAAACGCACAGAGAGATGGTCAGGGGGCAGTTAGACCCAATCGGGTCAGTTAGGCCCAAGCAGGTCATTTCGGTCCAAGGCCATCATTCAGTTAAGTCATGTAGCCGATACGGACAAGACGTGGGCCATCCAGCTCGTGCACCAGTCACCACAGCGCCATCCATCCGTGCCTGTACCCTCAACTTCTCTCCTTCCCGAGACATGGTAATGTTCTTGTTTGTCTATTCGAGACGCATGTTTCCTTCGTTAAATGATAAAATGTTTGATAAAAATAAACTTTCATTTTCCTTTCAAAACCTCTCTGTGATTGTTTGATCCCCGACCCCAAGGGCAAGAAACCACGACATTATTAACCCCTTAAATGGGGACACTTTTTTCAGGAGTCCTCCCCCTGGTGGGGGTTACCTATTTGTTGATGGATTTACTTTATTTTTGCTGGAATATATTTTTTTTGTCTTCCGAGTAGAAATATAGCAAAAAAAAGTTGTTCAACAATAATTTTAATTATTTAAACAATTTTTTGCTAACAACAATAGGCTTATTTCATGCTATTTTGTTCATGCATTTTTATTGATAAAAAAGGTTACTTACCAATATGTCTATTTATTCAATATTGTACTCCAGTGTCCAAAGTTTTTTTAAAGGTTTTTTTACACACACTTCCAAATTTCATCTAGTGCTGCACTTGGGTGTGGTATGCGCGGAAACATGGCGCAGCACTAAGTGGAACGTTGCACTCTCGGCAGCAATATATTGTTTCTCTCCTCCGGTTTTGTGACAGACACACTACGCATCTTTTATGTGCATGTTATTTTTGTGGCAGTGGGTGAATTGAGGTCTGGGAAATGCCTTCCTGATAACCTTAGGGGAGAGTAATTTTGAACGACTTCCTGACGCCTTTGAAATCGCTCCTCTGTATTTATTGAATAAACGATAGATGAGATCTAAACGGAAATTCAAATGGCTGTCTTTCCCTCCATGCTTTTTATACATCACATATGAATTGGAAGTGCATAGATCAAGAAGGTATTGGAAAATCTTCTGGTAGAACTTCTTCATTCTCTTTCTCGTCGTACTGTACGTCACCATGTACTGGTCGGAGAGATCAACACCTCCCATGGAGTCATTGTATTCTACAACTGCGAGAGACTTCTCCTTGATCTTCCCTCTTCTGTCCCACACTGTTTTTGTGTTAGCATCATGGATGCTGCTCAAAATACAAACATTCCTCTTGTCAATCCACTTCAGAGCCATCAACTTATTTCTGAAGGCGGCTGCAATTTCACCAGTTTTCAATTTTTTCATCATGATAAAGTTTTGGCAGATTTTTTTCTGTTTGACCTCACCGTTTCTATTGCATCAGTTTTCATCAAATTTAAAAATTCATACAGCTCGGGACTGCTGTAGTAATCGTCTAAACCTATCAGATAGCCCTTGTTTAGCAACTTTTCAGAGCGTAAAGCACAATCCATGAGGGTTTGGTGAAATTACGCACATCAAAGTCTTCCACATAATTTATAAGTTCTGTGTCTTGTCCAGTATACATCTGCATATTCCACTCATATCCACTCTTTGCCTCACAAAGCTTGTAGATTTCCATTCCAAAACCTAACCTTTTTTTCGGAATATACACCTTCCACCCTAGACGGCCTTTCCAAAGCATTAAACTTTCATCGATAGAAATTTCTCACTCGGCAATGTAGCTCTCAGAAAATTTCCTCATGCAATGATCAAAGGAAGGCTTGATTTTATATAACTAAGGGGATACAGGTCCAGCGTCACTAAAAGATTAGTTATCTGCAAAATGCAGAAATCTCAAGAGAAGAAAAAACCTCACTCATCACTTCATAAAAGATGGGGGTTGCCAAGAGCCGACTGCGGGTGAAATAACTGCTCAGAGTAGACTTATGTACAATCCCCTGTAAAAGCATCATTGCAAAAAAACAACTTCACTTCTTCCCCGTTTGTATCCACCCAGTCTTTATCACGGCTTGTCCTTTTCATTTTCTGCTGTGAGGTTTTTTCATTTTTTTTTACTTTGCTTACAAATTAGTTTGCTCTGCTATAAAGTCACAGATTTCATCATCAATAAAATGTTCAAAAATTCATCTGATTGGTCTTATCAA
This sequence comes from Ceriagrion tenellum, assembly GCA_963169105.1. Classification (NCBI taxonomy): domain Eukaryota; kingdom Metazoa; phylum Arthropoda; class Insecta; order Odonata; family Coenagrionidae; genus Ceriagrion; species Ceriagrion tenellum. Next base: position 24,661,740 of record OY720645.1, on the reverse strand, counting down.
CTAGATCACCTTTTGCACCAGCCTCGAACGTAGCCAGAAATCTAGGTCTAGGAGTTCCTCTTTCAACCCAAAGGCTAGAATGTGACTGCATAATATCGCCTTCCTGATCACCATCCTTTGCTTCACTCTCTGTTTCACTCTCAGAAATCTCCAGCAATTCTTGTAGTTTGCGAGGAAACCCTGCAGCTCTCCCACTGGTATCGGCAATAGTTCCGCTTGACACATTTCAGTGTTCATCCTCTGATTGTGTGCTGCTTTCACTTGCAATTTCCCCTTCTTCACTAAGCGCTAACATTTTACTAATAACATTATCAGAAAGCGAGGGTCTCTTAGCCATTTTATCGATAATTAAGGCTAGCTGTTGAAAACTACTATACACAAAAATGTACGAATGAAGATGATAAATGTAAAAGTGAGAAATAACTAAATTAATAAACTACACACTGATGGAAATTTACTTGAAAGTGTCGAATAATCACTAACTGCACACTATCACTCAGAAAATGCAATAAAAGTTTCAAAGTACAGAAGAAGAGTACATCAAAGATGAAAAAATTCAACAGGAGGAAAGCACAATGATGGAATACTAGAAATGGATAATGTGTGTGTATTTGCTACAAAGAAGAAATAGTACTCACAATAAGGCGGTAACTCTAAATGCGAAACACTACTCTCTGAATTTGCACTTGAAAAAAAAAAGAGTGGAAACCAAAGAACATTCAAATGTTCAAAATGTATCCATAACTATTCGCACAAAATAAAATCTGAAGGAACACCAAAAAAAGAAACACGTTCTTCCACCAAAAAGAAGCATTCCAAACTAACCCATTTTCTTTAGAAATGTGACCGAGGGTTAGAGAGAGCAAAAATTACCGTTAGGACTTCCTTAGACCCGAAACTATCATAAAATTTCAACGAAAGTAAGGAATTTCTATGCATCTGCCGCTGAGACCACCGAGTAGAGAAAAATCACAGTAGATGGCAGAACCATGCAGACCATAGATACCAAGAAACTGTGTCTTTAGATGCTTTCCCTGAGCAGGGAAAAATCTTTTTCTTGTGCGTGTCTAAAGACGCTCTCCCCGATTCAGTGATGCCTACAGAGCGCGTTTAAAGACGCTCTCCCCATTTAAGGGGTTAAAAGTGTGATTGCAGCATCTCGCATACAGGACCCGTTTATAACACTGTTATGTAGTGTGCATGAATGGTGCTCAGGAGGATACGTGAGATGACTGGAAGGTTAGTGCGCAGTTGTGTGATGAGTAAATATCAGCACAATATTCAGCAAATGATAAGCTACCATCAATTTCTTTGTCTAAGGAAAATTTAAGGTTTTTACGAATGGAAGCCCTTTGGATTAAAATAACAGACTCAAAGAATTAAAGCTTTGATTTTTTTTGAGGTCTCACCTCAATGATAAATTTGTACTGTATTGATAGAATTTTGAACCTACCTTACTAGGTATTGCACATAGACATAGTTTTTATGCATAAATCATACACAAAATTCAATCTCTTGCAGCTGAATAAGCTCATATCACAGCATCGAGAATCACCATATGATTGACTAGAGCATCAAGTTATTTTGGCATGGATGGTATTGTGCTACATGACTATAAGTGATTCAGTCTTTTCTGGTGCTTCCTCAGTCCAACTCTTGACTTGAACTTTAGTTCACATTTGGGACAGCTGAGCTGTACCGTGCCAAGGTGCCGTTTTGCGTGAGACCGCATCACAGCCTGCGTCTTGTAATACTTCCCACAGATAGGGCAGGGGAAGTTTCGCTCCTCAAAGTGGGACATTTGGTGTATCTTCAGTCTTGACACCGTCGGGAAGGCCCTGCCACAGTGGGTGCAACCAAACTGCGGCACATGGATTGTGTGCAGGAGGAGATGTCCGACCAGCGCCGGCTGTGAAAGAGAAATCAAACATGAAGATCCAGAATGAAACCGCAAAACCCTGGCAACATTATATTATTATTTAAGCTATTAAGAGTGAAAAGCCATAGTTTCTTTAATGCTGTGCCGAAGATGTTTTGTATGTGTGGTCCACATGATATATCTGAAGTTAAGGTAATTCCAAGATGATTTACTGTACCTGAAGATTTTATGTTTACTCCACCCACAGTATGGGTATGGCATTTGTGTGATGACTTTTGAAGGGAGTGGACTGTGGTGCATTTACTAAGATTTAATTCTAACCCCCACTCCTGGCACCACAAATAACGTTGTTAAGGTCTGATGGCAGATCTTCTAAGTCTGCATCTTTGCTTATTTCACAGTAGATAACTGTATCGTCTGCAAATAATCTTAATTTAATGCTAACTTGAGACCTTGGGTCATTTATATAAATAATGAATAAAAGGGGGCCAATCACGCTTCCCTGAGGAACACCAGATGTGACTTCAATCATATCAGATCTAAAACCGTCAATTATTACTTTTTGTTTTCGATCACTGAGAAAGTCACTTATCCAATTCACTATTTTTCCATTAACTCCGCATGATTGCAATTAATATATGGGTTTTTTGTGAGGAACCTTGTCAAATGCCTTCTTGAAATCACGGAATATTGCTTCAACTAGCTTTATCAATTCACCTAATTTTGGATATCATGAAGGAAGAGTATAAGCTGTGTTCTGCAGGACCTGCCCTTACAGAAGCCTTCCTGACAACTATGTAAGAAGTTACGCTTATCAAGGAATGTTGTAATATTGCTAGTGACAATTTGTTCGAGGATCTTGCATGAAATGGATCTGGATCTTTGATAAAATGACTATTGGATCGGCCCAGAGAAAATGTGTATGCAACTTCAAAGCTAGAATGACATAAGTGGGTTAGCAGAGGAAGGGATAGACTGGGAGCAGCAGTCAATCAATCTTAGAACCCTTAAGTATGGCGATGAGGATAAGGTAACGTTACATCTACATCTGCATACTCCCAGGCAAGCTACCGCATGGACGTGTGGCAAGGAGTGTTAGGACATCAGCCACGTAAAAGTGTAAGGGATATGGTTTTTGGAGGTAAAATGGTAATATGTATTATGGGAGTGTATTTAGTGGAGCTCAGTTTTTATTGCGGTTGTTTATTGTGTGTGGGAAGAACGAGTCTTTGTACCTATCTGTTAATGGCAATGTATCTCTCTTATTCTGTTGCCTCTGTCAGACCTAGAGATGTAGTGAGGAGTCATGATAATATTCTGTGACGCTCTGAAACACACAAGTTCTGAATTATATTTAAGCAACATAAGCCTAGCATGCAGCCTCCAAGTCTCTATGGGCTCCCACCTTAATCCCTCTAAAAGTTGTGAGACACTATATATATGCTCGTATTGCAGTTTTTAATGAAGCAGGCTCACGCATGCTTCATTAAAAACTGCATGCATGCATCCCTCTTTGACTTTTTCATCCGAGGACCTTCCCTATTGTATGTCTCGTGAATCCTAGTTTCTTTAATGTTGTGCCGCATATATTTCAGATGTGTTTTCCCTATGATATATCAGAAGTTAAGGTAATTCCAAGGCATTAAACTTTTTCTGAAGATATTATTTAGTCCACCGACAGTGTGCACATGGCATTTTTGCGATGACTTGCAAGAAGTGTATTCTGGCACATTTACTAAGATTTGACTCTAGCCCCCACTCCTGTCACCATGAATGAACATTGTTAACGCTTAAGGTCAATGTGGGAGCTATACACCGCAGAGGATGAGAATGGTCAACACCACAGGGGCGGAGCACCAAATGCTGGACAATCACCCAGGGACCCTTTTCTTTGTAGTGCATTCTCGCCACAGGAGAGGAAAGTTAAGAGAAGGGGAGACATGCATGCAGATTTATCGTGGGAAGGGCAGATAACAAAACTGAGAGAAAAATTATATTTTTTTTATCTATGCGAGTTTTGTCAAAAGCCACAACTGTGGATGTTCTCCTGTCTGTATATTGGTTGGCTAAAAGAAACGTTCACTGCCTTTTCAGGAAAGATTGCAACTGTGAGCACAGTCAGAGCCTGATGAAGGAAGCACCTTTTCCCTCATTGACATGCTGCAAGCCCTTAGTTCCGGAAAAGACTTTCAGTGCTTTGCCACGTTCCCAAAGGGAACATGCCTGGATCGGAGTGCCACTTTTCCGGTGACAAACGAGACTCTGGCTTGTGGCTGAAAGGGGCGAAAAGAGTCACTCAATTAGTAGGTTTGGCTGATCACCCCTAGTGTAATCAAATACCAGGGTTTGCATGCTTGCCCGGCTGCTGTATTTTGCAGTCGGATGCCAGCGGTCCTTAACTGCGGCCTTTTCCCCTTCCTATTCCTTCCCCCAGAAAGATAACCGGGTTAAAATTTCACTAGGAACTGGCTTGCTGGGTACCCTAGCGTGAATAGACGCTTTTCTTCTTCTTCCTCTTGTCTGCATATTATGGAAATGCACATTCTAGAATAGCTCTAGGGATTCCCCATTGGGGATCCTCACTTGAAGTAAAAACAATATTTCAGATGCAAGAAAGAATCATGAAAATAATGAAACATGCCCCATTAAGGACTCCTACTAATCCAATTTATGCTGAGCTCAACATATTCCCAGTACCTTGCATTTATGTTATGAAAACATTTAACTTCATTCACAAAAACCACCTTTGAAAAAAATTCTGACCTTTGCAATAACAACACACACTATCAAATGAATTACTACACATACAGAGCCACAAAACATCAAATATTCTCAACAGCACCGCTTACAAAGGATTTTTCCTGTATAATAAACTGCCATCATCAATCAGATGCCTGGAAAATAGAAAATTTAAGCTAAAAGTAAAAAGTATATTGTGAAAAAAAACCTATTTTATGACTCCAAGGAATTCATAGAATGTAAATTCATCCTTTGAGTGTTGTTCGTATTTGTATTATTTACAAGTATGTACGGTGTACTTCATTTGTTATACCCTAAATTGTTGAATGCATTGCTAATTATCCCTTTATGAATTTTCAGGTTGTCCAGCAGCTGTGCATTTGAAAATTCCCTGAGATTTCCAGGTTTTCCAGACATAATCTTATTTTTCCCAAGGAAATATTGATTTTTTCTCGTTAATTATAAGAGAATGTTCAGTATGTTTTTTGGGTGATCAAAGGTAAGGATTATTTTTAAGCTTTGATATTTGGAGGAAAATATATACAAAACTTTAAAATAGTTTGAGAGAAAATCACATCACCGATTCCTGCGAAATGAGATTCAGCTTTGTACCATCTACATTTTAATGTATAGCATCAATTTGGCATTTTGCATTTGCAGCACGAATGTATGCAGGTTCTGTTCCTTTTTAAAGTTTTGTTTCTGGATTGTACTAGGCAGGGGTGATCATTACATTTTTTCATAATTTCAATGACATTATGAAAAAAATGATGAAAACCAAGGGCAACCTTCTGCATCTGATTTTTCCCGTTGATTGTTTACCTTCTCCTCAGCACCAGCATGACAATGTTTAAATCATCTTAGATTTAAACATTGTCATGCTGGTGCTCAAGGAACAAGGTTATCATTATTACAGCCAGACATGGCTATGAATAGCATTGATATATAATGATCAACAACTTGAAAAACTGAAGGAATTGACTTTTTTCCTTATTTTGATAAATGCGACAATGCAATGGACATTTGACTTCACAACTCGCCAATAAATGCATGTTCTTTATGCCACTGATTTACTGACTATGACAAATAAGAACACAATGTATGTGCCTACATAGAAAATATTGTGCCTACTTTCTGTTATTACAGGAGGGCAAAATGCAACAAGGCAAGGGAAATTTGACTTGGCAACTTGCTTGAAAGAGAAAAATTGCTTCCGTTGCTGTTTTAGATATTGTTACCATAGAAAATTCCAGAGTCAATTCGATATTTCCCTGAGATTTGCAGTAGAAATAAAATTCCCTGAGATTTCCCGGTTTTCCAGAGTGCTGGACACCCTGATTGTATGTCTCAACTATGTTCCTATATTGTGTACACTTCCTTTTTTCTATCTGACGACTCCTTGCAATGTATTTTGCCAAAGGATAATAAACTACCTTACCTTACTGAGGGGGAAATTGAAGTTCTCCTGGACTGAAGCAGCCAGTAACATGTCTGGTGGACGGTGGAAAATAATAGTAAAAAAGTTTCAGAACGTAAATACTCACTATTATTGCAAAGCAAATGGTGGAGATGCATTACCTTCCTCTTGAGTCGTTTCCCGCAAATGTGACACTCAAAGGGTCGATCGTCCGTGTGACAGAAGAGGTGCGACTTGAGATGTTCTTTTGTCCGAAACGTCTTGCCACACAAATCGCAGCTGAACGGTCGCTCCTGTCCGTGCACTGTCAGGTGGGTGGCATAATTCCGATGCAGGACTTCAACCCCACACCTATCAAAATGCATCCATTTGATTAATTTGCAAATATAGTTGAGAAAACATACAAACTGTTATTTTTTTATGAAATCTGAGAGTTAGAAATACCTCATTTTGTAAATAATGTCTTTCTGGAGTTCTAGAGTGCATACACCTACCATTTCCCATGTAAAAGGGCTGGTATTTTTTAAAAAATATCTTGGAAAGTAATGTGGTAAGGGGTTTAATTTTTTGTGTCATTGGAAGGGTGAGATATTTTTCATTAAAATTAGGCCAAATTCATTAACTTCTAAGTAAAATGATATTTCGCTCAAACTACCTAAAACCACTCTTATAAACCCTTGTTCCTGATTGAGCATTTCTCGCAGGAATATTGTTCATTGCTAATTGCGGTTTGAGGCACGATAAACAAATTATCAGTCTCATAAGTTATCCGTCTGTGTGGGTAAGTATCGAATGGTTCGTTGTTGTACCACGTGACTCCGTAGTAGCGTGGATCGAGATTATCTCGTGTGGATCAAGCACAACCCCTCCCAGAGGGCGGTAGGCATCCACTTTGGGAACCACTCGTTTAATTGATATTGCACCCAAGGTGATGTCAAAATTTAGCTTACAAATTTCAACAACAGCTTTTCCCAGGACTCATGTTTCTGCAGCCTCTGGGCCATGCTTACAAAAATCAGGACAAAGTTCACAACTGCAAAAGTAAAATGAACATTTCTTATCAAGAGACCTGAGGGTACTTCCCAAACTTTGGACATTCTGAAAATTACCAAATAAAATATTTTGCATAATTTACTGCACCCCCAAATACGACCGTAATTTTCAGTAATATGGATCTTTGTTTTGGATATTTTTCATACCTGTGTTTTCATATAGCATTTTAATGTATTTATGAATTTAAACAGTGTAAATTTCTGTTGTTTTACATCATTTTATTGGGTTTTTACCAGTTAATTTATTAAAATAAAAATAAAAAAATACTGATTCCAATATTTTTCATACTAATAAAATCCAAACACATTATTTTAAGCCAAGTTTATGTACAGCTAACCGCAAGAGTAAATGTGGATGGCTCCGCTGTGCCGTGACACGGTCAGAGCTGGAATCACAGGAAAATTTTTCTTGCGTTGGCCCTCCATGAAGGAATCGGCCGTAGTCATGGTGATTGGGTGGGGGGCATAAGACGGCGGAGGTGGGGGAGAGGAAGTGAGACGGACGCAAGAGAGGTTTGTCCCAAAGAGCAAATTGAATGGGACTGTGGCCTTCCAAACTGGTTGCACCACGACAAAAATTCTTTAGAGAACAGAGGCCGAGGAAGACGGAATACAAGTCTTTAACCAGCAAACAAGAATCTCCCAGTACACAAAGAAAGAAGTGCTGAAAAGAAATGAGTGATTTTGTGGTGTGTATCTGTCATATATTATATTAATGTCCTGTATTTTGTTTTGTAACTTTTTTTGTTATATGTACCAAACAACCAGTTGTTTGATAGCTACCTAGGTGATGAGAGTAAAGAGGCAACAAAGAACAGTGTAGGAGTGACATGCAGAAATAAAGTTGCATACTGAAATTAATTCCATCTACTCAATGTAATATTACAGTATCCTAATGAATCGATCCACTGTGAGCCTAACAGTTCCCATTTTGTATTTAATAAACTACTTCTGTGTTACCGCAATCAGACGAATGCAGAAAAAGTTGAGTATACATTTGAGAAATCATCTCTGAAAAATCAGAATATTCAAATTGATTGGGATTGTGAAATGCTGACAGGGGTTTAAATTTAATGATATTTAAGTTCATGCAGAACTCCTGGTTGCTATTAACCTTACTTTAACGGGTCACTTTTTTGCGTGACTTTTTATCGTCATAATACTTTTATCGCTGTTCCCTAAATGATTGTGGACATGATGGTATTTCCTTGCATTCATTGCGATAAATAAAGCTTCCTTTATGTGAAGGTTTTATACATTTTTGCGACATAATAGTAGCATGTTCCTCCTTATTGTCACTTTCCTTTTGAGAGAAATCAAACATATTGTACTCATCCTTGTAGCACGGTGAATACTAATAAAGAGAACAATGCTACACTCATATGATTGATAAGGAAAACTATTTGGAGAGTTGTATTTTCATGCAAGTAAGTTAAACAACATGAGGCAGGGTAACAGGCTTTTCCTTAAGAAATGTGGTTTTTAACTTGTCTTATACTGAATTGCACGATAAATTTTATTTGCAGAACAATAAGATATAGCCGAGCATTGTGCCTTTCAGATCATAAGTGAAGATCAATAAGATAAATCAAAGTAAGATTATAACGAAAACAGTGATAGAACTTATGCAATATTTTAATGAGGATGATGAATAACTCAGATGGTAGTATTCGACAGTCCTATAATTTGCCCTTGACCTCAGGGATGAGCAATTGGACCAGTGCCTCACTTAAGCCTTGTTATTTTAAAAAATGCCTGTTCTCAAAAAGACATTAGTTAGCGCCGCATCTAAGTTTATCAATCATACAATGAGGATATCCAATTTTATTTACTTCTACAATCATTTCACCTCTATTCTTGAGAGGAGTTCTCCCATTAGACATGTGGAAGAAGCATTCTGCAGGGCACAGAAAAAAAACCTTCCCATGCTCGAGTTAAATACTATAAGATGAGCTGGTATTTTGGAAAGGCGACACAATTTGGGCTTTTAAGCACAATTTTTCTTATATAATGCAGGAAGAATTGTAACCTTCATTAGTGCCGTGTTCGCTTGCTTCTTCCTTTGGCTGTTTCCAGATTTTTATTGTCTTGCCTTCAACTACAAGTTATGAACATGTTGTTGATCATAAAATAGATGGAAAAGTCCCCAGTGGAAGACCCAGGAACAAGTTCATGGACCTAATGAAGAGGAGAGTACATAGGAAGAGATACCAGGAGGTAAGGGGAACTGACCTGCTTATCTTGAACTAGTTGTAAGTAGGAATTTTACCGCAAGCATCTCAACACTATCAACCTTTAAGAGAAATATAGTGGTAGTGGAACATAGTAACAGTCGCCTTTGCCAAGCAAAGACTTTGTAGAATGGAAGATTTGTGCAGAAGGGGTCAGCTGGAAACCGGAGGGGAGGACAGCACATACTTGTCAGAGATGTTTACGTAACAGCATTGAATTCGAGAGGGCAACAAAGTGTCAGAAGTGTGTTTCTCGACAGTGTTTATGGGGCCGGATCCAAAAATTTTGATGATTAGAACAAACATTCAGATTAGCTCACTTAAACTATTGGATGAAGACATGCATGGGACATACATTTCGTGCAATAAAAGTGAAGGGCATTCCAAAGTTGTAAACAGAAGTTTGCTACCGTGGAATCCCTGGTATAACATGTCAAAATTTTTTGTGCAGTCAACAGAAATTCATCCAATTAGTAAGCCCATCCAATGCCGTTTAGGGAATGAAATCACGTGACATGAATCCATGATGGTGGCCTGTTAAAATGATAAGACTGTTACAAATGTGTTTATTTTTCATTTCTTCCCAAGCCAATTTGGTATGATTCAACTGCGCAAATACCTTGGACGGACTCAAGTCAAACTCTGAGACTACAAAAAAAGTCTCGCCTCGAACTGAACTGCTAATCCTGGGGTCATGCTCTCTCTGACTGGGGTATGAAGATTCTTCTTCATGTGCCGTCTCCTCTCAGAAGGTTGGCAGTCATCATGGCCACACTAGATCTTGGCTGCGCCAATCACAGCAGCTCTATGGCTGAGCAACTGTACCATGATTTTAAGTTGTCCAGCCAGGATGTAAGTCTTCTCCCTCTGTTTCTTCTGCAACAAATCTTCCCCTGTAGAATTATTTGCCACAGGTTATATTTTTCTCCTCTCATAATGTGCCCTAAGTATTGTAACTTCCTTCCTTTTATTGTATTTAGCACTTCTTTACTTTTTCCCATTCTTGCTGGGACTACTTCATTTGTGGTCCTCGACACCCAGCTGATTCGGAGGATTCTTCGGTATCCCCACATTTCAAATGCTTCTATCTATTTATTTCTCTTTTCTTCAGAGTCCAAGCTTCCATTCCATATAAAAAAGTTGAAAGTATATAACACCTTAACAACCTAGTTATTACACTTTCACTAAGATCTCTTGAGCAGAGGGCCTTTTTCAATTTGTTAAAGGTGCTTCTAGCCTGACCTATTCTTGTTTTAATCTCATCTGAATTGTCATTGTCTTCGTTTACAATAGTGCCTAAGTATTTGTATTTCTGAACTTGTATTAAGATTACTGGGGAAGAAATAAACATGCTCCACTATGCAGATGACATCACAGGCATAGCAGAGTATTGCAATGATCTTCAAAGGTCACAAAGCACAATGGACCAAGTTCTCGAAGGGTACAACATGAAAATAAATAAGGCAAAGACTGAAATCCTAGTTTGTGGAAAAGTAAAGAAGAAATCACACTGAGGGCAGTGAAATTAGAGCAAGTGGAATATCCTTCACTTATATCTCGTGAATATACCATGCGTCGTGGGACAGAAGAAGTACAATGGACACCAAGTGGAGAATAACCCAAGCTAAGAAGGCGTTCATGATTAAAAGGCAGCTGCTATGTTCAAAGAAAATTGGCCTAAAAAACCGGGAGACAGTATGTGAAAACATTCAATAGGATCGTAGAACTCTATGGATCGGAAGCATGGACCATAGGAAAAGCTGACCAGAACAGACCTTTGAAACCTGGTGCAGGAGGAGGATGCTGAAGATCATATGCACAGACAAAATAAGAAATGATGAATTGTTCAGAGAAGTAGAAGAGTAGAAGACCATTTGGGACATTATAGAGACAAGGAGAACAAGATGGATTGGACGCACCCTGAGACAAAATGGGTAAATACGAAGAACCTAATTGAAGGCAAAATTGGATGGAAAGCCCCTAGAGGAAAACCCAGTAATAATTAAATGGACCAAATAAAGAGGAGGGTACACAGGAAGAGATACCAGGAGGTAAAGGATAGTATTACATGTGGGAGGGTGGAGGGCTGCAGTCAACCAATCTTAGGATTGAACGACCCATGAAATGAACAAGAAATGACATCTCACACAAACAACATTATCCGTCAATAAATATAGTATATGGATGGAACACTCACTTGTCGCACTTCCTGGTCAGCAAGGACCTGGGTGGTTGCACTCCCACATGCCCGTATATGTGGTACTGCAACTCATTCTTGTGTTTGAAGCGCTCCCAGCAGTGTGTGCACCAGTGCCACGAGACACGGCCGTGCGTCAGCAAGTGTTCGTCCATGGCATCCATGTCAAAGAAGACGAGGTTGCAGATGCCACAGCGGAGACGCTTGCCCTTCAGCATTGCCTCTTCTCCCTTCCATCTCCTGAAAGAGAAAGGGAAAAATACAATCAAGCACATTTTGACTAGGGCTCCACACTTAACCAACGTGAATACTCTACAAAAATGATTATGCGGGAGAAAGATTTAATTACATTATCCTCGGTTATAATAATAATAATACTTCAATCATTGTAATCAATTTTTGTAAAGTTTCTTCAACAATGGATGTATAAAAAAAGATTAAAAATGTATACAACATAAGAGAAGATGATACACATAAATTGTGAGGTCAATCGCAAGCAACATTTAGATAGAAATCAAGAAATAAAGAAATAAAGAGTAAACAAAAATGAAGACATAAAATTTATAATGATATATTATAGGTACCCGTTGAAATTAAACATGTGTGACAAACAGTTAACTTACTTTACAAGAAAACTATGTATCGTTTACTATGTAAGTGTTCTCTCATATACTACATGCAGTGGCCCTATGAGAGCTACTTTGAGAATAGATATTGAAGAGTATACTTGTTGTAAACATGCATTGGGGCCCTTCATAGGGCCCTTGGGACTCTGGGCCCTTCTCATGCAGATTTTTTTTCCACGTGCTATCATGGGCCTACAGGAAAACGTGATATTTAAATACTAGAGGCGTGAATATCCTTTAACCCATTAATGCCCATGATTCCCCAGTGGTAATATTTGTACTATTTATTTACAAAATAGTCCAAATAGGGCTTTAAACAACATATATTAAATTTGACACCTCATCATAATTTTTTCATAGTTTTCTGAAGTGGCAACTTTAGTTGCTGATGGGCACTTGCATAGTCAAAATCGGCAAAATTCACTACAACTTCACCTTTTTCCATATTCTCTGCAGTTTTTTGTAGTTCACTTTCTTTAAATAAATTTTATACTTCCACTGCAATGTTGTTCAGTGAGATTAGTAAGAGTTTCCATTCAGGCACTATAATCTCATATCAAGCTTACCAATCCCATGCACGTGGATGGGTTATTATGAATGCAAGTTAGGTAATAATTTTCTTTGAATTCATTAAACGCTCGCTAATACTTGTTTATAATTTTCCCTTGAAAATAATTGACATAACACTATTTTTTGTTGTTTATAAATCGGAAATCAAAATATTCTAGAATTGGTCCACTAAATAAATCTATTCTTTACAACATGGGTTTCATCACATAATGACATCTTCTGGTGTCCGACCTGCAGATATCATTATGTGATGAAACCCGTGTTGTAAAGAATAAATCTATTTAGTGGACCAATTCTAGAATACTTTGATTTCCCATTTGGAGGGGTTCCACAAAGTGAAGCCTGAATTTATTAGTTATACTGTTTATAAATGTTGGAAAAATCACGTAATCATTAAAAATTTGGCCACTTGATATGATTCACTTTTATACACAACTAAGAAAAATAAACACACTGACTCATAGCCAACAAAACACTCCATATCACATCATATAACTTTGGCAAACAATGAAACATAGCAATTTTGACAAAAAATAATTTTATAATAATTAGGGATGAGTCGATTCCGAAGAGTTGCTTGCTAAAAAATCTCAAGAATGCTCTCAGCAAATTGCATTGTTTTCCAATCATCAGCAACCATGTCCACAGAAAGTTTGATGTCGCTCTTACTTGCAACTAAAATTATCACCTCTTTTCAACCGTATCTGGAAAGATACACCACATTCTACGGAAGTATAACATCAAAACTATCCACCTACCACCACCCAAATTAAGGACCCGACTGGTAATGGCGAAGGATCCCATCGGCCTGAAGACACCAGGGGTTGACCAGATTCCATGCGAGTGCGGAAAAATACATGTGGGGGAGACAGGTTGAACGATTGAGATGAGGCTGAAAGAACACCGAAGGCACTTTAGACTAGCGCAACCACAGAAGTCGGCAGTGGCGGAACACAGCATCGATGAAGATCATGCCATTCAATGGGGAGATGCAAAAATTCTGTGCCGCTCAGCGTGCTACTGGGACAGCATAATTAAGGAAGCCATTGAAATACGCCTTAATCCAATAAATTTCAATCGTGACTCTGGCTTTCATCTGAGCAATACATGGACACCTGTAACAAATTGCATTAAAAACATACGGTAAAATCAGAAAATAATTCAAGGGCAAACTCCAAACCTCAGCCAATCAGACGGCACCTGAGCTCAACAGTTGGGCCTGACCAACGGTCAATTCAATTCAGTTTACAATCTGACACGGACAGAGTAACACGCCTTGAACATGGAAAGCAAGTCGTTTTCCGAAACGTCGGCAAACATGAAGCCAATCAACTGGTGCAGAGCCCGAGAAGAGTTTATAAATGTCATTCGCCAGGAGAAACTTAAATCTTTTATCTTTTTGTTCAATTACTCTTCGGAGCATGTAGAAAGAGCTGTTCCAGCAGGTTGGCTATGCTGTGGCAGTTTTCGCTGTGTTTGACAGGTTTTTAACATCTTGGAGTTTTCTGCCGAATGTTTGAAACTTCCCACAAGTTTCTTTGTTTTCTTCAGCAGAGTCATAATTTTTTGGTTGTTCATCAAGTCATCTTTAATGGCCAGTTGCAGCATATGCACTACACATGGTATTGCTTCAAACTGTGATCGATTCAGAGCTGCGGTTATGTATGTTCCGTTGTCCCTTACGACAGCAACAACTTTAGACAATATGCCCCAGTCACTGAGAACTTTCAATATGAAATTCTTGAGGTTGTCTGCAGCATGGGGTACCTCAGTGAAGGGCACCTATGTGTCATTTTAAGAGCATACTTGCCTCCGGAATAAAATAGCCAGCGATAGACAGCGATCGCCACACCGCGGTGCTTTCAATTTGGTGGAATAGCCATCTATCACTGGCTATCGGTGGCTCTCCGCTACGAGGAGAGCCAAACAGAGCAAGATCGATTTGCGCAACTTCAGTCTACCACCGGCAATCGCCGTTCGAAATCAAAAGACGGCAATCGTTACCTATCTGGATTCGATGGAATCGGAATCGACTTTAGGTGATCAATTCTCGATTCCAATTCTAATCCTGAGAATCGGTGGAATCGATAATCGACATTTGGATTCGACTCATCCTCAATAACAATACATTATGAACTACATCCATTTTTCAAATTTTCTCAAACAGTTTTTACACTACTTAGATATAACTATTTTAAAAAATAAAATAAAAAAGCACATTCCTCTGCATGACACTTTAAGCACCGGCTTGTAAAAATTATTAAAAAGCATATTTTCATTCCTTTCAAAATATCACCCACAATCCATCATCCATCAGAAAAATCAAATCACACTGCAAAACACTAAACATGACAGTCTTGGAAACAATTGTTAGCATGTAGCAGTGCATCACATTTCACGCAAAAATATTGAGTTCTTTTTTCACAAATGCCACATCACCGATACTTTGAATTCCCTCTCTCAATTATGTGATTCCCTGCGAAAATTATTTCTTGGGGAAGAAGAAAATGGGGACTGTACTCCTGGTGACAATGGGGCAACAGCAAAAGACTTGAGGAGAAAAATTGCACACTGGCACCTGAATTCAAATTGAGGAATTTCATTTCCTAATCTTCTGAAAAGAAGCCAACCTTAGACCACTGAAACCTTGACCGCCCAGGCGAAGAATGGCTACCACCAAATGGTGAAGGTAGCAAAGTAAATTTTCAAATCTGTTTCACCTTATTGCATCCGCAACTATCAGCAAGTGGCAATGGTGGGTTGACTTTCCAGTACTTTCCATTCTGAGGCAGGTGGTGGTAGCATAACCCCTATTAATGAGTGAATTTCGTCATAGGTTGCCTCAAAGCCATGAACAAGATGTTGCGCAGCATATCAATTAATTTCTCTGACTATGTGGTTCACTAAACTGTCTGAAAAAATTGCGTTGAAGGCATCAAAAGGATATTTTACATGTTCGCGCAAATAACCCTCCGCATTGGGCCAATAATGTGGTGATGGATTTTCAATTTTGACGGTAATATTGTGAGAGTTTTCTTTCCAACATTGTACACGGTAACAATGCTTACGTTTCTTGGTTTTCTTGAGAGTTGATGTTTTTGAGGGCTCAAATGTTTCACTTAAATTCCCCCTTCCACTTTGGATCAACCTTTCCTGAGCCTCCACGGAGAAGTTGACAAGAGCTTCCGATTGCAATATGCGAGCAGGAAGATGACTGAAGTCTTGAAGTCTAAATGAACTATTAGTCTGCAAAACTTCAGCACGATTGGAATAAAACTGTAGACTAGTATAAAAGACAGACACACAGACTAACAGACAAACATTCTTCCTAAATATATAGATACATTAATACATATAGGCATTGATTTATCCAAAATATTCAGAGCTTCCAAGTCTTTTATCTTAAATTTTAGTTTTTCTTATTCAAATTACCTTCCTGAACTCATGGTGCATACTATATGATGAGGTGTTTTATGCCGATAACAAGTGTTTTTCATAAATTTGACTGAGAAAACTTAGGAACTCGGGAACAACACAAGTATATTGCATTAACCACAAATATAAGGAGTATTTTTCACCAGCTCACAACTTACAAACCAAATATTTTGAGGGTGAGCCAACCTGCGTTGTGACTTCAAAATTTTTCAAATCAACAAACGAGGGCAAGTAGTAAGGCATGGAACATTTATGCTCTCTCTCTCTCTCTCTCTCTCTCTCTCTCTCTATATATATATATATATATATATATATATAAAGATATATATATATATATATATATATATATATATATATATATATATATATATATATATATATATATATATATATATAAATATATATATATAAAAGTTTGCCAGAGGAAGGCAGACGACAAACACAGAAAACAAAAAAATGATGAACACACTTACAAAGTTTCTTGATATTTCGGTGCCACTAGCACCTTGGTCGCAAGAGCGAAGACTGAGAAGGAAGGGAGGACTGAGGTGGTAGGAAGGGAGGACTGAGGCGGAAGGAAGGGAGGGAGGGGAGGGACAGGGGAAGGGGAGGAGGGGGAGGGAGAGGAAAGGTGGGGGCGGGAGGCGGGAAGTGGAAGAAATTCGAAAGGAAGAAGACGTATGGGCAGAGGTGATAGAAGAACCTTCCTTCCGCCTCAGTCCTCCCTTCCTACCACCTCAGTCCTCCCTTCCTTCTCAGTCTTCGCTAGGTTCTAGTGGCACCGAAATATCAAGAAACTTTGTAAGTGTGTTCATCATTTTTTTGTTTTCTGTGTTTGTCGTCTGCCTTCCTCTGGCAAACTTTTTTATATATTCGTCACCTAAGTGATCCTAAGTGCATTTATATCTATATATATATATATATATATATATATATATATATATATATATATATATATATATATTGATTGCTAAGTTCTCGAGTTAGCAGTAAGTCAAGATTATTTGCAACAATACAGTTATCTACTGTGAAAGAAGCAAAGATGCGGACTTTGAAGTTCTGTCATCGGACCTTTTTGATAGATTTGTGAATAAGACAGACAAACATTCTTCTTTATATATATATATATAGATGACTTAGGAAAAATGAATATTATTGTAAGAGGCGGCCACGTACGTCCCACCTCCCCTTTCCCCTCCTCCCGCGCCCCATGCTTAACTCCTAAGTTGCACTTTCCTTCCCCTTTCCACCCACATCCGGCCGCCTCCCACTCAAAGCGCTTACTATAACATGTCAGCACTTCATAGACTCTTCTAGAAGTGCCTTTTAACACTTTCAACGCGGCAACGAATTTTTACGTTTTTGCCGGTGACTGAATTTTTTTTTCTTCGATTTCAATTGCATTTGTAGCCACATTCATTAACTGATGGTTAAAAAATCGAAAAAAAAAATTTTTTACTGAAAAATCGATATTTTATATTTTGGCGTCGATCGACGTCCGCAGCCACTGGATTGCACCCCATCGAGACATGCGTGGTTGCATACCCCTCACATAATTTCTTGATAGCTTTCCAAATCATTTTCTTTGGCTGTCGTTTATGTTTAGATATATGAAATTTATTAATTATGAAAATACTCATTCAGAGACTTTGTATATATTCCCTATAGCGTCATGAATGTCTTTGTAAAATAAAATTTCGCTTGTTTTACATCGAGATGATTTCTTTTTTAGGCAGTCATTTCCTTCCACAGTTTTCGCTTTCTGTATTCGAGGGGCCCAGCAGGAGGAGCAATTAATGTATAAGAAAGGGAGAGAATAACCTAAATTCAGAAAAAAATTATAGAAATGATGAAAAATATTTTATTCCTTTGAAATGGAAGAGAAAAAGTTGAAGTAATCGGATTCAATTTTCTACCGATTGATCAGACCTCACGTCATCAAGATACGGAAAAAATGCTTTAATTATTGAAGAAGAAATTTATCAGTCATTGGTCAATCCGGTGGTTCGTAAAATGGGAAATGTTAGAGCTCATCTCCTAATGATCCCAAATGCCCACGTGTTTAACAGAAACAGAGTATTGGGGTAATTACCATCCCTATGGCCCCTGTGATAATACTGATGCTTGTATCTGAAAAAAATCCCATTCACTCTCTTTGAATTCGCCAGTTACCCCAAATAATTCTTCCAGATTTGAGCTTCGGGCCCTGAAGACTAAAGCCATACACCCGTGGAAATACCATGCATTCCTAACACAGATAAGAGTAATGATTAGACATGCATAGAAGCAAACTTTCAGAAAATATTCAATATATTTACATATTTTACATCCAATTTAACATGTTTGCATATAAATACAATATAAGTGAAATTCGTCATAATAACTCTTCACTCTTCTTCAACACTTCTTTCACAGTCTTTCTTCAGTAGTTTATGCACTTTTTAACATTATGAAAATTAGCACCAGATGTCCCTGTGGTGCTCAATAAAACAGGGCCTAAAACAAAGGGGTGGACAACCCTCACAGGCAGGACAAAAGAAGATGGTGTCTTTCCTAAACCCTCTAGAGGAGCAATATGTGCATCGTCGCTGAGGGGCCCGTTTTCGGCCTTTGTCAACGTCATATGTCTGAGGGTAGTGCTTGGATAATCCAAGGGACCGGGAGGGCAGGCTGGGGGAGGAACGAGGAGTGGGTTCAGAGTATGTGGGAGTCAGGAGGGTTTTTATAATGGACAGGCGGTAATCGTGGAGGGAGACTTTAGGATGGGTTTTACGGTACAGGAAGTAGCTATTAACCAAAAAAAGTTGAAGTAGGTGGATTCCAAGTTTCTTGTACCATTTCAGAGTCTTACGCTCAATCGGGTAGTACGACATCATTTGATCATAGTGATCGATGCAACTCATTGTAGCCAGCAATGGCCTCTGGTTTGGAAGTGACACCACCTCCTCGCCGTCGACGGACATCGACCAAATTGCTACCGAATTCGGAGCTGATCATCAGCACGTCCCGCTTATCCCTCCACTTCATGATGCATACTCCGTCGGTACTGAATGCATCCACTACCTCACCCCTTTTCAGTTTTTTCGCTACGAGGTCAGGAGGAGTCCCCTTCCGATTAGCTCTAAGAGTTCCGGTACAATAGGTCCTTCGCTCAAGTAAGCGGTGGGCCAAGTCAACACTGTTATAATAATTATCCATGAAAAGCGATCGTCCAGTGTCCAACCTTCCTTCCATCAATTTCCATACAACATTGTCGACATGTCCCAGCCCGCCTACATCAGAATCAGAGGACCCAGTGTACACAAGAAATCTTAAAACTAATCCGGATGGTTCGGTTAACATGTAAAGTTTGATTCCATACCTGTGTCGCTTACCTTTCATGTAAATACGAAAGATAAGACGACCCCTCCAGAGAACCATGGATTCGTCTATACACAGTCTTTGTGTCGGGATAACAATATCGTCCATTGTGCGATGGAAAATGTCAATCAGGGGTCTTATTTTGTAGAGTCGATCAGAGGGTTGCGGTTCGCCACGATCCGGATTTCTTGCAAAATGCAGAGCTTGCATGATCGCGGCAAACCTATCCCGACTAATGCATTTCCTAAAGCAAGGAAAATTAAATAAAGGGTCTACACTCCAGTAGTCTGACACTCGACTCATTGGGCATGTTCCCATATGATATAGAACACCTAAAAACGTTAAAAATTCCACCGATGTTAGCGGTTTCCATTTAGTAATCCTAGCTTTAGGCAATACATTAGCCGAGAGTAAAAACTGTGCTTGTCTATTGGTCTCTGTCACTATTAATTCTATTAGGTCATCAGTCACTAAAAGATTAAAATACTCTCTGGGCTCTTCTCCAAGGTTTGGTATTGTCAGTCCTGGGGTGTCAGTGAAAGGAAACTTAGAGGAGGTCGGTCTTTTGTCGGTCCATGTGTAAGTCTTACTTGCAGTTCTTGTCATGAGTGGAGGGAGGTGGGGAGTTTGTGGCCCCTCTAGAGGGCTAGGAGAGGGAGGAAAAACTTGCCCACCCTCAGACGGATCGCCCATTTCTCCGCTTACCTCTTCATCTGAGGAAGAACCCCACTCCGTTTCCCCGAAGGACGAATCGTCACTGTCCTCAACCAGCAGAAGCTCCGCTAATTCCTCCGAGGAAATAGTCCTCGGCGAAACGGATTTTCTCACTTCTGCTACTTTCCTCTTTCTTGGGGGCGGAAGGTGTGACCGGGAGGTCGATGGCTGAGGACTTGGGGCTCGGGGAGGCATGAAGGAGGGCTGTGGGCTGGCACCCGAATGAGATGTACCGTTGTCTTTCTTTCTTGTCGGAATGGTCGTAGGCGACGTGGGAGGTTGGAGAGATGGTGACGGTGGGGCAATAAACGGGGGCTTACTAACCCTCTTTCCCTTTCTGGGAACTCCTTTCCCTGGAAGTCCCTTTCCTTTTCCTTCACCTTCCTTGTCGCTGCCTCTCCGTGTTTGCACCATGGTGAAAATGAATCTAGTAAAAATATAAAAATTGTCTAAGCTACAAGAAATATTTAATTTATACCGTAATAAATAAATAATTCGAAAACTGATGGAACAACTGAACAAGGTACGTACCGAAGAGCGTGCGCACTTTTCCTCACCAGCTGGTCGAGGTGATAGTTTTGCTTTTTCTGGCACCTATGTAAAAAATTAATATAAATAAGTGGATGAATACTAACAAAAATTAACGACATAATTTTGGAAAAATAAATGTATTTTTTAGTATGGGCTCATATCACCAATGTAAATAAATACCTAGGGCGTGTTTTTTAGAATATATGGAATAAATAAAACACACGGCATATTGTAACTAATTTAAATGATCATAAATAAAAAGAATATACTGTATAAAAGTATTAAAAACTAAGGTATGTAACTTTTTTCAGGTAAATATAATACACGTTTTACATACAAAACTGTTGTCAAGGTATAAGAAAGAAGAAAATCAATTCCGTTTTGTGAAAATGGGGGGGAGGGGAGAGCCTCAATTCAAGAATTGAAAAAATACATATTACATTAGCCAGTATTCCTTTTTTAATAAAGAAAATACATTAACAAGGAAATAGAAACAAAATGTTGCTCAGAAAAAACAGACTCAAAATGCATTTTGATGCACTTATTAAGGAAGTTTGGGGGGGGGGGGGGGGGGGCGGAGGGGTAAAACTGCATTTCGATCTAAGTCAGCAAAAATCATCCATAATTATTTATGTGATACGTAAAGATTTTACTACGAATCTTAAACGATAATTTACGTTACCAAACTGGTTTAGAGTATGAAAAATATTACAAAAAATTCACAATTACCTTTTGAAAACGAGGGATGCAGCGTCGCTCCTGGGTGAATGCAACTCCGGCTACGGTCACTGCTCACACTTTGAAGGCTATCGGACGACTGAGCATTGAAACGGAAGCGCTAGCGGTTGGCGTCTCTCGGGAATGGCCTTGGGAGCGAAATGCGAGCTCTGACGTCGATCGACGTCGGCAGTCAGCGGATAGCACTTTTTGGCGTCGATCGACGTCAGTCAGCGTTGAACGTGTTAAGGAGATGTTTGGTGTCACCCAATGGGCGGTAGCCACGGCAGTGACACGGAGGCGAGGAGAGAGAACTCCAAGGTGTTGGTGTCTCGGGGAGAGTTGTTCGGAGACTTGTACGATGCAGACGTAATAAAGAGTGATAAATCTGACTATGGCGACTTATTGGTTCCCTGTTAACCTCTCGATGGACCATCACCTGCAATCCTAACTTACATTAATATGTTTTTCCTGACCCATTTCCTATTTCTGTGGAAATTCCAGGATTTCATGGGATGACTTCTACACGTTACCTCCGACATGATTCCTTCCTCTTCCGAACCCTGGCATGAGCTTCATCACTTCCATAGACAAGGGACTCCAAGTTCAATGCACTGCCTCCAATCAGGTAACCCACGGGCTGTCTGATGTCCGCATCCTGCTCGCCACTCCCTCTGTTCCCATTCGCCGCCACCTTGTAAAGCACCAATGGGCCAGAGTCGACAGACAGACCACTTGATGTCCCCATCAACCGTCCACCTTTAGAGATGAGAGATTCGGCCTCTGCCATTGACAGCGGAGGCTGAATCACCACTGTGACTGGTGAGGGAGCCGTCGAGCTCAACGAAAGCACACCCAATTTCTGCTTCGTAGGCTCGAGACCCAACCCATTTGGACTGACGAGAGATTGCACCAAAGAAGTGATTCCCTTGTCCACTTTAGTGTCAGAAGGAACAGTAGAGACTTGACCACGAGATGTCTGTTTCTGGACAGTCTGCCCAGGAACAATGACAGTTCTGGATGGTCCAACATTGGAGGATTCCACCATGTTCGTCTGATAACATATCTGGCTGGCTTGAGCAGCATCTGAAGATTGAACCAGACAACTACTGTTTCCGGCATCAATGCCAGAGGGTGAAGGAACAGCGGACACTTTCCCAGGAGATGTCTTAACAGCAAGACAGTGTGCCCTGGATTGTCTGACAGCAGAAGGCAACACTGTAAGAAACACAGAGCTCTTCTGATGACCTATCTGACTGACTTGAGTTGCACCTGAGGAATGAACCAGGGAACTGGTTCCCCCATCATAATTAGAGGTCAAAGAAACAGCAGAACGTTTATTGGGACACGTCTGCTCAGGGATGGCCTGTCTAGGAATGAACACAGTCCTGGATTCTCCAACAGCAGATGGTAAAACTGAGGAATATAGCAATAAAAATTATTAGTTCACAAGCAGAAATGTTTGTTGATTCTCAATGGGAGGGACATAAGAAGGAAAAACAGCAAAGTTTAGCTCATACAGAAGAGAATGTTACTTTCAATTTCTTATCCTTGTTTTATTTTACAAAGTAGCAATTTCCTATTCAGTGACTAGATTGTATGCATTATTAACACTTTCGCTGCAAATCCCGTCATTTGACGTGTTTCCTTAGCTGCTGAGAAACATATTCCAACCAACTTACAATTAAAAAAAGTAGAAGAATCAAGCTTTAAAGCAATATAAACAGCATTTTCTAAGTAATACAGTTATTTTTCTGTGATAGCATGAATAAAGCTTAAAATACGCAGCATTCTACCTATCCGGCAGCGAGAAGTGCCCAGCAGCGAGAGTGTTAAGTCATTTCACTGAAAATATAAATGTATTGGGCTGGACTTGGAGGGAGTTGTCTATATCCGTGATGAATAAAAAATATTAGGTTATCTCCAGTGAATAGATCTGTGAGTCTCTAGGGGCTCCCAACCTAATCCCTCTGAAATCTATGTAACACCTTGTTTGCTCATAGCAGTTTATATACCATATCATTTAATACCATAATTTATACACTACAATAATTATACACCACAATTGAACTTTGAGTGAATTAAACAATAGTAAAACATCCTCAGATTTTGTAACAGACATTTGTTGCAACGAGTTCTTCAGATTACCTTGATTGGCACCCACAGGATGGACAACAATTCCACCAGGTTGTACCGCACCCACTGGAAGAGATGCCGGGACCAGACGAATGCTTCCCATGCTCCTGATTTCACCGCTAACTGATGCTGGAGTTGCCACCATCTCTGATGGGTTCACAACTCTAACAGGCATGTTGATGCAGGCCGAAGCCAACTTGGGAGTCCCCGGCACAGTCTTGACAGCTTTACGAGACAGCGGTCTTCCTGCAGTCTTCAACCGTGGAATCTGAACTTTGGGATTCACAGACTCACTCATCAAAAAGTACTTCCCTGTGGAACTACTGGCTCTTTTACCCTTCCTGACACCTTTGCCAGCTGAAGGGACAGGGATCATCAAATCCTTACTGAGTGTTTTCAGTTCCTTAACTGCCTGAACCAACAAACTCCCGCCCGAAGCAATAGGAATGGCAGCCTGGAGTGCTGAGCTGCAAGGTGACTGTACCACAGATGCCGCAATGCCCTGACCTCTGACAACAGCACTGCCTGAGGTCAAAACATTCCCAGAAACAAGCGCAATGTTGTTCCTGGACCCCAATTTGGACAGCAACACGGCTGGTATGCACTGAGAATCGACCTGGTCAAAAAGAAACGGAAATAATGATGACACTTTGAAATGATGAACTTATTCATCAGCAGTACAGTAAAATCTCAATCCATTGAACCTCGTTATTTTGTAAACATCTTGATATAGAAATGATGACAAAGTCCTTAGTTCTTAATTAATTATTCATAATCCTTAATATATAGAATGGGTAACTTATCTTGACCCCATGGGGAACCATTACCTTGCAACTTCAAAATAGCAATCTTTTTTCATGACGAAACGTGCAACATAGAACTTTTCGAAGTGATGGTATTCCAATTCCAAATAAAAAGGAGGTTCAAGAGGCTTTAAGAACTTTGGAGTGTTTTATCCTAAACAGCAAAAGCAGTAGGGATAATTTAAGCCTCCTTATTAAAGTAGAGAAAGCTGTTGGAGCAGAATATATATCTCAAAAATGAAAGAGAGAGGCATTGCAACATATTTTGACAAAATGATAACATAAGGGTTATAACAAATAAACTGAATATTTTCTATATTCCCATATTTAATTTGATGAGCACTCCCATATTCCTTTTGACCAAATTAATATGTATAATTCCATATCCTGAACATATTTTTATATTTATTATGTCATATAATTTTGGTACTTTGTAGTTTTGCATTGGAATGATGATTATGTAGAAATGTCTGTATTAAACATCACCAGCAAATGACATAA
The DNA here is from genome assembly GCA_963169105.1 of Ceriagrion tenellum. Lineage (NCBI taxonomy): Eukaryota > Metazoa > Arthropoda > Insecta > Odonata > Coenagrionidae > Ceriagrion > Ceriagrion tenellum. The sequence continues at coordinate 24,636,832 of OY720645.1, read as the reverse complement.
CTTTAAAGCCACATAAGGTTTTCATACCAGTGTTCCTCTGCACTATTGTTGTTATTTGAGTACTTAGTAATTGTTACATTAATTTTTTATAAGGTCAACAACATTTACTCATGCTTTCCGATGACTTATTTTTTTTTGTCGAAAAGTATTGTACATTGCCATTGCTAGATAATGACTCTTTTGTTTTGCCAAACTTATTCAAATTTAAAAATTCCAGTCTGTCTAACCTCTTTAATGTGACCCTCTCTGTATGGAAGTGCCAAAATTTTGGATTCTTCAATTTCGATATTCAGAGGTTTTACTGTATTTACTGTTTACACCAATTAGTTGACTTTTTGAGATTTAAAGTTTTGATATAAAATATTGGAGGGTCAAACTAAACACATGTTAAACTGTCGATGTCTAAAATCTTAGCGTGAAAAAAATGTGAAGCCTTTCCCAGGCCACAGGGCTTCACTCGAGTGCATTAGATATTTCTCCATAATTGCCAAAATTATAAGCAGATGCATGATGAGTCAATTGCTTGGTCTTAAGTTAATGTACATATTATCCATATTACAAAGAAATCTTTGTACTTATTGTACTTTGATATAAGAATTCATGGGAATCAAGAAAATGTCATGATCAAGGGAAAGCTTAAATTCCAGGAATGCAAAAGTGAGGTTTCACGGTAATACCCTGAAGAGAGAGAGAATAGTATTTGAAAGTATACGAAAGATTATATGTATTTCAGCATTCAAACCTCCAACTTATTGGGCACTCATTAATTTTGTTAAAGTTTTTAATCGGCATTAATCTACAGAACAAGTATGATATGAAGTTTGTCTGTTATTTTCTGTTACATTTGATACCAAACCAAGAAAATCCGTTGATATTTACCCACATGGGTTATATCAGATCTCGATATGGTGCCGAGAGCGAGCGTATGACAACTACTGGTAAGAGAGCATTGAGAGGATAATAGGAAGAAAGGTTAGAAGTTCATGGCGAAGGAATGCGGCCGCTAAAGAGCAAGGTAGGGACTCTTTTGGGTAGGAAAGGAGGAATGCCAATTGTTCTATAGGAAGGAGTTTGGGCCATAAAGATAAGAAGGGACTCGAAGGGCAATACCAGTCCGTGCTGCGCGGCGTGTCACCTAACTCCCTCCCCCCCCCCTCCTTTTCCACTGCGGAGCGCTGCAAAAATCCTAAAATCTTACTTTGGTGTAAATTTTTGGTTTCGTCTTTTTCAAACAATGAATGTGGGAATTGCGATGTGAGGACGGTAATTTGGAAACGATCGAAGAGGGAAAACGATACTTCGGGGAACGATGGATGCGGGAATTATTAACGTTATCAGCATGGAACTACATTCGGGACCAAAGACGGCGAACGATAGAAGCAGGAAAATTATCAATGCGAGAACGATAGATCGAGGTTCTACTGTATAGATAAATATCAATTCTCGCAAGATTACACATATACATAGTTACAAATATATAATTCAGAATTATTTCTCAAATTTTTTGATTTACATCAAATTTATCATTCAAGTACCCTTTCCAATGTGAAAGGGCTGCTTGTATTTTATGGTACATATCTCGGAAAGTAATGTGGAATTTTATAAGTGAATGGAAGGGTGATAGATTTTTGATTATGAGAACAAATTCATCGATTTCTAGGAAAAATGATATTTTTCTCAATCTACCTCAATTATAATTACCAACTGGTAAAAAGAGGCCCCTGCAAGCAAGTATCCTAAATGGCATGCAATATACAGTACTAACGAGTAAAATGTGTTGCTTACGCCAAAGGATTTCCAAAAATATGGATTCTGTTTTTTCAGAGCTACGAGTCTACAAGTCACATGACTATTTCCACAAGGCGGATTGGTTACTCAGATATACCTAACCGAAGAATTGTACTAGTCCAAAAAAATGGCGGGCCTAATCAAGACCATAGATAACTTGTATTTTGACGATTACGATTCATTTTGTGCGTGTACCTTGGAATATTTCCAATTCAAAAGTTAGTGCAATGTTTTTGAGTACATACAAATGATTGAATATGGGCTGGAAAGTAATTTTATGTCACAACTTACCTTGAAAGATCCCAAGTGAATGCAAGTTTTTGGGTTCACCTAACATCATGAGATAAATCCTTTATTTCGCCGTATTTATTGAGGTATGAGCACTAAATTGCAGTTATTTACAAATCTTACATGTAAAGTACTCATACCATGTTGAGTTGATGTTATCTTCATTGAACCCCTCTTAACAATTTAATAACGCAATACTATGATGAAACTTTGTGGTAATATACTGTATGTCGACATTAAGAATATTTATCGGAACTTAGTTCGTATTTCCCTTTATTAATGATCATATAATCTAATAAAAACAAACTGAGAAGTAGTTGTTTATCACTAATAAATGAAAGTGTGTGAAACATCAGGATGTTTAATTATCCCCTCCACCATGCCCTTCTTCATTCAACAATGATAGGTTAAACATGAGTCTTGTATTTTGCAGGTCATTCTTCACTTGTTATTCAAATGAAAGTCAACTCGTGACTTTGTTGAGTTTGGTAGCATGGTTTTTGGGCAGAATTTAAGATGACACGGCAGTTGAGAGAAAATAATTTAATATCCTAATGTTTCACAATCTTTAACTGATTAGTAATAAACAACTACTCATCGATTCGTTTCTGTTGAGTAATATAATCATTAAAAACTGGTATTACAAACTGTCAGCTTTGTTAAATATTATTAATCTCAACATATGGTATATTACCATGAAGAATGAACAGAAACCCACTTAAGCTCTTTTCAGTAATCTAAACAACCTCATGTCATTCCTCCATTGGCGAACAAATTAACAGATAAATCTGATGGAATGGCTAAGCCCAGTCATGGTCTCAGTTCACTCAGAAATTTCACTTACATTTCTGTACACTTGGAAGGTTGAGATATTTTACTAAAAAATGCCACCAAATTCATTGATTCAAAGGTGAAATAACATTTTCCTCAAGCAACCCTTATAGTTTCCAGCAGTGTTTTCTTGTACAAGGTTATTCACAAGAAAATTATACAACTACTGCACGAGGCAACACTGCACTTCTCTGACGAGGCAGTTCGGCTAATGAGAACACTCACTTCGAGCAGTGTGAATACCAATCCACTAAAATTAAACCCGCTTATTGATATATTGGACAATTAAATATCCGATATGTTCAAGGAATACAGATTGCAACGCAACCAAGAATGAAATCGTGCAACACCCCAGTTTTGAAATGCAATACTTATACAAAATTGATAACTTTTATCCCGTAAAAGATACAATGCTGAAACTAACAACAGAAATAGCAAACATATCTACCGTTGACTGAAATACCACTGTCATAAATGTACTTGTGTTTGAGTTACCAATTATCAAAGTCTGAACTTTGCTCGAACACTGTCAAAAACCAGTACTTTTTACATTACACTTGCAGTAAAAAATATTAAAATGCATTTATAAAATTATAGCCTCCCATTAAATAACACAGAATCAATTAAGAAAAATTATTGTGTGATTAGTTTCTCTGTAGGCCTTCTCGTTATCTTTTATACGTTCCCAAACTCAAGTGCACATAATTTCGGTGCTGACGGTAATCCCCAAAATATACCTTTTCCTCAGATGAAGAGCAGCTTCCCACTGCACTGCTGTTCCCTGCACCTTTAGGTATCCCAGCTGGCTTGATCTCACCAACTACTCTACCACTGACATTCACTGCCTTTGGGGAGGTTGAACTGCAATCATTATGGTCTGCTCCATCATCTTTCAAACGCTTTGATGACCTTCGTCGAGAATACTAGCAAGAAATTACAGAAAATCATCAGCAAACGACAAGGACAGATCACCAAAGGATGAAATATAAGCACTTGTGAGAGTGACTTTGTATCATATCATTTGTACATAGGGTTGCCAGGTTTTCTAACTGAAAATAAGGGAGACTCTGAAATTTGCTACCACGTTATACGATGTAGAATGTAATACTATTCTATCGAAAGTTTTCTATAGTATTTCAAATTTTAGCTTTGATGAGTACAATGGGATTATAATCCTCATACACTTAAAATACATAGCTCACTTGAATGCACAAACATGGTTACAAATATTTACAAAAGGATTTACATTCTGAGAGAAACTTAACTTCATCTTTCTTATATTTGAAAAATTCTTTACAGCTTAAATTGAAATTTGTTACAAATTGTAGTTCATCTTGAATGAGTTCAACAGAACTTCTGTTTCTCACAAAGAAAGTTCGAGGCGAGTTCCAGAAACATGACCACTTCTGTATCTTCAACATCCGGTTCTAGAGCCTGTATATGCTTGTAAAAATAATATAATATTGGCAGCTATAGTGCCAATGTACAGTTTGATATATCACTCAGAATATTTCGACAGTCGAAGTTGAATCGCTAAAAATAAAAAAAATATTGCAATTGAACCACACAATATTATATTAGAATGAAATACGGAAGAACTGTTCTTGAATACGGGAGACCTGGCAACCCTATTTGTACATGTAATGTAATATGTTGTAACCCAACATACACGAAAGTTTATTAATATTTTGTGATCACCAAGGTTAGATATAAAAATAAAATAAAAATAGCAATATTAATAAATATTTTAAAGGTAACATTTAGAGCTGTGTGAATGCTTCGAAATTGAATTGAATCGACTTTAATCAGGCTTAATACGATTTGGTTTGCCTGTGAATCGGGATGCTTCGGAAGCGAATGATTCATAATATTCAAATCTGATAGATTCGTCTTCGAATCGTTACATGCATTCAAACATGGCACTCATCCCAGAATGACATCCGTCATCCGTTTAGAAAATGTTTCCCTCAACGCAAAACGAAAATTTAAATGACCATGCGAATATTCTTTGTGCCACTATCTAGATGTATAAGCTAATGTAAGGCCATGAAACATAGAGAACATCTATATTATTTCAACTCTAAATAAACTTTTGCAGTTTATTTAGAATTTGAATTCGATTCACAAGCGAATTTTTTTCGGGTGATTTGATTCGCTAACGAATATTTTGAAAAATTCGTTTCCATTCAATTTGAAATGAAAATCTCTGATTCGCACAGCACAAGTAATATTACAAAACTAAGGGTTCATAGGTAAATAACAACAACCAAGATAGTGAAAGAGATGAAAAACAGATAAAGAAACAGGTAACACAGGGTGTTGGGGAGAAAAATAGGTGATAAGCAAGCAAGAATGATGGACAGGAATAAACAGTGAAAAAGTTCAATGCAGAGGGGGAGAAATCAATCAAAAAGTGCATTGTGAAGAAGGAATACATTCACACATTATAGACCATAGGGTTACAGTGTAGGAGGAGCATTAGGGATAATCGCGGGAGGAGTGAAAGGATATGACAGGGAAACAATTTGACCAAAGGCAGAGAAACGGAGAGTGCAGAGGAATCACGTCCTGGGACATCAGGACCCGACTCGCAACAAATGAAATCACAAAACTTAATATGCATTGAATAATAATTAAAGGAACTCTCTCCTCAGACACTCACAGAACAAAAGTAATAACAGTGAGGAAAAAACATCTGATAGGAGACTCTCAAACTTAAAAAAATAAAAAACTCATTTAAATGTTCAATGTCAAATATATTGTGTGTCAGTGGCGAATGATTAGTTCAGAGAATATTAATCCAATGCGTGAAATAATTGTATTATTTAATTACATTTGCAAAATTGGGCCCAATAGTTGTTCTAAACAACTCTATAGGTTAATGTGCACGAGTATATCGCCAATGTTCTTCTGAATAAATGTGCTTGTTCAATGTTTTCAATGCATGTGTCATAATTTAATGCCTTAATGGTATTATATTTTATTTCTTTTCTGCCGAAGGGGAGTTGGATCATTCATTATTAGGGTAGGTTAAATTTAGGGATGAGTCGATTCCACTTTTATTCAATTCCAATTCTTTCAAATCGATTCTCGATTTTTATTCCATCAATTCTCATTTGTAATAACAGGTAGGATATTGATAAACCAGTAGCGTACGACTATTATTTAAATTTAAGTATTAGTTGAAGTAAAATAACAAAGACAATTAAGTCGCTCAAAAAGTATATTTATTTACAAATAGCAAATATATCCTCAGCTTATTGAGGTATATAGATAAAAAGTACAAATTGATAGGCTACACCCAAAATTACTGAGACAAATATGATGTGGTAAATGAAATTTGATTTGAATATTTATCTCTCTGGAAATGATGGAATCGGAATCGACTTTAAGCGAGCGATTCTTGATACCGATTCTAATCCTAAGAATCAGTGGAATCGAGAATCGACATTTGGATTCGACTCATCCATAGTTAAATTATATGTTACTTCTGTCATCAAGACTTCCACTATGTAAGTTACAATGTAATGTACATAAAACGGATAAATCACAAGGAAAAAATCCACAACCTAATTCATTAAGGTTCAGTAATTGGCACAAAAGGGCGTAAACTGAGCATTTTGACTGTTAGGTTGGGGACGGACAATACCCGAGGGTCCCAGAGAATGGATAGATTTGATAGCCTTTTGAGAGCAATTTGCAGCAAAAATATTATCACTAGTATTAATTGTAGCTATTCTTAGATCGTTAAGTGGACCAAGAAGTAGGAATCAAGTGAAAGGGCAGTAAGAAGTGGAGCAGCATTAATTGGAATGGGTCCTGTACACAAGAAATAAAGAGTAAGATTGCTCAGGGAAAGATAGCATTCAGAAAAAAATTTGGCAACTCCTGACAACTCTCCAAAATGATTTAAGGAAAAGATTTATGAAGTGTTATATTGTTACCCAACAACCAGGAACAATAGAGAAATCACCCAAAATAGCCAAATGTATGAAACATTAGAATAACAACAATGCGAAACTAAGGACAGTTAAGAAAAATAAATGCCAACCATACAAAAAACTAGGATGCTTGGCGAGACCAACAAACGACAAAGAAGAACCATGGAGAGGAAAAATAAACAAGAGGGAGAAGGGAGACGAAAGACAAAAAAGGGTGTAAAGGAAGCTAAGGAATTAGGCAGAGAGGATTCAATGGAAAAGACTGCAAAAAGGGAAATACAGTACACCCCCACTTTACGATGGGTTCGACTTACGATCTGAGCTGATTTTGAGCGCGCTGTTTAAAATTTCAAATTTCTCCGATTTTGTTTTAAATATCGATAGTGTTTTAAATATTGGTTTAATAATATTTTAAATAATTTTAATCCAGGATATTTTGTATGCATTAGCTCTGTCGAATACACTGAATGGATTGGCACGGATGCTCTTTAAACCGATTCCTCGTCCGGAAATAATGCCGATTTAAACATATGATGGAATTCGCTTTACGGTCGGTCCTCTGGAACGGATTAATATGGTTAAGTGAGGGTCTACTGTAATACGAACCGAAGACATCGGAGAATACCCAAGGGTGGTCAGTTGAGATAGAACAATGGTGAACGATCCCACAACAGACGGCAGAGATCTGACGTCAGAGAATACCCTAGGACAGTCGGCTGCGATAGGATAATGGAAAGTGATCGCAGCAGACAGCAGAGATCCCAAGCAAGATAGGTGTACCTACTACATCTACATAATACCCCGCCAGCTGCCGCTTGGACATGTGGCAGGGGGCGTTAGGTCACCATCCATGTAAAGGTGTAAGTTTTTGGAAGGTGAAATAGTGACATGTATTATAGGAGTGTATTCGGTGGAGCTCAATTTTTATTGTGGTCGCTTACTGTTCACGGAAAGAACAAGTTCTTGTACCCATATGTTTGGCAGTGTATCTCTCTTATTTTAATCTAAGATCTGGGAAACACTTGTCCTGTAGGTAAATAAGAGCCGTAATCATAGTCGTTACCTGGGTGTCTTCTAGGTGTGTGGGAACCCCTTGGCTCAGAAATGGTATTCATAGTCGTTACCCAGAGGAGTGCCGTCCTTTAACCCTCCCCCAGGCCGTCAATTTCCTGGGTAAGGCATGAAGCTTACCCAAAGCTCCCCTAACGCAGTACTGCTGCCCACACGTGGGAGGAATTGATACCACTCCACTAATGGCAGTACACGGTAATATCAACAACTTTCCATAGTAACGTCTTCTGTTTACAAACATGGGTACTTATTGAACCACCTTCGTATTCCTCACCATTCATATTACATAAATATTTAAGTAATATAATAAACATTATCTCATCATTCTCTTCAATCATTGTTCATCAACATCGTGTAACGGTATGGTATACTATTGTTTATAGCGTGCTTGGTTACAGTGAAAAACGAGCATCAAAAACATCGAGAAACATTCAGCATAAACGTTCATATGCATTTTTTCACCAGATTTTTGCCAAATCTCTTACCCAGGCATCCCCTGGATGGGTTTTCCCCAGGTAAGGTTTATGAATTGCTCAGCATAGGGGACCCCTAGGTGTTACCTAGGCTAGGAGATACCCAGGTAACCCCTAGGAATACGGGCATAAGTTGTTTAGGTAATCAGGCATTTAGTTATGGAAGAGGGAAAAAATGAAAGACTCCAAGAAGTATTTCCTTCGGGAGTCGAGAGGTAGCCATTTTAAATCAACAAAGTATTTGGTCATATGATCGTCTCTACGAAGATCATATTTAAATCTGATACAGCAGTTGATTAGTTGCTGAAGGCGCATTTCAAGGACATTAGTCAAACCACTACAGATTGATATACAGTTATCCATAGTTGGAAATATCAGAGAAATTAAAAGTATCACTCGGGTGGAGACAGGTGAATTTTATTTTTGGAGTTTAAGTAAAGAGAGGATTTTATGTCCCTTATTGCAAATTCTGATATGGTTTATTATTTATTAAAATAATTAAATAATATGCCATATGGATGCCTAATAAAGAAGTGTTTGCCAATTCCTGCTAATTTATTTATGGAAAAAATTGTAAAACTACACAATTAACATGACAGTCTCTAAGCGCTGATGGAAAATTGGCAATAAAAAAATGGCTGACTGGCCATGTCCACAACACAGCTTTTCGAAGATACCACCACGGTATGCACCCTCTCCATTAACCCTAATGGTTAAATCTAATGCTGTCATTCTTGCTTTATGCAAGTGAGATTATATACATATACCTTTCTGGTTCGTACTGGGATACGAAGGCTACCATTCCAGGTCATGGGTTTCAGTATTACAGGTTGCGGCACTACTGTTGGTTTGACAGGATGCCAACCAGGAACTGTGGCTCCGGGACTAGACTCTGTACTCAAGGAGACATCAGGAGATGTTGATGAAGGTATTCCACCATTATGTCCAGGACTATGAACCTGCAGGAACAATCATGATAATTATGCTATGCTCATCCATATTTCTTTTAAAAAATCTAGCGAATTACTGTCACTCTGAAACTCTAATCCCCATATACCATGGTATATTTGAATCTGTGGCTAGGTATGGCATTGTCTGTTGGGGAAACTCAGCCCAAGAAAATATAAAAAAGATACTCACCCTTCAAAAACAAGCTCTGAGGGTTATTTTTTAACTAAAAGCTAGAGAGTCTGGCCGGAAATATTTTCAACTGCACAAAATCATGACTATTCCCAGCATATACATGTATAAAGTGATTCTCTATGCATGCTACAAAAACAATTCTCTAATAAGAAATAGAGATGTCCATACATACAACACCAGAGGTAAATTCCACATTTTTAATGATCATTGTAGAACATCACCACTGCAAAAAACCCCTGAATTCTCAGGAAAAATACTATTCAATAAACTTCCTTTGAAAATATATAACCAGAAAAAAATCTCAAAAATATGTAAAAAATACGTTTTATAGCATTGAAGAATATCTACCTTGACACTAATTTTTTTTTGTAACCTTTTTTGTATTTTTAATGTTTTAATTTATATTGTAATCTATTTTTTAATTTGTACGAAGTTGACAAAACCTATGCCAATGTAATCTTTGTTTTTTATGGTGAATAAACTATCTATCTATCAGTTTAGGCCGTTTGAACGAGACATAATTTCACTTGGAATTCGATGGATTGGGTCTCATTATAATGAAAAATGTCTCAAATTTCTTATCTGTACCTAACCACAATACTTTTTGAAATATTTCCCAACAAATACCGTCCATTTTATTTGGGAAATGGAGCAAGTATGCACTCAAAGGAGACCATCTAAAATATTAGTACTTCTGACAGCTACATCTTGTAAAAAATTCAACTAGTAGTTACGTTTTCTCAGTTATTTTAAAAAATAAATCAATTACTGATTGCTGAAACTATTTGTTTCAGAACTCTTAACATGCACGCCATCGTCAGTGAAAAGCGTCAAACATTTATCTGTTTTCATATTGTTTACCAACCGCCTAAAGAGACGCAACTTTCCACACACTTTCATCCAAAGTGTTACAATTCTGTCAAAATTTACACAAATTTGACTTGTGCATCCGAAGAGGGTGAACTTGAAACTAAGGTAAATAAATTAGTGTTTTTCCTTGCCAATTGCACCAGGTAACAGTAGCCAATAGATTCTGAGGCCCAAGTCTGTAACTTGGTTTTCTCCCACAAACGGGAGAAAAGAGCTTTGTAGGGCGCCCTTGCGCAAGTTCTCTCCCAGCCGTAGTCTGTAACGAGTTTCTCTAGGAGAAAGGAGAAACACGAAGCGCCTGGAGAGTACGAGCCGCCCGGCCCAAGTCTGTAGGCTAGGTGAAGTGCCTTCCAGCGCTCCAGATGGGAGAAAACTAGCATTAGCCTGCCAATGCCAACGTAAATAGTCTCCCAAGGAGAAAACTATGCACAACGACAGTGTTTTGACCGATGGTAGTAGAGTACTCACAAAGATTAAGTTCTGTTGGTAAAACAGCAAATACTCCATCCATATGAGTTAAGTCTGAATTTGTCGCATATAAACCTGAACATAAGTATAATATTCGTATTCTATTGATTTAGAATTAATAATAATAATAACATTTATTTTACGGGCATGTCGCCCTTTTACAAAATACAAAGTATGGGAATACAAAGACAATTGTACAATATCATAGTCAGAATACAATCAGTACAACATTATCATTTATACTGGACAAGTGTGGCCGATACAATATCGGTTTAAGGAATGCACACGTATAGAGACAATTTCCTTTTTAAATTTTCTGGTTTTAAGTTATACAGGTCTATGTTATTGCATTTATAATTAATATTATGCATTGCCCTAGTTAAAGGTGAATTAAAAGGGTAGTTTCTAATTGAACAAGGCAATGAGAACATTTAAGTGTGTCTGGTGTTCACAGTAGGGACATGGAAAGAAATCAATGCAAGCAGATGGCTGCAGTCAATGTCTCCATGTATAAGACGGTGAAGGAATGTTATATCCAAATGTAATCTACGGGTAGCCAAAGGGAACAAATTAAGAATGGATAATGTTAAATCATAATTAATGGGATAGATATTAAATTTATAACATATTAGCCAATGAATCCGTGTTAAACACTCTCGATAGCTTGGGAGCGTACTTGGATAGTACGGGGACCACACAATGGAGTCATACTCTAGGGTAGGGCGGATTAAGGTACAATACATGTTCTTATAAACGTGAATATTATTACAGTATCTGGAGATTCTATAAACAAAACCCATTGTTTTTGTAGCTTTTATAATTATTGTTTGGATGTGGTGTCTAAATGTCAGTGAAGGATCAAATGTTACACCCATGATGTCACATATTCTACTGATCCTACCGATTGTAGTGTTATTTAAACAGTAATCAAATACAATTAGGGACCTTATTTTATGAAAAGTTATTACATTACATTTTTCGGAATAAACTGGAAGAGTAATGAGTACATTTAACGTGTTCTCTCATCTATTTGTTAGTCTATTCTCAGAGTGTGTGACTGCCAATCTTTAATACACTGCTGATACAAGGCTTTTTCTCTCCGCTGACAATGAGATGATCTGCAGTGTCTATGAGTCCAAATGGTGGGTTGGATGATACTTTTAAAATAACACATTTATGTGCAGTCAAGTGGCTGGGCAGATTAATGTTTGTGAAACGTTGTGCAACTCTATTGTGGGGTATTGCACTGTATTCAATCTTCTCAGTCGTCCAATTTTGATGAAAGTAACATATTAAAGAAGGTGTTAAAATAATCGTATTGCATTTTAGACAGTTATTCAGTAGCATTATTTCCATGTATCACTGTTTCAACAAACGCCAATCTAAAGAGGCTAGGTTGATTAATGTTTGTTAAGCGTTGTGCAACTGACTGCTATTTCTCTGTTTTCAATAATCTTAGTTAATCACTTATCACATGAGTCACCTATTTAAGAAATTGCTCTTTAGTCGCGTTACATGCACAGTTATTCAGTTGCATTATAACCACGAATCGCTGTTTCAACAAATGCACTTCCAATGAAGTTAGTCCAGCCAGTGCGATGCACTCTCTCTGCCGAGATAGTTCAATAATTATGCCTTATCAGTGTGTTCGATGATAGTTTGGAAGTACCAAATTAACATGTGTAGTTGAGTGGTCAGGCAGATTAATGTTTATGAAGCATTGTGCAACGGACGGGCACTCTGTATTCAATCTTTTAAATCATCCAATTATCATGAATAACTCATTGAAGAAATGTGCTCACTAATCGCATTATATTTGAGACAATTATTCAATGGGCATATTCATGCATCACTCTTTCAATGAATGTAATTCCAATGTTATTTTCCCAACTAGTGTGAAGCACACATCTTTCTTCCCATATGATATAATGATATGCGCGATTGGCGAAATATAAATCATCGTGAAGCATAATGGAAATCCGAGTGTACAATTTCTAATAGTATATGTATATTGTTATCATTACGTACATATGGTTTGTTTCCCACTGTATACAAACGGTACATATTTGATAAGTTTACTATCCGATCACTGATTTGTATAGCAATGGCACCTGCTGACAAGCCTCGGCTTAGCAGGACCAAGATCTTTTTTTTTCTTTATATTTTATGTCATTGTTTAAAAAACTTATGACAAAGATATATTTTTCCTTATTTTTTTGGTTGGTAACTTTTTCAATGTCATTTAGTCTTACAATTAAACATATATAAACTGTATTGTAACAATTATACTACAAAAATACTGTTTTTGTAACATGTCTCTCTGAATAAATATTATGAATTCAGTTAGTCAAAAAAAAAAATTACCATTAATTAAAAGACTCAAGCAGACTTTTCAGTAGCAGAAATGAAACCATATCGCAAATATTCGCATTCAGACTATTTGTAAACAAAGCAGAACGACCACAGTCCTCCCGCCAGTGTGAAAAGGTATGAGCAATTTCATTGGCTCACAGAAATTCGGCCCATAATCAGTGTTGGCTTCAGAATTTTTCATACTCTGACTTTTTACTGAGACTTGGGATGGGAGATAATTACGGGACAGAACTTTTTCTCCCATCCGAAGTGCTCAAAGTTACGGACTTGGGCCCCAGGTATATTCCATTCAAATTAAATAAAATTATGACACATTTAGTCCTGATTTTGCTTCAAATTCCCACAAAATAAGAATTCCCTAAATTTACATTTTTTCCTTTGTCCTCCTCAAAAGTATAAAAGAGATGTTTCGCCATAATTAAGAGTACTTAATATTACTTTATACATAATATACATTTTATTATACCACACCTTTTTGGACAGCATGCCACATTCAGCCGAGTTGTACGCTTCACTGACCAAATCGTTTCTTTTATCTATCCTGCCCCCAATCATCACATCATTACCACACAGTGTACCATGGTTACTGGCCTTGAGGTTTCTTGATTGCTCTGGCTGAATGGCTGCCCTGGTCTGTCTTGGCTTCCCCAACTGCAACAAAAAGAGAATCAAATGAGGAATTAAAAACATGATGCAATGCCCTGCAGTCAAAAATGGAGACAAAAATTTGGATCAAATACATTTTAGCACAGTGAGAACAAGACTGGCACAGTGAGAACAAGAATGGCAGAGCTTGAAGAAGTGTGCCATAAATAGTAACCTATACTATTAAAGAAAATGAAGTGATTTTGTAAAGCCATCCCTTTGATAATCAATAGCATTGAAGAAGTCGTCTCATCTGGCAAATTTATGAAAAAATGGGGAATATAGGCCCATAACTAATCAACTTGAAATGACGTGCAGCTTTTGCCATTAAAAAAGCATATCTTGAGCATTGGAAACTTTATTTACCACTCTCAAAGTGCAACACAAGCCACTGAAACTTGACGTCACGAGTGAATTGACTGCGATTGGTGGGCGGAAATGAGATGGAAATAACATTAGCCAGTTTGATTAACTTCAAGTAAGAGCATTTTAATAACAACAATTATTACAATAGAAAACAAGCCCGTAGCCTAATACCGTTAACTTGGTCCATACAAGCCGAACACAAGTCACAACTGGAACCAAGCAGATATGTCCTTTCCTGGCCGCGGTCAGATTCAAAAGAGAGTGGGCACAGTGATGACACGGCACGGTTGGCGATTGAGGGGAGTCAGCTGACCAATGCAGGGGTTGGGGGTAGTAGGGGAAATCCTTGTCCTTGTTGATTGGTGGAGGTAATAGCGCTAGCATTGAGTCGGCCAGAATAGAGTGCAGCACTGTATCTTTCAGTATAAAAGTGAGTTGATTGTCCCATTGTGGACAGCAAACGCGAGACAGCAAAATGTGAGACAACAATGCACGAGGGGACATTCGTAATGCAGTTTGAGAGTTTTTGGTGTTCGCGAGTTTTTTGGCAATGAGTGGTTTTCACGGAGTGGGAGGGGAGAAATTCTGGCACACCCACTGGGGGAAAATTTTTTTGGGAAAGATTGCATATTGGGAATTGCATAGCACTGGCACAATCACAGAAAGTTCCTGGTATGCTGCCCTTGATGAATGAGTAACTTGTTTGAGGTTTAAACAACCATAAATAGGAACAATTTAAGCATTGACACACAAATGAATACCAGTCTTTGATGCTTGTATCTCTGCCCAGAGAAAAATTATTTAAGTGGTCACCAAAGGGGTGACAGACCAAATCAAACTAAGAACACAAGGCAGAATGACAACAAATTTACAAGCTTAATGATTAAACTTAATGATTAAACATATAAACATAATAGAAATATGCGAGAGAGAGCCTTAGATATTTTTTTGTCCATATTCAATTTTTGTTAATATTTGATTTTTTAAATTATTATTAGGCATTTTTTAGACGATGAGAGAGAGTCACGAGTTTTGTCAGGAAGGAGGAACCTTGTACAAAATAAAAGGCGACAGCCTGCAAATAAAGATACATTGATAAATGCTGTAAATCAATGTGGAGCACATTTCTAAAAAATACACTGGGAATAAGAAATATAATTATTTATTATCATCATCAAACTTGTCCATTTTTTCCAAAACACTTCACATTAGAAATCTCTGAAACTCTCAAGGAATTTTGTTACATCGCACAGCAATAGCTGTATCTGATATGGACCTCATCCAAAACTATAGAACTCATCTCTGCCACAGTTAGTCCTCTACAACATTCCTACATTTGGAATTCCGTACCTATTTTTTTAAATTTCTATGAAAACATTAGTTTTCATAAGGGATGAGTCGATTCCACTTTTTTTTTATTGGGCCTCCCATAAGCACACGCAGCCTGTTTGGAAAGCCCATGATTAAAACTAAGTTACCTCAACTGAAAATTAGAGTAATTTGCCCATCTCTACCAAGGATACATTTTAATTAAGGATGGGTCAAATCCAAATGTCGATTCTTGATTCCACCGATTCTCAGGATTGGAATCGGTATCGAGAATCGATCGCCTAAAGTCGATTCCCATTCCATCATTTCCAGATCAATAAATATTCAAATCAAATTTCATTTATCACATCATATTTGTCTGAGTAATTTTGGGTGTAGGCTATCAATTTGTACTTTTTATGTACTACCTCAATAAGCTGAGGATATATTTGCAATTTGTTAATAAATATACTTTTTGAGCGACTTAATTGTCTTTGTTATTTTACTTCAACCAATACTTGAATTTAAATAATTGACGCTCTGGTATAACAATATCCCACCGTCTGTTATTAGGAATAAGAATCAATGGAATCAGAATCAAGAATCAATTTGAAATAATCGGAATAAAAAAAAAAGGAATCAACTCATCCCTAATGAAAACTATTAGCCTGGTAAAACTGTAATTTAATTCAATAATTACTAACTAGATTTCATTCATTCGATACTGGCTAACATCACCGATGTAACTGATATAATCACAGATTCATATTTAATTACTATTTGAACATGCCATTAATATAAATAACTGCAAGTATGGATATCGCTCACCTGAACCCTGGAAGTGCTCTTCTTGACACAATTCTCCCTTGATTCAGGCAAAATTGGTTGGGTTTGCTCACTGTCCGTCTTGTGGTGTTCGAGAAAGTCTGGCAGTTCCCTCCCCCTGTCCTCTGACATCACCACTTCTATTGTTACCGATGACAATGGGCAGTCCCCAAGTTCATCGATATAACCCAATCCATACTTCATACATTCCTGCAGAAGCAACAGGAAGAATAAATATGATGGTGGATCAAGTAATTTAATAGATTTTCAACATGTAACATGGTCAAGAAAGCATCAATAGTGACTTTGTAAATGCCTCAATGGCTTTACTTTACGATGATCAGCTTCAATCCATAGGTGTAACACTCCCTAAAAAGAACCCATGCTCAATATAATATATGTATACACATAGACTGAGATATGCTTTCAGGGAAAATTGACGAGAATTCAGATTTCCAACAAAATTGAACGTTCCTCGAATACCCTTGAGTTGATTCATACCGACATTTGTGGTCCTATGCGAAATGAATCTAACAGCGATGCACGATATTTCATTAAATTTACTGATGATTACAGTAAAAGGACTGAAGTTTGATTCCTGAAGATGAAAAGTGAAGCTTTTGCCATGTTCTAAGAGTTAAAATAAATGCATCAGGGTGTTACCATTTATTGGACAGTAAGCGATACAACTAGACAGTAACACATTAGGGGAGCAAGTGAATAGGCAAAGGCGAGTAGCCATACAACACACATGTGGCCGGAAATAATACAAAGCAATATAGTGGCAGGCTCCAATACTACTTGTTAAGAGAGCTACGACGCCCTTTATGAACCTACATAGACATAAAACATTTCACATGCCATCAACACAATAATGTAACGTCAAACGTTTGTTTTGTTCCAAATCCTCTTAATTTTCTTAACCCTTTCGAGACGGAGTAGTTCTCTCCTTAGCGTGATTGCTGGACTGAGCCCCAAGACATTCTTCTGTCCCCTCTCTATGGAGCATTTTTCAAGACATCGGTTAAGAAGGGTCTCGCAGGTAATCACACACTCTCAGCTCCTACCCTTTTTCGACCCCTCTCAGCAGGGACTCCGCATTATCTCGGACTCTGGAGGTAGTTGGGCTCCCTCCTTCCCGGGTTTAAAACCCTCCCAGCGGCCTTGGTTCGCGGTCAATTATGATTTATTTATACATATTAGGTACATGGATAATTGCTGCTTGCTCTTAATTTGTGGAATTTGAACTGAATTCCTGGTTTTTTTCTGTGCTTGGTCAAATTTTAAACGAAGCTCTACAGTCAATATGAACGGATTTAATGCAGCAATCATTTCCATTCCGAAAATGTGCTCCTAAAATATTCTTATTTGATTCCAAAACCTTCCACAAACCTCAATAACTATTGGAATACCTTCTTGGAAATGCATTAGTAGAGGTAAAAATTTCATTGTTAAAAAAGCTCGTTGTCTGCATAGCTAGGACTACCGTGGTATTGTTTGGAAAGTACGCGCCATCGCGGGCATACAGAACTCCTGTGGAATTGCATCCATCAGTATAAATAGGGTTTTCTCCGAATATTTTAATGTCCCTCCTTTCATTTGGAAAATACGCTCCACCACGGGCTTACAGAACTCCTGTAGGATTTTGTAGGATAACAAATTTTACAACAAAATATTGAAATATATTATTCCGGGTATGCATTATCAAGTGTTGGTATCATACTGAAATCGAGATTTTAGTTAATATTTATCGTAGAATTTCGTTTAAAAATTGTAAACGCTCATAAAAAGACAAAGAATTCGATTCTTAGTTTATAATTTTTGAGAAAGGAACAAATATAAATTTTGCAAAATGACTGAATAAACAATCGTATGACCGCGGTCCCTTGCCACAAAGAGGGGTATTATACGACGAGGGGTTCGAGTACCTGTTCCCGGATTTCGAGGGTAAGGCCTAACCCCCGCTGCGTTGGGCCCTGAAACTAAGACTTCGGGTACCCGTGACCGTCATAAAAGGGGGGGGAGCAAGAAGCCGAGTATTTTCGGCTTTCGTTCCCTGGGTTAGGAAAATCTCTCCCGAATATTTTCGGCCTTCGTCTCCCTGGTCAAGAAACTTACTGCCGAATATTTTCGGCGTTAGTAGGGAAAGGGTTAAAGATACAGTTTCTTTTTGCCTCACTACTTGGAGCCACTTTCCCTTTTCCTCTCCCCCTCAACAATCCTCCCTCTTCTCTCATCAACAACTCCTTAACAACATAAACATCAATAATTAAATATCAAATGTTACAATAACAAACACATTTATTAGAAGAAAGTTTAAGTTATTTATAACACAAATGAACTCAAATTTGATCTACAACTACAGTAGAGCGTCAATAATCCAGATGTCAAAAATCCAGACCGTAGATACTCCAGATTCACGTCCGGCGAAAATAAGTTTAAGTGAATACAATGTATGTATTTGTCAAAAGTGTTGATGTGAGACTCGGCGGGGTCGTCGACCGCTACAATGTAATGATTCATTAAAATACTAGGCAATAAGTTCATATCATTAATTCTTTTGTTTGTCTGCTCTGATTATTTAACTACAATGCTAAAGTGTAATACTTTTTGGACAGTTTTTACCAGTTTATTGATGTTTAAGACATCAAACAACCTTTTTTTTTGTTCTGTTAAAAAATCCGGACTTATTGATAATCCGGACAGGGTCCCACAACAATTGATCCGGATTATCAATGCTCTACTGTATTATTGTGCCCCATTAATCAATGAAACCATGTACGTATCTGTAGTTGCATGCACGCAATAAAACTCGTACTCGTTTCAGTTATGAGAGACTGACTGCCTGGGCCGTCAGGAACAGGAATGCCAAGGCTCCAGTAGCAGTGGTGAGCAGAGGGAAGGTGGCGTGCCAATCAGAGCCGTTTATTCAAATGAGCATCATACATCCATATGCAACAACCCACATTCATACATATGTAACAGTATCCTAATTCCACAAATTGAACAAGTCTACGGGTGTGCAAATGAAAAGGTACCAAACGTCGTAACAACCAAACTGGTTGAAATTTGAATATGCCGCTTTGGGAAAATGTAGTGAGACATCTAGGGACGCGAACGTGGTGTCTGGCATGGTTGAGCACATGCGACGGGCGCCCACACATGACACAGGAGAGAAGCAGGCACTCGTGTGTTCCGTCCAATTGACGCGGTGACACAGTGTGGACAATTGTGCGTGACAGGTTGGGATACCGGAAGGGGTGCGAGAAGTGGGTTCCGAAGAAGCTCAGCGAACCGCAAAAAGAACTGCATATGGGGATTAGGGATTGGAAAATCGATTTCGATTTTAATCGAAAATCGATAATCACACTCCGATTTTCGATTTAATCATAGTCGACCTTTTATTTTGTAAAATCGTTCAAAATCGATTCTAGCCGATCGATTTTCGATTTATAGCTTGCTACAGCATTTGAATTTTGCCGCCTCGCTTTACTCCGCTCCGCGCTCTTTCACTCTGCATCGCTGGTGGGGGAACCTCGGTGGGGAGGCAAAGTGCATCGGACACCGGCAGGTTGGAGTTGCCAACTGTGGGGCTGTGGATTTTTATTACAATAATTCTAGTCTAGGCGGGGACTCACGCTCAAAAGTAATACATTGTAGACCGCGAGACGAAGATTCGAAATGATAATATGTGTTGACATGGTGCCTTTTTTGTAAACGTTTTCTCAATAAATCGCTTCAGAGCACTCGTCTTCTTCAAAATAGATTCGCCCAGTATGAATATCGTCTTCTGCGCATGGGCTACTAAATTATATATAATTTGCTTGTTATATTACCTATATGTATATAAGTATCTGGTATGGATTATTACTTTCCTACATACCTTATAAATATCTGTAAAATAATAAATTGTATAATTAAATTTCACCATATTCAGTTCTTATCCCTAGTGCTTCCATTAACCCATATTTAGCATTTTGTTAGAACAGCACATCCGTATTTCAGCAGACAATTACTTTCCTATTGAAAAATTTCGATTTCGATTTTTCGATTATTTTGGACAAAAAATCGAATTTTTAGACATTCGATTTTTAAAACCGAAATCGAAAGTCGATTAATCGAAAATCGATTCTGGATTTAAATTTCCAATCCCTAATGGGGATAGCACTGCAACACCTGTTCCGGTATCATGAAGACCCCACTTTCCTGGTGCGGAGCGTCACCGGTGATGAGAGCTGGTCCCATCACTTCAAGCCATAGAGAAAATGGGACAGCATACAATGGAAGCATGCGCCATCACCTCCCCCTAAAAAACTCAAAGCTGTGACCTCAGCAGGCAAAGTGATGTTCACTGTCTTTTTCGACGTCCGAGGTCTGATACTCATCGAATTCCTCGAGCACGGAAAAACCATTCACAGTGACGTGTTCTGTGAGACACTCCATAGCCTACACAAGTCCATCAAGAGCAAACGGCCTGGGCTGCTCACAGAGGGAGTGATTCTACTACATGATAACGTGCGTCCACATGTCTCCAGGGTCACACAAAGTGTACTGGCCTAATTTAAGTGTGACCAGCTTGAGCATCCACCATACAGCCTGGATATGTCGCCCTGCGACTTCCATCTGTTTAGTCTGCTAAAAACACATCTCAAAGGGAAGCGCTTCAACTCAGATGACAAACTGAAGGACACAGAGGGGGACTGGCTCTTGTCACAGCCACAGGAATTCTGGGAACAAGGAATCCTTCAGCTCATGAAAGAGAGGGATAGTTGTGCTCAGGCCTCTGATAATTACTTTTGAATAAAGACTTCAATTATACCCACCGTGTCGTTTCGTACCTTTTCATTTGAACACCCCTTGTATCTTGTGAATGATCAATAACCAGTTAAGCATGAGAGTCCTTCCTTTTAAATGCAAAAACTCTTCATTTAGTAATTTACAATATTTGCTCAAGAGAGTCTTTTCTTACAGATTCAATCACTCTTATTATCATGATTTATACAGCCATTTGGGATTCAAGGTTCCTTTAATTAGTTTAACTTCGGGAGGTGACTGGCGCTGTTGGCCTGAGAGGCTGAACACGGCAACACTGCACCACTTTGCCAAGGCAGTTCATCAGTCGAGGTGCTCACTATAATCAGTATGAATACCATTCCATTTTAATTAAACTCATATTTTGAAATACTGAACAATAATATATTTGGAACGATCAAAGCTTGTGGATTGCAAAGCGACCAAGAACAAAATCATACAAAGCCCCTGTTTTAAAATGCAATGATTTTACAGCATTAATTAGAATCTTTTTCCTATTAAAGATACAATGCTGGAGCATACACCATGTATAGAAAACATATTTATCTACCATTTACTGAAATACAGTTGTCATAAGACTTCCTGTGTTTTAGTTAAGAATTATCGAAGTCGCAGTATTGCTCAGATCGCTAAATTTATGCAATTTTTAATCCACTTGGTTTGTTGTTTAGGGACACTAGTAGCAGCTCTAATGGTCGAGAAAACATAACCACTGATAATAATCAACCTTGCCTTACAGATTTGGAAGTTCGGAAAGAATAAATAAAACATGTGGGCATTACAACCTCCATTTTTGTACCCATTTTCTGAGTAAATTCAGATTATATTGTATTCTAGGTATAATTAAGTCCATTCCCAGGCTTCCACAGGAAGAGAACCACCACTAAATCTGAATTCAAGGATAAGCAAAAGGCTGTGCGATGAGAAATCACAAACCATCCTCTTGACCACAAGCCAAGTTTATACCCTGGCACTAACCTGTTCAAAATTTAATCTCCAGCCATCATCCAAGTGCCTAGCAGGTGAACTTCCTCCGCTGGCAAATGCACCAGCCGCGGGTTGTTTAGCGGTATCTTCCTTGGCCACATATTCTGGGATTTTAACCTGCTGAGCACTGGCTGGCATGTCTTGGCCTTGTGACTCACTGACTCCAGTGGAATCCTCATCTGGGTTGGATGTTACAGCACCTGGGTCTTCATTAAGAATGTCTCTCTGTATGAATTAATAATGAAAATACTTTACTAATCCTGTGCCAAAACATACAATTGCATCTATTCATAGCCATATAAACTATGGGGTTGAACTATGGGGGGACGCAAATTTTATTGCTACAAAAAAGAGCTCCTAGAATTATTGCTAATGTTTGACCCACCCACTTGACCACTGTAAGCCTCTTTTTACCCAACTTGGAATTATGACGATGCATAGCTTATAAGTATTTAGAGCACTTCTCTATGTGAAGGAAAATCTGGAGACTTTTGCCTGCAGATCTACAACACATGATTGTAACATGAGGTACAGAGATAATTTGAATGTTGATTATTTTAGCTTGTCATTAAATTATAAATCCTTTCATTAGGTAAAAGTCAGAATGTAGGTATACAGGGTGGCTACTGAAATCCAATTTTCAAATTCCCTGACCTTTCCCTGATGGATTTACCAATTTCCCTGACCAATCGCCAAAAAGATCACATATTTTTGGAATATTTTTTTTCTGAATTAAACTTTCTACGGCAGCTTTAAATTTTCTAATCATCGTCTCATATTTTTAGAACTGCGAGCATGTATTTACTAAAAGCTAGTGTGCTCCAGCTACTTCTCGACCTGAGTTTCGGAAGTTAAAAAAAAGCAAGTTAAAATTTTCGGAGCAACATAGCCTCAGATTCTTTAAGATGAGCGTAATACATTGTGATCGTGATTTTTAACACAACTAGGCAAATATCGCAACAAGGATTTCAAAATGGATACATTGTGCGTCTGATTCACAGCTAAATAACTAAGATTCATAACTGAATACCACACGAATTGATGGTGCTTATTAAATGCACATCAACGACAGACATTAGTTTTAGTTGGTGAAATAAAGGGCGGGAAAGACTGGCCGATAAGCGTAATGGTAGAAAAATAATGAGGATTCCTATTGCAGTTTCTCCCTAACTGTTACGAGAATTCCCTGACTTTTCAAGAAACTCAAAATTCCCTGACAATTCCAGGTTCTCCCTGACGATCGCCAACCTGTGTATAACATGTTACCAATCCACATCAGAGCAGAAGATACTATTTAATTTAGATAGGAGGTTAAGAGATTGGCAGATAAGGTACCCTCTTTATTCAATGGAAGGTACAGTGAAATTTAAGAGTGGAATATGAATGTATATATGAATTTTATTGCTATTATGTACGTTTGTATGCCTGAGTATATTATGTGACAACAGCTAATATGGTGTGCAACATTTTTTTAAGGTGTATAAATAATAATAAGCATCAAACAAATGGTTGGTATTTGGTGAACTCTTGAAGGAGACTGAGGGTTTGATGAGAGTAATCCAGGACCAGGATGTTAATACCAAAAAATTATAGTAATTACATCCTCAAAGACCCTAACAATACTGATGACAGATGCAGGCAATGCTATCAAAGAGCAGAAAGCATCCAACACATACTTTAAGGATCCAAAATAATGGCCAGCACTGATTATTTACATAGACTCGACTTTGTGTAAAAAAAATACATTAACAAATTGGCAAACAAAAACAATTAGTAGATAAGAACTGTCCAACATATTATAATTATAATCCTGAGTCCGTACTTGAAAACTAAAATTACAACCTATATTTCGACCGTGCTATCATACCGACAAAATAATACAACACAATAGACATGATATCACAATAGTGGACAAATTTAATAAAACTGTGTACTTCATAGATACAGCAGTTCCTCTGACTGATAGTGTGGAAAGGGCCATACTGGAGGAAAAAACAGCAAGTATCAGGACTTAGCGGCTGACGTATTAAGGATATGGAAAATGAACAAGGTTGGGATTGTGCCTATAGTAGTATCAGCCACTGGAACAATACCAAAACAACTTCGAAAAAGTCCTAAAAAACAAAAATTACATTACAACATATACATCCAAATTCAGAAGGCTGTCATTATAGCAACAAGCCGCATTGGAAGGAAATTCTAAAATTTTGGAAAAACAACTGAATGTTTTGTGGGAGTACTTGGTATATCGCCCGTGCATATGAATAAACCAACACAACTGAGGAATGAATAGGAGAGAAAAATAAAAATACATTCTGACAACAAGTCAAATAATACAATCAGGAACATCAGCACTATACACGTCAACATGCCATTATACACTACAGAAGAAATAAACCCAGTCTTACAGACCATAGCCCATACCACACAATTCTGGTTATCTTATGATAAACTGCCACCTCATCTTAAGAACATTAATAACCTTAACCTTTTCAAAGCAAGAGTAAAAAATTATCTATTGCAACATCCCTATTATTCTCTTGATGATAATTTATTGTAAGTATAACTGGAATTTAACAGTTATTGTAACCCCAAATTATGTTTCTATCGTTTCTATGTTAATCTTATAGTCTAGTAACATTTTGTTACTATTTGCAAGTGTATTAAATGTGTATTTAACTTGTCATATTTGTATACTACTGTTGTTTTCTATCAAGGTATTCGCAAACAACCTAATCAACTTAATCTTTTTTGTATAATTAAAAATATATCATTTTACTTGTCACATTTGTATCATATTTTTGTATTTTATCAGGGTATCCTTAAACAACTAATTTTCTTTAGTTTTGACTTGCCTTATCTTTGTATCACAAACCTACAGGGCTAATAAAATTAATATTATTATTATTTCAACAAGTCAAAAATACAATGTTGACATTAGAATAGGGATGTGATCCAGTGCGGAATTAAATGCTAAGCTTCACACTGGCTCCGTACAGTACTTTACTCAATCAATCTATAAAAATTTCACTCTAATCAAATTTACTTAGCTGTTTTGAAAATAATCCATGTAGGCTTGTCACATTACTCTCTCAACTAAGTTTCACGCTGGCTCGGCACAGCATTCTATCCAGCTACAAAAATTTACTGTTTCAAAAATAATCCATGCAGGCATGTCACTATAGACTATCAATTAAGTTTTATATCATCACAAATATAGGAATAATCCAAGTAAAATCATCCAGAATTTCAAAAAATTAAGGTCAATATTTTTGATTTTCCTAACAAAATACGGTAAGAAAAAAACTTTCAACGCAACACATTTTTCTTGAGGACCATCTGGAAATGGTTCCACAATGTTTTTTTTTTTTTCAAATTAATACCGAGGGGAAAACCTTATAACTTTTATACTTATGAAAGTAACAAACTAAATTACAAACCATTGCATCACACGAAAACCAATCTACATTTTCGTAATAGGTATGTTTCAACTGATTAGAGAAAAAATTAATTCAAATTAATACCAGAAACTACACATCTGCAGTCATTTGCCATACTTTTGCAAACAAATTTCTATTGAAAGACATTATCCTTTGTTTTTATATTTTACTCTCCGGCAGTTATCTGGCCAATCCATCTTCTAGAAATGTATTGAATCTGAGAACTGTGTTTTTTTCCACGTGATGTGATTTGTCAAACATGACCTCAGACTAAAATGACAAAATTTAAGATTCAATATGTAAGGAAGGACTGAGCAAAAAATTCATAAATATTTATTGAATGACTCCCATAAAGTTACAAATATGTGGTGTAAACTTGATGACTATACGACTTGAGAAATTATAATCTATCCATGAAAATATATTACTTAATATTTCGTGATCATCCAGACATAATAATTGAATGAAAATAGCAATATATATTAATATTTTCAAGGTAACAATACAAAACTAAGGGTTCTTAGGTAAATAACAACCAAGATAGCGAAACTAAGAGACAAAATTTGATAATAAACAGGCAATAAAGGGTTGTTGGGGGAGAAGAAAAAGTGATAAGCGCATGAGAACGACGGACGGGAATAACTGGAGAAAAATTATGACGCAGACGGAGAGAAATCAATCAAAAGTGTTCCCAAAGAAGAAATACATTCACACATTCTACACGCATCTTAGGGTTACATCGTAAGAGGATCAGAGGAGGCAATCGAGGATGGAGTTAGAGGACACGATGAGGAAACAATCTGACCGATGGCAGAGAAATGGGGAGCAGAGGAATCACGTCCGGGGACATTGG
Organism: Ceriagrion tenellum; assembly: GCA_963169105.1. Classification (NCBI taxonomy): domain Eukaryota; kingdom Metazoa; phylum Arthropoda; class Insecta; order Odonata; family Coenagrionidae; genus Ceriagrion; species Ceriagrion tenellum. The sequence continues at coordinate 24,610,350 of OY720645.1, read as the reverse complement.
GACACAACTTGTGATAAGTGAAATCACAAAAGTTAATATTGAATAATATTTAAAGGGACTCTATATTCAGACAATCACAGAACAAAAACAATTACAGCGATCTAAAAACATTTAATAAGAGACTCTCAAACTTAAAGCAGTCAAAACTCATTAAAATGTTCAAAGTTAAAAGATTTATATATGTCAATGGTGAATGATTATTTCAAAGAATATTAATCCAACAAGTGAAATAATTGTTTTATTTTATTACTTTAGTAAATTTGGGTCCAATAGTTCTTCTAATCCAACCCGAAGGTTAACGTGCACGAGTATATTACCAATGGTCTTGCAAATAAAAGTGCTCGTTCAATGTTTTCTATGAACGTGTCATGATTTAATGTCTGGTACCATATTTTATTTATTTTCTGCCGATGAGGAGCTGGAAAATTGGTTATCAGGGTACTTAGGTTAAATTACATGTGACCAGTGTCATCAAGGCATCAACTGCGTAGGTTACAAGGTCCAGGAGAGGAATTGTTTCTCAGAAGTGGCTAAAAGACAATCCCATATTTTTACAGAACATTCTCTTCCTTTCTAGAACCTCACCTGATCTTTGACAAGCAACGAATCACTTTGATTTGAAGTAAACTTTCCCTCGACACAATCCTCCCCAACCTCTTCCTGGAAGTACACGACTTCAATCGCCTCCTCCTCCACCTCCTCATTCATCCTCTCATCCTCAAGAGGCAAGCTGTTTCCGTTTGGCTTTATCACCACCACTATTGGGCTCTTCCTCAGAGGACCACCTGATGCATCAGCAACTGATGCATACAACATTATGGCACTGGATTGCACCTTAACGTTCCAAAGTCAGGATTTAAAAGGCATCACCTGCAAAAAATAAGCAAGGTTGGAGAGAAGTTTCTTATTATGTATCTGATGTCCCTCCAAAACTGCATTGAATAACAGCCACCAAATCTTTATATACATAATTCTTCTGTATGTGTGTATGTCACTGAACTCCTCCTAAACGGCTGGACCGATTTTGATGAAATTTTTTGTGTGTTTGAGTGGGTCCCTGGATAGTTTAGATTCACAATTGGACCCTGTAGGTGGCGCTGCAATCTGGTTATAGGCAATTTTTAAAAAGATTTTTCGCACATCAGAACATATAACCCCAAAATTTCACGCCCCCTCCTACCCGCTCAAGTAGTTTTTTAACTGAAAAAAAATCATAAGTTCATGAATAATTGACTGTTAAAACCTTCCAAGAAGTTCATGAATAATTGACCATCTGAGAATAATTTTCAGTTATGTTTGTGAACCATAGGTGATGCTGATGTTGAATTCTGTGGTATTTGATGTACGCATCAATACATGCGCAAGTCGTCGTACTTGCGTCGTAGCTTAGCATTGTTTTGACATTTCAATTAATGTTCACTGCGTATCGATATTCCATGTATCACAATTGCATGCATATCGAGTGTAATATTCATCGACAAAACATATTGAAATAACGTTTTAAATTATAAATAAAGTGTACTTAAACACATATATTTCTGCAAATGGACTCAATGTCAAATGTCACTTAGTATATAGTTTATCAAAAATTCGAATATCGAAAAAACTTTTGCTGAACCTGCTAATAGCAGGCAATCCAAGGTTTGGGCAGGACAACGTCTGTCAGGTCCACTAGTATGAATATATATTTCAACCAGACTGAACTCAACAGGTGAAAATATTTGGTCTGTAACTGATCTGCAATTGCTTGAAAGGTCAATGTCTGATCTTAAAGTGGTGCAGTAGTGAGGTTACTGGTCTAGATTTGAAACATCTTTTAAATCCTGACAGTCCAGTGACAGACCTCTTCCAGATCAGGTATTCGTCTAGCAAGGCAATTCCTGACCACTTTCAGGCCAAATATTTTTCCTGGGAATGGGAAATTCCGGCCAATGGATCCAAAATGATCCAGCTGGATCCTATAACATAATTGGATCTCACTAAATCAAGCGAGGCTCTGCTAAATCTAATTGTATGAAATTGTGGTTCTATGAGAATCTGCTGCATCTAGTTAGATCCAGCTGAAAAGTACCAATATCTTCCCTAGTGAAAATAAAGCGTGATAGACAGTGTGACAGAAGTGTGCTGCACACTGTATGAGGGTATCAATCACAGTGTATGCACACTGTTCGCACATTGTGTCCAGTGTAAAGCGTGATGGACAGTGTGACAGAAAAGTGTGCACACTGTACGAGGGCATCAGTCACAGTGTACACACACTGTTCACACATTTTGTTCTGTGTATTGCAATAAATGAAGTAATTTTTTATATACCTAGCTGTAATTATTTATCATTTACCTACCATAATTCACTTTGAAACTTTCAAGGTTGATTTATCAATATTTTAGGGTGTGCATTTGGAGTTGATTCCATTCCATTCATTCAGAGTCATTCCATTCCTGTTTTCATGAGGCATTCAATCATTCATGTGATAAAGCATAATGCTGTTTTCAGCTTTCTTGGGCTTGTCGTTATTAATTATTGTATGAAATCTATGGGAACTATTAAAATATTTTTTTGAAATCTAGATGAGCAAATGAAACAGAAGTAGGTTAACATTTGAATGGTTTTTTTGGTGGTGAAGCAAGTTACTACATTGAATGATGGGGAGAACCTTGTCATAGAGAGGGGAGAGAGTACATGTACACAGTGTCTGTACACTGAGCACAGTGTTCTCACATTATGTGCACGGTGTAGGTCAAGGTGTACTCACACTGTGGTCATGGTGTAATCACACTGTGGTCACGGTGTATTCACACTGTCTGTCACACTGTTTTACACACTTTCCGCACGCTTTTGAGACCCAATTTACGCTTTTGTCACACTGCTGTCACATTCTAAGCACAGTGTCTTCACACTTCCATCACACTTTTGGCACGTTTCTGGCACACTGTCTGTCACGCTTTATTTTCACCAGGGTTGCAACAATTTTTACAATGTATACATTTATGAATAAATACCAGAAAGAAAAAATGAACTACAGAACATTTTATAAAAAAAGAAAAAATTACGCGAACACTATATCAATAAGTTAGTGTGAAAAAAATCATTGAGGCTGTGATACATTTTTCAAGAATAAGTCCTCCACTGTAAGCTACAGACAGAGAAGGATTCGAATGACTTTATATAAAGGTTTTTTAAAGCAAAACTTGCAGTAAATTATACAGATAGAATGACGAGGACCACGTACATCAGCAGTCAATACCTGGCAGTTGAGGCGAATATTGTCTTTGAATTCAGTTCCGTACCCTTAGGTCTTGAAATATGTAGGTGACTATTCCCATAATTTTGAAGTGTTACGTTCGTGAAAGTTGAGGAAAGAACGGTATCGAAGGGAGAATACTTGGCGTATGGGACTGCCTGGTTAACATTTACCCTTTTAATTGTATAAATGCCAAAAGAGAAAAAATTACGGCGGGTAGTAAATTTATGTCACACACAATGCACTTACGGAGAACCCAGGTGAGACTAATCGAGGATCACTTCCACAGCTGTTTCCATGTACATATCAGAAGCAGATCATTGAACTACCGGCCAATAACACTTCCGGTAGTCATTCAAAATATAACTGCTGGCTTCACTTCGGCTCAAGAGCATAATCACAAGCGCACTGTGACTAGATCAAAAAGCTTTTGAGGTACACCCAAGACAACAACGACATCATAATTATCTTCGTAAGACGTCCAGCGTACACATTATACGCAGCAGAAAACAACATATTTGAACCTCTTGGCGGTTTTGGTGTTGAATATCGTGTAAATTGGCATCACACTACGTATGAATCAAATTGATCTGACGACACGATTTCCTCGCGCAGCGTTGTCAAATGTATGGCGTCGACGGAACTAGCATTTCATTTGTTTCATCGTACCCCGCCCCCTGCTCAATCATTTCAATCCTCACTCGTCATCGCTCCGAACTTATTTCTGCGTTTACGATTACATACGCTTATTTCATATCCACAAGAAAACAAGTTGTACGCGGGATCGGACCTTTATACTGCGATAGGAGCTTATAGAAACTAGGAGTCTTCAACGACCCTGCTGCTCTACTGAAAAAATCATTAATGTGTTTTTTCATCCGAATCAAGGGTGATAGGACCAACCGTGACGATCGCGGATAGAGAGGAGAAATATTTCTCGGTATCCGCATCATAAGTACTAAAAGTAGAGATTGAGTAAGGAGATTATGGCGCACAGCTTACAACTTACACGCCACCTCCAGATAGAAAGAACGGCCAAATTCATTTTTTTAACCAACTGGTCCAATTATAAATATCGCATCAATCGTCATTTAGCAATATTACATTGGGCAGAAGTTTTTGATGTTATAATCGGAAAAAGTTATATTTTAGTCACGGTTGGTGCAATGGTCCATTCATTGAATAAGTTTATAAATTAGCGCCAAAATGTTTGTTTACCTGATTGTTTACAGCTCTTGGCCGCTAGGTGGTACCGATATCGCCCAATGTTTTGCAAGGTCGATGTTTTGCATTCCATTTGTGTTTGATATCTTTACTTGGACTGCGAATACTACAAAATTATAATTTGGAATACCATGTCATGTACGTTGGAAGTTACAGCAGAATGATTTTAAAATACTTATTACGACCGATAGTCTGACGATGTTGACACCTTAGATCATTTTGAAGGGTATCTGTCCCAACATTAGCGTTCGACTGGAAGGGATAGCGCCTAAAACTTGTTGTTTCCATTTACATCGTGAAGCATGAGGAATATCGAACATCTATGCAGGATATGTGTACGGGAGAGTCAGTTTTTCAAGCATATCTTCAGCCAAGGCTTGCTGGGTGACAGCATAGTCAAGATTATCAACGCACTGTGTGAACTTGGTGTAAGAATGAATTAAAGTATTTATAGCCTCTAAACTGTTTTACGCGAAGTAAGGTCGAGTTGTCAGTAACGATAAAATAATTTTCCTCGGGTGACACACCCCGTCAGGTTCTCCACCGACGTTTCGATTAGTGATTCGCTCATCGGCTTCAGGATTTTCCGTATAAGTTAACCGACATTATACCGGTAATGGCATGTCAGGTGCCCCCTGACTGGTGAAATCGCAATCTTCCTCTCTTGGTGTTATAACATGTCCCTTAGTCTGTTAATGATTGTAACCTATTTTGACCGCTGTCAAGTTTCATAGGAAGGCATCAGATGCCCCGGAGACTATGAGCGAGGCGCTAGGCCCAACATGAGCATAGATGGAGGACTTGACCCGGTGTGAAACCCAAGAATTCTTTTCTGAAATTCGCTGGGGAGATCAAGACTTTCCATTCAGCATTTATGAACCCCTCAATCTCCATCTTTTATATCTACCAATATCATTCATCCAGTGGGCACAAAACCATCCTCTCATTTGCTTATTTAATTATTCAATCTCACTTCTCATTCTCCCGTATTTTGCGAGACTGACCAATTATGCTCATTTAAATCCCTGGCTTTTGAGTGATGGATTTTCATGCCCAGGAAATTTTTACGTTTGATTAAGATGTCTTGGTGTGTCAATATTCTTGTCCAGATGGCTAATTGTGTCTTATTTCCAAACTTATGTCCCTTGTTAGATCCATGAAGGAGATGGCCTGCCACAACATATTTGTGGAGAATGCTATGAAAAACTGCATGAGGTCCAGAAATTCAAGATGATGTGCCATGATGGGTCAACGGCCCTGCTCAGCTTGAAGACCAAGTACAGCAAAGTAAGGCCATGATTTTTATAGTACCCTTTTTTACTTTTATATGATAATAATAATGGGCGAATAACGCTTGCAATCAGCCTGGGGAGGCTTAAAGTTTCATCATACAAGATGAAGCATGAAGGGTATATACAATTTATTGTTAAAGCCATGAAAATCTGTTTAGTTATCCAGACAGCACATTAGGTCTGTAGCAGCAGTACCCTCAGTAATATTATTGCTGCAAGGTTGATACCCTGTGGCAGTGTTGCATTTGTGACAAGATAATCTTTATATAATATTATGTAACATTTTATTTATTTGTATGTAGATTATGTAGGTCTGGTATTTAAAATGTAAAATGCAGTAGCTGTAGTATATCTTATGTAGGTCAAACTGGTCAAAATTGCATGACATGCATTGTAGGACACACCAGAATTTTTATAATTAAGGATTTCAATGCTCAATTTGCTAGTCATCTGCTTGGAAATAATCATGAAAGTGATTTTAAACCAGAACTTTGAGATACTCTCCCAAAAGGTTTTTAACAAATTGAATTTATATGACAGTCATGCAACCTTTATAATGAGCTACTTTCTCCCACCTCACAAGCCCCCTAATCAATTTTCTCCTGCCTTGCCGCCCAAAAGTTAGTTTTTCTATTCAAACCCCCAAAAATCACATTACCATCAGAACTGTTAATGGAGAAATATTAATAATAATAATTTTATTTGCCCTGTAGGTTTGTGATACAAACATAAGGCAAGTCAAAACAAAATAAATAGGTTGTTTGAGAATACCCTGATAGAAAACAACAGTAGGATACAAATATGACAATTTCAGTAAAATACACATTTAATACACTTGCAAATAGTAACAAAATGTCACTAGACCATAAGATTAACATAGAATCGATAGAAACATAATTTGGGGTTACAATAACTGTTAAATTCCAGTTATACTTACAATAAGTTATCATCAAGAGAATAATAGGGAAGTTGTAATAGATAATTTTTTACTCTTGCTTTGAAAAGGTTTAGGTTACTAATGTTCTTAAGATGAGGTGGCAGTTTATTATAAGATAACCAGAATTGTGTGGTATGGGCTATGGTCTGTAAGGCTGGGTTTATTTCTTCTGTAGTGTATACTGGCATGTTGACGTGTATAGTGCTGGTGTTCCTGATTGTTAAGTGTGAATAAGTTGGTATAAGATTTAGCAAATATCACAGATTCCAAGATCAATATGCTCGGGAGAGTCAATATATTGAACTTTATGAAGTAAGGTTTACGTGAAGTAGTATTTGAGATTCTGGTCATTGATCTAATTGCCCTTTTCTGGAATTTAAATGTTCTATTACTGTGACATGATGTCCCCCAGAATATTTTTCCATATCTAATTCTGGAGTGTAAATCCAAATTATACAAAATTTATATAATATACTGTGATGGCCCGTGGACGGCTCCGTGGTTTCCATCACATTTTTTTTTCTCTTCTGCCGATCAAGGGAAGTCTGCGATTTAGGCAGCAGAACTTATTTATAGAACCTATTGATTTATTTGTGTTGATTACATTTGTAAAAAAAAAGTGTATTTGTGTTACAATGGAAAAATACGAGTGATAGTGTGAGTGAGTGTCGTGAAGCACGTTTCGAAAATCCCGGTGGAAAACACTAGCAAAATAGTGCAGACGATGCACAGTGGGGCATTCTGGGAGGAAGAAAAGGGGCATATAACGCTCGCCCCAGACCGATGCACAGGACTCTTAAACACGCTCTCGAACAGATTGCCTCGAGAGACAATTACTGGTGGAACACTGCTAGTGCCAGAGCCAAGTGTGACGGCCACCATCTGCAAAAGGAGTCGGAGGCAAGAAACGGTGGAGAAACGAGGAGAGAGGTGGAGAAAGCCAAGGCACATGGGAAACGTCTTCCAAGGTTCGGGGCTTCTTCAAAGGACTACGAAGTGCTGAGGGTCATCGCGAGCCGCTCATTGTAATCGCCGCCGCCACCCTGCATCAGCACCCAGGATCTCCGATAGAAGAGATTTCACCCGAGCAAATTCGTGAGAATTCCTGTCGCCACGTGCTATTCCTCCCGCCCCATTGCTCCCCCCTTTTCGACCTACGTCGATCCCCGACTCACAGCTTTGTGGTTGGCTTCATGCATTTGGAATCTCTGGACTAGTCTCCGTGATCACTAGCCCCTGTGTTTCAAGATCCCCATCTATCCATCTTAGCAGACTTTAGATAAAATTTCATCATGTGCAAAGAGTGTATTTTTTGTATGTATTTGAGAGGTGACGCCGTGTCAAAGAAGTGTATTTTGCATTGAAGGTGACGCTGTGTGCTACTAACGGGTATTTCTTTTCGTATTGGAGGTGACGCCGTTTGAGATAAGTGAATTGTGTGTTGAAGGTGATGCCGTGTGGGAAAAGTGCTTTAAAGTCATTAATGTCATTACAGAAAAGACGCTAGTAATTATAATTTTGCTGCCAAGATCGCTAATCTTCCTCCCCTCGATCGCATTGGTTAGAACGTCAACGCGTTGGTCGCGGAACCCGGGGAAACCCTATCTGTGCCCTTTGGAATTTCCTAAAAAGTTTGGTTGTGGAGGGGCATCACCCGCCTTTCGACTGCACGGTCTCTATAAGCCATGACGGCCAAACGGCAAACTATTTATGTGAACGGAACTCCGACTCATTCATCCTGATTAAATGGGTGTGTGTCGGGACCACCACATAAAATGGCACCCGAACAGGGACCTGAGTGTACGATCTTGTCCTTTCTCTGCGAATTGTATGAATAAATGATTCTCGGGCTTCTAGCCGAGTAAGAATTTTTGTGGTTGACTTTTCGATGGATAACACTTCCATCGTCCGCAGAGCAGTAATGAGATACAGGCCTTCCTTCCTGCGTTTATATAGCCGCTTAATCTGGGGGGCATTGTTGTCTCCTTCTTTCCGTTATTTTTTGAAATAACGGTCTCCATTCCCTGCTTAGTATGTACCCAGAGTCGCGATTTAAGTTGTTCTTCTCCAGCCTGATCTCAATGGCCTCTTTAAGGAGACGATCCCAATACATATGGGTCTTAGGGACCTGTGTTTGCACTTTCGGGTGTATGTCTGGACCACCACAATACTTAATATTTATACAAACGAATTATATAAATAATTTTACCCGGCGATGCAATAAAGCTGTTAAATGAATCATACTAATTAAATAATTGAGGAAAAGGACAAATCATTCTTTTCAATATGGATACTAATTTTTAATTGTTAATATTGAGCAAGTAATATCCAATTTAGCTAAATGGTTTGTAAATAATTGCCTAAATCTAAATGTAAGTAAATCTCAATTATCATGTTTCTCTTATAATTATAAACCGAAGAGGGAATATAGGTTTATGGTGAATGATTTGGCACTAAATGAAGTGTACACAGTAAAATTCCTTGGTCTGCATATTGAGAGCCATCTGCCTTAAGAAACACACATAGGGAAGTTGGCTAATGAATTCGGTTCTCTCTGTTATCTTGTTAAGAGTTATAAGGTCCAGTCATTCTTCTAGGATATTCATAATCCAGAAAAGGATTGTCCAGCTAATCGACAAAGGACAAAATTGGGCTCATAATCATCCAATATTTTAGAAATCCCCTCCCATGCTTGTACATCTTATCAGTAGGTACCAAGTGGGTAGTAAGTGTGGTTATTTTGATGCTGCAAGGAACTCAGATATGTATAATTATGATACCAGAGTTAATAGGAATTTCCACATCCCATACGTAAGGACTAAAGGAACATCAGTGGCACCCAAAACCATGGGGTTGACAATTTTCAGCAAGCTGCCTGATGGCCTGAAGATGATTGATACAAAATCTGTATTTGTGAATAGAGTAAAGGCTTTCCTGCGTGAAAAGCTATTTTACCTGGTGAATGAATTTTTTAATACTTTTTGACTTGTGTCACTCTTTAAATTCTTGTTCTGTTACACTGTCGTGTGACATGATTAGTGCCATTTGACGTGACTTATACATATTAGGGATGGTCGGATCGGATCCAAGGATCTGCAGATCTTTACATGGGATGAGATACTGATATCGGATCCAAATACTACAGTAAATCAGATATGCATCAGAGAGTTTTAAGCGATTGAAGTGCCGGCTGTCGTCGGCTATCGGTGGCTTTCTGCCGAACAAATAGAATGCTGTTGATGTACTTCATTTGACAATCGGCTTGTGCTGAATGTAAATCAAATTCACCCTTTATTATCCATCTCATTATTCTCAAGAATAAAATCTTAAGATGTTGTATGACAACAGTCATTGCATACATGTGACAACAATCAAGGATTAGTATTATTTTGGCATCGACATTGTCTTTATTTTAATAGTTAAGTTTTACATTTTTAAACTTGATGTTTTTTTATCTCCAATAAAGTCTCCGAGGCTTAAATTCTATTATCATTTGTGAATTGTATATACCCTTGAATACATCCAAGGATCCGAAAATAAGAACTGAGATCCGGGATCCGAAATGAAGGATCCAGATCCGGATTTGGATATGAAAAAAGACCTGGATCTGCCCATCCCTAATACATATCATGCAATTTTATTGCTAAGGATCCTAGAGGCAAATAAACATTATTATTATTGCTTTGATTAAAGCAGGTGAAGAGGGAGGATGTGACGTTGGGAAAGGACCCAGTGAAGGTGGAGAAAAGTGGCTGTCCTCGATCTCGATGGAATAAAGCCTCGGTGGAGAATGCTGTTGGTGAGGAAAGAATGGATCCCAGGGGTTTGGAAAAAGAAATTGCCATGAATGAGGTATATTCCCCATTATACCGGGTTATTTAAGAGAAAAAAAAATTAGTTTAAAACTGGAAGTTTTAAAAGAATTTCCTTTAGTTGAATGTAAACTTATTGCTACAGCTAATAAATTTCATGAAAGATTGTGTCATAACTAACCGTATGGTTTCAGGGTGGATAATGTAAAATTTTTCCATGTTAGATAAAAAAAACTATGCAAATTCCACTCAGAGAAAATTTAATACATGACCCAGATTTCAACACATTATGTAATCTTCACATTACTGAAATACACTTCACAGTACTGAAATAAATTTGCCATTGTTAACATCATACTCATTATCAGTCGGACATCTGTAGAGCAACAAATGGGACCCTGAGAAAATTTGTTGCTCTACAGATGTCCGACTGATAATGATTATGATGTTAACAATGGCAAATTTATTTCAGTACTTCTTATATTGACCTTGGTTGATTAATAATGATTATTAGCTCATTTTGAAGGATAGGCCAAATACATTACGTTTTCCTGTGCCTACATTTTATAATTCAATTTATTCCATCTTCCAGGCTTGGAAACAGATATATATAAAATGTTATTGTGATTAAAACATACATACTTATAGTAAGAGTGCTGTGTTTATGAAATGGTTGCATTTTTATTGAGTGAGACCAACAAAATGATCATATTTTTTTAAATTTAAAAGCATTATACCCAAAATATAGTGGCTGTATCTAGCTGGTGCAATTGGCTGGGAAAACTAATATTTTATTGTTCATTAATTTTGAGTTAACAGGGTGGGCAGAGCACTGATCCAATTATTAAAGGATTATTATTTTTGGGCCCCCAGTCCTTGCATTAAGAGCTTGCATTTGTTCTCAAAATATACCAGAAGTCATCCCTGTCTTCCTGTTCGCTGTGTAGGCTGTAGGCAATAAGGTCCTAATTTACATACATACATACCAATCACGGCATTACCTTCCAGGATTGGCGTAGTCTCCAAGCTTCACTCATAAATACATATTTGTACACCTAATTCTGCTTCAATAATTTCCTCCATGCTGATTTATCCTTGCCATAAACCTCTTTTGCTTCATTTACCCCCATACACTGCTTCATACACTCCCTCCTCCTGTTTTTAAGACTCCTAATATTCCCCTCCTAAGAATTTCCTCAACCACATTCAACCACAACTTTCTCGCCCTACCTCTATCTCTCACACCACTCATTTCACTCTTACATATATCAGTTTTCATATTGCCCTCTCATCCATTCTCTCAACATGGCCAAACCAACGAAGCACACTCTTCATATATGTCCATTACTGGAGCATCCAACCCACATTCATTTATTACCCACTCATTTCTGACCCTATCCATCCTACTTTTGCCGCAAACACTCCTCAGATAACTCACACCCACGGTGTTTAGTATACTCCTGATGTTTAACATGACATGCCCATGTTTCACTACCATACAACATGGTGGGGAGAAGTACACTTTTGTACACAGCGATTTTTGCTTCCTTAGACAGGCACTCATTCCTCGTTTTGCTCCACATGCTACCTACCACTTCCCATTCCAGCATTCGCACATCTCTTTATCTCCTCCATCTTTTGCAAACATCTTATCTAAGTACACTAAGTTATCCACTTGTTCAATTACTTCATCATTAGCTCTCAGTTTTCAGAAAAAATGTAGATTTCTAGATTTTCCTAAAACAAAAGGCTTGAGTCTCTCACTGCCGTCTGTATTGGCTCCTGACAAAACAGTAAGGCCAGCTTTAATGTGATTGTCCCTATGGTAAGAATTCCATTTGAAGTATTTGGTCTTGTGTTGTTTTATATTATAAAATAAACTGTCTCATGCCCAGTAAAATTACTTTAAGAGCATCTAGCCATCAGTTTCAAATTAAACCAATTTGATTATTCAAAGAAAACCAATGAATGAGTAGTAAATTGGATTTTGAGTCTTTTGATGTCGATCTTGTTTTTCCTTGAATCATCATCGAAAGTATTGTGATAGGTTGCTGATTTTTTGTCTTTGATACATAACATGTTATAACTCTTCCTTACAAATCAGAAAAAGATTTAATCCAGATTAAACTTGTAGCTATGTCCTCTAGTTGATATATTAAATCTAGATTAAATCCTTATTTTACAGAGATTTAATATTGTACAGGTCGTGGCATTATAACTGTCTTTCTTCAAAATGCACTAAAACCCCTTTATGATAAATGAGAATTTTTCATGATGTTGTAGGTACATATCTATAGTTTTGTGTTACACAGTTTTGAAAATCATATCAGGTAGGTGACCCCCCCCCCTGTTGTCAATACCATGAATATATATTATGAATTGTTATCTCGTTGCCAAAAACTGTTGTCTAGAATTCCGTAACCAAACAACTTTTTGGAAAATGGTCAAGTCAAGTGGAAAGTCTTTGGCCTAGTCATGAAAGACGGAAGTCCATATGTAAATACAGTCGATATTTTGTAAATAAACACGTTGTACTGGTTTTGCCATAAATATACATGGGTTTTACTTACAATTAATCTTAATGCAGTGGATAAAAAATATAGTACTACACGTGGGACGTAATTATACATCTTTTTCATTGTCGTCCAGTCTACAGATATATTTAATTTCTCTCCAAATTTAATTACGCAAATGCACAAATAACTTCTTAGCACTTTGTGAAAATAGCTATATGGAAATTTAATAATAGTGCGAGGTGACTTCATGAGTATTCGCAATGGCCATCATTGCAGTGTAGGTAAAAAGGAATGCACTTACTGCCGCCTTGAACAGATTCTTATTTTTCAATCCAAGTCTCCTATTGGGTCCTCATAGATACATATCCTGTTTTGCAGCCTGGTATGAAGCAAGTTCTGTTCAAACAAGGCATTCTAAATTCTTTATTTAAGCCAAACAGGCCTAATGCATTCAAATTAGAATGAGAGACTGGCAAACATCGTCATCGGTACACGATGATGTTTCATAAACCTCTGACACATTTTCTGTAATAGATGTTGCTTCTCTAGCATTTACAAAATAACTTTTAGATCTCAAAAATAGCAAGATATTATTCAAAGCATCAAGTAATTCATATCTCCTCGATCATAATTGAATATTCACCACAGCCTCACGCTAGCAACAATTAACTATGTCTTTTACTATAGCAACTGAAAAGACTCGAAAAATCGAAGTGGCACCAAGGACTGGGTGAACTAAAAGTGGAAATTTAGGCAACATGTAGCCTAGGCAACAATTCCAAACATCTAAATCCATAATATAGATTCATGGTCCATGTACTGAATAAGCCGATTTCTGGCATTTGTCATGAACCTTACCAGCATAGCAGCGGGTATGTTGGCAATTTTTGCCTGGATGTTGGCCTTCAGGTCTTGCAGTTTTTTTTTGTGGGTTTTTTTTTAAATCCTGTGTTTATGTCATCTGTCCAAGGTACCTACAAGACCTGAAGGCCAACATCCGGGCAGAAATTGCCAACATACCCGCTGCTATGCTGGTAAGGTTCGTGACAAATGCCAGAAATCAGCTTATTCAGTGTATGGACAATTGGGGGGGCGTCACCTACCTGATATGATTTTAAAAACTGTGTAACGCAAAACTTTAGATTTGTACCATCAACATCATTGAAAAAATACCAAACTTCTCATTCATAAAATGGGTTATTGCATTTTGAAAAAAGGAAGTTATAATGCTGCTCCCTGTATTTCTCATGTGTTAAATCTAGATTTTGAAATCTATTCTCTGAAGTGGGGGTTGGTCGTTTCTACTGGCTTTTTACTTAATTACTCTGGTGGCATTGTTCTGTTCCACTAATATTTAAAAAAAATGACTTCCCTGCCTTCACCCAGGAAGATAGGCTGAAACGTACCCAATAGGGTGTCTCATTATCCCTTACAATATGTATATAGGTCATACACCAGCTAAACAATGTATTTTATGCATCCACAATTACATGGATTTTGAAATCTACATTGTATATAAGAATACATCCTATTACATACCATTTAAAATGTAAAATTGTGCATAAAAAGAGCTTCTGTGAAAGTCAACTAAATCTTGACTTTTTGGATTTTAATACCCTAGAGGTGTAAAAATACCCAAGACACCAATACCTGGTGACTGAGGCACACTCCCAAAATCCTTGATGATCAAATATAATGTTCTTCTGGCGACATACCTGGAGCAGTTAATTCCTTTTCCAAAATCCCTTTTCCTTATAAAATATATCACAATAGGTTCTCACTTTTGTTGGTAGTTTGAGTGAAATGTCATTTTATTTAGAAAGCAATGAATTTGGTCTCATTTTAAGGATAAATATCTCACCCTTCCATTGACACCAAAAATTCAACCCCTTACCACATTACTTTCCGAGATATTTGCCAGAAAATACAAACAGCCCTATTTACATTGGGAAATGGAACGTGTATGCACTCCAGAGAGACCTTATTTACAAAATAAAGCATTCCCTACAGTTAGATATTGTCAAAAAGTCAACAGTGGGTAGTTGGTGTGTTTTCTCCGCTATGTTTGATAATTAATCATATTGTCACAGCAGTAAATTCTTCGGGATTGCAATAAATCTTCTGTTTCATGGAGTCTCAAAGGTACTGCCGGAAAAAAATGAGTCAAGTTAAAGACTTATTTAGATATTTTCAATTAATTACTTAGAATTTCTGTCATGTAACACTATATTATGGCACCATTAATAATGCAATATTTAATTTGTGTGTCCTACAGCTGGTGAAATTAAAACGTATAATTTGAGAATGGTCTCTATTGTGACTAGGGAACTATCTTGCTCGTACTACCTTAAAATGTAAAACACTACATAAAAAGCTCTTCAGGGAAAGTCAACTAAATCATAATAGACTATTTGGATTGTAATACCCTAGAGGTGTAAAAATATCCAAGACACCAATGCCTGGTGACTGAGGCACATTCCCTGACCCATTCTTTGCACATGCCCTGCCCATCTAATTCTCTACATCTTAATCTCCGTTAATATTCCATCTTCCTCATACAACTGCAGTTAATTCCTCATTCCTTCTAATCCTACATTGTCCTTCTTCATTGTGTGGTCCATAGATCTACTGAAGAATTTTTCTTTCCCACCTCTGTAACAAGTTCTCTTCTCTCACCGTTAACATCCATGCCTCCAAACCACGGGTGACTATTGGCCTGATGGCAGTTTTCTAGATTCTTTTCTTTGTATTTCTGTTAATGGTTTTTGCTTTGAATACTTTTTCAGAAGAATAGTATACTTGATTTCGTGCAGAAATACTCGCTTCAATCTCTCTTGCAAAACAATGTATTTTACACATCCACAATTACATGAATTTAGAAATCTACATTGTATATAAAAATAAATCGTAATACATACTATTTTAAATGTAAAACACTATACAAAAAGATCCTCTGGGAAGTCAACTAAATCGTACTTGACTATTTGGATTTTAATACCAAAGAGGTGTAAAAATACTCGAGACACCAATGTCTGGTGACTGAGGCACACACCGAAAATCCTTGATTCCCCAGGTATAGGCACCCAAAATTCTTGATGATAAAAAAGAATGTTCTTGTGGCGATCACATATCTGGAGCAATTGATTTTTTTTATAAAATCCCTTTTCACCATGAAATATATCACAATAAGCGATGATATGTTGTACAATATTATTATACTTAACGGTGATGATAAATCCTGGGGAAGATAATATAATGTACTCTTGAAATCAATTGATAAGTATGCTAATATCTGAGTTAAAACTAGGTTATATCTTTGTCAGGGATATCTAGATTAAACATGGATTTATGAAGAATTTAGAAGTCTAGATTGGATTTTGCTGGCAATCCCAAAAAATATCTAGATTTAATAATTTCATAGTTTATAGGGAAATTAATCTCAAATTGGTAAAAAAATAAATCTTATTAATGTTACCATTAACAGTTATTTCTTTGGAATAATCATATCCATGGAATAATCATCATACCATAATTTTGTTGGGATAATCATAATATGTACCATGAAAGCACAATTCTCTCTCTTATCTCGGATTCAAAAATGTTAACAAGTTAAAGAACTATTTACAATGTCTATAGATAGTAAAATAACTGTATGATGGCCATTGGAGATAGTTCATAAAGTTTGTTACTTCAGAACTGTTGAGCTCAGAAATTGATTCAGAAAGGTTGACTTTGAAAAATATGTTGCATTATAATTTTAAAAGTGGGGCATTTGGAGACAGAGGGGAACTAAGCATGTATTTTTTTATCATCATGGTCTAAGCATGTATTTTTTTCTTTTTTTAATTAAGCATATCTTAAGCCTTTCTTGTTTTGTAGGGTTGTCAAATCCTCCATGTTGAAGATGTTATAAAAATCACACATCAATGAACTTACAGGTTTTCATCAAGACGGAGCCTGTTGATGAAGTTGAAGAGATACTGCCGACGGGGGCAGATGATCGGGATGAGGTCATCATTCCCGAAGCAAGAGGAAATGCCCCTGGTGGCAGTGCACCATACCATGAGGTCAGGGTGTCACAAGTGATGAATAGCCAACGGAATCCTCTTGAGCCGGATGCAACTGACGAGGAGACAGATCAAGGCAATCAAGCACCAAAAGCGCCAACTCTCAAAGAGTCAGGTGGCTCTGGGATGTTAAAGGTGGGCTATCATTACACATCACTCTAATTATTTTCCTAGTATCCTCAAAATTTGTCCAAAAGAGTGGACAACTCACCAGCAGTCTTGAACTTGATGTTAGCTGAAGCTGTTTACATCGACATACTACCCTGATAGCCTCCGCATGGGCTTGTGGCAAGGGGCGTTAGGACATCAGCCGTGTAAAAATGTAAGGGATGAGGTTATGGAAGGTGAAATGGTAACGTGTATTATGACAGGGTGGCGACCGTCAGGGAATACCCGGGTAAGTCTGGAATTGTCTGGGAATTTTGAATTACTGGAAAAGTCAGGGAATTCATGTTACAGTCAGAGAGAAACTGAAATAGGAATCCTCGTTATTTTTCTATCCCATCAATTCGTGGAGTATTCATTTGTGAAACTTACAGGTGTGAATGTTAAGGTGCGTTTACTGTAGCGAGAAAAATCGAGCAAGCTGCTCACTGATAGCTACTCTCTCAGTGTAAACACCCAGGCGAGCTCTCTCTCGGGAAGTCGGGAGGGATCGCTGGTTGCGCTCCCTGCTGTGAGAGCGAGGCCAGTGTAGACACCCCCATAAAGACTCGAGGGAGTTGCTCGTTGCCCTCCGACGATGCCGGAAGTTTTTTGGCGCTTGCTGGATATTTTTCAATGGGGAAACATGTCAGGCATGCGCGTTTGGACCAAAGAGGAGACGAAAATGTACATTTTTAATACCATTCACTTACATTATACTTCTTCCTGTGTTGCCAATGTATTGTGTTAGACAGTCGTCTTACTGTAAACAGTATACTCCACTTCAACAAATAATCATGTTTATTTATCTGTAACAAACCCTGTATTTTCAACTTGAAGATGACACAAAATGTCGAAACCTGGGTCGTATCAATATATTCCTAAATGGAATTCACGAATTATTTTGTCATTTTTCCTAATATTATATGCTTATTGCATTAACACTGGCATTGATGATACGCTCTTAGACTGCTTTGCTGTATGAATGCTGAAATGCATTTGTGTTGAGCTATTCTGTTGTCCAATTCCAAGATATTGGACATTATCTGAAGACATTATGTTCACTCCACCCACAATGTAGATACTGTGTACATGATATGTGCACCCGTGCGAATATATTATTGAACACATTCACTTGTCAAATTACACCATGTAAACACTTAAAATTGCACAAATGCAGGAATGTGTGGCCGTAAAACATCCCTTGTTCTGAATTGGAGCATTGTTCCACGCACCTGTCCAGCCACTTTCTTTCTTTGTGCAGATTCATGAATCATGTTAACACACCTTTATAGATTGTTGAAAACATGAGTATCCATGATGAAGTGAGTCCAATGTACTTTTATGTATAATTTATTATCTATATGACAATTCATAGTTTTATGGCATTGTCACATACAAGGGTATTTGTTGAATATTTATTTACTTTAATGTCAGTTTCTTTGACCGATTTTTACTATGTACATGCAAAGGTTCTGAAAGATTGATTGTGGGTAGTCATGAATTCAATCAAAAATAGAAAATTTGTTTGGAATGTATATTTATGTCACTGAGAGTATATCGTTGGGATTTTTATGATTAAATATTTTAATCAAATGTTTTGAGTTATAGCATGCCATAAAAAAACTCTTTGTTATTTATTCCGCAACATATATCTCTTATTATATCGCTTCTATTGGACCGAGAAATGTACTCATGATGTCTAAATAATATTCTCTGTGTTGCTCTGAAAAACACCAGTATTGAATTTCTCAAGCAAGCTAAGCCTATGGTGTTGCCTACGAGTCTCTATAGAGGCTCCCACTTTAATCCCTCTAAAAGTTGTGAGTCACTGAATGTTCACTCATAACAGTTTTTAACAAAGCGTGCTGCTTTTCTTTGTATTTTATCAATTTTTTTGGTTAAATCTTAATGGCCAGGGTCCCAAATTCTCGCGGCGTATTCAAGATGTGTCCTAACCAGAGCAAAGTAGCATCTCTCTTTGACTTTTTCATCTGAGGTCCTTCCTATTATATGCTTAATAAAACCTAGTTTCTTTAATGCTGCTCCAAATATGCTATGTTTGTGTAATCCCCACGATATATCAGAAGTTAAGGTAATTCCTAGATATTTAACTGTATCTGAAGATTTTATGTTTACTCCACCCACAGTCTAGGTATGGCATTTGTGTGATGACTTTCATAGGAAGTGAACTGTGGTGCATTTGCTAATACATATTTAATTATAGTTAAGATGAATTAAAATGCCTCTTTTTGCCAATGTTTTACTGATGTATTTCTGTATCCTCAGGGCTATTGTACAACAAATATACTAGCATTTTTATTAACCTTATTTCATATCTTTGTGGTTTATTTAATCGCTAGTCATGCTTACATATCTGAAATCATTCCATGGTTGACTACACAAAAGATTCAATGGACCAAAAAAATTGCAAGGGATTTTTTATTGTAATGTATATTTTTAAAACTATGTTGTTACAAATACTGACATTATGAACTGCCAATTCATTGGTGCTCTGACCTTCTTATGAGAGTATTCTGTATTGCAAATAAAATTTGTATTATCCCCAGAAAATGACATGCAATTATTTAATCCAGTGGTGGATTACCAATAAATTGTGTGTAAGGTACTTACTAAGTGTATTTGATTTCACCCCAGTCTAGTAGTTTCATTATACTCACCTGTTTTTCTTTATTTTTCATGTCAAATCGCAGGTCAGATCTCCACAGTTCCTGATGAAATCAGGTCCCGTCACTGGTTCACAGTGTCACACAGGAAACAAGCCCCCATTGGAAGTCAAACAGAAGGCATTAATCTTGACGGATCCAATTGGGCAGGGAAACGTTCTACTTCGGAAGATGGGTCCCCACAAATTCCTGCCATTAATGGTTGAGTATCCAATCAACATCTTTCCAATTGGGTATTTTACACGTATTTAAATCTTTCGATATTCTGATTCTATAACTTAAACTTATTCTATCGGTTAACAGTTTTCTCATCAATTTGTATTACTTTCGTTTTTAAATGTTAAAGCAAGTTGAAGGTTCCCGAACATGCCCCAAAAACGCCCAAATGATCTGTGACGTCATTATTGCTGTTTCCATGCGAACCCAATTGTTTTCTCATGCTTACACTGGAACCAAGTGCAGTCAAATTCCTCTTGACTATTTTCCTGTTGTTTGATGTGCCTTTGATATGAGATTTAAGGGATACAGATGGTGTTTTGTGCGACAATGTCCAAATACATCGGTAAGCACACCAGAAAAGAATATTACTCAGCTTTCAAATGCCGGAAGAAGAAAGAAATTATAGTTTCGAGCGGCTGGCTGGGGTTTCATCCGCAGTAAAACAAATTTCTACTGTTGTGGAGACTATGTTAATGTATTTACCAAATTATGACGAACTTTGTGATTACATATAAATAAATACATCTTTTTCAGTACATTTACGCAAATGAATTCAATACATTAACAGGAAGACTTGGCAAATTTCATGAATGTGTCGATGAATGGTAGTCCAACTAAATTGAAACCTGAAGCATCAATATTCACTTGCACTAAGTATGCTTTTCTGCTCACTTTGTGTTCTTGGCATATTTTTGCAATTAATTTGCACAGTCCTACTCTTTTCACTAACACATATCTAATAGTATTTGTGCCATAATTCTCATGAGAAGCTCTATTAAATAACAAAACTTCAAATTAACCTTGAATATACATGAATGGAGGTAAAGATCCATTCTTTGGCAGTTCCATGCCAGAGAATACACTTTGAAACCTACTCTGCAGGTAATCTCTGATTAAAGCCTTTAGTGAAATACATAACACTAAAATTAAAGATTTATCAAGTTTAAAGTTATTGCGAATATTTATTTAGATTTGATGCCATTGTTGACAATTCCAATGAACTTCAAATGTGCGATTGATTAACGAGGGCTGAGTGTACTATGATTATTACTTAAAATACAGAGGTAAAAAAATACAAATCTAAATGAGACATCATTACATTAGTCTTAACTGTATAAAATGAAAAACCTTCAAACGTGGGCAAGAATTCGGACAAAATTTGGTTTATTTACATAATACAGTGTTCTCTGATAAAGTTACAAGAAGGTTTCACGTGTTCCTAATTATGGAACACACTTTTTTTGCAGTAAAATATCTTCTTAAAATACAGTCTCTTCTACTGTTTTACTCATGCTCTTTTTGATTTCGTCTCTTGCTCAGCAATAATGACGTCACACCGATCAGATTTTGTTTCGCTGTCTCGTGATAAAATATTAAGTTCCAACTATTTTAATCTTAAATATCTCAGTAAATATTGGATAAATTTCAAAAATATTTTCACTTCGTAAGTTTGTTGGAGTAAAAATAACATTTTAAGGTCCGTATTCTTACAATTAAAATTTTGGAAAATACCCAATTACTGATTCCACTCAGACTTACCCTTTAGCAATACGGTATAACAATTATGTTTCGTGTTTGGTAAATTACCATCATTTTCCCGTAATTATTAATTTTTAGCAATTAATAGATAATGGAGGATTTAATTGGAAAGCCACTAGCAATATTATGGGATTATCTACATTTAAACCATTCCTATTGCTATGTTATTGTGCTAGGAATTAAAAAAATATGTGAAAACAAATATGGCAGCCTACATGTAATTACGCTTTCTTTTGTCATGGTATGAGAAATTTTCATTCCAACTATAGCCCCACAAATATCCTAGAAGAAAAATCATAAAATTGTCCTGGTAATTCTCTTGGATTAACATGGTATTTTTCATAATTTACCCTGAAAATTACTATAATTTTCGGCAAAATCACCTTTGTTTCAGATATTTTTATCAATCTGATACATTGCAAACATATTCTTTTTAACCAAGTGTAAATGTTTTTCATTGGTGCTTGATTATAGATAAATGCACATAAACCTCATCGGTAGAATACTTTTACGATATTTATTCATCCATCCATCATTTGAATTACATTTTCTCATACCATGACAAAAGAAAGCCAAATTGCTTGTGGGCTGCCATATTTGTTTTTACTTTTATTAATTCTAATAATTTAATGTAGCAATAGTAATTGTTTATGGGTTGTTAATCCCTTACTATTGCTATTGGCTCTCCTATCATATCCTCTGGTATTGCATTTGTATTCTATAATTAGGTGGCTTTGGCCTCAGGGCCACTCATTCCAGATATTCAGAAAACCTGTATGTAGTATCTTAGAAGGGCGTTTTCTAAACTGAAATCGAAATAAAATAGGCTTTCAACGCTAGTTTGACTGTAATTCAGCATTGAAAGTGGAGATTTTTACATGGGTTCAAATGAAGATTGCTCAGATTACAGCTGAGAAACGTCAATTTGAAGAAGGAATTATATTCAAGCTTTTGATTAAAACGGTTTATTAAAACCACAAAGTCAAAAATGTATATCCTGACATACCCTTGTTTCATTACCATACAACAAAGTGGGGAGAAGTACACTTGTACAATTTTTTTTCTATTCATAATTCCACGGTATCTAAAGGATGGTATTTGTTCTAGCCTTTTTCCATAAATGGTCACACTCCGTCCTCTTTTCCTGCTTTCATTACACTTTAGGTTTTCTGATGTTTATCTTCAATTCAAAATGTTTTGCTACCCTTTTGATTTTATCCACCATTTCCTGTAACTGTTTCTCTCTCTCCTGCTAAAACTGCGTGATCATCGATGCATTAAAATCGTGTTTTCATGGAAACCCTAGCTATTCTCTGTTAACTAAATGCAGGCCTAAGCCTGTAGGGAAACTGACGTAATATTTACATTTTAAATGTTTATCCAAATATTACTATTCCGGTGAAATTGTAAAACCTATGTGACTGACTACCTTAATGTCCCAAGTAACCGCAAACTTAATAATTACTTAATAATACTTAATAAAGTAATAAAACTTAATAATACTAGAGAGGTCCCTGGAAAGTACATTTTAAAAATACAGAAATGCACTTATTAAAGAATTATTCTGTCTCACTTCACCAAGAAAAAAATGTAGCAAAGATAAAACCCATGTTGCAACTTCCCAAAATATACCACCATGATTACTTTCATGAAACATTGAAAGCAGAACTCTTTAGATGTAAGTAATGGTTCAAATTTGATTACTTATATAAATAAAAAATGGGAAAAATAAACATGAAATGCATTCTTCTGCATTCAGACAAAGAAATACATTCCTTCTCTGCTTCTGTTCCGTGATTCAAGCTGAAAAACCTCCAGATTACTACCCCAATCTCTGGTAGGTTAGTGGTTTAGGGCACAGAAGGGAGCATTGTGCAACTCTTTCCTGCCGTATGCCAAGGCACTCTTCTCAACCAGTGCCCTGTGTAATGAAACTACATTACATAATGTAACGACCGGAAAAATGACACTCGGAAAGGTCAGATAACAGTTCAAAGTGCACATAATAGTGGATTGGAACACAGCCTGACACATTTTCTCGTGTCCCTAGAAAAGTGCAAACAAGTGGTTTTATAGTGTGTTTGTTTGTTGCAAATCCACATCATTTCTTTTAGACGCATTAGTTTTGAGCCATAGGGTGGACAATTTATGGAATTTCACATACAAAGTTGCAGGTGACCGAGATCTAGCAATAACACCTCATATTTATGAGCAGAGGAGAGTTAGAAGTTGAGCAAGAATAGTGAGTATGGGATTGCACTGGAGCATGCGCATAGTGTGTTCGATCCCCGCCCAATTGCTTACGACTCTCTAGGTTTAGGATATGGGTTTAGCCTATTTTTTTTATTTATTCATTAAAGATTCTAAAGATTATGCATTGTGAATAGAATTAGAAGTCTTAATGTGTTCAATTTTTTGACGTTAAAACAAGGGAATTCGACTTTTTACAAACTAATAATATAAAGAAAGGCATTAGTAGCAGTTTGAATACTTTGTTTTAACCTTCGTTTTGCTTTAAAAAGAGCAAATGCAATCTCTTTGAATTTGAATGAGAAATTCTAATTTCTTTTCGAGTTTTGTTGCAGATTCATTTTAATTATTTTTTGTGAGTGTTTAGGAAAGTTCTTGCGAGATTTTGATTGTGGAGTAAAGTCAACGACTGGACAGGTGAGTGCTGACGCTTATCACACTCTGGTTGTTGTGTTGTTATATAAACACCATTTTACAGCCTGTAATTGTTGTTACGTGGTGTAAGAAGTTTGGAAAAATGGAGACCAAATGACTGAATTTGCGTTCTGGTGTTTATAGGAAGATGTGGCATAAAAGCTTTCAGGGAAAAGAATGTTTGTGGTATAGCTCAAAAATGTTTGTTGAATTATGATGACGGAAGATGTAAATTGGGCAACTGTTGCAATTAGGCAACTTGCAATCAGGTAATTTAAAAGGGAAGAAGTAATGAAAATGGGAAAAGAAAGTGAACCTTTATTTGAGAGTAAAATACAAACATGGGCTTAACTGCCTCCGAGGATGCAGCTTAGGCTAGTGTCTGTTTACTAGTCGCTTGTTATTAATTATGTAGACTTTGCATTCTTTTTTTTCAGCTTACAAAGCAGTCACTGATACTTCTTCAGTCACCTGGGAACCCTGGCATCTTGCAAGCAGCTTATGTCAAGCCGACCAACATTGTTCCAACCAACCTTCAGCAGCGAGTGCATCCTCCACTGTTGGGCAGCTCAATTCTACCGGTGCCATTGCCAACATCTGATGGTAGGCAAGAGGGCAGTGGAAATGATAAGCTGGGAGAGGCGAAGGACAGCCCTCCTGGGCTCGTCGACCGGGATATGGGCGTGTCTTACCTCTGCAAGACGGTCTCGAGCAACCACAGGCCGCACGTGTGCGAGACTTGCGGGAAATGCTTCCGTCGCAGTCTCCACTTGCGGTACCACCGTTCGACGCACCAAGATGAGCGGCCCTTCTCCTGTGCCGAATGCGGGAAGAGTTTCAAGCTGAAGGTAATTGTGACAAACTTCTAAGGCAGTTTCTTTCCCCAAAAATATTCCCCCATTGGATGTGCCAAAATCTCCCCCCTCCCACTCTGCCAGAAAAACCACTCATTGCCAAAAACTCCCAAATGCCGTTGCAATTATCCCTCATGCATTGTGGTCTTGCAATTCACTGTCCACGATGGGACAATCAACTCACTTTTATACTGAAAGATATGGTGGCACGTACTATTCTAACCCAAGGTCCTTATACCCAGGTCATGACATGATCCCATAATGCACTCTGATTTCTTCATTTTGAATCGGACTCGATGTTCCATAGCACTGTTCTCTTCATTGAGTAACCAAAAGTGTTAAACCTTGATCAATGTTGCAAATTCTCTTTTGAACATGAGATTGAATTTGATCTTTAAATTATAAAAGGACTATGTAAGCTCTTAAGAGGTATATTTTGGTGTTCATTGAAGAAAAAATATTTTTCACTACGAAAAAAGAACTATATCTCACCTCGTATTTTAGGATAACCTTCCTCAGCATATTTTGGCACACAGTAATTATGTATACATGCTGATTAATCACCAATATGGTGCTTAATTATAATTAAGCATCACTTGTTGGCAAAATAAGAACTTAATGGATACATTTTACTCAAAAACTTACCAGGCAAGAAGGGGACACTGTCCTTTCGTATTGTAGGCAATTTACAAATTTGGAGCTAGTTTCCTCCCGATATATGAAGCTAAAATGGATACATACTAATACTAATTGTTTTTGTGTACAAATGACACCATCGGAAGGAATATATAGATACTTTTCCACCAAAAAATGGGCAATAACAAACTTGGAAGCCCACTGGAGCCATATTTTGAAATTCTATATGTAATTTCTCTGCTGATTAGCATGTTTAGCGTGGTGTAGTGGTTAGCGTCTTCTCTTATCACTGGCATAGTCGCAGGGTTGGTTCCCTTGCGCGGCAATTATTTTTCGCTGCTTAAATTATTCGTCCAACCAGTTTATTTCAGTTTTTCCGATTTCTACACACGACTCCTGAAAATTAATATTTTTGATGCATAAATCAATTGAAAAATTTTGAGCATACTTAAATTTGTTAGTCCATGCTTGACTTATTCCATCGAATGCAATAATTGCTACTCTACTGAAGTCAAACGGGAGGTCCCAGGCTGGCAGTTTAAACAAATTCTGAAGCACCTTTGTTTTGCCTATTATCGGCAAACTATGTTTTGCATTATCTCATTTACAAATGGAAATAATTGTGGATCAAGTTGCCTATGCCCAAGTTTGAATTATTAAGTCGTAAGCATTGTTTACTATTTTCCTAGGGTCGAATGGGAGGCGTCAGACCAAAAGTCCAAACTAATGGTAAAGTTGCTTAGTAGTTTCTGCCAACTTGAAAAGTTTCTTTGGACAGCCTAGATTATTCAAGTAGTTAAACGTGGATCTTTTTCCCTATGACCATATTTGAATTATGAAGTTGGAATCATTGTTTACCACTTTCCTGGAGCCGAACGGGAGGCGTCAGGCCAAAAGTCTATAGGAATTCTAAAGCCGCATAGTATTGTCTGTCAGCTCAAACATTTTCATGGCATAATCTAAATTATTCTGGGAATAATATGTGGATCTTTGTCTCTATGACCACGATTGAATAGTGGTGTCGGAACCATTGTTTACCACTTTACTGGAGTCGAATTGGAGATCATAGGTTGATAATCCAAACGGGTTCTAAAGCCGCTCAGCATTGCTTATCAACTCAAAAAGTTTCATAGCATAGACTAAATTTTTCAGGGATATATTTGTGGACTTTGTGCCTATGGCCAGTGTTCAAATACGGAGTCGGAAGCAATGTTTAAGACTTTCCTGGAGTTGAATGGGAGGTCTCAGACCAGAAATCCAAACAAGTTCTAAAGCCTCTTAGCATTGTTTATCAGCTCAAAAAAGTTTCATTGCAAAGGCTAAATTATTGAAGGAAATATTCGTGGATCTTTGTACTGATAACACCATTCATCTGCAAAATTTGAACCCCGCCAAAAATTCGATCCAAGATGGTAGATTACATTAGACAAGTGCGTGTCATGACCTTTGTATAAGGACCTTGTTCTAACTGACTCAATGCTAGCGCCATTTCCTCCACCGATCAACAAGGACAAGAATTTCCCCTACACCCCCAACTCTTGCATTGGTCAGCTGACTCCCCCTCGATCGCCTGCCGCATCGTCTCAACACTGGGTCCGGCCTCTTTTGAAACTGACGGCGGACGCATAAGGACATTCCTGCTGTCGCTGCAGTTGTGACTTGTGTTCGTCTTCTGAAGACCAAGTTAACAGTATTTAGCCTACGGGCTTCTTTTCAATTGTAATACTTTGTTTGTTATATAAATGTTCTTGCTTGAAGTTAATCAAGCTGGCTGAGGTTGTTATTTTTTCTCTCAACTCCGCCCACAATTCGCAGTCAATTCACTTGCGACATCAAGTTTTAGTGACTTGAGTTGCGAAATAGCCTACCTTTGCGGAAATGACTACCCACTGCTGTCAGCCACCCATGCGTGAGCCATCTGGGCTCAAAACTGTTCACTTTGTACCAGTCCTTGTTTGGAACCCATTACTTTTCACTGGTTCACCCTTCCTTTTTTATATGGGGGTCATGTACCGTATTTAACGGCATATCAGACGCACCTTTTTTCCAGAATAATGGATCAAAAAATCACCCCCATGTCTTTTATGTGAAGATGAACCTTTCCCGAGGCCTGCGTTAATCCTACCAACCCATCCGCAAAACACTATGACTGATGTTAGCATGTCATATGAGCATTCAAAGTGTCGCTTAGGCATTCAAATATTCACTACATACTTTATTTAATAGCTGAATTTTGGTAATTGATTCTCCCGTCCATATGCGGGGGTAACATACCGAGAAGCCTCCTATAATTACTAGGATTGTTAGATTGCCTAAAACATATTTCACTGTCTCCTCCCTTTTCCAAAATTTTCGTGTTTCTATGACTGATTTCCACCCGCAGACGATCCTTACGACGCACATGATGACTCATTCCCGCGAGCCTCCCCGCTTTGGCTGCGACCTGTGTGAGAAGAAATTCCCGACACGAGCTCGCCTCAAGTATCACCAGGTGGTGCATTCGTCCGAGAGGAACTTCGAGTGCCGAGAGTGCAACAAACGGTACAAGACTAAGAACCAGTTGGGCGTGCACTTGAGGACTCACTTGAAAAGGGAGCCGCCATATCCGTGCCCGAGGTGCGAAAGGAGGTTCAAACAACTGGGCGGGCTGCAGAAACATCGGGCCAGACTGAACCACTGAAGTGGTGCGATGCGAGTGTACCAGCAATACTCATTACATTCTTCTTGTTGTGTGAGTGAGTGGTTAATTGTGGTGATGACAACGGCTAGGTTGTGGGTTTGTGGAGTGAAACGTGGAACTGGGCCGTCCGTACATGGGCCCTCCATGGATACTTTGCTCAGTGAAAATGGTATTTCTAAAAATTGGAAGACCGGTTTTCATTATTTTTAGAAATTTGAAAGCAAGGAATAGGACATTTCTGAGTGTGCACAAAGTTTCAAATTCATGGGCCAAAAATGGCAACTTTGATTAGGAAAAATGTCATTTCTAAAAACTGTAAGAGCCATTTTTGTTATTTTTAGAAATTTGCAAGCAAGGATTAGGGCATTTCTGAATGTGCACAAAGTTTCGAATTCATGGGCCAAAAATGGCAACTTTGATTAGGAAAAATGTCATTTCTAAAAACTGTAAGAGCCATTTTTATTATTTTTAGAAATTTGCAAGCAAGGATTAGGGCATTTCTGAGTGTGCATCCAGTTTCCAATTCATGGGCCCTAAATGGCAACTTTGATCAGTGAAAATGACGTTTTTAAAAACTGAAATAGCCATTTTCATCATTATTAGAAATTTGCAAGCAAGGATTAGGGCATTTCTGAGCGTACACAAAATTTCCAATTCATGTTTTTACGAGTAAGTAGTATAACTTCACCTCGAAAATAAGCCCTTTTTTTTACCCAAACCAACATGGTCGCAGGTCTGTTGAGTGAAACAGTGGAAACTTAGGTTATGGTTGGTGAAGGTGAAGTTCTGTGGAACTGTGGCCTACTTTTGAAACCCTGTTAAATAATTTTTCAAAGGCCAGAGGCTTGAAAATTTCTTTCCAAGAGGAATAGTTGCGAAAATATGCCCTTTTCAAAATGCTTCTTTTGTTTGCAAGAAAGAGATGGAAAGAGGGCCTACACTGACTAATTAAGTGAAGATTTTTAAAGCACCTTTGTCTTAAATACACCATGTAGATGTCGTGTACTTTCGCGTAGATGTCGGATCCACACTGGTGGATGAAGCAACACCTGTATCTGGTGGTTTGAGTGAAGGTTAACACCAATCGTAGTAGAGACCTTATTGGGACTTTATTTTTCTTGGTTCAGCAACCATAAAGGCCGCCTTACATGGTACATTTTATTGTACAAACGAATGTATCATAGAATTTATGAGACAATGAATGAAATTGAGCAGGCTCTATTTCCCGTTCAGTCATTCAGACGATCATACTACCGTAGATTCCGCTTGATTGGGTCACATTGGGACTGGTGCACTTTGCCCCAATCAAGCGGCTGCCCCGATTAAGCAAAGTATTCTGTAAGTATGCATAAAAAATGAAGAAATTAAAGAAATAAGACTAAATAAGGTTTATAATTCAAAAAGTTAATTAAACTATCAATTGGTTTAAGAAATCAGCAAAAATAATTTATTTATAAACATTTTTCAGGAATTCTGTCAAAAAATGTCTCAGCCTCGTATGACGCTTGATGAATGACTTTTACGAAGTCCTATGAAAGAACAATGCATGGTTTATTAGATAAGTATATGTGATCCGCCCCTACCTGCTCTTAAACCCTCACTGAGGGTGTCCCACTCCTCTCTCATTATCCCTTAAACTGACAATAAACCAAAACTGAAGGCCGTTGCCTGCACCCTTCTTCTATCCCCAAAACACATAATCTCTCTTGACCCATTGCCTTCAGCCCAATCACCGCCTCCAGAGTCCACTCCCCTAAAAAAATGAAACGACACCGGATGAAGTCTCGTGGTTTGGAAACGGAATCCGGCTACAGGCTGGTCTAGGAGCTTTAAAGGCAAGATTAGGTACCCATATGGAAAATAAGATTGAATGAAAGATGTAGAATGCAAAAAACTGTTTCCTGGTATGAAAAGATTTGAATTTTCTTGCGAGTGTTGAGTCAAATGTCGCCAACGCATGGGCCTAATTAAGCGGCATGATGTCCATATTAAGTGGAGAAAACAGGGATATTCTTCAATTGGGTTCTGTGCTTCAATTTGCCCCAATAAAGCGGCTGCCTCAAATAACCGGTGGACCAATTAACAGGAATCTTCTGTATATATAATCTCCCCACTTACCATGACACACTACATGCCACAAATTCCTTTAAACATGTATTTAATTAGTTTATTTCTTGAAAAAGAACTTTTCCACAGTCACTCTGCATTGATTAAAATATGAAATAACTCCAGAGTGCCCCAGGGGATCCTGTGTGGGCCGTTTCATTGAATTAGAAAAGCATATGACTTGGAGCTGAAGTATATTCTTACAATTCATTGAACTTGATCAATTATATTTTGACTAATGCCGGGACACCTCGGTCGATTCCAAAGAATGCATCATGATGCATGAGTTGCCCACTATTTATAGTTTGACTTTGGAACGATGCACACTGCTAAAAACGTGTTCTAGGGATGTTGAAAAAGTTTACTGTCAATAGGACGTTGGTTTCAAATGATCTGATATTTAATTTTTTTGATCCTCTATGACCTGGAGGCTCCTAGGAACATGTATAAAAAAAGATTTTGTTTTTAAGAAGGCCTTCTCCTCTGTCATTTTCTATTGATAGATCATATTAGACATGTCCCGAATGTCCTAGTGGGATATTCTTCAATTGGGTTTCATTCTTCAAGACTTGCCCCAATTAAGTGGCTGCCCCAAATAACCAGTGGCCCAGTTAACAGGAATCTACTGTATATGCAGCTTTACATGGTATCATTTTCCTGATGAAAGAGTTCATACATTTGTTTGTACAAATAAATGTCCCATGTGAAGCAGCCATAAGAAGTATTGGGTCAATATTATTCTACAAATGGCACAAAAATATTGTTTTGAGTGTAGTGCAATTTTGGGTCTAGCCATGAATGAACTTCACAGGGTCCCTTTTAATGCATATATGTTTGGAATTCCTCAGAGGACAAGTTGTCTGCCTTGACCAGGGCTCAAACCTGGATCCCCTGATTTCGGGGCAAGCACTTTGGCCAGTTAAGGGGCTATTCAAGTATTATGGTTGGGATCATCTTGCATTGAATTGGATATTCAGGGAGTCGACCGACAGCTAAGGTCATAGGCGCCATAGGTAACAAGGGTAAGGGAGGAAGGGTGGATAGAAACCTGGCGTCTGGCACTAGCCTGCTGTTTTACGATAGGTGCCAAGGGGACCACCGTTTAACATCTCATCCGACAGACAGAGTACTGCACTTTAAGTGTCCTCCACAAGACACTCAAGTAGGGATCGGATTCCCTCTGACAAACACTCCTCCTCTGCAGGGATTTGAACCCCTGGCTATCCGTATGGTGGGCCAGTACTCAAGCCATACCACACCTACCCCATCTCCCTCACAATCCTTTAAGCCCAACTTATTTTGGAGTGATCGCCATTACATCTCTGGCCTTCTCTCTTAAATTCTCAACAAAACTTCCAACCGTAACTCCCTTACAATTAATAAGCATTCAATAGTCAATAAAAATAATTAAAAAGATTTACAGTAGACTCTCCTTATTACAAACAATGTTTATACAAAGTTTTCATTCTTACGAACCAAATCATTGGTCCCGACGATAGGGGTATCTAAATGCATGGTAAAGAAACATTATGAAATTACAAAATAACAAACCTTAGTCCCGGTCCTCACAGGAACATAAAGTACTTTATTAAGAAGTCTGTCACATAAATAACAGCATTCATTCGGCTATGCACGACGCTGCATTATAAATCAGGAAGCTTTGCCACACGTACTGTGCCCAAGAGCTTGAGAACTAAAATATATACAATGGATATTCTGCATAAGCTATTGGACTGGGTTGAGGGTACAGAACTCCCACTGGGTTACTGCACTTCGAAAGAAGTCTGAGAGAGCATGAGAGGTCGAGGAGAGGTGACAGGGAAGAAACAAAAGATAAGGACTTTTCTTCTTCCCTTTCACCCCTCCCCAACATCTCATGCCTCTATTGTCCATCTAAAGGTCAATCACCCAATAGGGGGTCCGGCAGAATTCCCGGCTAATCCTCCCTCCCCTACCAGTTTCCCGGCCTGACCTTGGCTCCACCCACTCCCCATTCCCGTCCCTAGCTCCCAACCCACTTTCCAATTTGACTGTGCTGTGGGCGAAATGTGTCCCTCTTCCCCTCAGGCAGCGGCAGCTTAGCGTTACCACTAGCAATTGGCATGGCAATCACTCGAGTCTGAATCGGCGAAACTCTCTGCCCAGGCTTGTGGGAATGACTATGCCGCATGTGAAGTTCCAGCATCCATCGTTGAAAAAGTTACACCAACCCGATCCCCATATCTTGCATTGTCTTATGTAGACGGGGGGGGGGGGGGGGGCAGGAGGCCTGGAACCTATTTACGTAAGATTTTTGCCCGTCTTGAAACATTGTATCGTTTCAAAATATCCTGTGATTTTTTCTAAATATCCTGTGATTGTCCGCAACTTCATCAACTGTGGTACTGTTTAGCTCTTAATGTTAATGAATGTGGTAACAAAAATGTCCAACACTGCAAAATTGTACAATATCCAGTGCTCAAAACTGTAAGATGGCTCAGTAAGAAGCTCTCTGTCATGGTGATTTTTCCTGTGGACTTTCGTACATTGTTTTATATCAGTAAAGTTCCCAGTAGTCAACTAAATACGCATGTGTAAGTCTCTAATTTGACTCAGTGTTCCACTCCATATAGAGAAGAAGTTTTCACAGCAGGTTTTTCTGAGGTTCAGTAATAATTTCTGCAGCCGGTAATTGATTTATTTTTTAAAATAGCTGAAAAAACGTAAAATGGACTCCTTATAAAATTTTTACAAGATATAGGTGTCAGAAGAACTTATTTTTTATGTCTCCTATGAGTTCATACTTGCTCCATTTCCCACATAAAACGGATGGTATTTGTTGGGAAATATTTCAAAAAGTATTGTGGTTAGGTACAGATAAGAAATTTGAGACATTTTTCATTATTATGAGACCCAATCCATTGAATTCCAAGTGAAATCATGTCTCGTTCAAATGGCCTAAACTGATAAAACTTAATGAGATGGAAAGCTGGTAAATATGTGTAGGAAATTCACTGTAACATAAAACATTAGGAAATGAATACAAATTAATCTATTTAAAACAAAAACTTCACCATGCAGCTTAATGATGGGAGGAAAAATGAATCCAGTTTTGTTTGTTTTATTAAACTTTTTCCTTAACCCTCTGTGGATGAGCGAGTCAGATTCGTCACCTTTCAATATCAATGAAATATCTGCTCCCTAAGAGGTTTTTCCACTTAGTTGCTGTGCTAGGCATAATTGTGTAATGCATGATGGATTAAGTTTTGTGGAAATGTACGCCTCTTTTGGTGGTTTGTCAAACAATTTGAATAGATTAATGAGTGATGCTATTCACTGATGATGGCATTCCCAGTGGAGCTCTGAATAAATAGTTGCCGCTGTCATATGAAGAAAAAATTAAGAAAGTTTTAACAAAATGTATGTTATGGAGGTAATCTACATCTACATACTACCCTGCGAGCCGCCGCATGGGCGTGTGGCGGGGGGTGGTAGGTCACCAGCTGTGTAAAGATTTTTGAAAGTGAAATGGTGACGTATATTATGGGAGTGTATTTTGTGGAGCTCAGTTCTTATTGTGGTCGCTTATCGTGCGTGGAAATAATAAGTTTTGTACCCATTGTTCAGCAGTGTATCTGTCTAATTTTATCCCTTCTGTCAGACCTAGAAATGTAGTGAGGCATCATGATAATATTCTCCGTGTCCCTCTGAAACACACCAGTTCTGAATTTCTCTGGCAACCTAAGCCTAGCTGTTGAATTATACCTTGTGTAAATATAATTATTATGTACAGTGTTATTTTAAATCAAATATATGCAATATAAATATGCCACATTTCAGCATAATTGTTATTATCAAATAAATTGCCATTTTTTTAAATGCTTAAATGGCATCTTTAAAAAACTAATATTTAATAGTAGCAGTGTTTTCTTAATGCTGATGATTCATAGTTCCGTCCATAGAAGGTTGAGCCACAAAAATGATTCTGTTTCTTTCCATCTTGTAAGTGTGAGTTCATGAACGGCAGAAACACTTTCAATAAATGCCCAAAACTCAGATGGTGCATTTTGGTATGCGATACACCCATTATCATCTTTGGCCTATTACTTCAGGCGATTCCCTTAGAACAATTCGTAGCTTTCGCAAGATTAAATAATCTCCCAGAGGAAGTATGGAAACTACTAGTCAATTGATTATAGAAGAGGTGTAAGATTTTAGGGATGAATTGGAAACAGTGGTGCATTTCACAAGATCAAATGATCTCACCGAGAAATCTTGGCTACTTGCTACCAATTGGGTTAAGATAACAATTGGACAAACAACAAACTCAAAGGAGATGTCTTTAAATAACAAAGTTTATGTGCATACCTTATAAAACTTCAGGTGTGGGTAGAATTTCATGGAAATGCCTGAGTTGGGTACTGTTGGTTGGAATACTTTATGAAAGAGAATTTTTTATACCTGGCGGCACACCTTACGAGCCATATTTTAGGACTTGAAGAAATTAAATGTATTAGCACTTTGCATGCTGGGCTTTTAATTGAAGGTCCTCTTAGAAAAACAGGATCTTACACACTTACCTGGATTGTGAAAGAACACTTTTAAATCTTTAACTTAACTTGGAGCACTTATTCAAAACCAATGAATGAAGGTTGGTCAGGCCCCATTATCTGATGGTTCTCTCCATTGACCACATCATCACTCTGAGCTCGCTTCAACTGCTCACGATTGATGTCATGTTAGTGATTATTCTGAAGAGAAATATCACTAAAAGTGTAAGATATCAGGCCGTATGCATGGATAACCTATTACTTGTGAAATTTCAAGAAAATTCTTCACACAGTACAAATAAAAACTAAAGGAAAACCTTTTACATTCAATTGGCATGGACATCGTTCTTCTGTTGACCTTTATCATGGGACTGAAGTAAAAGGATATGCAAAAAGCACAACTATAACTCAAAATGAAAGGCAAATCCATAAGATCAGATGAATCCAGCCAGTAGTAGACTCCACTGCAAAGTGAAAGCTGTCGAGCGTCTACGGTAGATATGGTCAATGTGAGAAACATGAAGGTTTATAAACCTCTCTCAAAGTCCAGTTGAAAAGAAATTGAGTTTGTTTAGAGATTTAAAGAGTTTGGTTAATGAACTTTTATTTACAATCTAAATTCATTTCGGCACTTTGTGGTCATACATATGTCTACCAGTAAGACTGCAGCCATACCACTACATCTGGCTACCGTTCAATAATAGTATTCCAAGGCCATCCATCATCCTTCTCAGAAAATATAAGAGGATGTACCGTAACATCAATCATCATGGTATTATTACTGTAATATTAGCCATGGCAAGTCATCATAGTAGATCCTACAACCAATAAGGTTGTAAGTAATGTAGGAAACTAAGCATTTATATGTTGGAAAAAGTGTTTTTTGTATTTACTGTGTTATAATTACTATTTTAGCCACAGTTTCGCTATTCTGCCGGCAAAGCAGCTACCACGGGTCATCAGGGAAGACATTGAAATAGATAAATACTTATGCAAAATTCAAGTACTTATAAGAAATTGTCACATAATAACAGTCGAAGTTTGTTCATTTATTTATTTATGATTGTTGTCTCAGAAAGCCTGACAAAGCCGGCAGAATTGCCAGGCAAAACTGTTGCTGAAATAGTAATTATAATGCAGTAAATACAAAAGACATTTTTTCCAAAATATAAATAAACTACGAAAATATAAGAGGACATACCAAAAAATCAATAGCACTCAAAGTGCTTAAGGAGCACTTCTTACGCAGGTTCTACTGAACATAGCCATGGTATTACTACCGTAATATTAGCCATAGCAAGTCATCGTATGAGATGCTACAACCAATAAGGTTGTTATGTAATGGGGGAAAACAAGCATTTATATTGCCTTAATGTTTTCAACATGAAAATATTTAAACCATCATCGGTGATTGTATTCATGAGAAAAAGTGACTCTTCTTTCGATGGAAAGCTCAATTTCTGAGGCTGGCACCAATGGGGTTGGCAACTAGCTAAAGCTGAGCGCATGCTTCGAAATCAAATCGACTCGAGACAGCCTTAATTCGATTCGGTTTGCCTGCGAATCGGGATGCTTTGAAAGCGAATGATTCATAATATTCGAATCAGATAAGATTCCTTTTTCGAAACGTTAGATGCAATCAAATATGGCACTCATCCCCAAATTTAGAAAATGTCCATTTATAAGATGTTTTCCTCACGCAAAACAAAAATTTAAACAACCACACGTTATTCTGTGTGCCACTATACAGATGTATAAGCTAATGTAAGGCCCTGAATTACAGTGAAAATCTACATTATTTTAACTCTGCATAAACTTCTGCATTTTATTTAGAATTCGAATTCAATTCGCAAGCGAATTTATTTAGGGTTATTTTATTTGCTAACTAATATTTTTAAATATTCGTTTCAATTCAATATGAACATCCCTGATTTGCACAGCACTACAACAAGCCAAACAGTGCCAACCTCTAAACTGACGACATAGAAATGGCTGAGCCAAAGAAATGAGGACGGTAAATATATGGAAAAATTCAGTTATTTGAATATATCTGCTATTTGGAATTCCAGATAATCACTCTTCCACTCTTATGATGCAAAAACACGTACAAATGAAAGAGAAAATTTATGCCAGATAGGAAATTTCATTTGCCCCACACCAAATTTGTACTCATCCAAAAATTCAGATTTATTTTCCATTTAACAAATAAATTATTATTCAAGATTCCTCAGAAATTACAGACTGTAAAATGTAAATTGAATACTGTGAGAGAAATATCTCCCAACCATTTCATAAGTTTCCACTACTTTATGGAATAAGGAATCAAATACATATAGATTCACATTACAGATTTCATTTCATCCTTACTTTCTATGCATTAATGGATACTGAAAAGGAGTTTTATTTACATATTTTTTTTGTCATTTTTTAAATGTTTTCCAGTAAACATATTTTTAAACTGAATGATTTGAAAAAGATATTTTCAAGTAATTTCTAGAGGGTTTTGAAGCATTGATATTTGGAAATTGTTGTTTTTTGCCATTGTATCATAAGTGTGGTTATTTGTACATGTGACCACCGGGTGTTTTTCTCCTGAGCACAGAAAATCAGGTTGTGTGGTAAATGAATCATGCAAAGCTTTAAATACTGCAATCCTCGGTTACTTCCCAAGTTGGTAGTGTATATTCCACAAAAATCAATATTATATGTGGACCCCAGAAGTCAAGGGGTCGAAGTGACATTTTAAAAAAAATAAGCTAGGTACAGGAATGGGATGTGAAAATATAAATCTTTTAGATTGTGAAGGGATCCAAGTGATTTTCTTGACAGGTGATGCTATCTAGGGTAATGCTTCTTAATTACTTAGTGGGCTGTACTAAACATTTTCAACTTTGACTTAAGTTTCATCAAAACAATGATTTTGTTACTTAGACCTCTTGACTTCTGGGGTCCTCATATGTATATACTAATGTATAAAAATATAATTGCATTTTTTTCTATTTAACAGCAGATTTCTTTAAATTTCCAAGTATAATTCCTCTATGGATTAGCACTGTGCTCCCATTAATCTCATTACTACTTGAAAACATTAAAATGTTATCAAATTAAATACTGTGAGTCTTTTATTATGCATTAATTACCAATAAAAAAATTCTGAGAATCATTAAAATAGGTACTGTAATTTTCCGATTGTGACACACATCCATGTTGTCACCAATGAAATTTGAGAATTTTTGTGTTTCCTTAAGTAACATGCTCCTTGTATTGAGAGTACAGAATTGCAATGAACAA
Source organism: Ceriagrion tenellum (assembly GCA_963169105.1). Lineage (NCBI taxonomy): Eukaryota > Metazoa > Arthropoda > Insecta > Odonata > Coenagrionidae > Ceriagrion > Ceriagrion tenellum. The sequence continues at coordinate 24,571,911 of OY720645.1, read as the reverse complement.
ATTTCTTGAGTCCTGCAAATGGGAGCGAGTATTATGGTGGTAAAAAACGGGTTAACGATGACTATTTTTGTTTTAATTTCATAATTCAGCAGACCCTCGCTTTACGATATTGATCCGTTCCGGAGGACCGAATGTAAAGCGAATTCCATCATATGTTGAATCGGCATTATTTCCGGACGAGGAATCGGTTTAAAGAGCATCCGTGCCAATCCATTCAGTGTATGTGACAGAGCCAATGCATACAAAATATTCAGAATTAAAATTATTTAAAATATTATTAAACCAATATTTAAAACACTATCGATATTTAAAACGAAAACAGAGAAATTTGAAATTGTAAAAAGCATGCACAAAATCATCTCAGATCGTAAGTCGAATCCATTGTAAGTGGAACCCATCGTAAAGTAGGGGTCTACTGTACTGTGATTTAACCATTCATGAAATAAGAGTCATACAAACAGTATTAAATGCATGATCTCCTATTTGGGTTAAATGCCATCAATGATCAAAATTAAAAAGTTATAATTTCAGTTTCATTCTCGTAACCTTAAGATGCTCTCACCTATTTCAATGACTTATCACAAAGAAAAATAGAGTGGCTACTTATGTCCAATTTTTAAATGCCCTGACCTTTCCCTGATGGATTTGCTAATTTCCCTGACCGATCGCCAAATGGTTAACTATTATTGGACTATTTTATTTATGTTCAATTAAATTTCGTCAAAACTCAGCAGATGTGAAAAGCTGAAATCTATACATTAAAAGCTACAAGTACATCCTGACGAAAAAATATATTAAACCTTCATAAGTTCAAAAATGTACACAATTTAAATACATACTTTTACCCTCAATTAAGTTGGGCTATAAAATAATCATCGTCTCGTATTTTTAAACAAGCATGCATTTATTAACCTTGAGCTAGTTGCGCAACAGCAGAGTTTCTGAAGTTAAAAAAAATGAGAGGTAAAATTTTCCGAATATAGCCTTGGATTCCTTGTGATGAGCGTAATATACATCGTGATCATGAATTGTAACACAACTAGGCAAATGTCACAATAAGGATATACAAAATGGATACATCGTACGTCTGATTCACAACTAAATAACTAAGATTCACAACTGAATATTCCATGAATTGATGGTGCTTATTCCATGGACGTCATCGACGGACATCAGTTTTAGTTGTTGAAATTGAGGGTTGGAAAGACTGGCCGATAAACGTAATGGTAGAAAAATAACGAGGATTTCCAATCCCAGTTTCTCCCTGAGTGTTATGAGAATTCCCTGACTTTGCCAGAAATTCAAAATTCCCTGACATTTCCAGGCTTTCCCTCATGATCGCACCCTGAAAATGCATACTATTTATGGTATATTCCAGTAGTCAATTTTAGTCATAAATGCTAGATGCCTTTCTCCCTAATAATATCATGTAGCTTCGTTTGGCATGGTGTATCCCTTGCAAAATATTGTTTCCCCCGAGTCGTAATATGTAATTTTTTAATCTACAGCAATGCTAGAGGAATGCAGTAAATTGGATATCTGACAATTTGCTTAAAAAATGACTTTGCAGCAGTTATTCTAATGATCAAAAGTAAATGGCATGGCAGAAATATATGCATGGATAGCAAAAGTATTCTTAAAAATTGCCCATAAGATCAAACTGATCAGAGAAAATATTGAAGGAAGAGAGAAAAACTCCGTACGCAGGATTCTCAAAGTCTCATCAGCTCAGTTGCCCAGAAAACTGATAGTTTAATTAATGACAAACACACTGAGATCTGGTGGACAGAAGAGAGGCTACAGCACTCCAGACTTCACGTAAGGGGCTCCTTCTGTCAGGCAGGCGTTAAATGACAATGATACATGGGACTTCCTCAGGGGATGTTAGTAAGTGATGAGATATCTCCATCTCCAGAAGATTATGGGTTTTCCTGCATGCAGGTGGCATGTGGAAGTGAATGAAACCACTTCCCACATAATATGCAATTGTCCAGCCATAGTAAGGACTAGTAATAGGTATCTAGGCTCACCATTAACCCTTTCGCACCTAGTGATGGCTATAGTCAACATGAATTTTTCTATGCACACGAACAAATGTTGGCTATGGCTGACAGAGAAAAACCAACACAAAAGACCGACTGTCAGCTATATAGCTGACACGAGGGAAGGGAAGTGATCGATACAGGAGCAATAATCCCAGGTATGCTGTAAGCCTTTGCGACCCAGATTAGCGACAACCCAGACCCTTTCCTCGGCAAGTGAGCTCAACCCTCCGCCTCAATAGTAGCCCTCCTTGCTGCATGAATCCACTGTTAATTAATTGTATTTGCGATGGTTTTTTGCGGTAATCATAATTTTCACACTAAAAAATTTTTAACTTAGAAATGAATTAATTGATTTTTGTTGAGTCTTAGCAAATTTCAAACGTAATTACGGATAACGATACTAACGGAGTTCTTGTAATAATAGATAAACATTAAATATATTAATATTAACACTAGAATTTCGTTTTAAATTGTAAAACGCTCAGAATAACATAAGGAATTCATTTAAAAGTATACATTTTTGGTGTAAACAGCAATGTATTATTTAAATAAATCCACCACTAATAAAAAAACAAATTTACATCGGCCTCCTGTTGAGTGAGGGGCAGCTAAGAGTTGGGTGGTCGAGCCGAGTGCCCAGGGGAAGGGCACACTGTCCCGCTGAGTAGGGTTCCAAAACAGGTGAGAGGCATACCTGAGCGATTCATCACCATGTGAGAGCTCTGTAGAAAGGAGGACAGAAAATTCTCATGCTACTCGTGGCAGGGAAAGCATTCCCTTTCAAGAGACTTCGGCACAAAAGGGTTAAAATAAAAATAATGCTTTATTCAGTGTAAGCAAATTTTTGCAGTTTTGTCAACAATAGATGCATAAAAAATAGGTTAACAAGATATAACAGAAGAAGACACAAAGTCAGAGGTCACTCACAAGAAACGTTTAGACAGAAGTCATAGGTGAACAGATGTATGAAGACATCAATTTTATGATGATAACATTGTACAATGATGGACTAATAATAAATTTTGCATTTCATTAAGGTCATAAAAAGGCATTATATAAGTTTAAGGTAATTTTGGGACTTTTCCTGGCATGGGGTATAAAATCTATTAACTGAGTATACAGGTTTAATTAGAAGGAAACCTCACAAATGAAAAATGAACTCTTGTTTTCTTCCACTGATGATGTCTATCCTCAAAGTAGCTCTCATAGAAGCACTGCATGTATATGAGTGAACATAGTAAACGATACAGACAAAGGAATTAAATAAGGTTACGTGGTTTCATTATAAAATAAGTTCAATATTTTTCCCACCCATTTAATTTCAACAGGTCACTTCCGCTAGTTATTAACAAAGGCACATGCGACTCATTTGTGGAATATCTGTGGTGATATCATTTTGAATGGTGCGAACGAAAATTCCTCATGCCAAAAAAAAAGAATGCCAAATTGCGAGTGAGCAGCAATGTTTGTTTTTAAATTTTATTTATTTCTAATGTATTAATGTAGCAATAAAAATGGAAATTCAAATCCCTTTTACCCCCATTGGCTTTCCTGTTAAATTCTTTCATGGCAATTATTTGCATAAAGTAAAATATAACGGAAATTTTAAAAAAATTAATGTACTTTACCACAGTAATTGACCCATCTCTAAGCATACTTTGTTTTAAAACTAAATTTTAAAACTAATTGTAAAGATGATTTGTTTCAGTGGCCATCACTTCCCGTCACCCCGCACTGCATATGGTAGGCAATTCTTCTTTGACATAGGAAAATCCACATTGCTTGCGGAAGGCATTCATTCTTTAGTGAGGGAAATCCTCGTCATATAAGTGTGGCATTTGGCACGTAAGAGTAAAATGTATTACAGGGTCATGACTTGGAAAAGGATCAGCCCATTCCCTAGAATTAAAAGAAGTAAGGCCAGGGAGGCTACTGAACATCTAATTTGAAAGTTCCCTTTCTTTTCCCCAATGGGTTCACCAATTCCCAATTAATCATTTCGAGGTCACCTGCAAATTGAAAATTTTATTTCATCCTCATAAAATTTTTGCTAAATCCTGGAAAATGTGTAAAGAGGCACTGATACTAATGACCTTCATCCACTAAATCATAATCGATATCACACACTTTTTTAAAAACATAACTTACATATATATTTAAATGAAAGTATGTGACCATTCATATTCCCGAATAAGTATGTAATGCAAAGATTTTTGACATTTACTCTCACATAATATACCAGATACTGGTGTAAAATTTTCAAGTTGCAGGTGGTCTCGAAATGATTAATTGGGAATTGGTGAACTCGTTGGGGAACAGTAAGGGAACTTTAATTTATCTCACATAATATACCAGATACTGGTGTTTGAAATTGGATGGGACAGGGATTGAAGTCTGATGCTGTAGTTTCCTAGCTGCGATGGATGCTTGCACAAAAAGTGATGTTACTTGACTCAGTCAATGGAGTGCTTTCAATGGTCAACAAGAAATCCCATGCATAACTTGCAATGGATATAAGAGAAATTTAAAACATATTATGCACCCAGATATTAACCATGAGAAAAATAAGAGGGGGTCATTGTTAGAGTGCCTGTGGAGTCAAATTAATTCAGATAAAGAGGGCACACAAAAAATAACTTCGCCTCGAATGTGCTGTTGCTAATGAACTCTCATGTACTGTTTAAGCCCGGTCTGGAAAGATTGTCAAAACCTCTGGATAGATTAGATGAGTAACCCATGTTTATTTCAATTTATCTTGTGATGAGATGAATAAGATTATGTTTAAAAGTATCGCTACTACAAGAATGTCCCCATTTACCACTTCCATGCATTATATTCTTATGCATTTTAATAGCGTTCTAATAGCGAAGAAAAAGGGGGAAGTATTATAGTAATAATACTCATTCACTGTAAGCAGATTTGCATAGTCCATGAGAAATACAATAAATTGAAAATCACACATATTCCAAGGCCACTAGTTGCAACACACATATGCCAATTATAAAGTAACGTTAAACATCGAATACATAAAGATTCTGCTAATACAAGCATTCAATTAAAGATAATAATTGCTCTCGCACAACGAAATGACAAATTAAGGCAAATATCTTAATAGTGGAGTCTTTTCCTTGTGCTAAAAATTGATCCATTGATTGTGATGGTTCAATTAGAAAGTAAGCTTCACACTCGTGCTTTAATGCAAGCAAACAAATATTTTTAGGCACAGTGGAAGAAAGTTTCAAAATCTAGCTCGTTGCTCTTAATGCTCAATCAGGATGCTCTATTGCCTCATGAATATAATTAAGAGCGAGTACCACGTCAAATAAGATAAGGAATACAAACCTTGGCAAATTCCGAGAACCTCTCGACAAATTGAGCCCACTGAATAGTCAATCGGCAAACAAAAGCAACAATCTAGGAGAGCAGACCTTAATAAAACTTAACAACCCAGTGGGCTGTTGCTTCTGTTCAACAGGTAACTATAAGAGAAAGATACCCAATCCAGAACGAGAAGCAGTTTATTCTCGTTGCACAACCTGAGACTTAGCCGTGCCGAGTACAAACTGGACACTACACCATCCCAGGCTAATATTTGCCTCTTCAAGTTCATTAGTGAGAACTAAAGCTGCAAATGACAACACATGAAGCTGGTTTCGCCTTTTCTTGAGGAGGAAAAGACTGAAAAGCTCCTGAGAGGACGGGTTGGGTTGGAAAGACGCCTGTATCCACAGGGAAGATGAGATGCCCTCCCTGTGGATGACGACCACACGAGCGCCTTCAGCTTCTCGAATGACTTTCCTGAGACACGTTCAGACAAGTTTCGCTTGTGCCGCTCTGAGGAATGACCTATCCCTGCGTTGTCAAATTTCTCTCTTCCCTTACATAGGACCGTAATCATTGGACGAACCTAGTCCAAACAAAGCTCCCAATTGGTCAGAAATAACGGCACCATTTTCAAAATAAATATCTTGGAAAGTCACAAATCTCTCAAAGATTTAAAAATTTATTAATTTCACTGTATTCCATCGGAATTTACGACTGTATTTTTCATTAAATCTAATTTTAAGAGCACATCCTTATCGGGAGGGAGGAGTGAAGGAGTATTTGAAGATTTGAGTTTTAACTTGATGTTGCTAATGTAGTGAAAAAAAATCTCAATTACTTTCACGAAAACAGTTTACCATGAATAATGTCAGAGCAACAAATAGTTCATATTAAAAATCCTTGCCAGAACCAAATTCTTGAAGATTGGCCATACAGCACCATTGAAATTAGTATACAGCACCCTTTTTTATTAGTTGACAAACATGTGTTTTTCATTTTGAATGCAAAGTAAATAAATTATTTTGTTCCATTCTAATAATTTCTCAAGTAACTTGCTATTGCTCGCTGATCTGACACTTCAAGGCCTGACTGGGTTGTGGAGGCATATTACATACATACTTTCACGGGCTCTTAAATATTTTTTATTCCATTGGGATTTCTATTACCTGTGAGCCCCCCAATGCTCAGTTTATTTTGGCGAACATGCGCAGAGAAGGAGGTGGGGTAATAACTTATATGGTTGAAGACCGTTACGTGTCACAGTAGCCTTTATTATCCTTACCATATCTGTATGACAACGTAATTAAATACACATGAAATTTCCACACACTGATAACCTTCACATGTTACTGCACGGATATTAATTGACAAAGTATTAGACTATATTTGCAAATACTGTTAGCTCCTTTATTATTTCAAAAACTTCACCCAGAGAATGGATCTTCCAATCAGCTCAGAGGTTGACCCCATCCTCTTCTTGACACTTCTACTTTCCGTTGTCGCAGCGTATTTCGCGCTGTTGCCAAATCTCACCTGGTCAGTCAGTGGTCCAGCTCCATTGACATCGGTCGCATTAAAGGGATGAACTCTACCATCATTGATGAGAAACTTTCGTTTCTTTCCTCATTACCATTTGGAGGGATGCATTCGCTTCCTTTCTCTTGAAAATTTCTGTCGTGTAAGTGCAGTGTCTCGCAATGCCCGCCCGCAAGAAAAAAAGTTATCTGGGTGCCAGGTCCCCGGGAGCTCAGAGACTACGACAGGTGAGGGAAACAGAAACGGAAGAACAGAGAGATCGCCGTCTCATCTCGCAGAGAGTCAGGCAGGCAAGACAGCGCTCTTCCGAGACAGAAGATCAGCGTGAGGCACGGCTCAGGTGAGATCTGCGATACACGCAAAACCGTTGTCAAATCGACAAGTTATTTTTATGCTTTGTAGCACTGACCTATTTGTGACTGTACATCCCGCCACTCCGTTGTTGTGAGGGAAATTGTTAGCAAGTCTGGTACTACCTCAATGCCGGCAGTAGAGCTTAGATATTTGGGAGTCATGTCCACGAGTGCGCATGTAAGGAAGTGTTAATCCCTGAAAGAGGAACTCCGCTCGAACTATTAGTTATAAATCTGCCCCCTCACCTGGTGTTGAGTGCGTTGTTTGGGGCAGAAACGTGAACGCTGAGACAGGAGGACGAGATTACACGACAGAGTGAAGATATATTTACCAATATTTACTCTTAAGAGTACGCAGCAGCTGCTTTGGCTGCAAAATGTGCAATTGGTGCAGTCGGGTGCAGTTCCTTAGTCACTTGTTCTTATAGACTTCAGCTGCTTCTGCACTTGATTGGCTTGAGGGCAGCACATGTCATATTAGTCAACTTTGGTTGACTTTGGTCAACTTGGTAAGTGTTCGTAAGCCCGTGGTGTAGCGGAAGTTGTATGGTGCTTCAGCACACTTGTAGCGTGAAGCAAGGAGTAATTGTGGGATTATTTGAGTTCGAATGAAGATTTTGGTCTCCAATATCGGCCCCATTAGCGATGCCCGCACGAAAGCGGTCGAATCTCAGCAGAAGCACGGCCGAAGCGAGACGCAAGCGTCTCATTAGGGCCTTGGAGACAGAGGCAAAGCGGAAGGAAAGACTTGAGGCTGACAGGATACGAAAGGCTCAATATGCGGCGGCCAAGAGGGAGGAAGGAAGTGCCACGAGTCAAGCAGTTGGTGGAGTCACTCAGTTGCTGGAGAACGGGTCGGAGTCAGGTGAACTGGATCATGCCGACGATGGGATGAGAAATTCCGGGGCCGAATCGTCGGTGACAGAAAACCAGCCGGAGGAGCAGGATGGGTAAGGATTGGAAAATGATTAATAGCGGTGTCAGGTCAACTGGTTATTTTCATGCTTTATAATGCTGGCTTATCAGTAATGTACGTCTTAGTTCCAACTCGTCATTCCATTTTATTGAAGCTACAGTGAAAGAATCAAATTGTTGATATTGAAACCCTAAATGAAGAAGGGATCATTTAGCTGTGTTAATGCCGGAAGTAGAGTCGTAGGTAGTTTGTGGAGCTATACCTTGGATTGAGTGCTTGTACAGGGAAGCGAAAATCACAGTGTGCAGAGATATGTTGTCCTCCCGACGAATTGTCGGCGAAATCAGGTTATGTTTGGATAAGCCATGAGAGTATCTATATAAGCCTAAAGGGTAGGCTATATGGAGAGAGGATGGGCTACCCAAAAACTGGATTGCGGGGAAAGTGGGGTGTGTATGGTTAAGAATCAGTGGGTTATGAAACAGACGGAAGTCGAATAACAAAACTGATATGTGATGATGTAGTGAATGCTGTGGGAGGAAGAGGTTGGCCGCGAAGACGTGGGAGAATGTGGTGGAATTGGCTCGCGGATAATTAGAGGAGTTTTAAAATTATGAGGATGTGTGAAGAAATACATTAATGTATGAGGAGTTAAAGTGATGAGTAGGGATTGGGCTTACTCGGGAAAATTATTACTAGGGAGCCAGTTTTTATGTTTTTGCATATATTCACGAGGTTTTTATCGTTCAGAGAGGTTGAATCGTGTCCAATGGGATGTAAAAATCGTGTGGAAGTTACTCACATTAATACCGCAGGTTCTTTTGTTTTGCATTACATTGCAATTAGGTTTTATTTTGTCATGCTATGAGAAATTTTCGTTCAAAATGATTGATCAATATCTCCACAGGTATTCCGAAATTAAAAATATTCCACAATGGGTTTTACGGACCTTAATTTATAGTTAAGGATATGTGAAATATATATGACTTGGTTTAAAAGAATAAATATGGAATATATCAGTATGAGAAGTGTCTGCTACATAGTTGATAAGTACTGTAATTAATCAGTGAGAAAAATAGCTGAAGCATATATGAATTTTTATGGTAAATTATGAAAAATACCGTAGTAATTTTTCGACTCCCATCTCTATGTACAGTGACTATCAATCAAACTGCTGGCTGTTTCCAATATTCCATGCAGGTACCAGAGGCACATTCAGTCCAGCTCGCGAGCCTTGGAGACGGCGGCGCAGAGGTCAAAGCGTCTCCAAGCAGATCGAGAGCGCCACGCTCGCCTGAGGGGCAGAGAAACCGCAGAGCAGAGGGAGAGACGCCTGGCGGCCGACAGGGCACGTCAAGCGTGGCGCAGGTACCAAGAGACACCGGAAGAACACCAGAGGAGACTGTCTTCAATCCGCAAGCGGTATTCAAGGATAAAAGGGGGCGCCGAGGCAGAGGACTTGGTTGGGAGGCTTCTTGCTTCGGTGCCAGGCAGGAAGAAGAGGCGAAGGGTCAAGGACCCAAGGGAGGTGGCGCACCGCAAGCACATGCTTGCAATTGCGCGTGAGAACAACAAAATCCAGAGGGTCCTTAAGCGATGGATGACCAACGTGAAGAAGCAGCTCAATGTAGTTTGCTCTGGGGTAGGTTTACATTGTATATTCATATGATATGTTTGTTTCCTGGTTATGAACAACAACTGCTGTAACAGCAGATTTTGAAAATAGTTACAAAAAACTAAAATCTTGTTAGTCCTCTGGGTTCTACAAAAACATTGTTATTCTTCTGAGTTCTACAAATATTTGTAACCTACCTATCCTTTTTTAATATCATTATATAATATATAATTATTGCCTGGTTTGTTTCCCTCTTGGTAATGGGCTGTGGTCTGGCTTAAATTTAAGGTGGTGGAGAGATAGAAAAAGAGAGATTAATTTCTCCCTTTCACAATTAAATTCACCAAAGTGCAAGTGCAACATGAAGTACATATTATCCCACGAGCCGCCGCATTGGCGTGTGGCAGGGGGTGGTAGGTCATCAGCCGCGTAAAGGTGTAAAAGTTTTGGAGATGTAATGGTGACATGAATTATAGGAGTGTATTTAGTGGAGCTCAGTTTCTATGGTTGTCGCTTGTTGTGCTCGGAAAGAACGAGTTTTTGTACCTATCTGTTAATGGTAGTGTATTTCTCTTATTTTATTGCGTCTGTCAGACCTAGAAATGTAGTGAGGCATCATGATAATATTCCCTGTGTTGCTCTGAAAAATATCAGTTCTGAATTTCTCAAGCAACCTAAGCCTAGCATGTAGCCTCCGAGTCTCTAGGGGCTCCCACCTTAATCCCTCTAAAAGTTGTGAGACACCATGTATGCTCGTAGCAGTTTTTAACAAAACTCACTGCTTTCTTTGCATTCTATTAACTTTTTTGGTTAAATCTTTATGACCAGGGTCCCAAATGCCCACGGCGTATTCGAGGTGTGGCCTAACCAGAGCGAAATATAGCATCTGTCTTTGACTTTTTTATCTGAGGACCTTCCTATTATACGTTTTACAAAACCTAGTTTCTTTAATGCTGCGTCACATATGTTCTGTATATGTAATCCTCAAGATATATCAGAAGTTAAGGTAATTTCAAAATATTTTACTGTATCTGAAGAGTTTATTGATAGATAGAGGAGATAGGTTTATATATGTTAAATAATTCAGGTAGAAAATTAAAGATATCTCACTGTCTTTCCTTTTATAATTATTTAGTGAATTAATTCATTAATTGGGCCAAATTCAAATAGATACCCATGGTGTATCACATGCACATTGTTCATAAATAAATAAAATAAACCTTGCGATTTTTAGTAGTTCTTTCACTTCCTCCTATTTTGCACTACGTGAAATGATGTGAAGTGGTGAATCACAGCAGGCGGTTGTCGTCTCTCCCTGGTGATAGCTCTCTCCATCATCTTCGGATGTGTCATCTTCACCTGTTTTGGGCTTCCTCATTCATCTCTTCCTTTTCGTCACATCCACTTTCTCTTTTTACCTTGCTGCCATTCTCCCCAAAATAAGTCCTCTCTGTTCTCCCAACGACATTTTTCATTCTTGTGGAATAACTGTGGAAATAACAGTTTTTCACTATTGAATTCCTCTTTTCTCAAATAAGTGCCACAGGAAGCATGATGTATGCACAAGTGAGGGGCAGTGGTTAAAGCTCTATAAAAACAGGTCGACAGGGAGAACATGGAGATTTCCCAGCCATAATTCTTTTTTTGAATGACATACAAATATTCCATCGGCTAGAGACGAGGAATGCCAGAAAGAAATACCACGGGTGAAGTGGGAATAAATAGATCCACAGTACTGGGTAATGAGGACATGAAGGACGGCAGTTTTCTTGAGACGCACAGGGAGAGCCTAATTTTTCGTAAAAATAATCCGAAGGTTCCTGTTATATTGAGTGGAATCCATGCATGATGCAGAAATGAGAAATTTCGACAGCGAGCTAGGTTTTGCCGTATTTGCATCATAATCAGGGTCTGTTAATCAGAGCTACAAGACTGCCATGAGGTTTCATTGTAATACTACGTTAATAAGCCGTTAATAGTGGTTCAATATGGATAAAACTGACTTAACATGATATCATGACTTGTTAGATTTATTAATAACTACCATTTAGAGCTCATCCTTCAAGAAATACTGTGATATAAACTATTATATTTTATGGTTTAAACGATTATATTAGATTTAGCCAAAAACTCACCAGGGATCTTTTACAGTAAGTTATGAAATTAAAATATTTTTCAGCCCATGTTCAAATATTTGTATTTATTCAAAAACGTAGCACCGACTTCTGGATTGGAAGTATTGTAAGGTAAATTCTCAAAATATATTATAATCATCAAAACACGAGTAATGTATGGATGGTCTTGATTAGGCCTGCCATTTTTTATGACTACTCCTAGTCTTTGGTTGGGTATATCTGAGTACCCCATCTGCCTTGTGAAAATAGTCTCGTGACTTGTAGACTTGTAGCTCTGAGAAACGGACCCCAGGTGGCGATATTTTTACATCATCACCACCTGATGTACTTCTCCCCACTTTGTCGTATGGTAGTGAAACATGGGTATGTCAGGATATAGACATATAAGAGTAGACTAAACGCCGTGGGTATGAGTTATCTGAGGAGTGTTTGTGGCAAAAGTAGGATGGATAGGGTCAGGAATGAGTGGGTAATGCATGAATGTGGGTTAGATGCTCCAGTAATGGACATGTATAGTAAAGGAGTGTGCTTCGTTGGTTTGGCCATATTGAGAGTATGGATGAGAGTCGAATAACGAAACAGATACATGTTTGAGAGTAGAATGAATGGTGCGAGAGAGGTAGAAGTTAGGCCGAGAAAGTTGTGGTTGAGAAATTTCTTAGTAGGAGGAATGTTAGGAGTCTTAACCCACTGACTTAAAGAGACAGCGAATCGCCGTTGTTGTACATTACGATTCTTGGGTGCCTCTAATTACTAAATTATCGGTGTGTCATTTCAAAAACATTTAATAAATTAATTCTAAATAAATAAACTTAAAAATATAAAAAATTATTAAATTAAATATTTAAAAAATAAAATTTGAAAGCAAAAGTTTGAAGGAATAAATTGTCACCCAAGGAAAGGCGATCTTACAAAAAATACTAAGTCATTGGGTTAAAAACAGGAGGGCGTGTATGAAGCAGTGTATGGGAGTAAATGAAGCAAAAGAGGTTTATGGCAAGGATAGGTCAGTATGGAGGAAATTATTGTAGCAGTGTTAGGTGTACAAATATGTATTTAATGGTGACTGTGCCAACCCCGGAAGGGAAAGGCGTGATTGGTATGCATGCACCACCCGATGATGGTGCATAAACATCTAAACCTAGGTCGCAATAAACTCATTTCTGTGGATAATTGTAAATTTCTCATTTCTGCATCTTATTTTTTTGCTGGATGCTAAGTATGCATTTTCTAATTGAGTTGTGCTTCAAGAAACAATCCATTGAACATTTTTAACAAAGTGATTGTCAGTTGGGCATAGCGGGCTTTCTGATTTTGATTTTGCCCTGATTGCAAAAAATCACCTTGCTGGAAATGTAGATTTAAGGCCAAGGTGAGGGTTTCAGGCCTCATTTTCACTCTACTCGTGTTATGTATCACTCAATTACGGGTTAACCATCTTAAGATATTGAATTCAGGTTTTCTTATTTTGGGAGTTCCTCAGCAGGGTATCAAATTCATGATGGCACAGTTCGCACACATTGTGTCCAAAACTAGTTGGATTTTTAGCAAGCGAGGGTCTACCATTTTAAAGATTCCTACGATAAAACCGATGTACCCATCCCACACTTTCCTTTAGGCATTATGGCAGTGATAGCCGAGGCAAGCGTTTCAGGCCTCATTTTTACACTCATCGTGTTTACTTATCACTCACCTACGAGTTAACTAATAAAGATATTGACTTCAGGCTTTCTATATTTAGTTTGAAAAATATCATTCCACAAGAAGATGCGAAAGAAATTTTTTATCCCTCTGGGTTGGTGAGAAAACTTACCTGAACTTAGGCTAACAAAAACTCACTTCTCAGCCAGAAATTTGAAAATCGGAGACAGTCAACCTCTGACGACACCTTTTTTCTATATGAAACGTAAAGAACATCCATCATCACTTGTTTTTGAGGTCGCAATCATTAAAACGGTGGACCCTTGCTTGCTAAAAATTTAACTATTTTTCAACACTAAGGAGGCGAACCCTGCTGTGACGAATTTGTTTCCCCTTTCACTACCTCTGTGACAAAGTCGTAGGAGGTTGAGGGTGTGAGGGCTTATTCGTCTTATGCCTACAGACACTTTGTTATCTACTCCCTAGATCACACCAGTCAGACTTCTAAGGGGCCATTCAAGTATTACGTTAGACGTTTTTGGGGGAGGGGGTGGGATCATCTTACATTCTCTTAGGAAGAAGGGGGACAGGTTAAAACATAAAACTAGAATTGCAAAAGAAGGGTGACCCAACGTTGACAGAGAGGGAGCGGAAGAGGTACCTCAGGGGGGAAAGAAATTCATCTCGGCATAATTCGCCTCCATAGTTTCGGAAAATAGATTTTTAGCGGGTAAGGGTCCACTGTTTTAATGATTGTGACCTCAAAAACGAGTATTGATGGATGTTCTTTACATATCATATAGAAGAAAGATGTCGCCAGAGGTTGATCATCTCTGATTTTCAAATTTATGACTGAGAAGTGAGTTTTTGTCAGCCAATGTTCAGGTAAGTTCCCTCACTAACCCAGAGGGCTAAAATTTTTCTTTCGCATCATCTTTTGGAATGATATCGTTCAAACCAAATACAGAAAACCATAAGTCAATATCTTTAATAGTTAACCCATAGTTGAGTTATAAGTAAACATGGGTAGAGTGAAAATGAGGTCTGAAATGCTTGCCTTGGCCGCATCTTTCAGAGCGACACGGAGAACATCATATTAGAACCACATTATATCTCCAGGTCCGACAGAATCGATAAATTAAGAGGAATATTTTTCCAAACGGATAGGTATGGGAATTCGTTTTTCCCTCGAACAATTAAGGACTTTAATAAATGCTAGGCGGAATTTTTTTTATTTAAATTTAAATTTTTATTTTTTTTAACGGCTGGTGTCCTAACAACCCCCACCACATGCCTTTTGAGGTGGCTTGTGGGGTAGTATGTAGATGTAGATGAATTTCACCAGCTGTGGGACACACAAATTAAATCTTGCATTATTAATGGTGCAAAAATATAGTTTTATATTACAGAAATTGTTAGTAAATAAAATGAAAATGTAGATTTTCGATGGTAGATTCAGGCGTAACTTTGTGGAATTTGTTAACATTATAGTTTTAAATTATTTCCAATAAATGATGAGCTCACGTATTTATGGTATTGCCCTCTTACTTATTATGTCCTCAGCCCCTGGAGCCGTGCCAGCAGGATACTTTGAGAGTTAAAATGGAGCCTATCGACTTCAAGAAAGAAATGTCTACAATCAGTCACGAGGCAGCGGATGTGAGTGAGGGGTGCTCCAATAGTGCCGAGCAGGATGCCGAAGTCCATGGCCCATCTCTGGTGACCACGCTGGAGGCTGCTATGGGCCAGCTCTTGAATGCAGTAAGAGATTTGCTTTTATCACTAACACTGTAATTGTTAGCAAGGAAGAGTCAATAAATTTTCATTAATTACTCTCTTCCCAGTGGAGCTGCATCCATCGCTTTTACCTTTTAAATACTTTTGTACATTTTAAACTCTCCATTGAATTAACGTTGTTAGTTTTTCCCCATATCTCCAGGTTTTTCCCTGATTTATCGATAACTGTCCATTAAAAAAGTCAGGTCTATCGAGTTTAGGACACTGTATCTTCAAGTAACGTCGACCGATTTTAGCGGAATACAAGCTCTGTGATAGAATGGTGATCACTGAATTTTCAGATGTGAAAGGAACATTTTTCCTCTCCATATCTGTACTTATACAGCGTTTTAATTTTCATTAATTACTCTCTTAACAACAGAGCCACAGCCATGTTTGAACTGTTAAACTCTGCATTGAATTATCTTTTTAAGCTTCTCCCCATATCTCTGGGGTTTTCCCCCAGTTAGTCCATTAAAAAAATTCGGTCTATCATGTTTTTTTCAACATGATGAGCTCAATCCATGAATGAGTTCTTGTACCTATCTGTTGATGGCAGTGGATCTCTCTTATTTTATCGCTCTGTCAGACCTTGAGATGTAGTGAGGCATCATGATAATATTCTCTTGTATCGCTCTGAAACACACCAGTTCTGAATTACTATTTAGCAACCTAAGCTTAGTGTGTAGCCTATTGAGTCCCTAGGGTCTCCCACCTTAACCCCTTTAGCACGGAGGACCTTTAATTAAATCCCATCCCGCAGGCTGGAGGAGTATTAAATGAATTCGCCTTTTCGACGTGTTATTCTTCAATAATTTATAACTTTCAAGATATTTTATCATTATTGTTGAAACTTTTTGTGAACCAGGGTAAGATATTGCGTTATTACCTTCTAATTTTAAAACGTTTTGGATTAATACTTATTTTTATTTTTCCTCTTTCTCTGAATAAAATGGATAATTTTCAGTGTTTTAAGTGTAACAATTTTTTTGTTATATGTAAAGCAAACTGTAATATTTCAAATGCATATTTTAAATAATCATATGCTAAAATTTTGTTATAAGGTATTAAGGATGTCATAATCATGACGATACTTTCGATATGATAACCCGTCTCGCTAACATAAAAATTCAATACTTAGTCCATTTCCTCCGCTCTGAGATATTATCATCCAACAATTTCACATAAAAACTCGAATTTTTTTGGTTAAAACGTTAGTATGGGAATATTCAAATGACTTGCAGTTTTAGAAGTTTTCAGAAGTTAGAATTTTTTGCTAGTTTAATTTAGTTTTTAGAAGTTTTTAGTAGTTTTCAGAAGACTTGAAGGGAATTACCTTAGTAATTCTGCTTCGTGTGATAAGGCTCGAAGCAATCCAAGAACAAACTCACCGCACACAGTTCTCACCAATACACGCTGTCTCTTCTTTTCCCATGCTTGGTACATACTGCACATCTCTTTTGGGGCTTTGCTTTCTTGCCGGTTGCAGGAAATCCTTTTCAGGAAATGTCTCTCAGTGAGTCGTGGCACTGAATTGTCTAATGAGTGATGGCCTGGTACACATTTCCCGTATGCAGTTTGTACTGACACGGCTGACATCCTGACTCAGAGCAAACTTAATAAATTAAACAGGCCGGGACAGACCTTACGTGGATTTACAATAGAAAAATAATAAATTAAATAACAGGGAACAGGAAAATCAAAGCGGGTAGAATAGGGAAAAGGGCTAAAGAAAACAGTTTAAAAAAAAGGGAAGACTTAATCCCACCGCACCACACCAACAAAAAACCATGTTCTTCTCCCCTCACTGATTGGCGTCGGCTCGCCCACTGCCGACGGGAGTTGCGGCACTTCGGTTGTTTCCAACTGACTTCTCTGGTGAATTTTTTACGGACTCCCATCTCGCGGCTAAGCACAGACAAACAAAAGAAAAACTAGCGCCCTCTTGCGCTCAACGAAAATGTCAAAAACAAATGAAGCACAAAAGGCGAGGCAGGAGTTTAAAAGGGAGGGAGGTTTAAGGGTAAAGAAACAGAAAATTAATATTGGGTCTGTCCCAGCCCCAACACAGTTGCATATTTATAAAATTTCCCCTCGACCTGCTGCACTCAAAATGATAAGTTGTCCAATATTTTATTTGTATTTTCCCTGTGTATGACATATGAATTTAGGACTGCTGTATTTAATAGTCTCCTAAATAACTTAATATACCACTTATTGTGGCGTTTCCTTTCGATCAAGTACATATTCAATAGCTCGTCCTTGAGATCCACGCCACCCATAAATTTGTTATAGTCTAACACACAAATATGCTTCCAGGTCTCTTTATTTCCTTTGAATACCGTTCTCATTTATTCACTGTGGAAGTTGGAGATGATAGGGGTAATTTTTTTGTAATTCCATTTGAAAAGAAAAACGGGCTTAGTGTTGTCCACAAATTTCTTCCCTCTGCAGTTTCTTGTCTTTCACATGTTTTGGGACATCCTTTCTGTTCAACCTCAACATTCCAACACAATCAGTTTTGTATTTACTTTTCAGTAGTAAGGCAAGAGTGGGAGAATTATAAAAATTGTCCATCCAAACACAGCGTCCTTGATTTAGCAGCGGTTCTATCAGGTGGAAAACTATTGATGGTGTTGTCTTGTGTACATTTTCTGGAGTGTTTTTCGAGGGAATCAGAGTGTCTTTACGGGTGTACACCAGAAAGGACCATATGTAGTCGTATTTGCATCACAAAGCTCATAGGTCTTGATTCCAAACTTTGATGCCGTCAGAGGAGTATATTGCTTGAAGGATAGCCTGCTGTTCCATAGTGTCAATGATCCATCTATTGCCATGTTGTGATTTGGTAAAAAATGTCTGAAATTTTTCATTCACATGTGCAATCATGGAAAATATTTTTTTTTTAGCTTCAGAGGACTCTGTTGATCTTTATCGTCTTCGTCGTTTTTGTGGTAATGAAGAAAGTTTTCCTTATAGAAATTGGCCCGCGGCTAAATTTGCAGAAATTTTGCACAAAGGTAGTTCTTAGCATGCTGATCACAAGTCTCAATGGGCACTAGGTTCGAAAAATTAGATTTTTTGAGATACAGCAGAATGTTGCCTGTGGTTCGAATGTGGTATGTGAAATTACACATGGTACGTTTTTCTACTAAAAATTGCAGAAAAGAATCGCAAAGAGGTGGGGTGGGGTATTGATAGGGGAGGGCTGTCGAGAATGGAGATATTGGGTTATTGGGAAAGGGTATCGACCCACGAGAAGTGTAGGTGAGGGATCATGGGCAGAGAGGAGTGTCGTGGAAGAGTTGAAGTGTGGTCAAGAGAAAGGATGGGAAGTGGCGCCATTTGAAGCGAATGAAAAGGGAAAGGGAGAAATTATGCGCAGGAAAGACGTGTGTGGAGGAGAGAAACATATTTGGTATGGAGGAGAGAAACTGGGTTCGTAAGAAAGATAGAGTTTGAAGAGGGAGCCAATGGTGGAGTGGATACATGGGAAATGGAATGTTCATGAGGGAATGACTGAAATAGGGATGAGTGAGCTTATAAGGTGAACAGTGGAGTTTACTCTTTAACTGTGTGTAGATTTTTTTCTTTGAGACACAAGTAAAAAGAGGACAAAATGGTTTTTGAAAGAAAAAAGTGCAATATTCAATCCCACTATTATTTTTTTATTTATGTGTAAATCATATTTTCAACTACTTTATTACATTACAGTGATTGTAATGATTATACAGAAAGCTTAAAGTTACAACTATAAATGTCCATACATATAACTATAATAAAGACAACTTTAATGAAAATCTTAAGTTTCAAAAGAAGAGAGGTAAATAAACTGCAACTTAACTTAATGTGCATCTCAATGTGGATATGCATTTTGTTAGTTGATGAACTCTATATCATCATTATTAGCATATATTGTTGTGTTCAAGAGCGAATTATCCGGATAATTAATATGTTGTTGGTACCGCACGTAACCAAGAAATCATAAAACACATGCTTATTGGGAACATGTTCGTACAGTCCTCGCTCCTAACTGACACGTGCAATAGTATCCAGTGATTGGACCATGATTATTTTCATTTGTTAGCTCTTCGTCCATATTTTCATAATCAATAAATATTTGATGCTTTGTAGAATTCCAAAACTTTGAAAATATTCTTATTATTGTGAAACCAGGTTCATCAATATTTTCATCTAGTTGCCATTCTTCGTCATTGTCTTATATTAGCTTATTCTGAATATATGGTTTCACTGCTTTTCTTTGTATTTCATTAATTTTTTTGGTTCAATCTTTATGACCTGGGTCCCAAATGCTCACGGTGTATTCGAGGTGTGGCCTATCCAGAGCTAAGTACAACATCTCTCTTTGACTTTTTTATCCGAGGACCTTCCTATTATACGCTTAACAAAACCTAATTTCTTTAATGCTGTGCCACACATGTTCTGTATGTGTGTTCTTCGCGATATATCGGAAGTTAAGGTAATTCCAAGATATTTTACTGCATCTGAAGATTTTATGTTTACTCCACCAACAGTATAGGTATGGCATTTTTGTGGTGACTCTCGCAGGAAGTAAACTGTGGTGCATTTACTAAGATTTAATCCTAGCCCCCACTATTGGCTCTACGAACGAATGTTGTTAAGGTGTGGAAAAACTAATATATACCATGGAGACTGGTGATATTGATATAAATTAGCTAAACATTTTTCTTAACATAATAAAAGATTAAATTTATTCTTTTGTCGAGTCTACACTAACAGTTGTGAAAGTTGTAAGCCTCCGTGAGTTTAGAAACTAATGATGCGATTGAGGTTTAAATTACTCCATGGTAATAGCAGTGATACAAAGAAATATGTGGAATTTTCTGGTGTTTTCATTAATGGTCGTAACACTTCCCCATTACTAACAATAACTCTTTCTCATTATAATATAAACATAGACTAATAAGTCATTTCACATGCCATCAGCACAATAACGAACGTATGTATAAGAAGAAAGTTCGACTTTTAAAACACAAATTAACTCAAAATTGATTAGAACTGTCCTCCTCTATTACATTTTGTAACCCAAATTACCTCCTTTAACCCTTAGTGGTCCAACGTTGAGCTGAGGTTGACACAAGAGAGCGCTGCGATTATTAGTTAGTTAGATAAGGCATTTAATCACAGAGCTCTCTTGTGTTGACCTCAGCTCGACGTTGGACCTGACACTAGCGCTCGGATTGTTGAGTCTGACTCGACGTTGGACCGCTAAGGGTTAAAAATAACACATTAATCATGTGACAAGCACATGCATATAACATATGTAAACACATCACATACATGCAAATACAGTAGAACTTCGATCTATCGTTTTTCAAGGGGATGGGCAAAAAAACGATGGATGCAGGAAAACGAACAATGCGGGAAAAGATTTCCCGGGAGCCAAAACGAGATGGAAATGCGAGAATTTTATGGTAACGTTTCACAGTAGAGGGGGATCTTAAAGGAATTTCTCTTAAAAGCGGGAGAAAATTTAAATTTTATGAAAATACTTAGTGCATCTCTAATTTTTCGTTTGACTACTAACTGTTTAAAATATTTTATTAGTATTACATGTCCCAATGGTGTCTCAGATGATAAAAGTAAATAAACAAGGTCCATTATCATGTTATTGGATGATCCTCAAGCCCGCGAACCGACCTATCCATGCATAGAAATTTATTCGTTTCAAATATCCAAGAGGGTGAGAAGCGCGCCTCTAATTTGATGGGGAGGATGTAATCTTTTGTCGCGCTTTCTATTGTGCTCCGCTGATGGAGGAGTGCCACCCGTTAAAGATGGAGTGAGTTTTATGCTACCAAGTGTACTCTTGTTTATCTGGAGCAATCGCGTAACCCATGAGGCATAGAGCAAGAGAGGTGTAGCAGGTTATCGCCAACTGGTTCAGAGAGGCAAAAGTTTGCGGGCAATCGGGTTGAAATGAGGAATTCCATTATCAGCAGTTGGAGTTCGGCTTAGCATTACTGAATGAAAACCAATTTCAAAAGAATAAATCAATTTGATGGGTCACGGTGCCTAAAATACAATAAAACCCTTTCTGGCAATGCAAGCCCACGTCAGGCAACGGACGAGAAGGCTCTTAGCCCACGCTCGCAGGACTTCCACTACGACAAACTAATGGTTGAAACATCTACGTTACCTTCAGCCGTCTTAAAACACCTATTTTGAACAGTTTCGGCTTTAGGCTCAGAAATAAATACTTCAGGAAAATGAATAGACATAAATACCTACTTTAACTGGCTAAACATGGAAAAAATAGAAAAAGGAAAGAGCACAGAGCACGTAGGATTTGGCCGCACTTACTAGGGGCCTGAGAAGTGACCATGACGAAGGTCAGGGTGGGTCAGGGAGTGACTGAATTGCCGATGTTACAAACCACACCCGCTGCCCTCTGGTTGGTTCCGCAAGAGTCACATGACGAGAAACCCCACCTCCCTCCCTTCCCTCAGCCACTCCCCCGTTTAAGTCCATGTGGCCCACGTCATTTGAAATAATGCACTGGTTACATACGAGAATTGGGTGAGACAGGTAATTGGTGGACCCTGTTTTCTGCTGGGAGGGGCAGGGCAGGGGGAAGACCTTTGACCCTCCCTACCCTTTCCGCGGACAGGCCCCACCCGATGAGGGGCGCATTAGTGGAACGTCAGTTAATTTTGCTTAAATTTTTAATCGGCATAAATCTACAGAACAAGTATAATGTGAAGACAAAGTATTATATCAAGTTTGTCTGTTATTTTCTGTTACATTTGATACCAAACACGTGGGAAATCCGTTGATATTTACCCACATGGGTTATATCACATCTCAATATGGTGCCGAGAGCGAGCGTATGACAACTACTGGTAAGAGAGCATTGAGAAGATAATAGGAAGAAAGGTTAGAAGTTCATGGCGAAGGAATGAGGCCGCTAACGAGCGAGGTAGGGACTCGTTTGGGTAGGAAAGGAGGAATGCCAATTGCCCTCTATTAAGGAGTTTGGGCCATAAAGATGAGAAGGTAATCGGATGGTAAGGGCTACCTGTCCTTGTGGCCAAACTCCCCCCCATCCTTTCCCACTGCGGTGCGCTGCAAAAATCCCACTCTTTAATCGGTGTAAATTTTTGGTTTCGTGTTTTTCAAACAATGAATGCGGGAATTGCGATGTGGGGACCGTGATTTGGAAACGATCGAAGCGGGAAAACGATACTTCGGGGAACGAAGGATGCGGGGCTTATTAACGTTATCAGCATGGAACTACATTGGGGACCAAAGACGGTGAACGATAGATGCTGGAAAACGATCAATGCGAGAATGATAGATCGAGGTTCTACTGTACATATATTTTCAAATATTGCTCTTTTTAAATTATCTTAAGCAATCAATTATTAGTTGGAATTATATTGGGTCCAATTTACAATGCAAACTTGGAGATATTTAGGTCAACAAATGCGTTCTTATTCCTTTGGTTATAAAAGAAAAACAGGCAATTAGTTATTATAAGTTTTCAGGAAGAGACACAAGGTTTTCAGTGCAAGATTTAACAGAATTAAAAATTTAAACTCTGATTAAAACCCTGATGGCCGTTACTTATGACAGTAAGAAGCTGCCTATTGTATGAGCATGGGGCCTTCTCGGAAAGTGTTGTTGTTCCGAAGAGAGTACATCGTAACACGTTTCCCTTGTTCATCACAGGATGATAAGATTGTAGTGGAGGCTGAGCAAAGGCAATTCGTCCGTATGGGTCACTCGTTGGCGAGGCACAGGATCGATCCGATAGCTGTGGTTCCATCGTCCCAGAATGATGAAAACAAATCGAGAATACAGAGAGGCTAACAGGAAAGTATGGAGAGACAGAGAATTCTGCGTATTCTCCTCCCCAGAGACGAATGTTGACCGCTGTTGATCTGCCGCCATCCGCAGAGCGTCGCCGGTAGAGAATGGCTACCTCGTAGAGACAGCAAACGTGATGTCACAGCGTACGGTCCAGGTTGTGATTTCACTGATTTTAACAGCTAATATCGCGGCTCATAGGCCATTAGGACATGTAAGATTTCACAGATATCATTTTATCACTCTAATCGACGAACCTGCCGGGTATGAATCAAATTACTCTTTGTAAATGTTCCTTGTCAGTCTTACATAAGACGTTAGATATTTGTATCTACTCTTCGTTAAATGCACATGTGCAGCTTTGTGCACTGGATATCGTATAATTATGCTGTGTTGGAGTACCACATTTATTAACATAAAGAGCAAAACAGTACCACAGCTGATGAAGTTGTGAACAATCACAGGATATTTGGGAAAAAACACAGGATATATGGAAACAATATAATGTTTCAAGATTGACAAAAATCTTACGTAAATTGGTTCCATACCCCCTGCTCCCCTCTTCACAAGACAATGTAAGATGATCACAACCTCTCCTACCTCTTACGTAATTCTTAAATGGCCCCTTGCCTGTTTATTTCTCTGCACATCCTTAGTTTTTCTCTGTTGACTCTTGATTTTATGTGTGCATCCTTAGTATTGCATTGTTAACTTACGACTGATTATCTTATTTTACCATATCCTTTTATTATATCAACTTCCCAGGCCTTGGGATGGCTGTTTGGTTACAGATTTTTTTATTTTATGTACATTACATGACAAGAAAGCAAGGTTCCCTTCAGAAGGAGTGCTGAGAGACCTAGAGTTCAGCTGCGTTGAAATGGTCCTTCTCGGTCATCGGTGGGCAGAGCTACGGCTATCTACCCCACCTCCTGGCCTTACCTCACCTTCTTTACTCTCTCGCTCACACACTGGAGGGGAGGCAGGTGTTTCGGCTCTCGCTGCAGGATTACAACTTCCACCTCGGAATCAAGCTACTTGCTTATGTCCAAGGCAAGGAAGCAGTGGGAAGGAAGGGAATGGGAAGGGAAGGTTAGCAAGCCAACCGTCCCTTTGAGGCCGACACCATTGAGACGGATTGAGGTCAAAAGGACCTCAATTGGGCCTCCGTCTCCTCGAAGTATCTGTTAGGTTAACCCAACAACGTAAGACGAGTCACCATCAGTCTCACTTATGTGAAAAATTACCACGCATCTTTGAGAACCGGAAGAGCCCATTGCCCAAAAAATTGGGAATTGGTGTCCTCCTGGCTCCCTTTCCAGATAGACGCCGTGCGGTCTGCCGGAATGTCATTGAGGGTCAATTCGGACCAATTCTGGTCAAAGCGTGGGAACATCCGTCATCTCAATACTCCTCGTCTACCCATTGGAGGTGAGGCAGAGCGGGTTGCCAGTTTTCCTCACCCCGGCGGAGAGAACTTAACCAAGCGGCAGGCGCGTTATTTTATGGTACACGAATGGGCGTGCCGTTTACAAAGTAAGCATATCGGTCTTGATTTTAAATAACACATATTTGTATATATACATTGTGATACATTTCTTTCATTGTCTTCCAATGTTTCCATAAGGTTCTTCACGGTTGGCAATGTTTTATCAACTGAGTAAAACTCATGAACCTTCCTACGGATGCAACATTTTGCGAAGTTATCCAGCTCTATTCGCTTCTTTCGTTCACCCTATTTCCTGTTAGGCATTGAGAATGACAACTTTCCTCTCTCCTGGGACAATTTCCCTTCGGTTAAAACCCTCTTCACCATGGAGGTACCAACTCGCCTTGCCTGGCTTGTAGCTAACACCACGTTAAAACTTAGTTTTTCCTCCAATTTTAAATCGTTCAAAAATCGACTAGCTTTGTGGACGATGTTTCGAGCCTGACTTTGGAGTGGCCTGCCTCGGGCAGACAAAGATTTCGACGAGCTGGCCATAGTAAATAAGCCACCCAAGAATTTAAGGACTCAAAATCTGTTAACAAAAACCAAAGTAGAAAACCAGATAGAATAACCCTAACAAAAGCCTAAGTCCAAATATCACCAGAAAGAATTCCAAATCAAAATCCATAATGAGAGCTGGCAGCTGTGATGCAGTGGCATTGGTAGGGGAGACACGGTAGGGGAAGGAAGGAGCACTGAGTAGGAGTAGCTGAGGACAGAGAGGCGGTGTGCACAAATTCTTGCGCAGGACGATTTCAAAGCGGCCGGGCTCTAAGAAAGGTGAATGTAGGAGAAATCTTCCGCAGCTCCCCGTTGTTGCTGCTTGGTGCGTCTAGAGTCATGCGCAATCTGTGAAATTTGTACCTTTCACCCTTGTTAACAATCCATTACTTTTCCTTGGTCAATATGTACGTGCATTTCAAAAGTGCCTTATATATTGCAGAAAATTTTCCTCTGAAGATGGTGGTGTGAATGATTCTCAGTGGTGTTCACTTTTTCCAAGCATAGATGTATGAAAATATGGGATATGTGTTCCGAGTCCTGTGCCATATCCGTCAAGTTCTGGTCATGGCGAATAATTTTTCATTCCATAGTGACTGGGTCATAGGTCTTTCTCATGCGAAGGTCGTATACTTAGATTCTCATTCCAACACACCTGAGAGTGCATCTAGGCTCACACCTATTCATTTTTCTTAATTTTAAAACTTTTATGAAAATTAATAGGTTGAGAAAATAGTAATAATTAGTAATTTTGTGATTCCTCATATCTTTGCTTGAAACCACCCAGGTTAGGTACAACATGAATGTATCCTTCAGGTGTAAGTCGTTTTAAATAAACCTGTGTGGTTTTAATTAAATAAACACAGTTACCAGTCATCAGTATTATGTTAACAAATTCCAATTAAGTTATGCCGGAAACCACAATAAATTATTAATAATTGTACAGGCACCTAACAGGAAAATTTTTCCATTCCCGTTCCATATTTTTTTTCAGTTTGGTCAAAACCACTTTTCAAAGACATTATTCATCTTTAAAATATATAGTAGACTTACTCTGCACTTTTCTGTGTTATTTGGCTGGTTTTTACTTTGCATTTATGGATGCCATCCAAATATTTTTATATGGACCTGGAATGATGAGGAGTTGTTTCTGTATTTGATTGTAATATCGGAGGATATAGGATAGAAATTGATTGATGTAGAATATCGCCATATATAGGTAAAAAATGAATCATATGTACTATGAAAAGAAAGGGTGAAGCTACAATAATGCGAACAAAATATTATTCACGGCTTGTATTCAAGTACGTTTCATTCCGATGTTGAAGTTTATTTTGTAAGGTGTCATATTTTTTCCTATATTTGAATTGTCTGCAACCTCAACAAAAAATATTTTTTTCTCATACGGGTGCCTAGATTGCTTGTACGTAAAGATGAAATTATCTCTTAATATTCTGTTATGGCGTGTTTTATGAGGAAGAAATGGGTTATTAACTTTGTTTTGTGCGAGAAATAGCCATCAGGCGATGGCTCGGGCAGCCGTTAAACATTTCTCGTCCATCGTGAATGGTGTGCACCGCGATGGAAGTTGAATCGTGTCACGTGACTCCCCCTTAACCAGCTGTGGAGTCTGCGCCTTTCCCCTCCCCTTGTTACGTCACACCTCCCCTCCTTCCCCTTCCTCGCGATCTGTTTGCCCGTCGTCACTTCCATCGCGGAAGTCGACGCAATCGGTTCACTGGTCGCCAAGAACGGTTCACTTGTGTCCGCGACCGTTTCAGTCATCGTTCGGACAACGGTTCATCTCACCCACCCTTCCCAATTGAGGATTGTGGTTCGCATGGGGATTACAATCGCCATCACCGGTCATTCTAGCGATGCCCGCGCGAAGGCGATCGAATCTCAGCAGGAGCACGGCCGAAGCGAGGCGGAAGCGTCTCCTTAGAGCGTCTGAGACCTCGCAACAGAGGCAGAGCCGCCTTAAGGGTCAGAGGGAGAGAATTTCGTCTTACCGGGCGACGGAAACGGCGGAACAGAGGAAGGAAAGACGTGAGGCCGATAGGAGACGGAAGGCGCGTTACGTGGCAGCCAAGAGGGAGCAAATACGAGTCGCGAACCGAAAAAGAGTCACTCAGTTATTGGAGAACGGGTCGGAGTTAGGTGAAGTGGATCATGGCGACGAGGAGATGAGAAACTCCGGAGCCGAATGTACGGGACGACGCGAACAGCGATTGGGAAAGACAGTTGCGCGAAAGAAACGCATAGCTTCTTGCCGTAAGCGGAATTTTGCGGCAAAGGATGGAGGCCAGCGAATCGTGAAGGCTAAAAGAAAGACCAATTCTCTCGGGTTTTTCTCGTCAGCTGCTGACCCGGAAGTTTTTGTCAAAAGTGCCGTTAGACAGTGGTTTGATAAAGTCAAGAGACAAGTGAATGTGGCCTGTACTCGGGTGAGTAGCGTTTGGTATTCTAATCAACTGAGTGCTACCGATACGGCGTTGTGTATGTTGAAATTTGCTTCCTAAGCTCTTCCCCGTGTCTCGTCGTGTTGTGGTTGTCTTTGCGGATCGTGTTTCACCTGTTCTCAATGTTGTTCGCAGCCCGCTGTTCGTCAGTGGCGCTGACGTCGATAATCGTAGAGGTCGATTTAAATGTTGTTATATATGCTATCGCATGTGCGATGTTAGCCTGATTTTGTATTTTCTATTCACATTCGGGCCATGGTAATCCGTTAATTAAGCCCGCTTTACACGGTGCACATCATTGCACCATCTGATGTACGTACGAACGATTATTTCAAAAATTACGTCATGTATGGCAGAGAATTGCGAGAACGCATGCACGAATGCTTGGGCTCGAAATGGCAAAATTGTCCGTACTCTAATTCACATTATCATTCATTCGTGTCCCGAGTAAAACTTGTTTTACGCAGTCACTTAACCATGGTAATGCGCTGGTGTTGCGGGAGGTATTCGGGAATGATGACGAACTACAGGGTGGGGCAGAATGGACTCCCTAGTTTCAGACAATCACTGTAGAGCGCGCAGGTGGGTTAGCGCACAGACCGTGCACTCCCATTCCCGAATGTAAACAGTGGCCCTTTAAATTTGTGAGCCTTCACGGTGAAGTAAGTTGCAATTTGGAACAGTAATAAATAAACTTATGTATTTGATAGGACTCAAAAAAATAATTGATGATTTTTAAGGTAATTAACTTTCTTAGTTAATAACATTTAATTGTCATATATCTGTCTCTCTCTAACAACTATTTCACTATCTCTCTCTCAGTGAAAGGGACCAATCACAGCGCGCCGTCATGGGCCAATGAAAGCACGCAGTATTGCTTTGAATTATTCGAATATAAACTGATATCAACGAAAACATTGCTCTGAACGTGCAACGTAACTTTTTATGTAAGTTTTTTGTCTATGTGTTGTGAAGGAATCTCTTTTTTTTATGATATCGCTGTGAAAGTGTTCTACATTCCGGTGTTAAACTCGCCTCAAAGTTCTTCAAGATGACCCCCGATATCAATTGGAATCTTCAACATAAAAGTTTGGATGCGTGGTGCCCGTCTTGATTTTGTGTATGCATGTGAATGTCAGAGAACGTTCGCCAAAAATGTTTTCTGAATTAAAATTAATGGAAATACCATTCGCGACTGAGTGTGTACGTAATTTGGTCACCTTATCCAGTAAGTGGTGATGCTTTGGAAGAAATGTATGTTGTTCCGCGATGGCTGTGAATGGACGATGAGCCGAAAGCCAGCTATTCTGCTGCACCTGGGACAGGTCAGTGAGCATTGTTACTTCAATACCAAGATATTTCTACTTATCTGGTCGGGAACCAGGAAACTTAATGTATCACTCGTTAAATCTTAGCCTCAATTAAATTATCGTGCTTGTTGTCTTGCAGGCATTGAAAATATGTCGGAAGTGAGATCTATGTCCGGTACTTCTTGGATGGCAACTCCAGAGGGGAGGCGTGCAGTGCTTCTGGTGGGTAAATCTGTCAGTCTCCTGTTATTTCCATCGATTACCAATGGATTTTTACCAGTAGCCAAGATGTCTTGAATGAATGAATGAAGATGAAAGTTACTCTTGGTGAATATCATGATTACGTTTTACTTTTGATTAGTATAGGAGAATTCTGAAGATCACAGTTTATGATGTCTAATTCCGACAGCAAGGTTGTTTTTAATCTTATCACTTTTCAAGTGAATAACCATGATCATGTGTAAAGTTAGTTCCACAGCATTTGTTCTACACTAATGTTAAATGCTCATGTTAAAATATAATGTTCGTGACCAAATAAATCGGGAGTACATTCATCGATTTTTTCTGACCTACATCTGGGTACTCCATATAATCCATATCACAATAACTTTATTGATTTGGCTTAGTATAGGTAGAATAATAGTCATTAAAGTACCTAGTTGATATTTTAACATTATCTTTTTTGTGCTCTGACTTCTGTTATTCAAACTCTTCCATATGTGTGCTACTACAGGTAGATTATGAAGAATGTCAAGATAAAGAATAATATATGAATGAATTACTTGGCTGTGGTTGAATATTTGAGTGTCAGCTGCTACAGACTGATCTTCTAATTCTCTGCAGGTGATGTGTGAATGAGCCACCTAATGCAGCTATGAAAAAGATAGCTTTTACAAGGTTGGTAGAATGTAATCTTTTATCATACTACTACTTATGTGCTACATTTTATGTAAGAAAAGTAATAAGAGTTTTTTTGCAAATTTCTTCTTTTTTCTTTATTTCTTCGTCACTCAGAGTTGAGCAGATGGCTGACTGGTGAAGTCTCATTGGTGTTTGAGAGTTAACTCCTAAGACTGAGAACTTCTGTATGGAGGGAAAGGAAACTGAATTTCCTCTCACGGGTTTTCCATCAGCTAGACTATCACTCTATGCAATAGGTGGAGATATTAGTAAGTCTTTTTTTATCATTGTTTACTTCAACCTAAGTTATCCCCTAAGTTTTTATTTGTCATTTCTAACTCTTGGACTTGCTTAACTTTTTCCAGATGCCCCTGGCTTATAGGCAAAAGCTGTCAAGAGACCTGACTTGCTCAGCTTCAGCAGCTTCGAGGGATAACTTCGACAGTCTTCAACGACAAGCCTCTGCACTGTTATATCTTCTTCATGAGACATGGATTTGCTCTAGTACTGAAGCTCTGGAGGTACTATAGTCATTGCTGCACACTGATGGGGTTAAGTCTTTGAGACACTTTCCTGCTCCTACTATCTGGAGGCACAATATCTGGTGATGAGATTAGTTATGTGATTGTGCAGATCAGTATTCTGTTTCATGACTCTAGCCATTAAATGGTTGCAACTGCAGATTGTTTTAACAAATCTAAGTGCCTCAGTCCACTTTAGTTTATAGATAAATGCTTGTTTAAAGCATGAGTTGCCATGCATGGTGATCTTACTGACTTGATTTTTCATTTCATACAGCAACAAATGTCTGAATCTCACGTTCATCTTTTCTGTCCCTTTCAAGGGATAGCTTAAATGATCACATGACGCGAACAAATTTAAGGATGGCTCCAGGGATAGGGATCCCTATCACTTTTTCTGTCACTGGGCATGTCCCTTTTTCCATCTCTGGAGGCATCGTTGACATTTAGTCAATCAGAGCACATGGCTGCAAAGAGCGGCTCTCAATGCGTTCGGCTTTCAATGAATTGAGAGTAGTAAACAGTAAGTAAGAGTAGAGGGATGGAGAAATGGATGGCCAAAATGACCGTGTGATTCAGAAAATGATAGCTGAAGCTATCATTGTCACTGTCCTTGAAAAGCTATCATTGGAGCTATCCCTCAGAGGGACAGAAGAAAAATGATTGTGTGATTCAGGCTTAAGGCTAAGAAATGGTGAAGTTGACACCATTTATTATGTAATATTCTTCATTCATTCATTCAAGTAATACATGAAAATTAAGTCAGCAAATGCTCGCCATAGGACATGACTCAGGAGCCTCCCTTTCTAGTATGAAACTCTGGGATAAGCTGTACTGCACTCTTAGAACAATGCCATTTGATTAGCTCTTGCATTCAAAGTGTGATAGATTAGGGGCTCTCCTGGATTTTTTGTGCTCAAAAATCTCTTAGCGCAGTGTCCTTTTATGTTTTCATCCTTATGTACTTACATGCTGTTATTGTATTTTTGTAAGTTTTGATCTTGAGAGTGTACTGTTTGGGGTTATGTCATCACATTGTTCTTTGCTTTAGTTTTAATTGTCACTGGGATTTGTTTTAATTTTTTAAGTTATCGTTCTTCTTTGTCATTTTTTTACTTCCATCTTTGAAGCAAGTAAATTTGTTCATTGCAGGGTATTACATTGAAAATTTGCAGTTATGAATTGCTCGCTTATCCTTTTAGATTTTTGCAATTTTTCATCTTACATTATAAACTTCCTGGTTACATTGTTACATCTATGGCTCATTCTTAGATTTAATAAATTGTGTACTTTTTCAAGTTTTCACTGTACATTGTTCTTTTTTGTGATTTCTTTAGTCAAATTTTGTACTTTGCAGTGTATTATATGTTAGTCGTTGGCGTGACTGTTTTGAAAGTGCAACAATAAATTGGCATTTTTTATCTTCTGTATGTGTGAATTTCATTTCTATGATTCCCCTTATACCCCGTTAGAACGCAACCCGCATAGCAATAGTAGGTAGGGGGATGGGGAATGGAGGGGAAAGTGAAAGGATGGGGGAGGTAGGGGAAGGGAGAGAGATTCAGGCACACGGACACCTGAAGCGCTGTCTCGGGCCGTCGTCCGTCGTCGTCTGCTTGGCTGTCTTCATTTTCTAACATTGAGTGTCGCCACTGTGGGTTAGCGGGCTTGGAGTAATGGCGTTAGGTGGGGGAAGCGACACCATTTTCAGTAGTCGCCATCAGTTGCCATGAAGTGGTCTGGTGAGCATCGAGGCTTTGTCATAGAAACGTTCTTTAAAAACAATGATAGTGTGGTGGCGACGCAGAGGGCTTTTCGTAGGCAGTTTGGTTTGGCTCGTCATGACAAGGTTCCTGATGCTAAAACCATTAGGAAATGGATTACTAGTGTACGGGCGACAGGATCTGCACTTCCTAGAAAACCAGCTGGGCGACCTAAAAGTGCGAGGACACCTGGAAACATCGTGGCAGTGAGAGCGTCCATTGAACAGTCTCCATCGCGCTCTGCGCGGAAACATGCTGCTGCCCTTGGAATATCGCCCAGAACGGTAATGCGAATTTTACACACTGACCTTCACTTATACCCCTACAAGATGATGGTCGTTCAAGAATTGAGTCCACAAGACTGGGTGAAACGTACAGATGCTTGCAATGCAATTTTAACCTCTGTGCAACCCGACGCTATTCTGTGGTCTAGCGATGAAGCGCATTTTCACCTCTCCGGCACAGTTAATAAGCAAAATTTTCGGTCCTGGGCGACTGTAAATCCTCGTGAACTTCACCAAAGACCTCTCCCAAAGTATAGCCCCAAAGTGACAGTTTGGTGCGCCGTGTCCTCCATAGGCATTATTGGGCCTTACTTTTTTGAATCTCGAGGTTTAACTGATACCTCTGAGCGTTGTTGTGACACGCTGGAGAACTTTTTTCAACCTAAAATGGAAGAGTATGGTCAGCAATATGACACACAAGCCTTTTGGTTTCAACAGGACGGTGCCACGGCTCATACCGCCCTTCGTTCACGCCAAATCCTGCAAAGACAGTTTCCCGGCCGCCTGATGTATAATGCAAAACGTCGATCGTTAAAGTGAAGCAGATGATACTATTTAAATGAATGCGCACAGAAATATGTCGTTTGCTTGTTCTTTATTTGTTCGTCGTGGTGCCTTAGTAATATACATGTGGATTGTTGACTCGTCGCCAAAAACTTGCCTTGAATTCCGTAAACAAACTACTTTTTCGATTGAGTCGCCGTTTAGTGATGAAATACGGCATTTCAAATGTATATACCGTCTACAAATCGTAAATAATCACGTCTTACCGGTTTTACATACCAGTAATCATAATGCAGTGGATAAAAAATGTAGTATTACATGCGGGATGTAATTACACACTTTTTTAATACTCTTCGGTCTACAGATATACTTAATTCCTCTCCAAATTTAACTACACAAATGCACAATTAACTTCTTAGCACCTCATGAATATTGTTCTTCAGCAATATAAATATAATATTAAGTGAAAAAAGTTGAATGAATTAGAAGACAGATACAAGTACTATTGGGATGTCAAAACCAAGATCCATCTGTATAATCTATGCATGAGAAATTGCACCAAAAACTATAATTTTTATAACAAATAACGGAGAGATTGTTGAACGTACTCCGAGGCTACACATGAATAGTAGGTTGCACGTTAACATTCACGTCAATCTATCTAGATCATACCTTCTGATTTCTAAGGCTTGCAATAGGTAATAAACCAAAAAAATGTAGCTGTAAATTAACATTAGAAGATACACACAGCTGAGAAATGGATCACGGTTGAAGTTTCATTAGCATCTTACACATTTTCTGTTGTATAAATTTCCTCTCTAGCATTGACAAAGTAACTGTTAAGTCTAAAAAATAGTCAGCTATTATTCACAGAATCAAGTAGTTCATATCTCTTCAATAGTTATTTATGATTCAACTGAGAAGACTTTTTCTAAGTGGCGCCAAGAACTGGGTGAACTAAATGTGGAAATTGAAGTAACACGTAGCCTAGGCAATGATTCCAAACATCTGCATCCATTATGTATATTCATGAGTACGGTTGTAGTCTGGGGGAAGCATTAGGCGGTGCAGTTTTATGAGCCTTTGGGTTTCTGATGTGTGTACATGGTACTTTGGTGAATAAACATATCAGTTTGCATTGTAATTGTTGGGGAAATAAATGTGTGTAATTTGCGTTGTTGCTAGTGAGAATATGCTGTGATGGCTCCCATGACAACCCAAGTATCTTATACCTAAATTATGTAGCTTCTCTTGGAAATGTTGTGAACAAATGGCCATGAGTAAAAGGTGATTCAAGACTTGTTTTTAAGGCTATGATTATAATTTTGGAATGAGTGGAATTAATCAGTATGTCAAATATCTCAGACGTAGGTTAAATTTCCCTTAAATTACCAAAAATCATGGTACTTTTCAGGGTTTAATCTCATATCCTTTTTTCCAAACACTTCCATACCTTTTTGAACAAAATGAATAATTCTAAAAGCACTATCTGGAAAGTGGATGTGATTGAATGTTTATAGGCTTTTGCATGATTAGTCACTTTTGACAATATAGACAGTGACCTGTCCTGAAGAATGCTGAATACCTCCGAATCTCTTAGTTTTAGCAAATAGGTGATCACACTAAAACGTCAAGGCAAGGCATTTTTGTATGAAATGATACGAGAATAGGGTTTCTGGGATAGTGTTTTAAATTTTTAAGGGGCGAAAGCCTGATGTTTTTTCTTATAAATTGTAGTTTTCGAATCTTCAGCCTCGGTGAGGGAGAATTTAACATCATTTAATTTAGATAAAATGTTTTAAATGACATTTTATAACCATTTAACAATTTTTATATAATCCCATTCGAGATTCAATGAAAAAAAATGTCCCCATGTATAGTGTGACCACCAACATAAAACAAGTGATGTTGTTTGGATGCTTACATTGTTGTCGTGCCCGAAGGTTCAAGACACAGGGTAAACGTAGCCAGACTGTTCGAGTGGTTAAACAGTGCCTGTGAGAGAAAACCATTTTCGTGGCAAAGTTCTCATGTGGGATTTGTTAGACACCAAAGAGTGAAACTCAAGCGTTGGTATGAACAGAAAAGTTTTAATGAGCTTCTAATCGACCAGCAGCATAATAGACTGCTTACAGATACTCTCTTCTCCAGTATTTGACCAGTATTATTTGTACACTGAGATCTTGACAGACCGAGTGTGGGAATGACTAAACTGGGCCACTGCGGTACCAGGCCTCGTGACCCATTCCCAAATTTGAGACTCGGAAATAGCTCATTTCTGTTTTTCGTCCGTAAGCAGATGCAGCCCAGACCTTGGGTCATAACGGTAAAGTTAATAGAGGTCAGAATGGCGACCCACCATTACGTTGTTTATGATTCAGTTTTAGCAATCTTTTACCCAATCTTTTACCCTTGTACCTTACTCTTGAATGGATATTTTTACGAATGAATGAATGAAAAATTTATTGATTGTCCTGGGGCTATACCAGTTGGGGACAAAAAAAAGTACTTTTTTGCAAAGCAACAGAAAGAGAAAAAATCTAACAATTTAGACATTAACATAGTGACAAATTAAACATAGATTATTACAATTTGCAAAGTTAGAAAACTGAATGTGAAGTGTTGTGGACATAATATAGCAAATACATATGCATACATTTTATCTTAAAGTTAACAATAGAAGAACTGTTTTTAGGTTCTACAAATCTGTTTGGGACAATGACTTAGTGACAAGTTTAAATATAAATTCCTATAATTTGCAAATGAAAGAGTTAGGTACGAAGTATTACGAACAACATATGAAAAATACATATGCATACCTTTCATGTTTACAAAATGTAAAAACAACATTTGTGGTCGGAAAGTAACATACTATAAAATACCATCTTAAGATTAGCAACAGAGGAACTGGCTTTGGGTTCCTTTTATGTGTTTGGAAAAATAGTATTGTAACGAGTGTAAATATAAATTACTAGAAGATGCAAAATAATAACAACATAATAAAAACATTAAGTGGTCAGAAAATAATATATTATAATATTTCATCTTAAAGCTAGCAACAGAAGAACAATTTTTTATGTTTTTGGGTAGGGTGTTCCTGAGATGACACAAAGTGACTGTGAAAGAATTTTGGATCTTTGTTGTGCGATGACTAGGATAGTAAAGATACTCAGGATCACATCGAGTACACATATCCCTAGTGGGAGGTTTTGCGGCAAATGTGTCAAATAAATATTCAGGGAATTTTTCTTTAAACTAGCCTTTTATCGGCATTTTATGGTAATTTCTCTGCTATTAATTAATGGTTTTCTATTTGACCAGGCGAATATCAAGAGGGAGGTGCTTGATGAAGATGAGGGCACAAATGAAGAGCTGTTCATGTCCAGCGATATCTCTTTGCCAAAGACTGAACCCCAAGACGAGGAGGATGCCACAGCGGAGGTAATTTTCTCCCCGAGTCATTCAGTGTCAAATGATCTAATATAAAAATTGATTGGTTGGATGACCAGTTTTGAAAATATCATTTCTTTCCACCTGAATCCATCAGTGTGATTTTACAAAGTTTATCCCTCCTCATTATATCATTTTTCCGAGATGGTTGTGGGGTCATTCCACGTCAGTTCAACCAGACCATTTCACCCACCACCTCAGATTTTAATGAAACTTGGTATGTTTGTTCTATATGTAAAGGTAAGTAATCTCATCAAATTTCATTTTTTTATCTCACTTAGTTTTTGAGTTATGGCATTTTTAAGTTTACACATTTTTCAATCCCCGTGCCTAGGATAATGCCAAGCAAAATGTGTTGGAGAAAAGAAAATAATTTTTCATTTACCTTTATGACACCCTATCTTGATGAAACTTTTAAAGTAGATTCTTATAACCATAAGGAATTCAGGAAAAAATATATCAGTACCCTAAGTTAAACCTAAAATGTTTTTTAAAAATACATTTTATAGATTTTTTTTAGTTTTAAAAATGCGAACATGACTTAGCGTTAAATTCAATATCTCAAAAAGGGAAAGAGATAATCAAGAAATTTTTTTGCCCTAAATTATCTGCATGAAATGGGCTTCAATTTGGTAAAATAAAATTTCTGTGTATTTTATTCCTTCTATTTACTAAGTCCATTGCAAGATTCAATTTATTTTCACTTTACACCCTAGCTATGAAGAAGCCATCTCTATTTAGTTTAGGTATAAAGGCTAACGAAAACACATGGGCAATTGATTTCACTACATTGTCAACTGATTTAACACTAGGAGGACGGGAATTTCGCGCTATCTAGAAGGACGGCTAGGGGTCATTTGACCCCAACTTTGTTTTATCTTTTTGAAAGCCGTTTTATCTTCCCACAGACTGTTTTATTGTATTATTATTCATATTAATTCTTTAAAAACACATATAAGCATTAATTATGGTATTCCAATTGTTAAAATACATAATTATCAATGCTAAAAACAATGAATTAAATTGCATTCAATGGCCAAGATTCAAATTTATAGTCACTCTAATCACGAAATTGCATCATTATTACTTGATACAAAAGATATACTTCAAAATTTCACAATGAGGATAATGGTTTGTTTCATACTTTGCGATAAAAGAATTTAAAAATATTACTTTGTTGAACATTTCAGACACATGGTCATTTTTCCGAGATGGTTGTGACCTAGATGGGATGCCTTGTAAGTGTATTTTGTACACATTACCTCCTCTAATTTTAGTTGGAAAACTGCCAAATTTAAGGATTGAAAAAAATGTTTAATGCTGGACATGTCTCCATCCTTAAATAATACAATTTCGTACTTTTCCACAGAATTTTATTTTGTGTGGTACAACGTGTTTCACAGACTTTTACCGAGTGGCAACATCAAGTGCCTGATGATGCCACTTGGTGAAATCAGGTGCCTGATGATGCCGTAAGTCGGTGGAACGCATTGTACCACACAAAATAAAATTCTGTGTAAAAGTATGAAATTGTATTCTTTAACTATGGATACTATTAACTTCCATTAAGGGAAGCCTTAAACTGTAGACTGGACTTGTCTCGCAAACATTTACTGCAGTTTATTTTTGGGCATTTTGAGACAAAATGTTTGGTGCTAATGTTGGGGGGGTGGGATTATATGTCGAGTAAAACTTCTATCTTTACAGTGTCAATCGAATACTTTGGGCCGTTAGTAAAGTGGACTAGCATATTATCAGACAAGTATTATCAGTATAAGTCAATGCAATTAGAATCAAAGTGTCTTGCATCCGGAGGCAGTCTTCAGAACTGAGGTTCGAAACGAAAGGCTATATTGAGTATGGGGTAGGGTACTTTTTAAACAGTGTCAGAACGTTATGAATCATTTTTAGAATGAGAGAAATGACATAGATTTCCAATGATTGTTTAAGCCTACTTTGACCTTATATACCACTTTTTAGGTTGTCTACCATCATCTGTCATCATCATCTGTTACAGTTTCCAGCCACTGGCCTGAGGTCTGTTTCTCAGAGCTACAGATCTACAAGTTACTAGTTGCATGACTCTTTAACAATGTGTCACTCTGATATACCAAAACTACTTATTTGTTTGTATTGAGTAATATGAACATAAAAACTGGAAATACAAACTTGAAGTTCAAATAAATATTCGTAACTTCAACATATGGTATATTACCATGAAGCTTTGTAATAATATAATGGTATTAAACCAATAATAATGGTTTAATAAAAATAAAACCTACTCAACATGATATCGTGACATGAAAGAAAATCCTTTGCAGATCATTATTTGTGGTTTCTTCCATATTGCCTGCAGGATATATTAACTTGGGAAGAAACATTAACTCATGACCAGGTTCCCAACATCTATGCAGTTAAGACGGTAGCTATCCCGGCCGTGCTTCCAATCGCCTTTTTTTATCGCTCAATAATAGGTGAAAAGAGCAAAGGACTCAGTCCACTTAAAAATCCTTCTCAGGCTTCTTAGTGGTTTCTTCCTCGTCGCCTGCTGGATGTACGAAATTGGGGAGAAATATTATTTCGCTCCAAGCCAAACGGTTTCACCGCTCATTGCTGTTCGAATAAGAAAAATGAACTCATGAGCAAGTCCCTTTTCACTTTGATGATTCTTAGATCTATTCTGCAAAACATTAATCCAGTAAATAAATTAAGCGATTATTTTTTATCCTTCAAAGCATAATCTCTTCGCATCATGGATGTTATGCTGAATGCCATTTTATCCAATGGCATCCTTATATGCCAACTTTGGTAAGTTGAAACATAGAAGCTAATGAAATGCCTCCTATTTAAAAAGTGATTACTGAATCACTCCGTGATTTTCGGAACTTTTAATCCACAATAGTGTGAAAGAGAAACTTCATCCTAAACGGGCATTGTGGAGATATTCCAGATCCAGAGTTTTCCATTCCATTTTTTACTTATTTTCTTTCCCCTCTGCGACTGATGCCATCTATACGTGACTGTGCTGTGGAGTGTAAAACACGAAAATGAAATAAGTTTAACTTTTTGAAGCGTAACTTGGTGAAATTAACTCAAGGGGAACTTTGGAAGAGGTAGGGGTCACAGAAAAAATCTGCCGCAGCTGGGGGCTTGGGAAATCTAACTCCTCTGAGTTAAAATCCTAATAACGACAATAAGTTTCTCGCGGATTTCTCGTTTCCATACTTAGATCCTTCTAAATGTCGGATGATTTTGAACTAGAGTGCCTCAGGATCCAATTCATGCCCATGTTGTGTCATATCTGAATATTAAAATTTCTATGACTCCAAGTTACTCATGCCTTTACAATGAAATCTGATTCAGTAGGTCATTTATCTCGTGGAAATCAGGGATAGCAGTGATGATTGATGAGATGTAATGTATCAAAGCGTGGTTACTCAACGAATTCACTGTAGTAATTCATGAATGATAGTTGTGTAGCATTTTTTGGGCATACCCCCCCCCCATTTATTCCTCTTTGGACAATTTATCCTCTGCGGACTATTTATCCTTCGGACTTAGCCGAAGGACTTGCCCGAGGCACGCCCAGGCGCGCCCCGCCACGGACGTGCTAACAATATCTGTCGTGCCAACGACGTTCGCGAAACTCCAGCCGTCTTCGCGAACTCAGCGTCTTCTGCCATCGGCGTCTGCTGCCCTCGGTGTCCTGCCCTCGGTGTCCTGCCCTCCCTCCCGAGGACCTCTCTCGTTTATATAGCAGTTGGAGACGGAAGACTACGAGGATGTGATAAGGCCGAGGTGCTGGGCAAAGAGGCCACAAACCAGGAATCCGCGAACGGAGACGAAAAGTAGTTCCTAATCTCCAATTGCATTCCTACACCGCATGGGTACCCATTCCATAAAACTACCTCCCCTCCAAGACTGCCAATCACCTGTTCCCCCTTACTCCATCCGCAACTTTCTCTTTTGACCTTGTCGAAAATTTCCCCTCCGAGGTAACAAATCGCCTCTTATTCCTCTGCTTACCCTTTCCACTTTCCCACCGTCTGAACTTCCCCTCGTTTGACAGAAATCGCTAATCGGTCTCTTTGAGATAGACCGTGGTTTTGAGAGGTTCTACTCTTGCTGTCTCGAGTAGTTGTGGTTTGAATTTGAAATTTAGACGTCAAAGTACAGGTTGGCTGACCCTTACTTGTTTGTATGTGTTAAGCTGCTGAAATATATTATCTTTAATTTGGTGGTAATTTAATATACTTGATTGTTCCCAATTTCCTCCTGTCTGTCTCACTCATATTTTTTGGGAAGAATTTGTTTTTAGGGCATTCTCGGAGAGAGACACCTTTGACTCTCCCCTCGAGTGCTTCAGTTGGTTTCTTTAAAATTTCATGGAGTTACCCCTACGACATCTTGGAATTAAGTGAAAGAGATGGCTTCCGTGAGGATTTTATTTGAAAGATTTCTGTTTTCTGGTTTACTCATGCGATGAGCTATACTTCATAGGACGATATTTCGTGGACGACGGCTTCTTCAGGTGGAAGAGTCTTAGCAATTTATCACATGTTTTATATATTATAATGTTAAATTGTTGTGCCACAAACCCAATTGGGTATTCTGTTTCAAAATTTGAAATAATCTGTTTTAAATGCAAAATTATATCAATTGCGGGGACGGTTATACTCTCGCTAATTCTTGGAAACTTTTTTCTAACGTGTTATGAAGTATGGGCAATGGTGGGAGAAAACACGGGTTAATTAATAGTGAAGCCATGGATTTTAGAGATAGTGACTGCGACACGTATCCCAGTCCTACTTCCCATCATTTAATCGCGTCATTTTTCCATTCGAGCTGTCAGTAAATTCAAATGGCCGCCAACAGCGCATGGCAGAGAGTTGATACGTGGTGCCACCCATGAATTATAACCAAAAGAGAATTGCTTACACTATGGAAATTAAGCTAACAGTTAAAACAAAAATTAAATAAGGGAAAAATTGCCTCAAGCTTCCATTTTCCCTGTCACTAGTGGTCTAAATTATCCACCACTTAAATTTGATAAATAACTGTGTGACTCAGGCATTTGTGAGAGATGAATGCACTTAAATTCATGTGTTTTACACAATTGATTGATTGGGTTCAGCAACTTTGATTTGTTAGTTGTCTACTTCGGCAAATTGGGAGCTTTTCTGACGCGATTCCCCCCCAAGGTTCGTAAAAACTAAGTCAGTTTCCTTGTGGGGACTGGGTCAGAGGTTCATAATTTCAAATAGTGCCATGTGTATAGCATAGGCGTTTCGTTGGGACCAACAGTTTTGCTTTGTAAAATTGAAAATTCATATTTTTGAGCTTTGTTTTTTTTGTGAATAACATCACTTTCGCTCATATCAAAACCGTGATGATACAATATGGAATTTTGTATAAATTTAGCCTTAAAAACCTGGAATTATGCTCGAATTCAATATTTTGACTTCAGTGGACACTCTGTTTTTACATTGTTTAAATGCCAAGAACATGCTTACAATAAAAAATATATGACCACTAGTAAAATAGGAACCATGAATGAGTGAATAGGAACGAGTTCCCTAAAATGAACGGTTTCGACCATCTCTATGCCGCACCCTTTACCTGTACTCCCTCCTCCGTATTGCCCCCCATCATCAGCTCATCTGCAAAGGCCATCATTCTCATCCCCTTCATTTTCCGGTGCTAGCCTCACCATCTCATCCATAAGAACGATGCAAAGGAGTAAGGGCGAAATTCCTCTCCCTTGTTTCACACCATTTTTCTGCTGTACCCAGCCCGTGTTTTCTGTTTGAATCTTGACACCTGCCCATGTATGTAACTGTTGACCTTGTTTCTCTGCCACTCTAGGTGAATGCTGCCACCCTGCCGGACCAAGTGCCAAAACCCCTTGAGATGTTTGTGAATGTCTCGGCTGAATGTGGTTTAGCGACGAGGGGGGACGTGAAACCTTTGGTGGAGAGCGATCCACTGGACGTGGGCATTGAATCGATGCCGTCAGTTGAGGGTGGAGTGTTGGGGAAGGAAGTGGACTCCACAGCCCTCGTTCCTGTGATAAGTGAGGTGGTGTCCTTGAAGGGAGTGAAACAAGAGTTTGAAGCGACGACGGTGGAGGACGACTCTGCTGCTAAAAGTTCTAGTGTGAGTAAAAATCTTTCAGGTTTAAAAAAAATGGTTGATCTAATTGGAAGGTAGATGGTTCACTCTATG
This sequence comes from Ceriagrion tenellum, assembly GCA_963169105.1. NCBI lineage: Eukaryota > Metazoa > Arthropoda > Insecta > Odonata > Coenagrionidae > Ceriagrion > Ceriagrion tenellum. Next base: position 24,529,310 of record OY720645.1, on the reverse strand, counting down.
CCCTTAATTGTCAATACTACTTTGAGTTAAAGTCACTTGAAAAGTGACATTATTTTTTCACATAAAGATAATGTGCATCAGCGAGCTTCCACCTTGCTGGCTACGCCTTGAATCTTGAACTGTGCCCTTATTTGTCAATACCATATCACACTTTCATATAAAGTGCATCAGTGACCCCAGATTGCAGTGTGACATGGATTCTCTCAATATTGTGGCGTGAAGTCATGAGGTGCTTGGATATTGAGGCAAATATTGATGAGCCTCTATTGTTCACTGAGAAGTGATAACGATAAATTCAGCTTGGTTTATTGATGTGATTCATCATCTCGCTACACGTTGAATCCTTCCACATTGTTGGTAGGTAACGCACTCAAACAATATGTTACATGTCTTCGGAGGTGATCATATTTTTGCAAGTTAGAATTCGAAAATGACTCTGAAATATCTAATGGAAGCTTTAATGTGAATCATCACAGAAGGGCCCTGACTATTTTGAAATGTTGTACCATCTAGTAAGAGCTGATTGGCAGGAGGGCTAGTCATTGCTATATGTGTTGTAGTTGCACGAGCTGTTAAATATATTTTATAAATCATTAAATATTAAAGACGACTCTCTCTACGACTGAGGAAGGGCTAAGACCCGAAACGTTTCAAGTTAGACTCTTTCTCTCTAGTCCCATCTTTTTACCCCCGTGTAAGTTCTCTCTATCATTGTATTAAATATTAACCTTCCGTAGTCGTAAGCCTTGCTGGCCGGGGTTTTTTAAATGACCAGTGTTTTTTAAATGTCCATCAATGTACCAAACAAACACACTCGGCAGTCTAGGGGGACAATTTTTGTGCCGGAGAGACACGCTCGGAAGATAAAGGTTAAAGAGTTGATATGATGACAAACACCGTCAATGTATACAATTAAGGTATAGAATGCTGAAAGAATATCTAAGTATGGTTGTTATAGGTTGTCAAAATGGGGATTTTTAAGGGCACTTGCAAAGTGGTTCCATTTTATGTTTCTATCTAGATTTAGAAGGTTGGTCTAGTGTCTTGAGTCTTTTTCAAAATATGGTTACCTACTTGAGTAGTTTTTGAGGAGGAGCCTTCATTTTTAAGGCAATCCCATTGACTTAGCTTGAAAGTAACGTATTAGTTTAATAAAGCAAGATTTCCACTGTTGAGTGGTATATAAATATTACTAGATCTTGGACCATTTCACGGAGACATATTGGTTTAAAAAGAATGATTTTTTACTCTGAAGTAGAATAGAAAGGAATAATCATTTATTTTACTCTGGGACAGGCCCCTTAGAGCAAGCATACAAAAATAATATAATAATATAGCAGTGGGATAATAAACATATGAACATATTATTTAGTTGAAAGCAAAAAATAAATATAGCTTAATAACATACAATGTATAGAAAATACAAAAACAGCTACTCTCATTAAAAAAAACAATTACTGTACATATTATACAGCTGAACTCGGAGATAGATAAAAATACAATCAATATATAGATACAGTAATAACTCGATAATATGAAGCACGATAATACGAAGTTTCAATTTTACAAAGCAAAACTGTTGGTCCTGACGAAAAGCCTATGCTAAATACATGGCGCTATTCGAAAATACGAAGTTTTGAAAATACCAACTTGGACCCAGTCCCCACAGAGAAACTGAGTTCGTTTTTATGAACCTGGAGGGGAAATCGCATCACAAAAGCTCTCTATTTCCCGACGTAGACACCTAACAAATCAGCGTTGCCGAATATAATCTATCTATTGTGTACAATGCATGAATTTTAGTGTGTTTATCTCTCACAAGTGCCTGAGTCACACATTTATCAAGTTTTAGTCGTGGATAATTTAGCGAGTGACGGGAAAAACGGTAGCTTGGGGCAAATGTTCCCTTATTTAATTTTTGTCTTTAAAACTGTTAGCTGCATTTCCATGGTGTAAACAATTCTGTTTTGGTTGATGTTGTTGAAGTATGAAACATTTTAACATATGCTACCATCTTAACTGCGTAGATGTTAGAAACAACGCCCATACCAGTTACACATACTGATTAGCCGCAGATTAATTAACAAAGCTAAAGTCTCATAAAAATGCAGAACTTGCTTTATATGCTTCTTCTAAACAGGGCAAAAATTTTGCAAAGAAAATGATAAAAAACTAAAAATCATTTACATAGGGAACTAAGTAGTGATTTAGTTATTTCAAGAATGTTTGTGACATATAGCTTATGATTTGAAGGCATTATTTGGAATCCTTTCTCGAATAACGACTATAAATCGTTTTAAAATGTTTCCAAAGGTCAAATAAGTCCTGGGGGTGAGGGAAAATATTTTTCGCGAATTATTAAACAGGTTTGAAAATACGAAACTCCAAAATACAAAGTGCCAATTTTTTGGTCCCGCCAACTTCGTATTATCAATTTGCTACTGTACATGGTACAAGATGAAGAACATAAACAGACCACGAGGAAACAAAAACAATTTTTGTCTGATAAAAAAGTAATAATAATATTAAAAAACAAAATAATAATAAAAAAAAGGCTCCGCTATTCTGGAAAACATTCATTTAATAAAATTTAGATTGAAAAATTGCCAATGAGCGAGATTTCCTCACATCAATCGGAATGGAATTCCAAAGTTGTGAGGGGGCCACGACAAACGACTTGTGAAATGTAGTGGTTCGGTGAGTCATAAGTAGATGGTTACTTGGTTCTGTTCTAGTGACCATAGTATGATAGGAAGTTCTTTTAGAAAACATATCAATTAGGTATGACGGTTTGTTAGTGTCAAAGATAGAAAAAAGAAATCTTCCAAGCAGGTATTTGCGACAGGATCTGGTGTTCAACCAGCCAAGTTTCTTATAATAGGTGCTCATCTTTACGGAGATTAAAAATATGTCGAACGCTCGAATTTAGGAGACACTGTAGTTTGATGTTCTGCTCTGCCATTAAATCATTATAAACGAGACAAAATTAAGAAATATTAATGATTTGACGAGCAGTTGTCGAGTATGTAATGGCAGTAGATTTTTATGCACCTTAAGTTGATGAAGCGTTCTATTATTTTTATTTGAAATATTTAAAATATGATTGTTCCACGACAAGTTGTCATTGAGGGGTTACCCCTAGACTACGCACAGTTTTGGAATAAGGCAGCTCAACATCCCCAACTTTTGATTTTGTGAATGATGTCAAGGTCAAATTTATTTATTATTTTCGAGCTCCCGAGTAGGATAGCTTGAGTTTTGCTACTGTTCAGGAGAAGGAAATTCTCATCAGTCCAATCCAAAATAGCAGATACGGACAATTCTGAAAATTACCATAGTATTTGATGTAATTTACCGCAGTACCCGATAATTACCATAATATTTGCTAATATTAACTTCTGTCTCACTTATTTTTCATTCTGATGTATTACAAACATTATTTCAAGCAAAGTCTATGTAAATTTTTAATGCAATGTTAATTACTAATTGAGGCACGTTAGGTTGTTCCATTTTGCACCGATGTCTGAAAGTCACGAGACTTAAGGTCTCAGGTGGTGATATGTGATGAGAAAGTGAGGTATATGAAAAATTTCTGGAATTGGGTTGTGTTTAGGGGTCACCCATGTAGCTTTTCTTTTAAAACCACTTGACTGGCGAGTGAATTTTTCAAAAAAACCACATTTCAGTTGGGGAAAAATTTTTTTCGTGTCAATAAAACTTTTTAGCCACAGTGAATGGAATACATTTCTTATCATAATTTGTACTTATCTTTCAATTTTACACATTAATTTTTCATTAAATATAAACTATTTATGTAAAAAAATATTTTTTTTCTAAAATTCAGTTTTTGTATGATAAATTTTGAAACATGTGGTCAGGCAGAAAGCCACCTCACAATCTGAGCAGCAGAATCTCGTTTCCTCATGCTGTCCCACTTTGAACCACACTACACATCTTTATGTGAGAAAAGTTTTTTTGTTTTGGAAGTTGTGGTCGAGTCTGCAGTGTCTCTCAGTCAGCCTAGTAAGGTAAAGAGTATGAGAAGGAGCTATTTCCACTACCAGACTGTACTATGAGGTAAAATTTTCTGCCTAAGTGATCATAAACGTTACACATTTCTGCTGGCCGGTTCTTTTTTATAAGTTTCACTAAGCATAGTGTCCCTCTCGGAGTAAATTTTACAAATCCACTCAACCTGTTTCACACTCACTAAAAAAATAGAATTTCATCTCAAACCAAAACCTCAAACCAAATAAAAATTACCATAATTTATCCATCTTTAGTGCCAATTGACAGCCAACATGTAAGTTTGAAGCCACATGTGAAGAGAACGCCTTGACCTATTGGAATGAAACAAACGTCCACACGTAGCCTGTTTCATTTTCTGTTGGATTGTGGCAATTAAATGGAATTCATGCTGTCAAAATTCTGTTACTGGGTGACTTTGATAATGGAGCCCATTCATTGCTCCTCTAGCATAAATACCATATTTGCACGAATCTAAGACAGACACGATTCTAAGACTCCCTTTTTTGGAACTCCACTAGGGGAAAAAATTTAATTTTGAAAAAAAATTAATTTTTTGGCGAATATTAGTGCCTATACATTTATTCTATTAGCATTAATAAACTTTTCTCAGGCTCTGCACCAGGAGAAACTTAAATCTTTTATTCTATTAGCATGTTTATATTTACGTTTGTTGTTGTTTACGTTCATCATATTTTTTTTATCTTCTGATTGTTGTTTGCTTTGAATATCTGCGATGGGAGTTTTGAGGTTGCAACTCCAATAAATACAGTTAATTTTATTTCACTTACCTCGGTGCCAAAATATTGAGGAAACAATATTAATGATAGAAGTAGCGGAACGCTACTCCCGTTCCTCACAGTCGAGAGCACTGCCATGAGGGTCCATCACCTTTTTCATTATTGCTTGATGCAACTGAGAGCTTAGAGGGGATACGAAAGTCATTATCACCTTTCATGTTATCACCACGATGCAGCTGAGAGCTTGGAGAGGATACGAAAGTCAGTAGGCAGCGAATGATCATATACACCCTGCCACCACGGTCATCGTGAGAGAGAGCTCCAGACCGGAGAGTCATATTCATTACCTGCGTCATAATTGGGCGATGAATAAAAGTGGCCCACAATAGTTCTCATTGTTTTATTCCAAAGTGGCCATAAACCAATGCTCCCTTCAAAAGCAAAAAATGATAAAATACTTAAGGATTAAGTTTATCAACATTTATGCACGTAAGCAGAAAAATAGGAAATGAAAACATATTAAATTGTATCCACAAGTCCTTACTGTAATGTAAAACTGAGGATTGATCAACGAGATAAAATTTAAAATAAGAATTTTGCAATGAAAATACTTTTACTAGGTGACTAACTTAATTTACCTGCTCAAAATAATTCACAAAAATCATTTTAGTTACAGTCACTATCACATTCATTTCCACTTGAATCTTTATCACTGCTCTGCCAAAGTTCATCGTCCGCACTTCCATCCATAAGATTAGAAATACCACATTTCTTAGATGCTTTTATAATGATTTCCTCTTTCATTCTTTTCCATGCAGCTAGAATCCAATGCACTAACTGAGATAGACGAGCCCTCTTTATGCATCCATGTGTATGGCGTAAGCTCTCATTCTTCAGATGCCAACCAATCTGTGTAAAACCTTTTCAATTGATCTTTAAAAGGCTTGGCTCAAAAGGCTGCGGCTGGGATGTCATACCTCCTTGAATCATGTCCAAGTCACTATCAGCTTCTTTCATTGCATCCTTCACAGCCGGTGCAATGTGCCCTCGAATAGAATCCAGAACAAGTGGAGATTTTAATTTGAGTTCAACTACCATTTCACTCGTCATCCACCCTTTCTCATTTACTCTTACAATCACTCCTGAAGGAAAATTCTCACCCTTGGGCACATTCTTACATTTGAGCACTATGTATGGTGGCAGTATCAGAGGTACAGCACAGCATCACTGTTAGTCTTTGTTTTTCAGCACCGGCCGAAAGTATCTTCACTTCCTTATCACCTTCTTTGTCACTGTGTATGCACTGGACATATCCAAGTAAACTGGTGTCTGGTCAGCATTACCAATTTGGCCAAGAAGATATCCTTTTTCCTGTCATTTCCTTATCTCAAAATGCTGGACATTCAACGAGCTTCTCTTCAAAATTCGGTGGGAGTTTTTGACAAATCGAAGTTCGCCAACAAAGAGAAAATCCCTTCCAAACCATGAGCTTCTGCATCCAAGATCAACTAGCTCTAAATTCAGTCTGCAGAATTCCCAATGTCTGAGCTAATTCTTTTGCTTTCACTTGAATAATTTCGTTAGAAACTGGTAGTCCTTCAACCCTCTGGGATATAACAAAGTCAAGTTTTGTTTCCAATTCTTCTTACCTTCCTTTTTGAGGTCCAGAAAATGCTCTCCTTGTTGCTACACACGAGAAAATCTTAATCGAATCTTGTCTCCAGCGTCTAACATTACATTCTGGAACACCAAATACTCTTCCAGCTGCAGAATTGTAATTTCCTCAGCAAATTATAACTTTTCTTTTGAAAGCAGCAGTGCAATGAATTCCTTTCTCTGCCATTGTAATACTCTGAAGGGTGGGATCACAACTGGATCGATCTCTCTAATCAGAGGAAAATCATGTTGCCTTCTTACCGTTGCTCTGAGACAAATGCATCAACATTGTTGCAGTTTATTCCACGATGGCATTGAGGCTTTTAACATTACATTATATAATCACCAGAAAAATGAGGGAGTTCCAAGTTTCCTTGGTTGGCCTTGATTGCTCGGCAGGAACAGCAATACCTCCAGCAGGATTTTCTGCATCCAGCTCAGATTTTGATGGAATTGACTGAAATAATCCCTTTGTTTAAAAGAACAGATAGCAAATTTCATCTTGTAATTGATTGACTTTGATTATTTTATTATTGTTTAATTATTGACTTTGTATTTATCATAATTCTCGGGGGTAGTTTCTTCAGAAATCAACAAATTAAGCAGATTATCAATATCAAGTTTTTTCTCTGAGATTTCTTCCTCATATGAAGTTAACCGTTTAATTAAAACGTCAGATAGAGGGAATTCTTTTGCCGTGTTTTCAATCTGGAGTAAAATTTCTTTGCACCTTTCACATCTCTTTTTAAGATTAGTCACTTTGCGAAGAAATACTTCATACTTCATGTTGCAGCTTGATTGAATGACCAAGATAAGAAGAAAAACTCAATATACCACTTAAGCCGTCGCGGGATAGCAATGAGCCATGCATGTAATAAGAGGCAAACAGACAATCGAAATCGAGGAAAGGAACAATTTTCACATTAGATTATAATCAACCAAGAAATATTCCTCGTCCGAAATCCGGCCCGAAGGACTAGACAATGTGGCGTAATTCCACACGAAAATGACAATAAACAAGATCATTCAAACTTAAACAAATATATTCTCAATATTCACAAATAAAATAAATGTAACAAAAGATAATTGATGTGGGGGCCGAAGGACGGCACTACAAGAAGATGAAGGCGGCTGTGGCTGTGGCAGGTGCAGACAGGCGAGTAGAAGAGATGAGCAGCGGCATGGCAGCGAAAGGCGTGGAAAAAGCATGCAGCGGCATGGCAGCGAAAGGAGTTGCATAAGCATGCAGCGGCATGGCAGCGAAGGTGTGGCCTAAGCATGCAGCGGTGTGGCATAAGCATGCAGCGGTGTGGCAGCGAAGGCGTGGCCTAAGCATGCAGCGGCATGGCAGTGAAGGTGTGGCATAAGCATGCGGCGGCATGGCAGCAAAGGCATGGAGACAGAAACGTGCAAGAGCATGCAGGCAAGGGCTGGCAGCGAAGGCATGCAGGCGAGATGAACAGCGGTTCAGAGACGAGAGCAAGGTCCGCTGCCGGCTGGGGTTCAGGAAAAAGAGAGGTCCGCTGTGGGTTGTGGTTCAGGAAAAAGATAGAGGTGCTCGCCCTGACTTTGTATATTCCAAGGGTGAAGGAGGGGAAGAAGAGGGGGAGGATATACAGCTCCACTGCTGACAATACACAGAAACAAAACGAAAAATAAGAGAAATTAATTTCTGGCGCTAATACTAAACATAAACTGTTACCCTTTGTCTCCCTCAAAAGTGTGAAAGACAGGTTTCACGGTAGCGATGGACACATGACAAGACATGGATGGACAAGGCGTGGTATGGTGATCAGATGAAACATTTACCGCATGAAATTGAAGCAGGAAACCAATTTTATTACTATCAAACCAAGGGAGCATGTCCCGGTTACAGGATAAGCAGGCAATGGCTTTCTCGAGTGCATGCCACCGTCTGTGCCACTGAGGCAACTCTCAAATACGTCTCTCGTTTCGATGCAGGATCCCTGTGGCACGTCTTTGCTTGCACCGGTTGTCCCAGTGATGCCCCTTCGTCGTAGAGCTCCGGCACCACCTCCCGATGATGAGAAGGCACGGTTGCGGCTGGAGAAGCGACGAGCGGCACAGAGGGAATACCAGAGGGGACGCCGCTCCAATTTGCGTCCCTCGCAGCAGAGGGCCCTCCGTGAGAAGCACCGGCTGTATCGCCGGAGACTGCGAGAAGCTCATCGCCTTGCAGCGTTGGCAGCGACGCATAACGAAGTGCAGGTGATGTGGAGACTGGTGTATGTCTCCTGCATAGTGTGGTTGTAGTGCTGGCTGGCTGTTTCTCAGAGCAACAAGTCTACAAGTCAGGTGACCATCTCACAAGGCGGATGTAGAACTCAGATAAGCCTAACAGAAGACTGGTTCTAGTCCAAAAAAAATGGCTGGCCGAATCAAGACTATATATAACTTACACTTTGATGATTACGATTAGAGTGGTGCGCTTCGAAATCCATGTGAATCGACACGAATGAGGCTTGATTCGATTCACCTGCAAATCAAATGCTTCGAAACCGAATGATTTGAAATATTCGATTCTGATAGATTCGTCTATGAATCTGATAGATTTGTCTTCACATCGTTGCATGCATTCAAGCATGGCGTTCATTCCAAAAATGGTGCGCCATCTGTTAAGATGATGTTTTCCTCATGTGAAACGAAAATTTAAATGGCCGCATGTTATTCTGTGCTATGTTTTGTGCCACTATAGATGTATAAACTACTGTAAGGTCCTGAAATATTGTACAAATCTTCATTAGTTAAACTGTGCATTAGCGTTTGCATTTTAATTATTTTCATATTCGATTAGCAAGCTAACTTTTTAGGGTGAATTGATTTGCTACCAAAATATGAAAAAAAAAGTTGTTTTGATTTGATTCAAAATATTTTTTGGGATATTCGATTCGGTTCGATTTAAAATGAAAATCCTTGACTCGCACAGCACTACTTACAATAAGTTTTTATTAGGGGTGACGCGATTCCACTTTTTTAATTCAGATTCAGACTTCGATTCTTCCAAATCGATTCCTGATTCTCAATTCCGATTCCATTGATTCTTATTCCTAATAACAGACAGGGGTCAGGGATAGAAGGATTAACTTTGCAATTCCACATTTTAAAAGATTTATTTACTATAAATAATAAACTAAATAAATCTTTTACAATGTGGAATTGCAAAGTTAATCCTTCTATCCCTGATACCAAGGAATTCCATCAAGTGAGGTCTGAAACCATCGTTTAACAGACAGTGGGATATTGATATGCCAGTAGTGTACGACTGTTATTTGAATTCAAGTATTGGCTGAAATAAAATAACAAAGACAATTTTAACCTTTATCTTCCGAGTGTGTCTCTCCGGCACAAAAATTGTGTCCCTAGACCACCGAGCGTGTTCGTTTGGCACATTGATGGACATTTAAAAAACACTGGTCATTTAAAAAACCCCGGCCAGCAAGGCTTACGACTACGGAAAAACTCAGGAAGGTAAAGGTTAAGTTGCTCAAAAAGTACATTTATTAACAAATAGCAAATATATCCTCAGCTTTTTGAGGTAGTACATAAAAAGTACAAATTGGTAGCCTACACCCAAAATTACTGTGACACATATGATGTGATAAATGAAATTTGATTTGAATATTTAACTATCTGGAATCGATGGAATCAGAATCAACTTTAGGCGATAGATTCTCAATAGAGATAGAGACATTTATTTCACCGCAAATAATATTTCACAAAACACATAATTAATCAGTGAAATTAGGCACCCCTAAAGATTAACTCTTATATAGGGGTTGCCATTAAATAAAAATAAGGCAGTGCTTGGCAGTGCATATCAAAATAATATTAAAGCAAAAATGGCTCTTATATGAGACCTCATAAGAACATATGCCCATATACATTTGAGATAATAAAATAACGATTCTAATCTGGAAAACCGGTGGAATCGAGAATAGTCATTTGGATTTGGCTCATCCTTAGGTTTTATCTATCGCTATATATTTATGTTTTCGATGTGCTCTAAATGGTGGCTATTCTAAATCTTACATGTCACAATATCATATTGAGTTGGTTTTATCTTTATTGCACCACTATAAACGGTTAAATTACATAATATTATTATGAAGATTCATAGTAATATGCTGCATGCTGATGTTAATAATATTTTTTGAAACTCACAGTTCGTATTTCCAGTTATTAACGATCATATTCCTTAATGGAAATGAACTGATGAGTAGTTGTTTATTACCAATATATTAAAGATTGTGAAACATCAGGATATTTTATTATTTTGTCTCAACTGCTGTGTCGTTTTGAATTTCGCCCGGAAACCTAGTTACCAAGCTCAACAATGTTGTGAGTTCTTTGAATAACAAATGAAAAATTACCTCCGATGTACAAGATTCATGTTTAACTTTTCATTGTTGAATGAATGTGGACATGGGGGAGGGGATAATTAAATATCCTGGTGGTTCACTCACTTTGATTTATCAGTGATCAATTAGTTTCTATTAAGTAATGGGATCATGATAAGTGGACGTATGAGCTGTAAGTTATGATAAATATTATTTACCTCTACAACCGGTGTGTTACCATGCAGTTTCGTCATTGTATTACATTATTAAACTGAAATATTGGTTCAGTGAAGATAAAACCAACTCAACAAGACATTGTGACTTGTAAGATTTGTAAAGAACTACCATTACGAGCTCTTCCCTCATGAAATACGGTGAAATAAACGATTTATCTTATGGTGTCAGGTTTTCCCGAAAACTCACATTTGCTTGGGATCTTTTAAGGTAAGTTACAACTTTGAAATATTTCTCAGCCCATATTCAATCATTTGTACTTTCCGAAAAACATTGCACCAACTTCTAAATTGGTAATATTGCAAGATGCACCTCGACAATATATATCGTATACATAAAAATACAAGAGTACATTGCATTCCACAAGAATACAGTAGATTCCGATTAGTTGGGCCACTGGTTATTTGGGGCAGCCATTTAATTGGGACCTAGTCGTGAAGAACAGAACCCAGTTAAAGAATATCCCTGTGTTTTCTCCACTTAATTGGGACAGCATACCCCTTAACTGGGCCATGCATTGGCGACATTGGCTCTACACTTGCAAGGAAATGCAAATTTATTCATACCAGAAAACGGTTTTGTAACATATGCACCTTTCATTTAATCTTATTTTCCATATGGGTACCTAATCTTGCCCGTAAAGCTCTTAGACCAGCCTGTAGCCGGATTCCGTTTCCGGACCACGAGGCTTCATCCAGTGTCGTTTCGTGTTTCAGGGTAGTGGACTCTGGAGGCGGTTGATGTAGGAGGTCTGAATGCAGCAGGGTACATTGGACAAATTCCTCAAACGCAGAGCAACGAGTTCAACTCAAGTACTCAAATGTTTCTAAAGTGAATGAAAAATGTATTTAGGGATCACGTATTCTTATCTAATAAACGGTACATTGTTCTTTAATAGGACTTCGTAAAAGGCATTCATTCAGCGTCACCTGAGGCTGAGAGATATATTTTCAACAAGACATGAAGAATTCCTGAAAAATGTATATAAATAATTTTTGCTTATTTATTAAACCAATTAAATAAAGTTATGGCATTATCATAAATATTATTTCTCAAAGGTGTTTTTTGTTGCAATGCCATAACTCCCATAATTCTTCATCAAATTAATGATTCAAACATCGTTTGAAAGCTTATGTTCCCCACTATTGATGAAAAATAGGCAATCGCTTTAAAATTAAAGATTTTGGTAAAAATTTAAAATTAAAGTTTTCGTTAAAGAATGGTACAGCGAAGTCTGTTGACAATATAATCCACTATGGCTATGATTACGTTCGTAAAAGACTGTAGGAGGCGCCATCTATTTACACAATGTTTAGTTATATTGTTTACTTTCTAAATGCAATCAATGTGACCATTTACGGTGGATTGACTATTTTCTAAGATAGGTGAGTCGTGCAGTAGAGAAACTGTTGTTTATATAAACCATCGTTAGTAAATAAACATATTGGCTGAATTAAATCAACGTATTAAGTGAAGTAAGTACTCCAAACTTTAATAACATTATTTTGCATCACCGGCAAAAGTGTAACGAACATTTATTTTCCTTCTGTATTTCAGGTCTCTAAGATGCCGAGGGGCGCAACAGGCAGACCAAGAGGAAGACCCCGAAACAGAGGGCATAAAACACCTTTGGAACCTGTCACAGATCGCAGAAGGAGAAATTCCACAAGTGTCGAAGAAAGACAACTTCGACTTATGAGAAAGAGAGAAGCTGAACGCAGTCGCAGGCAAGACAGAGTCAATGCTCAACGACAAAAGTTGGAGCAAGAAAACAACTTTGTGTGATCAACTTACCTACTTCATCTCCATCAAAACATCAGTGCAAGAAGACAACTATACAAATGTCCAGAAACATATCGTTCTGCCCGTCTCTTCCCTAAAGATAATGAAGTGCAAACACGTAGTGTTGGTGATATGGACAAAAAATGCATACATTGCTCTGCTAAGTTGTTTGCAGAGGAATTTAGTGACAATTCGGCTACCATGTGTTACCACAAAGGTAAGGTTAAGTTAGAGCCCGTTTAAGTTGTGGAAGAGCTTCAAAACCTTATAGAGCAGAATGACTTTACAAAGAACTACTTAGAAAATGTTAGACAATTTTACAATGCTCTGGCGTTTGCTTCAGTACAGGTAAACATGGTTAATACTCCTGGTAGAGGTCCATATTGTTTTAAAATACATGGGTTGGTCTATCATGTTGTAGGAAATTTGCAACCTCCTGCAGGAGTTGCACCAAATTACGCTAGCCTTTTTATTGTAGATTTTGATTCAGCATTACAAAATCATATTGAGAATGAAGCCAATAGCAACTGCTGTAAAGAAATATTGGCTACATTACAAACAATGCTTGATACACATAATCCTTATGCACAGTTGTTTAAATATATGAAAGATATAGATGACACTATACCTGATTTACAATTACTATCCACTACTAGCAATGCATTTCATCCTGGAAGGTCCAATGCACCTACAGTCAGTGAGATAGCTGTTGTTTTTGTCACTGATGACGGAGCACCACCAGGCAATGTTCACTTTGTCATTTATTCTAAAAGAACTGGTGGGCTTAGTAAAATATCTTACTTGAACCCCCATTCTGATCCACTGTGCTATCAATTGCTATTCCCATGTGGTGATCCTGGATGGACGTAGGTAGGCCTCATATTCAAGTTTATACTACTGTGATGAGAATAGCCACAACTCAGTTACAAAATCAATTGCTATCGTTTAGCAGTTAGATATGGTTTCATTTTACTTCATGCTTTAGGTTAATTATTTCAACAATATATTGTTGACAGTTGTCATTGTAGAAAGTTCCAGATTGGCGTTCATTCGATCGCATCAAAAAGAACTCGGAGCAGATACTTACAAAGGTTTGATGGACTTTCTTAGCACTGATGCTGAACAAAGAGGGGCAGTTGGGGGAGTTCCTGTTGTACTCCCTTCAACTTATATTTGTCGGCAGAAGTTAATTTTCTGGAACAAACACGCCAAATAAATTGCCAGAAACACTTTTGCTACAGGGAGTCAGTGAAACAAACACCTCCATAGATTGGCGAGAACACACAACAACGCTTTATTTATTTATATTTCCCTCTCAACCAGTAAATAAATACAAGTAGTGACAATGTTCACTAAATTCCTGTACTCTCCGCCAGATGGTGGCCAATCTGTGCAATTGCGGCTGATTTTGGACGATCGCAACTGCCAACAAAATTGGCAGTCCTCAAAATATGCTTCAAAATTATCAAGACGCAATGGCTATTTTTGCCGGTTTACGATAGCCTGATCTATTTCTCACAATGACTTGCAACCCTAACTGGACTGAAATTACTTCTCAATTAAAACCATATGAAAGAATTGAACATAGACCTGATTTAGTTTCTATGGTTTTTCTTTTAAAATTGCAAGCATTATTATATGCCATATTAAAAAAACACATACTAGGTGTAGTCACTGCTTATATTTGTGTCATTGAATTTCAAAAGAGAGGTGTACCTCTTGCACATATGCTGCTCATTTTGTCAAATTAAGATAAATTACGTTCAGCAGAAGATGTAGACTTTAATTTCTGCAGAAGTTCCAGATGAATAAGCAGACCCTCAACTTTTTAAAGTTAATCAGGAATGCATGGTACACGGACCTCGTGGTGCTATCAATCTAAACAGTCCATGCATGCCAGAACAAAAATGTACTAAAAATTATCCTAAAGATTTTCAAGAGGAAACGAATTTAAATGTTAATGGCTATCCTATTTATAGACGATGTGATAATGGTGTTACAATGAAGGCTTGATCATTTACCATTGATAATCGTCAGATTGTACCATACTGTACATTTCTCAGTAGAAAATATTACTGTCATATCGAACTTGAGCATTGTTCTTCAATCAAATCTGTTAAATATTGTTTGTACAAATACATGTATAAAGGACATGACTGTGCGGCTTTACGATTGCGTTCAGATTCTGAAGGTCAACTAAAACTCACCGTTGACGAAGTGGACATTTATTTGAATTGTGGTTCTGTGAGCCCAACAAGAGGCGCTTTGGCGATTACACAAATGCCGACTTTTCCACCAATCTCATTCAATCGAGAGACTTCCTGTTCACTTACCTGGAGAACAAATGTTCAGGCCGGATGTGAAGCTGATGCTAACCTTGATAGGAATTCCAAACTTATGGCATTTTTTAAAAGTATGCAGTGAAAATATTTCCACCCGTGAATATCTTTACCACAAAATTCCAGAAAATTTTGTGTGGTCAAAAGGACATTGGAATATTTGCAAAAAAAATACCAAAAGCTTTGGACGGATCTACACTGTCAATCCAGCTGACATCGAAAGATATTACCTCCGAGTACTTCTTCTGTCTGTTAAAGGACCGCAGTTGTTTCGCGATTTACGCACAGGTCGATGGAACACTATGCAACTCATTTCAACAAGCTGCAGAAAAAATTACATTGAGTTATTAACAATGCCTAATGGAAAGAATGCTTGTGGGAGACTGCTAAACACAAAATGCCAGTGCAATTGAGATGGCTCTTTGCTATTATCTGCATTTTCTGTTCTCCTGCCAATATACCAGAGGTGTGGACAACATTTCTGGATGTACTTTCAGAAGACTTTCACAGGCAGCACATACTACCTAAAGCCTACAACCTCACACTGCGAGAATTGGAAATCTTTCTAAATGTCATGGAAAATCTTGCCAACAATTCAATTTGCAGACCCCTGTGGTGACCGTTGCAGAACTTACAACAGAAGCTTACAACGTAGAAGAAAAATGTACGAACGGCAAGACAGCTTATGAAAAGCTGAATGTAGAACAGAAGGCAATATTCGAGAAATTTTTGCATGCAGTAAGAAATAAAATTCCCAATTATTTCTTTATTGATGGACCAGGGGGCTCGAATAAAACATTTGTGTACTAAACATTGTGTTACATTTTACGAGGTGAAAACAAAGATTGTTTTACGTGTTGCATGGACAGATATTGCTGCCAATCTCCTACCAGGGGGACGCTCATCATGTTCAATTACCAAACTACCTGTACCCATCTTGAATACATTGGTCTCATCGATTTGCTCACTCACTAAGGATTCACACCTTCTTTGTGACTCAGATTTTCTCATTTGAGATGAGGTTTCAATGGTTTCAAAAGAAGCACCAAGGGTTGTCGATCGAGTTGGAAAGGACATCATGAATAATAATCTACCTTTCGGAGGCAAAATAATTCTATTTGCTAGAGATTTCCGTCAAGTGTTACCCGTTGTTAGACATGCCAGTAGAACAGCCATCGTTGAAAATCCAGTTAAATGATCTCCATTATGGTTTCATGTTATATTTCATAAGTTGACTCAATAAATGAGGGCATATGATGATGCTGTTTTCACTGAATGGTTACTTAAATTGGGTAACGGTGATTTAGAAGTTCAAACAGATTACTATAATGAAGCGATCAAAATTCCAAAACATTGTTATTGTAATTACGATTACGACTTATCATCACCATATTCAATGTCACAGCAATCAATGAACAAAATTTTTCAGATTTCGATTTTAAATCCAAAAAATGATGATTGTACAACAATTAATGAATATATCATTTCCAATTTGTTACCTGGAGAGTAAAAAGTTTACCTTAGTTCTGATTCTGTCCAACCTGAAGAAGCAAATAATGATCAGTTATACCCCATGGAATTTGTGAACTCTTTAAATCCGTCAGGTTTACCGCCTCATAAATTGCTTTTAAAGAAAAATGCTATTATCATGTTAACTAGAAATCTTAACCCTTAGGTGACTAGAAATCTTAACTTATGCGAGTTCATAATCACTGCTAAATTGGATAAAGGTTTCTCGGGTCTTCCAATTCGGGTGAGCAGGTGTCCATGGGGCCCAACGTTTCAGAGAACGACTTGTCCTCCATCATCAGGGAGGGGAGGTTTCAGTTTCCGAATGCCGTTTCCTCAATTTTGGCCGGTATATATACTCTCTCCTCCCGAGTCAAGTGCCACCTGATTGGCTGTGGCATCTGCGAGTTTTCCCGCCTTCCCTGACGTATTTAATGGTGGCCACGATTGGTTTCCAAGTGTTACTCAATTGGAAACCTGCATCTCTATTGATGTTTCTCGGCTGCATACGGATCTCGATTGCTTCCTTAACGAGGCGATCCCAATAACCATGAGTGCGGCTGATTATTTTGGTCTCCTCCCACCGTATGGCGTGGTCCTCACCAATGCTGTGCTCCGCTACGGCTGATTTCTGCGGTTGTACCAATCGGAAGTGTCTCTGATGTTCTTTCAGTCTTGTCTCGATGGTACACCCAGTTTCTCTGATGTACATTTTTCTGCACTCACAGGGAATTTGGTAGACCCTTGGCATCTTCAAGCCGACCGGATCTTTTGCCTTAACTAGCAGAGCCTTCAGCTTTGGCGGTGGTAAATGTATTGTTTGGATGCTAAAGCGTTGAAGAATACTGTCGAGTATCGAGACCGAAGTTCCGAAGGACCAAGTGATCACTTACACTAGCGCATAATAAGAGAGAGAGAAGAGATTAAGTGATCACTAATTTAATGCGACACAAATGAAATATAACAAGTACAAATATAACACTTTCACTGCGACACATCTAGAGAGTACTTAAGTTTCTGCTACACGTTGAGGGCTCCTGAGCAGGGAAGGCCGGCCGGCGGGGGGAGGGCGGATTTGCGACACACGCATACCCTGTTCCGGGAGCACTTGAACCTAATATGGGTTGCATCCGAGTCACTCACGAGTTATCACCGACTGACTGACTGCTCAGTCGAACAAGTTCCTTTTTTGAATCACCAAAAAAAGGCGCCCTCCTGTGGCAATCTTACGGTACGCGTAACAAAAACGAAACGAAAAGAACGAAACATACCGGCCCCCTTGGTCCCCTGGGACCAATAAACAATAAGATGAAGGTGAAGGAACTAATTGAGGGGAATGGGAAAGACCTTGGTTGCAGGACGGGTAAGGGTACCTCCTTGTGTGCGTAGGTGGACAACTCTGACGACACCATCTTTCCCTGGCGATGTAGCATCTATCCGGGCAAGAGTCCAGCAGAGGGGTGGAGTTTGAGGGTTGTGGATGAGCACCAAATCGCCGATCTTCAAATTCCTGCCTCTTTCGGTCCACTTGGAGCGCTGCTGGAGGGTATGCAAATATTCCAAATGCCAGCGTCTCCAGAAATGTTGGGAGAGGGATTGTACCATTTGCCATCGGGTGAGTCTGTTTAAAGGAATGTCCGAAAACTGTTCTTCCGGTACGGCCAAAAGAGAGCTTCCAACTAGAAAATGTGCTGGAGTGAGGGCTGAGACCTCGCGGGGATCTGTCGAAAGCGGTGTTAGAGGGCGTGAATTCAACATTGCCTCCACCTTTGTGGTAAGGGTGATGAATTCTTCCAGCGTGAGTATTTGTTTCCCAATTACTCTCGTAAGGTGATATTTCGCACTTTTGATGGCACTTTCCCGAATACCACCTTGATGGGGAGCTGCCGGTGGGAGAAAATGGAAGTTTATTTGGTTCTCTGGTGAGAAATTAATCATTTTATCCTGAAAATCTTGTGATTTAAGAAATTTCTTCACCACTGCAGCTAATTTAGCAGAGGCGCCCTTAAAGTTAGTCCCGCAATCTGAATATAAATCCGTACAAAGACCTCTCCTGGAGACAAAGCGGGTAAGGGTTGCAATGAAGGCATCAGAGGATAGGTCAGTCACCACTTCGAGATGGACAGCCTTAGTGGAGAGACACACAAATATGCATAAATATGCTTTGATAAACTGAACTCGTTTGAGGTGATGGAGCTTTATCTGGAACGGACCTCCATAGTCCATTCCACTTTTTAGAAATGGGCGTGCGGGGCTGACTCTAGGCTCTGGTAAATTTCCCATTAAGGGCGGCGTATTTGTGGGCTTGCATCGGTAACACCGCAAACATTTGAAAATTCTGCTACGTATTACCGAGCGAGCTGATAGAATCCAATACTGCTTACATAAAATAGATTGTAGAAGCTGAGGTCCTGCATGCAAATAAGTTACATGATAATAATCAATGAGTAGGTTCACGATATGGTGTGATTTCGGTAAAATTATGGGATACTTTGCATCGTAGTCCAAATGTGAATGATACAATCTTCCTCCCGCTCTGAGCAATCCATCTGTATCTAGAAATGGGGAGAGGCGACGGATCCTCAGGCTACAAGGTTGATTGTGATGAAGCTGAGTTAGGTCTTCCTTGAAGCAAGAAGTTTGTACAATTTTACAAATCGTGATTGCAGCTCTTTTCAGCTCTGAAGACGTTATTAATCCCTTTAATTTACTCATCGAGCGAGAATTGTGGCAAAATCGCATGATATAAGCTAGGATGCGGAGCAATTTTGTCCATGATGAAAATCTCGTGAGTAAGTTCCATTCATGTGACTTTACACTTACAAGTACATTAAGAGGAGATGGCAGAATTTCAGGTAAGAATTCATCTTCGATTCGAACGAAATGAGAGATAGGTTGTCCATCAGCGGTTGATGCAAGCCATTTCGGTCCCTTCCACCAGAGGTTGGTTGCAATAAGCTGAGAAGGGAAAAGTCCTCTATAGGCACAATCAGCTGGGTTTTCCTTTGAAGAAATGTGATTCCAGGATTGCGACGGAGTCCATTCTTGGATTTGGCTAACGCGATTTGCAACATACGTTTTCAAACGATAGGGTGGTGTCTGAATCCAACTTAGAACAATAGTAGAGTCACAATATGCATATACACTTTCTATAGTCATGTGGGGAGAAAGTTTTAAAGCGCAATGATGTAACAATTTCGCTAAGAGATGAGATCCGCATAGCTCCAAACGCGGCAAGGATATGCGTTTTAGTGGGGAAACACGAGTTTTAGCGACCAGAATGGATATTTTTGTTGATTGGTTGTTGATTACACTTCGGACATAAACAACCGCACTATATCCTTGTTGCGAGGCATCGGAAAATCCATGTAATTGAATGGAAGTTGAATTCGCAAGGAGTAGATGACGATGCAAATTTATGTTGGCTAGGAGTGGTAGTTCCCTTAAGAAGTCATTCCATTTCTTTGAGATTTCTGTTGGTAACTGAGCATCCCAAGTTAATCCAAGAGTCCAAAGCAATTGCATTAGAGATTTCGCCCAAAAAACAACAGGGGCTATCCAGCCACAAGGATCATAAATTTTTGCGATCGCTGACAAAACCGACCTCTTTGTAAGTAGCGAATCTTCGATTTTGATTCTGTAGGAGAAGGCATCGGACAATGGGTCCCATTGTATTCCTAATATTCCACATAATTGGTTTTCACTTGAATTGAATGGAATGGGCAGTTGGTCTTGAGAAGAAATATGTTCTAACAAAACCGTTGAGTTACTCGACCATTTATGAAGTTCAAAACCTCCGAGGCGAAGCAGATGCATCAATTCATCTTTGAGGGCAGATGCTTCTTCGATGGTATCAGCACCGCTTATTATGTCGTCTACAAACGTCTGGTTCCGGAGGACATCCGCTGCATGAGGGAATTTCTCTTCTTCATCCCGGGCTAATTGCTGTAAGGTTCTGATGGCTAGGAAGGGTGAGCTCGTCATGCCGTAGGTCACAGTTGTCAGTTTATATTGACAAAGAGGTTCCGAGCTTTGTGGTCTCCAATAAATTAATTGGTAGGGCTGGTCGTCTTCATGTAGTATTATGTTGCGAAACATTTGGCTGATGTCGCAAGAAAAGACGATAGCATGTCGTCTAAAATGCAACAATACATCAAAAATACTGTTCTGTAACTTGGGTCCTGAAAGTAAGATGTCATTCAGGGAAACATTATTTGAAGTACGAGCACTAGCATCAAAGACAACTCGTAGTCTCTTGATAGAGCCTTGTTGTTTAAAAATCCCATGATGAGGAAGAAAGTAATGTGGTGAACCAATGGAGTTGGATGAACACTGAGTCATGTGTCCTGAATCTAGATAATCTCGCATGAAATCCGTGTACAGGTTTTTAAATTCCGGCTGTGACGAGAATCTCTTCTCTAGAGAGGAAAAACGTCTTTTCGCCATGTCAGACGATTCTCCGAGAGGGGGGTGGTTCCTTTTAAAAGGAAGTCGCACGACGTATCTTCCTGAGGAGTTACGTTTAAAAGTAGACACAAAGTTTTCTTCCGCATATAATTCTTCTGGTGAGCGAGAGGAGTAAGGTGGTTCCTCAACTTGCCAAAACTGTTGAATCGCTGAATGGAGATCCAGATCACTGGTAGTCAGTAGTACTACATCCTCATCCAGATCTCTCGAGTTTGATGTAAGACGACATGATCCCATCAGGACAAATCCAAATATAGTTTCAAAGGCGACAGGCATATCAGGACCAAGGGATAAGCGTTGTCCTGTTATTGCATGCGCAAAGAGATCAGCTCCAATTAACATGTCCACCGGGGAAGGAACATCAAATGTGGGATCTGCTAAAATCAATGAGTGTACTTTCTTCTTGACCTCTGACGAAATTGTTGAGCGTGGTAAATTCGAACATATTTTTTCAACAATTTGCACAGGATAAGATCGGACTAATGAATCTCCATTTAGCGCATCGACATTCAAGTGAGTGATTCCTCTTGTTTGCACGTACGCTTGTGATAACCCACTAATTTGGTTTTGGGTCCTGTTGCGCCGTACCATTAAAAGCTGTGCGCAGTGTTCGGATATACAGCTTGTTTGGGCTGCGGAGTCCAGTATTCCCCGCACTACGCAATAATTGCCTTGAGGGGTTGAGAGTTTTACTAGTGTTGTAGCGAGAAGTACTGACGTTGTCGATTGGGCAGCTGAAAATCCAACAAATGTGGTGGATTGCGCATTTTGTGATGATGGACTGGATAATGGCGATGGTTTATTAATCTTCAGCGACGAACTTGAAAGTTCAGTTTTATTTACTTTAAGAGACGCATCGATATGTAGCAAGGAGTGGTGCCGTTTGCCACATACTCTGCATACTCGCGTAGATTTACAAGAACTTAACGAGTGAGAATCACCTAAACAATTATAGCACCAGCCTTTAGAACGGGCAGATGCACGGCGTTCCTCGGGTGATAATCTGGAAAATGAATCACAACTATACACGTTGTGATCAGAGCTACTGCAGAATTTGCATGTTCCTTTGGCTAACGAGAGAAGCGTGACCTTGGTGTTACGTGAAGATGTGCTACTTTGTGACGACTGTACACAATGACGTCCAATAGATGCAGCCTCCAAATGAGAACATTCTTTCTCTAAGAATTCAATCAGGTCCCTGATTGAAGGTATTTCACTTTCCGTACTCTTCACGTCCTCAAAGCGTCTTCTAGTTTCCGAATTCAGCTTTCGTAGAAGGAGTGTCAGTAGAAGTAGACCTTCATTAGTGATATCATGTTCTAGGGCAATTAGCGCTTGCGTATTTTCACGGAAAATGTCCAAAAAGTTTCGGATGCTCTTCAATGAAGCGTTTACATTAGGTAAGTCAATAACATTGCTGACATGATGGCTCACCAAACACCTAATATTATTATATCTTTTATAAAGCAAGTCCCAGGCAATTTTATAATTGTTGGCGGAGATGGGCAACCCCTTAACGACATTTAGAGCTTCGCCTCGAAGTGAGGAAAGAAGATACTGAAATTTTTCAATTTCAGAGAGACATTCATTCTGATTAATCGTTTTTCCGAATAAATTAGAAAAATAAATCCAACCACTAAGATCTCCAGCAAAGTGAGGCAAATCGAATTTAGGTAATCTCACTGACGTAATAGGCAACGGCGAGGCGGGTAGAGGGGCAGCATGGGTTTGGACATCTGCCTTTTCTTCTGATCTTAGTAACGTTCTAATTGTTGCCTTCACGTCACCATAAATATCCGAAATTTCGTCCGAATAGATTCCGACGGCCTGATCGTTGATCTCGGAGGTTTCGTCGCCAGCATATAACCTTTCAACAAGGTTTTGGAAATTTGGGTGCTTTTGTTCTACTTCCTCTAGGTAGGACAGTAATTTTTCCCTCTTGTGGTCGGGAAGTCGAACATCAGGAGGAGGTAGGATTTGTTCAACATAGTCCTTTATTTTAGCAAATCTACTTCTTATTAAGTCTGCTTGGCGAGAAAAGGCTAGATAACGCATTACGACAGCTGTTTAAGCTTAAGAAGACGAAAAGTAAGCGACAGCTATTGGGGGAGGTAATGAGCGAGCGAGTGAAGAGCAGCAGTCGACCTTGGAGATTACCAGCTGGAGAAGCGGACGGCGAGCGACGACGACGTACGCAAGAGGAGGGGGAGTGGTATGAGAGAGGATCAGGGCTTTGGGAAAAATCAAATGAGCTATGAGTTTTCCGACGCGAAAGAATTTACCCCGACTAACCGCCACAGGAGTACGCGTACATTTACAATATATTGCACAGGACATAAGTCGACATAACAAAATGATTAGAGCACTATAGAAAACGACAAAATACAATAGCAAGCACGGAAAACAACATACTAAAATGCGGTAAATGTGAACAATAGTGAGGAGAAGTGACACTGTAAATCTAAAGCTAAAGTTCAATGAAATATTTAGTTGGATACGTGTATAGAATACCAACAAATACATCCGGCCCGAAGGACCAAAATTATGTCGAGTATCGAGACCGAAGTTCCGAA
The DNA here is from genome assembly GCA_963169105.1 of Ceriagrion tenellum. Classification (NCBI taxonomy): domain Eukaryota; kingdom Metazoa; phylum Arthropoda; class Insecta; order Odonata; family Coenagrionidae; genus Ceriagrion; species Ceriagrion tenellum. Next base: position 24,505,626 of record OY720645.1, on the reverse strand, counting down.
GGACCAAGTGATCACTTACACTAGCGCATAATAAGAGAGAGAGAAGAGATTAAGTGATCACTAATTTAATGCGACACAAATGAAATATAACAAGTACAAATATAACACTTTCACTGCGACACATCTAGAGAGTACTTAAGTTTCTGCTACACGTTGAGGGCTCCTGAGCAGGGAAGGCCGGCCGGCGGGGGGAGGGCGGATTTGCGACACACGCATACCCTGTTCCGGGAGCACTTGAACCTAATATGGGTTGCATCCGAGTCACTCACGAGTTATCACCGACTGACTGACTGCTCAGTCGAACAAGTTCCTTTTTTGAATCACCAAAAAAAGGCGCCCTCCTGTGGCAATCTTACGGTACGCGTAACAAAAACGAAACGAAAAGAACGAAACAAATACGTTGAATCTTCCCCAATATAGTTGACACACATGGTAGGAAGGCTTTAGCCACTGGTTCCTCCGGATCCTTCTCCTTTCCTGCTCACCCGGTGGAAGACCCGAGAAACCTTAATCCATCAGATATGCCGGGAAAATCTGAGATCCTTCATCACTGCTAAATTCATTAACTCCGATAAAACTGTACTCATACCCTGCATTAACCTCACACCTTCTGATCCAACCATGCCTTTCCAAATGACGAGAAAACAATTCCCAATAAAGGTAGCCTTTGCTATGACCATTAATAACGTACAAGGTCAAGGATACTTCAAAGAGCAGGATTGTATTTACCAGAACCTGTTTTTTCCCATGGACAATTATATGTGGCTATTTCACGAGTGCGCAAATTTAGTGATATTTATGTTTGTGTTAAAGATACAAATGGTCAAAGCGTCAACGATGATCACATTATAACTACTAACATTGTCTTCAAAGAAGTTTTATAAATAAACTACAACAGAAAAAATATTGTGATATAACACGCTGTAATGGTCCTCCAAAAGTTAAAAAAAATTCAGTTCTCTCAAGCCAATATGTACACATAGATAAAGACTTTTTACAGTAAGACTGATATATTTATTACTACTCTGCTATAAAAAAATAAAATATCTTTCATTAATTAATATTTGCATTTACTTATTTCCTCATTATAATTTACAAATCGCTGTTTAATTACGACACTGTGTGAAATATTCGCACGGGTCAGCTAGTAAACCTTATTTAGTCTATTTTCTATCATTTCTAGATTTGTTTGTGCATACGTACGGGATACTTCGCTTAATCGGGGCATCTGCTTAATTTGGGCGAAGAGCTCCAGTCTTGATGTGTCCCAATTAGCTGGAACCTACTGTATAAGGTCTTGATTAGGTCTGCCAAGGACTAGTACAAGGCTTTGGTTTGGTATATCCGAGTGACACATCTGCCTGGTGAAATAGTCGCGTGACTTGTTGGCTTGTTGCTCTGAGAAACATACCCCAGGTTGTAGTTCTGTGACTCCCAGGTGGTTTAGGGAAACTTCCAAATAGCTATTGGTTGATTGTGTGTGGAAACGACCAAAAACATCCCTTACCTCTCCAGTTTTGGCCATATTTGCTGGGCATGATCCATATTACCTCACTATTGACGATGCCCAATTGTTTTGTGAAATGTGTAATAACAACTATGTATATCCTGAATATAACTCTGTGACGCAGTCACGGAAAAAGTGATGCCAAACTGTTAGAATTTTCTGCTGATTAGCATGATCATTCCAGTCATGATCACACCCTTAAGATAAATGCAATTTATCATTATCTACAGTTCATTTCATGATGTTATGTGTCTCTATCAGCTACAGCAGTATCGTGTTAATGGCTGTTTTAAACTGCAGAAAATCTTGTTGATGCAAGAAGAGGGAATCTCCTGCCTAAATGTATGGATTAACATGTTTTCCTGTATTATAATTTATAATTTGATAAAAACATTACAGATTTTAAGAACTGAAAGGAAGTTAATTTTTAATAATATTTCATGCATGAAAACAACTCTTGTTATCTAGTAATCAAGTCTCCAAGCGGTTCATTGCACATCCCTCATCTTGGCTACTTATGAAACTCCATGCCATAAACTATGAAACCAATAAATTTATTGAGTGTTTATGCAAAACTTATTGAATGGTTGCCATGGCTCCCGTAATGTGTCCCGTAACTTAGTAGCATGGACGTGTGTCATTCCTGCAATTGGCCATGAGGGAAATATTTTTTTTAGAATGAATAAGATGTTTATTGCTCAAGCAAAATATATTGAAGAAAAACCAAGGATAGAATGAATTTCTGAGTGCACAGAATGAAATATGACATATCTAACAATAATCTGATGTGTAATAGGTGTTAAAAAGTAATAACTTGATATAGCTTACATGCTACATGTGTACTGAGAGGTCATTCAAGATGTCTGTTGTAACCAGTTGTAACAAGAATTCTTCAATGGCAAGTGAATTGAAATTTGGCAATTTTTTTATCACTCTGAATGCAAGTGATAATTTCCAATTCTGCACTTGTTTACTCGACACCTTACTTAATAATTGGGCTTCAAATGATGGATTCAGTTGTTTGCTATCGATATTTTCAGTCCATGTTGGTAAACTCTTCGAGTCAGCTCGCTTTGAGTTTTCATATTGGTAAGAGTTCTGATCGATCAATTGATTACTAAACGTAGTGATAAAATCTCTTATCGAATGCAGCACCAGCAATACTTTTCTGCATTTCTTGTGCTAAGTGTGCTTTTGTTAGTTCATTCTTTCTGTGACACATTCTAGTTATTTGGTGGCACATCCTTTGAGAACCCCTGGAATGTGCTGCTCTTCCTCGAATTCCAAGCTTGGGCTGATAGCTCTCAGTGGACTCTTTTCTCCTGTGTTCTTGGAATCAAGAATGACATTTCTCTTTCTTTATGTCTCCTGCAGGTATTAGATAGTGATGGACAAGTTGGAAACTCTTGAAGCTGCATCTCCCAGACTTGTTCTGTTAATCCAGCAATCCGCTGATCATGAGGGAGGAACCACTGCTCAGGAAGAAGCCATCGTCTTCATGCCATTGATATAACCTTGTGTCCTAGTGAGGCTGTCCTGGGTCATGAAGTTATTTTTAAGTCTCCATTCGTGGTCCTCCTGTGAGTGATAAAAGGTGTATGCAAAATATGTTTGGGGCCTCGCTTGTTCTAACTTTATCGCAGCCCATTCTTGTAGATTTCCATTCGAAGGTTTTGAAGCAACGTGCTAATTGGAACATAACAGTAAACGTCAGAGCTCACAAGCCATTAGGGGAATGGTCTGAGTTTTTCAATCTAGGTGATAAAGTATTGCAACGTTTGGAACACCGCAGAAAGCTTAAGCCCACAAGAGCAATGTTTGACTGTAACTATGTGCTCTGGGAAAACCTTTTGGTTACCTGCAGCTTGGTAGAATTCTCACTGGTACATGAAAGTCATGACTATGTTTTGAGTGTAGTCTTGGACTATGTTCAACATGAGTATGTAAATAAAAACAAACTTATTTCTACAGAGTTATTTCACATGTTCACTGCGGTGTGGTCCACCGGTGGGTCACACAAATCCAACAAGCGACCCTGCCGTTAAATTCATTGAATTATCATAACTTGCGTGGAGTATTGTGAGAGCAGTGATGAAGAAGGACTGGTGGGCCATTCTGCCCATGCAAAGGCTGAGTGTGACCCACCAGTGGGCCCCGCAGTGAACATGTTATAACTTAAAGATACCAGTGTTTGATGCCTTTGCTAAATGTTTTGCATAGGGAACGCAAGCACTAGCAAGTTTCCCACCAAAAGTATGGTATTTGTCAAGATATATTCTCCCCTCTGAGTATAAACCTTGCTTTTCGTCTCTAATTTTGGAACAATTCAAATTTCTTGATGAGATCATGAGCCATCCTTATTATTTTTTGGGAGTAATGTGTTATGTTATTAATTGCCATATTATGATTGTCTGTCCATGAGAAATTGGTCGCAGAAAGAGTTTTTCCTTTACAAGAGCGAGGCTTTAATATGAAGTGCACAGACTGCTCTGAGGTTAAAGTGATATGAATGAGTGTTTCTAGCAAATAAATACCTATACTGTTGATTATTGGATATATTTATATAAAAGAGAGAATATTTTGAAGAAAAATGGATTTTTTGAAATGTTTATACCTTGTGTGTGAACCACAGCCGTTGAAATTTTGTTATAAATTTGTGAAAATTAAATGAAGGTGTTAACAGAGATGAGAGCTCAGGTCCTTGTGACACGAATGTGCCTGTAGGTGAGTGTTAAGCATCTGAAAACACAGAAAAAACACAATTGTGGACTGATTTTGGTGGTGACCATCTTATTGAGCAAAAGATAGGTTTAGGAATTCATGTAAGCTGATTGAAAACTAAATTTTGCTCAAGAATGTGGTCAGCCCACCACAACTACGTGAAAAATGTATCCTTTTTCCAGTGGTTTTTTTCTATAACTATTTCACTTGTTGGCCTATGAGCTTTTAACGTGTTGTGTATAAGGAAATGTCTACCATTTGGCCTGAAATGAAGTAATACCTTGATGGAATGGGGAACAGAATGGTGGACTTGATTTAACCAATTAGATTACATACTTGGCTTTCCTTTTTTTGTGCGTAGGCTGTACAGCCAAGCATGTTCGCAATGACGTGCGTGTGCTTCCCTGATAGACCTACTTTGGATATGACTGGGTTTGTGATATTATTGGTAGAATGATATGCAATGGAATTTCTGGCTATACTATTTTCTTAATCTTCAGGGCATGGAGATTCTTTAAAATTGCAGCCTGAGAGTTTGTTTTTAATGCAAAAATTCTGGATAATTTCACTCTGGAAGGATGTTTGGCAACCCTGTCTATCTTGTAAGTTGTTTCTTAACTCTGGCACTGATTTTTTCTGGGATAAAGGTACGTGTTCATATCACATTGGAGTCTAATGTCTCAACCTTTTAATTTTTAACTGTCCACAAATACATTTAACATTGTTTCTACCCAGATTTTTTGGAAATTTTACCCAACTTTAGCTGAATCTGTTTTACCATTCAAGCCCTTAACCTTTATGACAGTACTCTTAAAATTTAATGCTGAAGATAGTTTAACCAGCCCCAGCCTCTCTGGAAAACTTTTTTCTCCTTCCCCATTCTTTTCTCCATTGTTTTAACTGTATGTATGTACAACTACGGTAAAACTTTGATATATAGAATATTTTGGGACCAGGAAATGATATATTTTATTATCAAGATTTTGATATTATGAGGTCCCCTAACATGTTCATTCCTACTTCCTGGACCACAGGTTTCATATGTTGTAAAAAAGTATATGTTCTCACTAGGTTTGTTATATCAAGGTTTTACTGTTGTTTAAAATGCAGAAATGTTAGGGAATAGTGGGCATTTTGGTTGTCTAGTAGGTGTCAGGCTACTGTAGATTCTGCTGGCACATTGTTAAAAGGTTTATGCGTCAATCCTTTCGATTGATTATATTATTTTGTTTCTATGATAATAGTCGATGCATTTATCTGTATTGTGGAGAGCATTTTCCTAAGAGATATTTTTGTGTACCGATATTTGTTTGTTCACTACTGGTACCTATTGTGCTCATGTACACGCACCCATGTTTAATGTTTACGATTGTTGGTGAAAATTTATCTGAGAAAGTTATGAGAATAGAGACTGTATTTTTCAATCCAATTAAATATTTTTATGACCTTTGAATGTTTAAACTCCGCAAATATTTCCGGGGATTCGCTCAGTTTTGTCTCCTCCGACCACAGTGTCTTGTGTGAACTTGGCCCGGTTGAGCTGAGTGATGTTTTAAGTTTAATAAATCCCCTTAAATTTGCAATCTTTATAGTTTATGTTATTGTTGCTTGCATAATTGTTGGTCTGTTTCTTCCCTCCCTCTTCACGCGTGTTTCCAATAGCTGAATCTGTTCTTTTGATTGAAATAATTCTGTGGTAAACTTAAATTGTATTACTCTTTAAACACTCATGAGACCGGGGTCAACTGTATACCCACTTAGACCTCTATTCCAGACTGCTGGATCGATTATCGCATTCTACCATTTTCATCTGCACTTTTTGAGTAGTCCCTGGTGAAAATAAAATTTGCGGAAGATGTGAAAAAAGTGTGCAGAAAATGTTCAAGCTGGTCTTTGCACTCTTTCTGTACACATTTTTATGATTATTACCATGCGCAGTCTCTACACACTTCTTGCACTTTTTTCATGCACACCTCTTGCACGCTCTTGTCATTGTTTACCTATTGACACTCTTTATTCATTGCCACTATACGTCCTTACATGATAGTGAATAATGAAATTTTACTGTCAAAATTATGTTGATTATTGATAAACCACCCCTTATTTTCATTTGTAAGTTGGATTACAATTCTTGGTAAACCACATTTTTATCATTTATTTTCATAATAGTAATTATGTAGTTGTAGACATTCATTACCCTTTCCATTTCCTATTTGTATTATTTAATTTCATTAAATTTTTCATACCACACAGGCATTTTTTTCACACTTAGGGAATGCTTTTCTCACTTTTTGCGCATTTACGTGCACTCCATTCGCAGACTTTCTTCGCACTTTTTCCCACTTTATTCACACTTAAGGTGTTCCAAATCACACTTTTCTCACTGTTCTCATGCTTTTAGGTCATTTCATGCACCCTTTTTGCACACTTATGTCACTTCATTCAAATTTCTTGCACATTTTCCTACACACTATTCTCACACTTCATGCACATTTTATTTTCACCAGGGGTATGCGACTTATTTGGAGTGTTCTGATTTGTGTTAGGTATTGTTTATTGGTATAAAGTTATATGTAGAATGCAAAAAGTTTTGGTTTTTCAAAAAAGCAATATTTGGACTCAAAAACCTATTTCTTTTGATTTTGCTGAATTAAAAGTAGCCATACATTTTAAAACTTAAAAAAATATTATTCTAATGATATAGCGTAGAGCAATTACATTCGTATGAAGTATAAACACAAGTTCTTCACAATCTAGGCTTTAGAGACAAAGCTCTTGGTAGTGTTAGAGCTAAGAGGTACGTATAACTACCACTCTCCTGCACACTTTTTGCATCTCTTTCACAATGATCACACACATTATTGTTGCACCTTGAGCAGCTGTATTTTCTTTTGCTTTAGTTACAGAAACCCTGTTGGCTATGTTCTCAGACTAAACCGACTGTGGGAACAAGTCCTAGCAGCTGAACTTGAGGATCTACCATCCACGTAGGGCACGAATAATTCTTCTACAACTTTCTAGATGCAAGTGTGACATTGTGGAGCCATAAACAAGATGGCACAAAGTGCTTGCATTTCTCATTGCTATATCAAGCACATTATAAAAGACATGAATGTGCCAGTGGCAAGTCATCGCTGGGACACAGTATTCGCGACACATTGGATAAATAGAATCTAATCCTTTTTTTTCCATTGTAGATCTTTACTGTGTTGTCAAAGGTTGTGAAGTCCATAGTCACTGGTTTCTTTTTTTTGTGGTTTCTTCATTGGTATTTATCCTGTGTGCATGCTGCTACAGATCAAGATAATCTTCGTAGTTTTTCCTGGATGACAAGTCAAGGTAATGTTGTCATGTTGTGAAGAACAGTAGGGTCTTGGCCGTTGTTCAGAGAGGGAGGAATTTCCCTTCAGATTTTGCTGAGAATACCAGCAATACTTGTCTGTCTTGTTGCAAAATAATTAGCTCACGACAGATTATCCATTGTGACATTTTTACCCTCATCCTAAAAGGCTTTAGAAGGCATTGGATCACATTTTTCCCTACTTTCTACTCGGTATACCTCGCTCATCCTTACCAAAATATATGGAAAATCATTGAGCAAATACCTCTCCAAGCTATCTGTAGCCATTCAGTACTTCATGCCATTCTTTTTGGATTGGATATTTGGGGAGGTGACCAATGGCTAAGGACATTTGCGCCATAGGGGATAGATAAGGGAGGAGGGGTTGATAGAAACCCAGCATCGGCATTAGCCTGCTCTTAACGAAAGGCGCCAAGTGGACCACGACTTAACGTCTCATCCAACAGATGGAGTACTGTAATTGAAGTGCCCTCCACAAGACACGCAGGGATTGGGTTCCCTCTGAAATACATCTGCCTCTGCAGGGATTTGAACCCCTGGCTGCCCGTATGGTTGGCCAGTACTCTAGCCACCACACCAACCCAATCCCCATTCTTTTTGGGCAAATGCATTGGTTGAAGGGACACTTACACTTCAATGGGGATTATCTGCACTTCCAGCTGTAGTAGTAGACATTGATTAGGGCTGTAACGTCAGGGTATAGGTGAGAATTTGTGGGGATGCTGTATTGAAGATCGTTGATCATTATATAAAATAAGATAGGCCCAAGGGCCAATCCATGGGGAACACCATGTTGTAGAGTGAGGACAGAGGATTGCAATCTCATTTCGACGCATTGTTGATGCTGGCAAGATGAAATTGAAAAAGAGAAAATTTAACCCCTGAGATCCCAGAGTGTTCCAGAAGTGGATATTGGTAAACACAATCAAAAGCTGCAGAAGGGTCACTAAGGTGTTAAGAAGCATATAATCGGTCTTAATAAGAGTTGTAGGTGGTATTGGTGATATACTGAAGAGGAAATAATGGGATATTTCGGTACAGAAATTTGATCGCAGGGACTTGGTGGTACCCACACGACAGGTAATGATGCTTTCTTACAAAATAGAACTGAACAGAGAAGTCTCATCTGCATTGCACACATCCTCAATAGGTGGAAACAATTAGTATACATGTTCCAAATGTGTATTTTAATAGTGAGGGATTTTAAACCAGTGCTTAACCAAATTTCTCCAACCTTTGTCTCATATGGCACACCAGTATCGAATTGAGAGTGGTCATCCAATCCCCCCCACAGCTTGAGCACTCTCATGAGTACTTTTGCCACTAATATGTAGAGAAATTCCTCTTCTTCCTGTAAATCGCTTAACAGTCATTATCAATAGCATTAAAATCTTCTTTGTTCATCTGTCAGGCAAACTCTTTAGCTTTTGCTTATAGAATTGAGTCGCTGATGGGAACTTCAATACTACGTTGCTGGGTGAACCATTGGAATAATACTGATTCTAATGAAATGTTTACAGCTGTTCACAGTTTCTTACAGCTCCCCGGGGCATTTCCAAGTTTAAAGGCAGCAGATATTTTGCCTTTGTTTTCTAAAATAGTTAACAGGGTGGACGATGCTAAACCATGCTTTCACCCCATTTCTGTTTTATTGGCATTTTTTTGTTCACATTCCTGCATGGTTCCATGTGTCATAGCCAAATGCAATGACTTTATTTTCCATTCTAACACCTGTTATAAAAAACAGTAACCATCAGGAAGTATATCAGGATCTAGTATACTTAAATAACTGTTGCAAAGCCTTTCTGGCCACATTATCAGCTGTAATGGAGTGCAGCAACACCACTTGCTGCCTTAATTCTTCCCTCGAAGATCCAGGAGGCACTACCATGTAATATAAGAGCTCATACAAAAAACTTAGGCCGTCTTCTGCTCAAGTTTGTTTTTCAATTCCGGGGGTAAGGTTGTCATTGAATTACTGAAACTGACTGACGGCACCGAAATTATGTGCACTTGAGTATGGGAACATAAGAAAAAAATGAGTAGACTTAGATAAAAACTAATGACATCTTAATTTTTCTTATTTGATTCTGCGTTTTCTTATTTAATGGTTAACTTACATTTTAAAAATGCATTTTAATATTTTTTACTGCGGATGTATTGTAAGAAGCACCAGTGTTTTACTAAAGTTTGAGTAAAGCTTCGACTTTGATAATACGTAACTCAAACAAAAGTACCGTTATGACAATGATATTTCAGTTTACCGTCTATAAATATGTTTGCTATTCATGTTATAAGTTTAAGCATTGTATCTGTAACAGGAAAAAGGATGTTATTAATTTTTCCAAATGATTGCAATTAAAAACTTGTACGATTTCATTCTTCGTTGTGTTGCAATCTGTATGCCTTGAGCAGTTCCAATATTTAATTGTCTGATATATCAATAAGCATGTTTAATTTAAATGGAATGTTATGTACTCTGAAGTGAGTGGTCCTGTTAGCTGAACTGCCTCGTCAGAGAGGTGCAGTGTTGCTTCATACAGTGGTTGTCTTATTTTCCTGTGAATAACCCTGTACAAGAAAACACTGCTGATAACTATGAGGGTAGTTCGAGGCAAATATTATTTCACCCAGAAACCAATGAATTCGGTCGCATTTTAGAGAAAAATATTAATATTTTTTACTAAGGGTGTAACACAAAAAGCACTGGTTTTTGACAGTGTATGAGGTAAGTTCAAACTTTGATATTTCATAACTAAAACACAAGTACTCTCATGAATAAAGAATTTCAGTCAATGGTAGATAAATGTGTTTGCTACACATGTTATAAGTTTCAGCATTGTATCTTTAACTAGGAAACTGTTGATTTTCATTTTGTAAAATGATTGCATTTCAAAACTGGGGGCATCATACGATTTTGTTTTTGATCACGTGGCAATCTCTATGCCTAGAACATTCCGATATTTCATTGTCTAATATATCAATAAGCATGTTTAATTTAAATCTATTGGTCAAATAAGAAAATTTATGATGTGATTACTTATTCTGTACGTCTTCTCGTTACTTTTTTATTTGTTCCCAAACTTGAGTGCCCATAATTTCGGCACTGACAGTAGTATACCTGTCCTAGTCACACAGGTGACCAATGACAGGGTACAGGTTGTGTACCCTGGACGACGATCACGGCAGAATGGACTGGTTTTCAGTCCAGCAGAAACGGGCACTTGTAATAACGAACAAACTCTGTATAAATTTAACATTGTGACCAATAATTGCCAATTAACCACATGCTTTGCTCACCTTCTTGCTGTAAGCCATTATAATGGCCTTCTACTGTGTTTATACAATAATAATATAATTTTTTCTGTCCAGAGATTTGTTATTTTTACAAATATAACATGTGATGCGATCCTGTTGAAGTTGAGGATTCTGCATTCCATTGAAAGACCAAATGAATTCTTCTTAGATCCCACTTTTCTTAGAAAATCAAGAAAGGAAGAAAATTAGACTCATTTGTGCAAATGTGGCACACCATTTTTCCAACAACATAAATATGGTGAAAAAACAGACATGACTCAAGCATTTGCTTACTAATGGTAAGACTCGACACTCACTAACTAGATTCAAGTTTTTTGTTTTAGGTCAACTCAACTCCAAGTCGCTCCCTCACCCCCATTATATTTATCGAGTACAACTGAAAGCATAAAGTAAGAATCAAAATCCAATAATGCAGGAATTATTTCAACTTCCCTCACAGTATATTATAGATGGGCTCTTGAACAAATTTATAATTTGAAACTATTTGCAAGTATGGTTGTCAATATTTGTGCCATGAATATATATTATGGATTTGGATGTTTGGCATTGTTGCCTAGGCTATGTGTTGCCTAAATTTCCACTTTAGTTCACCCAGTCCTTGGCGCCACTTCGATTGGAGTCTTTTCTGTTGTCATTATAAATAGACGTAGTTAATTGTTGCTAGCATGAGACTGTGGTGAATATTCAATAACGATCGAGGAGATATGAATAACTCGATGCTTTGAATAATATCTTGCTATTTTTGCGATCTAAAAGTTAATTTGTAAATGCTAGAGGAAATATATATTACTGAAAATATGGAAGAGGTTTATGAAACGTCCATCGTGTGCCGACAACCATGTTTGCCAGACTCTGATTCTAATTTGAATGCATTAAGCCCGTTTGGCTTAAATAAAGAATTTAGAATGCCTTGTTTAAAATGAACTTGCTTCGTACCATGCTGCAAAACAGGGTATGCATCTGCGAGAACCCAAAATAAGAGACATGGATTGAAAAATAAGAATCAAGGCAGCGGTAAGTGCATTCCTTTTTACTTTCACTGTGATGATGGCCATTGGGAATACTCATGAGGTCACCTTGCATTATTGATAAATTTCCGAAGAGATATTAACGAAGTGCTAAGAAGTTAATCGTGCATTTGTGTAATTAAATTTGGAGAGGAATTGAATATATCTGTAGACCGGACGATATTAAAAAAGTGTGTAATTACATCCCACGTGTAGTACTAATTTTTTATCCACTACATTATGATTAATTGTAAGTAAAAACCAATTCATCTAAATAATAATTTGGGAAATTTGAAATTCATGGCAAAACCAGTAAGATGTGTTTATTTACAATCTGTCGACTGTATTTACATTTGAACTTCCGTCTTTCATCACTAGGCGGCACCACTTTCCAAAAAGTTATTTGTTTACGGAATTCTAGACAACAGTTTTGGGCAACGAGATCCCAATCCATAATATATATTCATGATCTGTGCATACATTAATTAAATAAGCAATAAATAATTTGTGGGTGGGTATCTCCACTGTAGTAAGATTAATTATTCCAGGAAATCATACATTTATTTATTTACGATATTCTGAATTGCTGGTGACAGAGAAATAGTAGTGTACATAGTTTAACATATATATGATTCATTAATGATTGTACCACCTATCTCATGAAAAAAATTAATAAAAAGAGGTTGAGAGGAGAAATTTATTATACTTGTTACAAAAACATTTTTCAGGATCTCCTCAAATGCATATGCAGAATTTTGGACAAATAGCCTGTCATCTGATATCGTTCAAATTATAGGTACTTCATAGTAAATGCCGCTAAATGGCACATTCCTTTCCATATATATGTTCATAAACTAACATCATATTAAGAACTAGTTGGCTTAAAGCATTCAAATTCCTGAGTGAAACATACTGATTTATCTTTTTCTCTAGAGCATGTCTCTCCATCACAAAAATTGTGCCACTAGAGTACCGAGCATGTTCATGGAGATTAAAAAAACTGTGGACATTTAAATTCCATGACAAAAAGAGTATTTCCTGATTCCCGTTTGCTCTGCAGCATAAAAAGCTCCACTGCAGGGACCAACAGTCATCCATTTGTCATGGAATTCCTGAGACTGCTTAACAGCTTATGTCTGTGGCATTTACACAAGCAATGCACAAAAGCCATGAATTCATACCACTGGTACAGCAAGCAGGTAAGCCTCTTTTCAAATTTGACCTTACCAGCATTTTGCAGTCATTAATTTATTCACAACACTAAAATTGTGATGTCACTTTCTGAATTTGGGGAAAATTATGCATGGCAAGTATGCTCTCATGTGAATTGGAACAGTAGTCTTTACCACATGTCTTGCGTGTAGATTGCTAATACCAATGGTGTGTGCTCTTTCATTTTTTCTATCGGAGTTTGGCCACATCATTGTTTTTCTGAAAATGTTTCCCCTCCTATCTGGGAGGCATCTTTTTGGCCAGGTTTATATAGTAGGACTGATAGTACTATAATCAGGACGAAGGTCTGGTCATGGGATCTCCCCTCTCCTCTGTTGTTGTTGCCCATATATTCAAGGAGGAATTCAAGCAGAAGACCATGCTGAGGTATCTGAAGAAACCTTGTGATTTGACCTCACGGAAGAGACGAACTTGTTCCTGAACCAACTCAACTCCCAACACCCATCCATAAAGTTTACAATGGAGATCAAAGAGCAGGGACAACTTCCATTCCTGAATGTTTTGGTCAGCAGGGAAAACAATGGGAAATTGGCACATGCAGTCTATAAAACAAAAACATACAGACTGATACTTAAATGCAGATTCTCACCACAATCCTGCACAAAAAATATCATTAATTGACACTTCGCTGCATGGGGCCTACAGCACGGCTGACAACAATTCACTCCCAGTTGAGACAATAAAACTGACTGAGACACTAGAGAAGAATGGCTACTCCAAAATGATTCGCCACCAGCTTAGAGTACAGGAGGAAAACTGAAACTGTACCATCAAACGACCTAGAGAAGAGACCCTCAGCCTATGCCGCCACCCCTTGCATCGCAGAGACATCAGAAACGACAGGCAGAATTTTGAAAAAACACAACGTAGTGACCAGGTTCTCCACCACCAAGAAAATCGCCAACATAATGCCCAATTCAAAACAGCGGATTCCCAGTACCATGACGGAGGAAGTTTACGAGATAAACTGTACTTGTGAGAAATCCTACGTGAGCCAGACTGGGAGGGCAATTGCTTGTAGAGCGAAGGAACGCCAAAAGATGACAGAAAAGAACCAGCTCCACCTCTCAGCTGTCCCTGAGCATGCATGGGTCTGGACCTAGCCACTCATTCTGCTTCAAAAAAACCGAAGTCTTGAGCGTAGAAAATTGATAATTCCCACGATTAATCAGTGATGCTATCGAAATCACAAAATGCCCAAACAGCATGAACAGGGAAGACGGCCACCGCTTGGTGACTATGTGGAAGACAGTGCTAGCACAAACTGGAGAGAACAATGAAAAATGGCGCAAAAAGACGACTATACCTGGATTTCACATTCTTTAAATGTAGCAACAATCAAAAGAATCCATAGATACAATTGTATAATGCTTGTGTTTAACATTCCTAAAGGTAACATAAACTGCACAAGTCTGAGGGAATTGTTTGTTGACTGCCACTTGTCGTATAATCTACGTGCCCTTAGACTTCTTCTTGAGAATAACTCAGCAACTAATTATGAATATTGTAATCCAGACTCAAACAGACTTTGCAGGTTGTGGAATACCTTGCCTACTTATGCAGGATGTATCTACCATTTCTCTCTTTCAATTTAAGCAGAAAGCCACAGTAATGTTCAAAAATATGCAATGAGTGTGCTAATACTTATTGACTCTTTTGTAACTGTATTATGAATGTTGAAAATTTAATAGAAATTTTTATGAAATCTTTATGCAGGAATTATGAACTGCACCATAATAATTAAATTATGTGTTTTTTTTAATCTTACCAAAATTTTTGTAAACAATATTTTTATGTTTTTCACTTTCCCCACAAATATGATTATTCCTACATAGGGTTTTTACCCGTTGCACTTTTAATAAATAAAAAAATAAATAAATGTGGCTTTGGCCCAGAGGACAACAGCCAATCAGAAGCGACTGACTCTACGACATAAACTTGGCCAGAAAGAAGCACTGCATCCTTGACCCGAAGACTCCTCCAGGATAGGCAGAGGAACACTGTCGGAAAAATGACATGGCCGAGCTCCTTAAGAAAAATAGAAAGAATACCTGCTTGCCAGGAAAACCTTACAAAGAAATTGGTGGTGTGTGAGGAAATGCATTTGTAAATGTCTCTGTATTTTAAACGACTCTTCTGCAGGGTTCCAGTTTGAAAGGCTTTCAGGGACTGTGCAATAAAACGTGCGATTCAAACTAGGGCTTACCATGAAAGCCCCTGCCACACTAGTCACACACTTGTTCATGGCAGAATGGAATGGAATGGCCAGATGCCTTGGTGGCGGTTACTATGCACTTTTAAGGAACTTTTATGGCTAAATGTCTTACCACACGTGTCACACTTGAATGGCTTGACACAACTATGAATGTACGAATGACTCTTCAAGTCATTTTTCCAACGAAAGTTCATCCCACATACATTACACTGGAATGGCTTTACTCTGGCATGTGTGCGCATGTGCCGCCCCAAAGCAGTCTTCCAATAAAATGTCTTTCCACACGTCTCACACTTCAATGGTTCAATGCCACTGTGCTCCACTGAATGTTTCCACAGAGAACCTTGCTGATAAAACTCCCGGCCACATACCTGACACTTGTACTGCTTTGTACCACTGTGCAAGAGCAAGTGTGACCTCAGCGTACGCTTCAGATCAAATGCCTTGCCACAAGTGTCACACTTGAAATTCTTCAGTCTACTGTGCGTGGTGGAGTGTGCAGCTAACAGACTCTTGCTACCAAATCCCTTGCCGCAAATTTCACATTTGAATGGCTTTATTCCTGAGTGTCTGAACAAGTGTGCCGAAAAATATGTCTTTTTCGCAAACTTTTTGCCACAGGTCCCGCACTCAAATGGCTTTGATCCACTGTGTGTGGTAACGTGTTCCATCAAGGTGCTCTTGCGTTTGAACTCTTTGCCACAAGTTTCACATTTGTAGGGCCTCGATTCCGTGTGCACGGTGCAATGGTTGAGCAGATTGTTCCGCTTGATCTCCTTTCCGCAAATCCTGCACTTCACTGGGGTCGATTCTCTTGCATGTGCGGCTGTGTGCATCAAAAACCATTTCTGGATTTTGAACCCTTTACCACAGATAGCACATTTGTAGGGCTTATATGAACTGTGTACATTGTAATGTTTTAATAACTGACGTTTCCACCTAAAACCCATACCACACACCTCACAAGTTATTGCTGACATGCCATTCCTCGAAACATGGCCTCTCACATGTACGACCAACATATTTTTATCAGCAAATTTAAGGCCACAATAATCGCAAATGTATTCGATCCGATCACTCGACTGTTTTCTGTGAGAATCCCAATTCATATGCTGGTATGTTCCCACATTGTTGGCTTCAAAGGTAGTCATGACATCACTCTCATTCCCAGTCATTTTGGGTGTCTCACCTCTTGTGTCACTTAACAACTTTCCACACACTATTGGATTGCAACCAATCAGGTGACTGTTATCCTCCTGCAATGATAAAATGTTTAAAGTCAGATATTAATCACACTTGTAACTCAATGAGTAGGTGATAATTGGAAATATGGGAATGGATAGACTAATGAGCCCAACGTCTGTTTTACTAGTGTGCAATGAAAGTTATTGATGCATACCACAAATCATGTTCGATTGCTGGCTGTTCACTCGAACACCTAACACCTCAGAATAAGAATCATGAATCTTAAGAGTCTCAGAATCTTACAATACGAGGAATGTAAAAACAGTGTGTACACTTAAGTCAAAATATTGAATTCAAGCGTAATTCCAGGTTTACAAGGCTTAATTCATATGAAATTCCAGGGGCTTGTTGCTCAGAGATACGAGTCTACAAGTAACGTGACTATTATCACAAGGCGGATGGGTTATGCTGATGTACCTAATCTTAATCCTTGTGCTAGTCCAAATAGCTGGCGGGCCTAATGAAGACCATACATAACTCGTTTTTTGATGAATACGATACATTCTGGGAGTGCACCTTGCAGCATTTCCAACTTAAAAGTTAGTGCAATGTTTTTGGGTAAATACAAATGATTTAACATGAGCTGAAAAGTAATTTAATGTCCCAACTTACCTTGAAAGATCCCAAGCAAATGTGAGTTTTCGTGTAAACCTAACATCATAAGATATAATCGTTTATTTAGTTATTTTCTTGAAGGATAACCTCTAAATAGTATCCACCTCTAAATAGTAAATTTATCCACTGTGAGAGTGGCTTTGTAAGCACGACTTCGTCTCATGTGCTACAATGTAGACTTGAGGCCTGAACATCTAGTTCGCATAAACCCCCATCGAAATTCGCCTTGAAGGAAGATGGCTTGGTGGTGTAACTGACTAACACACCTGACCGGCAATTGGGAGATCCGGGTTCGAATCCCGATCAATTCAAATGATTTTTTCATAGCGAATTTCAACCCTGGTGGCTCTAAATAGTAGTTATAAATAAACCTTACATTTCAAGATACCATGTTTAGATGGTTTTATCTTTGTTGAACCACTATAAATGACATTACCAATATAAATGACATATTAATATAACAAAACTTCATGGTAACATACCGTATTGTAACGGATCAGACCCCCCCCAGCCCGCAACTTTTAGGGAGGACAGCCGCACACACAGAGATTTGCGTTTTAACCCACATGGGGCATACTCCGCGAAGTCCAAAAATTAAGATTAAGGATCCCCCGAGGCGTTCGATATTCACAGGTCAACCATAGGGAACGATGGGAGCAAAACTTCCCAGGAACTGGGACGAACCACAACACTGGTAATTTTGATAACACTTAAATGCACTTGGTGACCGACGCAGAACATGGCAACATTTACGATGCATGCGCAAGGAAGAACACAAATAAACGCCCACGGCGTTCAAAAATAAAACACGATATAGAAATAACCAAGCAAAGACATAATAATTACCCTTATGATCATGAATGAGTGATGGGATGATGACACAAAATGATATGGATGACAGTGATACCGTAAATGACAGGCAATTGGCATACACTTGAAAAATTACACTTTATAATTGAATGTGACGGGCTCCCGTATCGCAAGGGATACAGCGGAGAGTTAGATTGAAATAGTTTAACAAGCAAGAGCCACAATAGGCAGCGATTCGAAACGATTGACTTGAAGGCGTCGCACAAGTAATGGAATTTAGGGTGAAGGAGGTTAGGGTTGCCTCAAGAGTCCCACAACACCTAAAAATTCCTGTAATTGAAGCAGCTTTCCTTCAAAAAGGGGGGTATGGAGATTCGTTGTCGGCTTACGTGGAAACACCAGATGAATTGACGCAAGAGAGGAGCGGCTGACGTGGATGCACCAACTTCCGGGCCGGCAGGATGCACGATGGCTGGAAGTGGCTTCTCGCCTCTAGTGTCGGCCGAAGACGTTGTGGTCGCGGGTCAGACTGGAGGCACTGCAACTCACAGGCGTCCACCCACGCTTGCATTAACTGGCAAACGAGTGGTCTGTGTCAGCCCTCTTGACTCGCGAAGTCTCACTGTCTCTCTCTCTCTCCCCCGCTCCTGGTTTCCCACACGGGCATAGCGTCCCGCCAACAGCTGTCGGTATATTCTCCCCGTTGTGGTGTGCCCGGGCCCAATATATACTCCAATCTGGGAGGGGTGAGGCGTCCGTGGGCACACAAATGGGGGGTAGGGGGGGGGTAAAGCTGGGAGTTCCCCTTCATTGGCAGTTGAATGACACTGGCAGTGGCCGGCATGGGCCATCTCACTTGCATGGTCTGGAGGAACATATCCTCCGGCCCGTCACTCACTCCACTGACCTTGCCACACTCAACCTCTGTATGTGGTTCGTCCCGTCCAAACCGACACATGAAAAGGGGAAGGGGTAAACAAAAGAACACACCGTGGAAAGAAACACGAAACGCGAGGGGATCCTTCAAACGAAACATGAGACGGTCAAACCGTTACCGTCACAGTATGTTGACATTAATAATATTTATCATAACTAACAATCCATATTTCCGGTTAGTAATGGTTGTATTAATCAATAGAAACAAACTGATAAGTAGTTGTTCATTACTAATATGTTAAAGAGAGTGAAACATCAGGATATTTAATTATATTCTCTCGACTGCCGTGTCTTGAGTGAGTCTTGCAGGTCACAGGTTGTTTTTCATTTGTTTTTCAAAAGAAAGTCAACTAGTGTATACTTTGAGCTTGGTGAATTGTTTATTGGGTGAAATTCACGATGGTATACAAAGCCATGAACCTGAGATCACTGGAAGTAAGATGTTCCTATTAGGACACTTCGTTTCCTTACCAAATATTTCGTAATTTATCATGTCCTGACCTTTTGAAATGAATACCTCTCCATGTGACTGCTATTGGAACTCATAACCCTGAGACGTCCCGCAGGCTTTTTGAGAATAGAAACTACACGTATTAAGGTCGATTGGCTAGAATTAGAGAGGCAAATATGCTTCCTACATCTGTCAATGTTTTTCATTTCTCACTGGAAGGTTTGAAAAATAAATTGAAGAAATCATTATGAAAAATTAACAATTACTGTAATTTTATAACTTTTGATATATGTATTTCATTTTTATTATTATTATCCCATTTTTTATTTATTTTTCTTCAGTGTTTGCTGAGTTTTAAGCAAAAAGTATGAGTTAAATCAAAGTAACTCTTTACTGTTCTGCATAGTTGAGAAATTTTCTCGTGATGTGACATATTGACATTATTATTGCCTTTTGCAATTTAATGTCTGTATTTGGGTTCAAGTTCAGTATTTTAAAACTATTTTGAATTTTTTTTGGGATTATACCAGTAGCAGAGATGATGATAGGCATTATTATTATTACAGTAGACTCTCTTAGACAGTAAACTCATACTTTTTGCTTAAAACTCAGCGAACACTGAAGAAAAATAAATAAAAAAGGGATAATAATAATAAAAATGAAATACATATACCTATCAAAAGTTATAAAATTACAGTAATTGTTAATTTTTCATAATGATTTCTTTAATTTATTTTACAAACCTTCCAGTGAGAAATGAAAAACTTTGACAGATGTAGGAAGCATATTTGCCTCTCTAATTCTAGCCAATCGACCTTAATACGTGTAGTTTCTATTCTCAAAAAGCCTGCGGGACGTCTCAGGGTTATGAGTTCCAATAGCAGTCACATGGAGAGGTATTCATTTCAAAAGGTCAGGACATGATAAATTACGAAATATTTGGTAAGGAAACGAAGTGTCCTAATAGGAACATCTTACTTCCAGTGATCTCAGGTTCATGGCTTTGTATACCATCGTGAATTTCACCCAATAAACAATTCACCAAGCTCAAAGTATACACTAGTTGACTTTCTTTTGAAAAACAAATGAAAAACAACCTGTGACCTGCAAGACTCACTCAAGACACGGCAGTCGAGAGAATAAAATTAAATATCCTGATGTTTCACTCTCTTTAACATATTAGTAATGAGCAACTACTTATAAGTTCGTTTCTATTGAGTAATACAACCATTACTAAACGGAAATATGGATTGTTAGTTATGATAAATATTATTAATGTCAACATACGGTATGTTACCATGACGTTTCGTTATATTAATATGTCATTTATATTCGTAATGTCATTTCTTTACCATATATTTCGATACCCCTTTCGTCGGAACAACGATTTGGTTCATAAGAAAGAAAACTTTGCATAAACGTTGTTTGTAATAAGGAGAGTCTACTGTAATAAGTTTCACAACTGAATACTCCATGGATTGATGGTACTTATTCCATGCACGTCAGCGACGGACTTAAGTTTTAGTTGGTGAGATGAAGGGCAGGAGAGACTGGCCGATAAACATAATGGCAGACAATAACAAGGATTTTCTATCCCAGTTTCTCCCTGACTGTTGTGAGAATTCCCTGACTTTTCCAGAAATACAAAATTTCCCATGACAATTCCAGGTTTTTCCGGACGATTGCCACCCTCTTCAAATAGTGAAGCAATTCTAAATTCTCACATACATGCCCACTACACAAGAACTGCCAATGATGTACAGGTTGACACGTTTCTTTCAGTAAGATATGGCACCAGGTCCATTTGGTAGCAAGCAATAAAGACAGTGATTCATCTCATAGTATGAAAATTGTTCATTCTCTTAAAACGTTTTTAAAGAAATTTAAAAAATATTCGTGGGATTGTCTACTATCATGATCTAATAAGTATGAGTCACTTCGCATTAATTAGGGATGAGTCAATTCCACTTTAATTTCAATTTAGATTCTTTCAAATCGATTCCCTATTCTCGATTCTGATTCATTCAATTCTTATTCCTAATAACAGGTGGGATATTAATATACCATTAGCATACGACTATTATTGAAATTCAAGTACTGACTGATATAAAATAACAAAGACAATTAAGTTGCCCAAAAAGTAGACAAAAGAGACAAATGTGAAGTGATATATGAAATTTGATTTGAATATTATTTATTCATCTGGAATCGATGGAATCGGCATCGACTTTAATGCAATTGAATCTCAAATCAGATTCTAATCCTGAGAATTGGTGGAATCGAGAATCAACATTTGGATTCAACTCATCCTTACTATTAATATTTACTCAATTATATACAACTTCTTTTTCTCCCTATTTTGTTCCCCTACGAACTCCAAGCTCCTTGGAACTGTAATTATAAATGTTATAAAATGTACTGGTTCTTACAGAGCCCATGTTGAAATTTAATGCAAATTTTATGTAAGAAATGAATTTGACTAATAATACAATAAATTATGTGATATAACATTACCCTTCCTGGGACTACGACGGGAACGATGGCGGCTGGGGGATTGCTCACGATGGCTTCCGTGCCACTCGGCACTGTCGCCGAAGTGGAATTCACTCTCGTCGGAACTTTCGTACAGAGGGACTGAACGTTGTTGCTGACGAGGACGGGGGGCTTGTCCCGCCTCCTATGCTGAGCCCAGTTGAGCCCTCCACTGCACTGAGCCAGACTCATCGTTGTGCCGTCTGCTTTCACGGGCAGCAATATCATGTGACGAGACATGCCCTCACTTTCTGATACTCTCCCGTCGCCATCATTTTCATAGAGTTTGTCATTCTTCCTTTTGTCCCCTATCCTCAGCACCATGTACGCGGGTGCCGAAATGACTCCACCGTCAGCTTTGGATTCAATCCTGTTGGGAACTGGTTCTAATGCTCCTTGAACGCTGGCGTAGCTGGGTACACGATTCCCTGGAAAGAACAACGAAAGTTGTCAGAAGGTTTACATGAAAAGGATTTGCCATTGTGGGGAGGCCAACAGAATTGGAAGTGGAGTACCACTATTATGCACGAGTTTATTTTTGTCTACTGATATTTTTAACTCTTACTGCATGAAAATGGTAAAATCTTTCATAAAACTATTCACCTCTGCTTCCACTTCACAATAAAATTTCAGTTGATATCTTTTGCATTATGTATTCAGAAGTATTTTCAAATAAATTATGACCCTGTACTTATTTCATCGAATTTCTGTCCTAATAAATGTATTTCTCATTCCTTTCTCAGTATTTGGTTAACATTCTATGATGACCATTGGTGAGAACTGCTTCTCTAACCTGATTCTAAAATTAATTAAAAGTGATTTATTTTATGCTTAATAATTTCCTACTACTTGTTTTGTCAAGGTCTCAGGTTTTGTTTTAGTCCTTTTCCAAAAGCTTTTGCTAGAACCCGTGCCAAGAGTAGGGAGCATTTTGAAGGGCACAGAGAATTTTATTCATTGCGAAACATGAGTAAATTAAGATTGGCCATCATGCAAATGTATAGACTGCAATTTCCTAGCGTGTACAATTAGCGACAGACCTTTTAAAGATTCTTCCTCCGCTTCATCTGGCCTCTCCTCCTTGGGTTGATAATCTTCCGCGACAGTCCCAACAAAAGTGTCCTGGAAGCACAGACAGAAACACACATGGGACACAGGTGTGATTTTAATAGTATTAATTATTTTTAAAAATTTAATTGACAAAGGTTTTACACTGGATGTTTTAGAAATCCTTGATATCACTAAAGTCTCTCTTTAGCCTGATTTTACCATTTTAAATGATAAGACAGAATTTAAATGTTCTTTATTTGTGCCTATAGTTATTAAATCCAAAAAAAATACAGTAAAAACAGACTCTTACATAAAAAAGGTTTTATTATTTAATAAAGTGCTCTTAAGAGTAAAAAATAATGCATTTAAGCTGACACCCAGTTCTGTTTCCAAGTAAAAATAAAATATTCAGGAACCACAGTGAAATTTTATCAAATTTATAATTCGCGAAATATATATAGTAAATTTAAAAGCAAAGGTGTAATTGATATGCTACTATTGGGATGCCATAGCTATGGCCTTAATTTTTGACAAAGAAATGCTATCCCTAGTTGGATGCCATAGTTATGGCCTTAAATTTTGACAAACAAACGCTATCCCTATTTAAGCATTCATTGAGGCACAGTAGTAGACATTTCTTACATGCATGCTTTAGAGTTTATCGATAAATATACTAGGCAATTTAATGAATTACTGGGAATGCATCAAATATATATTGACACAAAATCAGTTTTTCCAGGTAACACAAGGAGTAACATTTGAATGAAGTTAGAATTTTATCTATTCGTAGAAAATGTGTATTTGTTCCAGGAATTTCCAAGGAATACTGTTTGTCAAACTTTTATGCCCAAAGAGCAACTCAAACTCAAAAGACTTCAAGTCACATTTCATTCGTCATAGAAACGGGCACAAGAGTGATTTTAATAATATTATATATTTTCTCATGACAATAACCACAAATACGTTCCATAATTTGAGGCTCAACTATGTGGAAGTTGAATTTCACAAATGAAAAAGTAACTTGGTTTTCTTCCATGGATTTGTTTTCTTTTAAACTTTAAATTTTACTTTCCTTATTTTATTTATAAGTAAATCTGTGAAAGACAACCAAGTTACTTTTTCATTTGTGACTAACCACGAAATTCATACTCCAGTTTGAATCTTAAATAGCAGTTGCCCTCTCTTGGAGCTGGCGATGGAATGCTAATGATATACATCAATCTCTGTTTAAAGTCCGTAATCTGACTTACACATACACCAGCTGTTTCCTTTACCAACATTTCCATCATAGAAAATACTGCATTCAAACGGGCAAGTCAGGGTATGTAGTCTCCCCTTGTTAGTGGAATTGTGAAGAATGGTTTTCAAAGTGAAGTTTTTCAACTGCACTCACCTGATTTCCCAACTCCAGTGGAGTAGGTTCAAAATCAGGAAATGCTACAGCTCCATAACTGCCATCCTCTTCATCTCTGAAGGTCTCATCTTCCGACAGTGATTCACTATTGCTAGCCGTCTTTAAATCAAGCTGTAAAACAACAGATGCAGAAAACTCATGGTTAAGCACAACACCATTTTGCAGAAAACATTTACATAATATAATCTACCAAAACTAACAAACAGTTGACTGTGAACAAGTGCTAAAGGCGAGGTAGGTACTGTGAAGATGGTGTGAGATTATTTTGGCCTAAATGAAGAGTGGTCCACAGACTCATGGGGTGGTGTTTTCAACCCTCAATGGATGAACCAGTCAAATTTTTTACATTACAAAATTAATGAAATATCCGCTTTCTGAGAAGCTTTTCAATTTTAGTAGCTGCGCTACACAGAATTGTAACGTATACTCTGTGGTTTCAGGCTTGATGGAGTGGAATCAGAACATAATTAAGTATGAAAACATTTTTAAAAACAAACTTAAATTATTAAAACTTTCGCGGTTCATGTTCGGCAAGCAGTGATGGTTTTTTTTTGGGATAACCCGCGTCAAGATTTAAAATTCTAGGGCACACATTGACGTCACGAACCCAAAAATTTTTACCAGAGGAAAACATTTCAAGACGAGAATCTTCCAGGAGGCCTTGGAAATTAAAAAGCATAGCAAGAATTTCAATAGAGACCAGGGACAAAAAATAAGTGAATCATGGCTTCCAGTAATTTCTAGAGAGAAGAGCGACGTCCAGAAGACTCTCCACCAACACCCACCCTCTCCCCCTCCTGCACCACCGTGACGATATAAATTAATGCAAAATAAAGGCAATTAGGTCATTCAGCCCTGATGAGGTCTCCGGCAAAGGAGAAGTAACGTTGGCTTTTTTAAATCTTGATGCGAGTTATCCCAAAAAAAAACCATCACTGCTTGCCGAATAGACAACTTAACCTGTGGTCAAATTTATTCCGACCGGTTACGCTTTTTTCAGCATCTTCAAGTAAACCTTTACCTGAAGATGATATAAAAAGTGAAACTGGTCGGAATAAATTTTACCACAGTGGAGGTTGCCTATTTTTTCATACTTAGAATTGTAACAAATTGAGTCTCTTTCGGTGGTTTTTTAACAATTTGAACAAATTAATGTGTCACGCTATTCACTATGACGATGGCGTGCCTGGTGGAGCTTGAAATAAATTTTCCATCTGTCACGTGAAGTAAAAATTGGGAAATTTTAAACAAAATGTATGTTATGAAGGTAATTTTGATGTATACCTTGTGTAAATATTACCATTACAGTAGAAACACAAAATTAAAAAACTAGAAAAAACGTAATTTTGATTTTATGAAGCAAAATCTTCAGTCCTGACCAAAAGGGTATCTAAATGCATGTAACAGTACGCGATATTACGAAATAACGAAGTTTTGAAATTACAAATCTCGGGTCTTGGTTCCGATATGAAAAAGTTAGCCGTTTTTACGAATGAAGACAGGTCACAGCATCATTTTTAGGCGCTCCTTGTCAGAATGATAAGACACTGATCTGCATTGCCGAATTGATTGATATTGAATTGAATTGTGATTGATACCTATACGAACCAAAGATACCTATATGAACCAATCAGACCAAAATGCATTCGGTCTTGTTAGAACAGTCCAGAGTTATCCAGGTTACAGGTTTAAAACGAAAAAGGCTATAGTTAGCATTGTACGCATTGGAAATCAGGCATCTTTTGTAATTCCGAATAAT
This sequence comes from Ceriagrion tenellum, assembly GCA_963169105.1. Classification (NCBI taxonomy): domain Eukaryota; kingdom Metazoa; phylum Arthropoda; class Insecta; order Odonata; family Coenagrionidae; genus Ceriagrion; species Ceriagrion tenellum. Next base: position 24,479,452 of record OY720645.1, on the reverse strand, counting down.
ATTCGGCCAAAAAAAATCAACCGTCCGTGAGCTACGAACCCGTGCCAAAATTTCACACCAATATTAGGATGAGTGCCTTAACCCCCACAGCCACTGCGCCCTCTGCCAGAAGGTGCAAAATGTTTAGTACTTGACTGGGATGAAATAGCATGATGGCAATTTTCTCATGAACCCGGGACATAGGGGCAGTTAGCCATGACACAATTCCTGCATTTTCACTATAGTTTCAGATAAATAATTCAGACAAATAGTTTCGTCTGCATCCTTAACATCTGCTACACGATGTCTCCTTGTTAGCTATACAGAGGTATAATATATAGGTACATATACAGAGTATATGATCTTCTTCAAACGAAAATATATTTGTCTAATTTCTATATCTGGTGTAGATGATCACACAAGTCGCACACTTCCTTGATGTATGCATGAATCAATATTGCTGGTATTGTAACATATCACTCACGCCAGAGTTACGAGTTCTCTGGTTAAGAAATGACATAGAAAAATGTGCTATGAAGCTTAATAGGCATAGTACCAACTGCGCGAAAATTTTTCCAAGACGCTTGATTGCCTAATCTCTTACTCAAGGAAAAAAAAACGAAAAGTTAGTTGTTTACACGTAGATTTTCGTGGGGCATGGATGGAGGTTGATTCTTCTAATTTTCAGGATATCCGCCACGAGAAGATGGTATGAAGGGGCAGAAGTCCCACAAATCGGAAGCATAAACCTCTGACAAGTTATTTTTGTTCAACTTTATGCACCCTGTTGGCATGTATACAAATTTAATTAAACTTTCATAAATTATAACTTCGTTAATAATGCGAGTACGTTGATCGAGTACATCGTAATTTAAGGAAACATAAAATAAGCTACATCACAATTCTCGTGAATAATACTTGTTCATTAGAAAGTTGGTATTACGAAGTGACGATTTTTCGGTCCCATCGACTTCTTAGTTTTGATTTTCTACTCTATGTTAAGTATTATTTTAAATTAAATATATGCACTACAAATACATCACATTTAAAAATAAATATCATCAAAAAATAAATTTCACTTTAAAAAAACTAATAAGGTAGCAGTAGTTTTCCATGTTGATGAGTCCTAAAACCATCCATTGGGGATTAATGACAGGAGACTTTTGTTTGCCTGACTGCATAGAAATTTCAAAACAATATTCATTCTCTGGCATGATAAATTTATGCAGTTTCTAAGCAGCATCCATTCTCACCACGATGTCCTGATGTTGCCGACTGTAATGCCAGTAAAACGGTTGTCCACAAAAATGCCCCAACACGGGGAGAATCCAATAAATTCTAATATACAGGTATCCCTCGTCAACTGCGGCCCTTGAGTATCTGTGGTTTGTTTTTTGAGGACCAGCCGTCTCAACCCCGGGGGTTTCCCTCATTAACCACGGTCTACGAGTTGCCCAACGTGGCTGCCCGCAACACGGAACAAATTTACATGGTATCCAAATTTTTAACCAAGCTTTGCCAATCGCGCAATATAATATAATTTTACGCTGTTGTCTTCTTTGACAATTCAAAACTATTTTTCTTCAAAAATCAGTCTTACAAAAAGACACTAATTTCAAGCCATGATTTTTCCCACACTGCAGAAATATAATACCCTTTTAATAAAGTTTTTTACATCAAGCGAGAATTTACCCATGAACACTATCGCTTAAATACCGTTATTCCTGGGGCTTTAGCAATAGTATCCGGGATTGCACATGATGGAATTTCCTTTCATTGCTTCAAAACCGGACCCCTAGCGATCGACCCATGTCCCTTGTGCCAAACGTTGCCATACGGTAATGTGCCACTGCATTATTGACATTTATATACGTCGTATTATATTGTATTAATTGTAGAATATGTGAAAGGAATCGTTTTTTAATTTAGAGATCAGTTTTATAATAATCTGTTATGTAATAATAGATACTTGAAAGCGAATTTCATTGAAATACATAATAAAGGAGTCATTTTAGAAGTTGAGATTCACATCGACTGCTAATCCAACACTGCAACTTTGTCATATTTGCCTCACCAAAAGGCCTATTATCCCCAACTGGACTATTTACTTTTGTATCTCCAGAGGGCAAAACCTAACACAGGCTCAGGTCGAAACTCAGGCTCAAGCTAACTCGGTTGAAACTTGAATGTGCGTACTGAAGTCCCAGTTGTTTTCTGACCGACGCCTTTTCCTTGTACATGAAATGTGACAGAGTCGAAGCATAAATCAAGTGAGGAGAAAAGCAGTTTCGAAAAACAGGCGAGACACGTAATGACACTGCATAAAAAATTGGAAGTGCTCGACACATTGAGAATCCTGTGCTTCTGTTGCCAGGTCGCTGGGAGTGAACGAATCCATTATTTGAACAATTAAAAAATGTGAGTCGTCAATCCATCCGAACTAGTGGTGAAAGTGGAACTAGTGCAAGTGTAAAAGTGTCCTACATGCTGCGAGATTGTAATGTGGAAAAAAACAGAAAAAGCATTGAATATTTGGATTGAGTCTCAGACACAAAACAGTGTGTCATTAAGCACACCAATAATCCATGAAAAAGCCATGCAATTACATAAATATTTCGTGTCATCTGGAGAACGCAGTGGTAACAGAGAATTTATTGCAATTAAAGGTTGGTTCGAGAATTTTAACAAGGAAAATAATACTCATAATGTGAATATTTTTGGTGAAGCCACCTCAGCAGACCACATTGCTGCAAATTAGTATCCTGATCATTTTAGGAAGCTAATTCATTACTCAAGGGAGCAAGTCTTCAGTGCCGATGTTAAGGGACCCTTTTGGAAGTGTGTCTCCTCATGTACTTTTATCTCAAAGTTCGAAAAAACTGCTCCAGAATTCAAGGTCAGCAAAGACTGAATTATCCTTCTTTTTTGTTCTAATGCAGCTGGCAATTTTCATGTGAAACCTATGCTGATTAACAGAAACCACGCTCTGTCAGAAGGTAGAAATGATACCCTGATCACTGCTACCACTGCTCATAGAACCCACGAGCTGTCAGGGAAAATTAAAAATTACCTGCATATGTCTTGGTGGTCCAACCGAAAGGCGTGGGTTGGTCGCAATATTTTTATGGACTGGTTTCAGAACTGTTTTGTTGCCTAAGTCGAAAAGTTCTTAGCCTAAAAAAAATTGACTTTCAATGTGCTTCTCGTTTTAGACAATGCTCCAGATCATCCTCAGGAACTCAAATCTGCTCATCCAAACGTAGAAGTTTTATTCCTTTCGCCAAACACGACATCCCTCCTCCAGCCTCTAGGTCAGGCTATCATTTCTACCTTCAAAAGTTATTATATTCGGCGAAACTTCTCTTTATTAACAGATATGATGGAGAAAAAATTTTGTCTCAGTAATGGATCGCTGGAAAAAGTTCAACAATGCCGAGTGCATAAATAGAATTAAAGTATCACTTGAAGAGCTGAGGCCATCAATACTGAATTCATGCCGGCCGGAGGCTGTCAATGATTTTCAAGGATTTCCCCAAATTGATGGAGAAGTTAATCATATTGTTTCCCTAGCACGGAAACTAAAAGGGGAAGAGTTAGAAGACATGCTACCGACGGATGTTGAAGAACTCTTAGGCTCACATGACGAGTTAAGTGAGGAGGAGCTGGAGAAACTTCTTGCAGCAGACAAGGAGGAGTAAGAGGCTGAAGAGGAGGAGGAAGAAGAGCCTCGGACAGAGATAACAATGTCAAATGTCAACAAAATACTTGACATGGCCACGGAATTATCAAATTTTGTCTTTGACATTGATCCCCAAATGGATCGTGGTTTGCTATTCAAGAGAGGCTTAGATGAATTGCTGCATCCTTTTAAAGAACTATGAAGTAGTTTAATGAAAAAAATGAGCCAGCCGACCATCTTGTCATTCTTCAGCGAAACAGGAAATGCTGAAATGAAAAGTACAGAAGGACGTCAACGGAAACTTTTAGATTCCCCAGTGATCCCAACACTGTGCCTGCTTATCCGAGTTAGGAAAAATATATTTTCATTCATTAATTCTTTATTAACAAATTCCCACTATTTTGAAAATATTATTAGGTTATAATATACAACGTAGAAGTTTTTATGTTGGGAAATTACTTATATCCTTCGCCCAGTATAATTTACGTTACAGGACAGCGATGGAGCGACTCTATGTAGTACAAATGTTCTAGTACAGAGAGCTCTATTCGCTCTGCTCAGCTTTTTCGAAGCAGTTATCGGCATTATCGGGATACCATACGGGAGATCGTGTCAAAAAATGGGGGAAACATGTCTACGTAAATGTTTACGCGTTTAATTATAGTGAAAAAAAATTATGCTAAATTTTACACACTTTATGGCTGCTCATGAAACCTAACCCCTGATTTCTCATATACGCAATGGTTTTCCAACCGTGGTTTTGCCAACCGCGGGGTTTTTCAAAAATCTAACCCCCGCAGTTGACGAGGGATACCTGTACATGAAAACCACGGAAGCCTCTGTAATTTCTGCCTTACCATGCTCCCTGCTTCACATGGCTCTGGTACAACATTGGAAACTGAGGTAACTTCACAAGCATCCTCATTGAAGTTCACTCTTCTGGGAGTCCCTCCTTTGGCCAGCGATATACTTGGGCCAATGTCTTCTTTCATGTGGCCCTGGAAAATAGAATGTAGAATGCATCACTGACGATGACCATTTAGAAAAGTCATTCAAACAATCTTTCCTCAAACTGATGCCTAACACACACAGGTATCTTGGTTTTCCTTGATAATCTGCCCTAAAAGAACAGGAAAAATATGAAAAAATTGCAAGCCAAGGCAATAATTTCCATATGAATCAATGCATTCAAATAATTTGTCCCAGACACTCCAAAATATGTACCAAACCACATTTGAAAGAGAATATAGAGTAAATTACTGTAACCCAACGTCCATAAAAATTTAATAACATTTCGTGATCATCAAGTTTAGACGTAACAATGAATGAAAATAGCAATATAAATAAATATTTTAAAGGTAACAATACAATACTAGGGGTTCAAAGGTAAATAACAACAACCAAGATAGTGAAACTAAGAGACAAAAAATAATAACAAACGGGCAACAAAGAGTGTTGGCAGGGATAAGATAGAATGATGGACAGGAATAAGTGGTGAAAAAGTATGACAGAGCGGGAGAGAAATCAATCAAAAAGTGTATTGCAAAGAAGGAATACATTCACACATAATAGATGCACCACAGGGTTACGTTGTGGAAGGAGCAGTGGAGATAATCAAAGGAAGGAGTTAAGGACACAAGGAGTATACAAACCGACACAAGGAGTAAACAAATCAGACCAAAGGCAGAGAAACGAGGAGCAGACGTATTACGTCTTGGGATATCAGGACCCGACTCGCGATATGTGAAATCACGAAACTTTATATAAAATAATAATTAATGGAACTCTCTCCTCAGACATTCACAGAACAAAAATAATTACAGTGATAAAAAAACATTTGATATGAGACTCTCAAACTTAAAGCACTCATAACTCATTTAAATGTTTAAATATTTGTGTGTGTGAATGGTGAAAGATTAGTTCAGAGAATATGAATCCAATGCATGAAATAATTGTTTTATTTAATTACTTAAGTAAAATTGGGCCAAATAGTTGTTCTAAACAACTCTAAAGGTTAACGTGCACGAGTATATTGCCAATGTTCTTGTGAATAAATGTGCTTGTTCAATGTTTTAAATGTACATGTTATGATTTAATGTCTGGTATTATATTTCATTAATTTTCTGCTGATTAGAAGCTGGAAAATTAGCTATTTAGGTAGGTTAAATTATACGTGACCACTGTCATCGAGGCATCAACTATGCATGTTACAGTCCATACCTTTTACTTTGGTAAATAGGGAATTATCAAGGGGAACTCGTGCTTTGGAATAAATGTTTTCTTAAGATTGACAAAATCTTCTGTAATGAGTACATTATTGGTTAGTTCTGCCTTGTATATTAATTATACATGGACTTCATTAGGCCCGCCATTTTTTTTGACTAGTACAAATCTTCGGTTATGTATATCTGAGTAACCCATCTGCCTTTTGAAAATAGTCACGTGACTTGTAACTTGCGGACCTGTAGATCTGAGATACTGACTTCTGATCGTGACAGCATAACCTTCACCTTGAATTCAGTACTATGATCCCAGTTCCGCTAAAGACTCAGATACTGAGAATATAGTGAGCATAAGGGTGCATTAACTGCTTTATTTTTCGATATATATGGATGCAATTATGTTTTTCACCATATTATTCTGAAATATACTTGAATAAAACTAATAAATGTAAGAGTGTAAACAGTGCAATACAAATTTTCTAATTGTATTGTATCATCATACCTCTTGTCACTGTACCAAGCACTAACATCCATTAACAAAGGCATGGAATGCCATCAATGAGTTATGACGCTGAACGATTTTTTGCTTTAAAACACCATAATAAATTCAACAGAGTCAGGCGAGATATCGTGCAAGTTCTTCATATTATACAAGAAAAAATTGCACTATTTCACAAATTGCTTTAATGCATACAATGCATTTCAGCTCACAAAGCCATCATCAGGCAACACGACAAAGTTGCATGAGTGTACATCACATATATATTCCACATTATCAAACAATGTGTTCTTAATCCAAAAAAAGTTGATGAGGACCATGTGTAATGAGTCTTATCGGGCTCATTGTAAACCTCTTTTCGATAAGTTAGGGATCTTGACTTTTCCATCTGTGTATATATACCATGCTGTTCTGTATGTTAGAAAACATCTGTCAGAGTTTAAGTCAAATAACTGCTACCATTCTTATAAAACAAGAAGCTGCGATGACATTCACATGCTTACATCTAACCTATGTACAACGATGGAAGGACCTTATTTAATGTGTGCAAAATTATATAATCATTTGCCGCAAGCTATAAAAAATGAAAAAAGATTGATGGCGTTTAAAAGGCTGGTTTTTTGTTATCTTGTGGAGAATTGTTTTTACAAAGTTAGTGACTATTTGACTTCCCGTGATTGATATGTATCTACTTACTTTTTTTAATGACGTGCCTTATGTACTTACATTTGTAATGGATTTTACCTTTTGTAATGTAGCTATTGGGCAAATAAATCTATTCTATTCTATACATTTTCAGAGGAGGGGGGGTAGGGGGAGGAAACTTGAGGAGGGGGGGTAGAAGGAGGGAGTAACGGAAAAAACCTGGGAGAAATCAGGAAAAACCAAGGGAGGAAAAGGGAATGGACTAAACCGTGAGGGAAGGGAATGGAGAAGACCAAGAAACAGCAAAGAGGTGGGGGGGGCATCGAAGAGGAGGGTGAGGGGGGGGGGGAAGAAGGCAGGGAATAGGCATGTAATAAGAACGGAGGGAAGCGGCGCCAGGGAAAGGAGGGTGAGAAGAATGCACAGGAGGGTAATCGGGAAAGGGGGTATGAATAGGACAGGGTTCTAGGAAGGGATTAGGCGGAAGGTGGGCACCGCAAGGTTAAGGTTTGAGGGCCTGGGTGGGTGGATGGGAAAAAACCATGAGTCGGTTGGGGAGTCGGTTGAGTGGGAATTTGGCCATTTCTTTTAGGAAGGGGGATTCTAAAACGTCCAGTCTTGTGCCTTTATTTTCAAAAAGGAGAAGTTCAGGTTGGAATCTGCAGGAATGACAAGTTTGTATCTGGTACTTGGTTAAAAGAGATGTTTCATCACAGTTTTTCAAACACCTTTTGTGTTCTTTAGTTCTGGTGTTTTAAGTTTCTACCTGTCTGGCCAATGTAATATTCTTCACAAGAGTCACAATTTATTTTATAAATGCCAGATTGAAGGAGGAGGGGATCTATTATTTCTTTATTGCTATGTAGGATTTTTCTCAGGGTGGTAGGATTATACAAGGAAACATTGAATTTATCTTTCGGAAATTTATGAGCAAGCTTATTAGAAAGATCACCCACAAACAATAATCAACACCATTTTCTAGGCTAATCACACACGGGGGAAAGGGAGCATAGCTGTGAAATAGCTTTGGTTTTCAATTTCTTCTTTAAAATTTTTGTTACCGTGTTAACGCTGTAGCCATTAGAGACTGCAATTGATTTTTTAGTGGCAAATTCATTATTGAAATTAGTTATTGTTTAAGGTAAATTTACACGACAGTGACGCATTGAGTGGAAAGCTGATAGTTTCTGGGCAGTCACTTGGGATAATCACATCACTGTAACAAGGTTTTCTGTAAACACCAAATTCATGTTTATTGTCTTTGATAGAAATAGAGAGGTCAAGAAAGTTCAACTGTTTATCGAATTCTATTTCCATGGTGAAGCTTATCTGGGGGTGTTGGGCGTTTAGAATATTAAAAAAGCAGTCTAATTGTCTTTCACTCCCTGTCCAGCAGCAGATGATCTCATCCACATAGCGGTGCCAGTAGAGTATGTTGGCTAAGATGGGATGTCTTGAGTTGAAGACTTGGGATTCTAAATTGTCCATAAATATTTCCACTAATAATGGCGAGAGAGGAGATCCCATCGCAAGGCCGCCTGTTTGGTGGTAGAGCTTATTATTGAAAAGAAAATAATTCTGATTGGCACACAGTTCCATGAGCAGATGAAGTTCTTTGGCTAACACGGTAACGATATTGGATTCCTTCAGTAAATCTTTGATGAGAGACTAAGTTTCTTGGATGGGCACAGAAGAGAATAAATTTTTCACATCAAAAGAAATAAGCTTGGAGTTGGGATGCAAAGAGAGATGGTGAAGGTCACATGATAAACTGATGGAATTCTTAATGCTGTATTTTGCTGAAAAACCAGAAAACTGTTTAAAGAGGACATTCAATTTGGAGGCTAATTTGTAGCAAGGAGAGCCTATGCAAGATACCACCGGGTGAACAGGTGTACCAGCCTCGTGAATTTTGGGAAGACCGTAGAACCTAGGAGGTAAAGGATTCATTTGTAATAGTTTTCTTTTCTCACTTTCACTTAGTAGGTTTGAGCAGGCAGATAGGGCTGTTTTTACACTTTTTGAAATCTAGTGGTTGGGTCACAAGGAAGAATCACAAAGGAGGTATCTTTCAACACATTATCACATTTTTCAACGTACGACGATTTGTTTAGGATTACTACACTATTCCCTTTATCTGCTTTGGAGATGATCAGATCTTCTTTAACTATCTTTTGTTTGATGCATCTTAACACTTTGTTGTTCTGTAGGTTCATTTTCGAGGAGTGAGACACATTGGGTTGTCAAGTTGGGAGATGATAATGTCAGCACAGTTTTGTTTAATACCCGCATGCTCACTACGAAGGGCGACTTCGCAGTCCACAATCAAGGATTTTAAGGGGCGTTGTGTCAGGCGTTGAGTAGGGGCAAACTTAAGACCTTTTTGCAGCAGTTCAATTTCGGAGTTGATAAAGGAGGAATCAGAGAGGTTGACCACTTTTGGATGAAACTTAAATTCACTGTCGGGAACACACTTGGGAGAGTTAGCTGCATTATCTCGTTCACATTGTAAATAATGGAGCTTTTTGTGCTGTTGTACGCATTAAAGCAATTTGTAGAAAAGTGCAATTGTTTCTCTTATAATATTAAAACACCATATTATATAGACCATCTTTCGAGGAATAAAGTGCAAACTTTAGTTTCTTTCCTCAAAAATACCATCTGTTCTCATATTAAACCCTTTTATGGCAACATACGCAATAAAAAAATATATCCACTTTCCGCTCTAAAATGCACTTCAAAACCTGCCATTATGTCGTCATTAACAGGTTAAAAATGTTGCACTGTTGCCATGGCCCAAATTAGGTAAAAATTAAAAAAAAAGATGCGCCATATAAATTGCCTTATTTCCCCTACGTCCACTTATTCAGCAATTTTCATGCTGTGATGTATCAAATATTTTCTAGGAATCCGGGGAAAAAGTTGAACTAAAAAGAAAACTTTCCTTCTCACCCTATCTACGAGGTCAGCATCAGTCGTCAGAGATCGCCATCTACAGTGAAATCTATCTCAGAGAATAATTTATAGCATATTTTATTGATATTATAATTTAGCAAGGATTGTGCATCCATACAAATGAAATATGCTCTGCAAGTTCAAGGTAAATCGATCACTTGAGTAGTGCCAAAAGAAAATGCACTTCAAAAGCATCAAATGGCTGGATAGACCATTTCAACATTCAGTGTAGTAATGCCTTAAACAGGATGTGAATATGAAAGTGTGAATCCTGAAACACTTTCTCAATGCAATTTACCAACTTTACATATTCACGAATGGCAACATGTTTATAGACACAATTTTCTCTTAGTTGAGTCCGGTGTTTTTTTAATTATATACTGTAGCCGGTCCCATTTGGAGGCAGTACAATTATGAGGAATTGGTGGTAATGAAGATGAGAATCGTTGCTTTGTATGTTTAACGCAGTTGTGTGAGCTAGAGTGTGGAAGCCATGTGAATAAGGTTCCCAATTTCCCTTTTTGTTCCCTGACAACCCCTCAAGAAAACCCTGGTTCCTTATCTCCATGCATTATGGGGCTCGACTGGAAGGCCTAGGTCAAGGCACTCCTACTTCTCCTTCCACCCCCACTTGTTTCCCAGAATCAAATGGATAACCCAGTGTATCCAAAGTCAAGTGGCATGCTGTGAAGTGTTTCCCCTCCCCCATCCCCTGTTATTTAGTCCTCGCACACACTATTAATGGATGCAATCATCCCAATAAGAAAGGAGAGCTATCACGAGCGAGGAAGGTTGGTGCCTGAAAAAAGACACCTGTTTCCCTCCCTCTAAGTTTAATCGCCCTTGAGTTTGACCGTCCACCCAGCAACCCCCTTCAGGGAGAGGGCGCGGGTCACTATACTGCTTCACAAGACTCTAGGCTTCAAAGGGTATTCTTATAATGGGGACAAATAAAACAACAACACTCAGGTAATTGGTTTGTTAGGAGCCATTGCAAATGGCAGTGAGAGATTGAGGCCCTTTGTTTCCAGAAAATCAGGAAAAACACATTTAAAAAAAGAAACTTCAGGACCTTGCCTTCCACGCCACCAAGACACAAATGAATGGATGACATCTAATATTTTTAAAGGACAAATCACAAAGAGCCCAACCCAAAGACAAAGAGGTGCCCAACCCTTATGTAATGGGTAAAGTGCTTAGAGATCCTTAGGACAAAGACTGGGGCTCAAAACAGAAAAATCCTTTTGTTATTGAATCGGTGCCCTGCACTCTGTGTTATCTTGAGATAAAGGAAAATAAATTGAAGTTTTTCCTTTCCTGTTTCACCAGCCAGCTGAAACCATTAGATTTAGGTGTAATCCACTCAAATTAATTAAAATTATTAAAAATTTGGCCATGATTTGTTCTTCAACTTCCTGTAAATTAAGACTTCCCTTGATTTACATTTTCATGTGATATATAATAAAAGCATTATGGAGGTTTGAGCAAAATATCATTTTACACAGAAATCAGTGAATTTGATCTCATTTCAAAGAAAAATATCTCACCCTTCCATTGACATAAAATATTCAACCCCTTACCACATTGCTTTCCGAGACTTTGCCAAAAAATACCATCTCTTGTACATGGGAAATGGCACGTGTATGCACTCATATTTAAAATGAGGCATTTCCTACCCTTAGATCTCATAAAAAAAATCAACAGCGTGTAGTTTGTGCGTTTTCTCAACTATTTTTAAAAATTAGTCATATTGTCACCGTAGTAAATTCTTTGGGATCATGATAAACCTTCTGTTTTGATGGAGTTTCAAATGTATCGCGTGAAAAAAAAGTCAAGTTAAAGACTAATTTAGACATTTTCATTCAATTACTTAGAATTTCTGTCATGAAAAACTATAACTATTGCACCATTAATAATGCAATATTTAATTGATGTGTCTCAAAGTTGGTGACATTTAAATGTATCAATCGAATTAGGTCTCTATTTATGAATAGGGAACTATCTCCCTTGCACTACCTTAAAGAGGGGTTTCACAGCAGTAGGAGAGAGAAAATTGTATTAAAGGGTACGAAAGTAGAAGATTGCCTGTATCAGGCCAAATTACCCTTACCTGGGCTCCCATTTCAAGTGATAGGCATGCATTTGCATCTCCAGAGTCTGAGGGTTGATCCAGACTAAAGCTCTCTTTATTGTATGTTTCTGCTTCAGACAGTGATTCCCCTGCATCGGCATCTACTTTCACGTCCACCTGGAAGACAGAATGGCAATTATTAAAACAGGCTAATCAGTCTTTTTGAGCCCAAAACATCCATTGATTTGGTCAAAATGCAGAGACGCAGCTAATTAGATAATGTAACGGTACTGTAGTAAAGATGACATAAGCCCTGAGCACTTCAGTCAATGACTGGGTCAAAAGGTAGTACAATTAAGAAAACTACTCACATGGGGTCTGTTTCTCAGTGCCTTGAGTCTAAAAGTTACAAGTAATGCGACTATACTCTTGACTGCTGTGTCATCGTGAATATCGTCCGAAAAAATAGTTATGAATCTCAACAAACTCGCGACTTGACTTTCACTTGCAAAACAGATGAAAAAAACCTGTACAACAGTCACGTTTAACTTATCATCGTTGAATGAGTACGGACAAAGACATGGTGGAGGGAATAGAAGGAGGGCAGTCGAGAGAAAATCATTAAATATCCAGATGTTTCACTCTCCTAACTCATTAGTAATTAAAAACCACTAATCAATTCATTTTTATTGAGTAATATGTTCATTAACCCTTTACTAGGTGTGTGGGGCAAAAGGGTGGCCCATAGTGTTACATTTGTGCGCTGTTTCTCAATAAATAATAATAGCTCAATAAGCGACCACAATAAAAATTAAGCTCACTAAATACACTCCCATAATACATGTCACCATTTCATCTCCAAAAAACTTACACCTTTACACGGCTAAACGACCTAACATCCCCTGCCACACCCACATGCGGTGGCTCCCGGGGTATTATGTAGATGTAGATATAAATTAATGATTAGTAAAACCAAAATATTAGTGTAGCAAATTCAAATCCAAAATTATAGCCCTCAGTGACCATGGACGTGAGTTGGAGTCATTATTACAACTAGGAATTTTAAAAGCATTGTATGACCCAGGTTGCTCTACCCTTAACCCTTCAGTAGGCGCATGGGCCACAGTGTTTCATTTGTATGCCGTTTCTCATAGGATGGCATGATATACTTGTAGGTTTCAGTAGCTGCAAATATGTAATTGTGTCCTCAAAAGTCTCACATGTAACGTTTGTAACAAATTGTAGCAGGGTTAGTATTGAATAGCGTGCGAAAGGAAGCCAGCATGACAGTGCCACGAGTGTGGCCCACGCGACTAACTCTGTAACCTTTTTCTGTCGACATTGTTATATTAAATGTTATTTATATTGTATTTATACATTATTATATTATGTAATCAGTTCTATTAAAATTGCTGGATATTTTATATAAGTTTTGTCACAGTGGATGTTCGATGTTCAAAATATTTCACGATTTTTCAATGACGTTGGGTTTTGTTCCACCGATGACTATAAATCAGTCCCATAGTGAAAAAAACCGTAAGTAACGATTGATATTAGTCTAAATTTATTACTTGTAAAAATATTTTACAAAAAAATGGAAAATTTGCGGAAAAAAATAAATCGAATTCGAGCCACTATGCGTCTAATCGTGTAACAAAATTTAACACACCCACTGAAGGGTAAATAACTGTAAATAAAAACTGTAACTTCCACTTCATATTATCAACGTCAACGTACAGTACATTACCCTAGAAGTTTGATTATAATATTACGTTGTAACACCATTAATAGTGGTTCAATAAAGATAAAACCAACTCAACGTGGTGTCTTGACAAGTAAGATTTGGACATATTTAGAGCAATTACTTCAAGACATTCTGGAAAATAAACCATTTTATATGATGACATTACGTTTTCCCAAAAAATCTCATTCGCTCAGGATCTTTTAAGGTAAGCTATGGCATTAAAATACTTCTCAGAATATATTCAATCATTTGTATTTACCCAAAAACATTGCACTAAAGCTGGGTTCACAAGATGGAAAAAGGTCGCGGAAGACAAAAGCAGAAAGCCAATCACAAGGCGGAGGGCGAGTGAAGGGGTGGAGCCTCGGAAGAAAGGGGTGGAGCTGCGGAAGGCAGAACGTGACTTCACAAACAATAGAACTATGGTATTCGGCACATGGCGGGAAGCACTGAAATTAAGAACACTGCTCTTGATTGAAACAATTGCTAATTAGAACATGTCTTTCTCAGTCGGAATGGCATCCGAGAGAATACTGAATGAAATGCTATATTCTCATGTACAAGAAGAGACCTCAATATGGGATGTGAAGAATAAAAAACATCACGATCTTGCCAATGTGACAAAATAAATTGATGGAAATAGGCAATTCCATCGGAATAAGTGGTAAGTTTGAAAATGTGTATGTGTGGATATTTGTACCTTTCTTATAGGAAAATATATTTTAATGTTGTTTCAACGTGTTATTCTGCACGATTTGAAAAAAGTGGCGTTAAGAGGTAAAGCTGGTGCCATCAAATTTTCTTTTGATTCCTATTTATACATTTTATTAGTCACGAATATGTTTTATACACATTCGCAAGTATTTCATTGTCATCGCTAGATAGTTTAAATACTGCCGATCAACATTGTATTTACAGTAATTATACACACATGTTGATCAGCGATTTAAATACTCTCATTGAATAGTAATATAGCCAGACAAAAGCCTTAAAAGAATAAGAGCATGGTTTAAAATTCCAACTCTGGCATGAATGAATTTTTCCTGCTTCAGTTGCTTTGTTTCTGTTGTTCCGCGACATGGTGACGTCACATTCCGCCCCCAAAAATTCAAAATTCCTTGACTCCTCCCAACCACCTTGTGATTGGCTTTCTGTTTTTTCCGTCTTCTGTCGCCTTTTCCATCATGTGAACCCAGCTTAACTTTTGAATTGGAAATATTGCAAGGTACACAGCAAAAATATATCGTATTCATCAAACAACTATTTATATACAGTCTTGATTAGACCTGCCATTTTTTTGGAGTAGCACAAGTATTCGGTTAGCAATACCTGAGTAAACCATCTGCCTTGAGAGAATATTCACGTGACTTGTGGACTTGTAGACTTGAAGCTCTGAGAAACAGGCCCCATGTAACAGAATACACACATTACTCAATAGCACACTAATGGTTTCACTGCAGTAGGAGAGAGAAAATTGTATTAAAGGGTACGAAAGTAGAAGATTGCCTGTATCAGGCCAAATTACCCTTACCTGGACTCCCATTTCAAGTGGTAAGCATACAGCATTTGCATCTCCAGGGTCTGAGGGTTGATCCAGACTAAAGCTCTCTTCATTGTATGTTTCTGCTTCAGACAGTGATTCCCCTGCATCGGCATATACTTTCACGTCCACCTGGAAGATGGAATGGCAATTATTAAAACAGGTTAATCAGTCTTTTTGAGCCCAAAACATCCATTGATTTGGTCACAATGCAGATATGTAGCTAATTAGACAATGTAACGGTACTGTTGTAAAGATGACATTTGCCTTGAGCACTCCAGTCAGTGACTGGCTCAAAAAGTGGTACAATCAACAAAACTATGCACCAGGGGTCTGTTTTTCAGAGCTACAAGTTACAAGCCATGCGACTATTTTCACATGGAAGACTTCTACTAGTTCAAAAAAATGGCAGGCCTAATCAAGACCATACATAATTCGTATTTTGATGATTACGATACATTTGGGGCATGCACCTTGCAATATTTCTAATTTTAAAGTTAGTGCAATGTTTTTGAATAAATACAAAAGATTAATATGGGCTGGAAAGTAATTTTATGTCAAAACTTGCCTTAAAAGATTCCAAGCAAATGCCAGTTTTCGGGTTCACCTGAAATCATTAGTTCTAATTGTTTATTTTGACGCATTTCGTATAGGATGAGCTCTAAATGGTAGTTATTAATAAACCTTAAACTTCAAGATATCATGGTAAGTTGGTTGTATTTTATTGAACCACTATTAACCCATTGACTTAAAAAGACGGCGATTCGCCGGTTGGTATAACCTGGCCCTAGGTTAAAGAGACGGCGATTCACCGTTGTCATACATTACGATAATTGGGTGCCTCTTGTAATTTAACAGTAAATTAAATCTAAATAATAAAGCTTAATGCATAATAATGATATTTTTTATGGATAAAAATTTCAAATCAATAAAATAAATTATTTTAGACATAAAAATAAAATTTGAAGAAATTTTGAATAAATAAATAGTTACCCAAGGAAAGGCGATCTTTCAAAAAATACTAAGTCAATGGGTTAATGGTGATACTTCATCGTAACATACCATATATTGACGTTAATAACATTTATTTTGACTTAAAATTTGTATTTCCAGTTATTAATGACTATCTTACTCAACAGAAACAAATTGGTAAGTGGTTGACTGTTCCTTATTTTTTCGGGATTCATTCTGCGATGTATGTTTTTTTAAACAACAATATTTCGCTGGTCCTCCTGCCAGCTTCATCAGGTTAACTGAATGTTCAGTTAACCTGATGAAGCTGGCAGGAGGACCAGCGAAATATTGTTGTTTTCTTAAATCATACATCGCGGAATGAATCCTGAAAAAATAAGGAACAGTCAACACTGCATCCGCGGAAGCCTACGAGCTAATTTTTGGTAAGTGGTTGTTTATTACTAATAAGTTGATGAGTGTGAAACATCAAGATATTTAATTATTTTCTCTCGACTGCTGTTACGTCATGAATTTTGCCCAAAAAACAATTGTTACGGGAAAACGAGGGGCGGCATATTACACGCAGCATGACGCTCAAGGCGGGGGTCGAGGGAACAGCTACGAGGGGGAGAAGCAGCGACGGCGACGGGAGAGGGAAGTGGATGTGACGGGAGAGGGGAGTGGATGTGACGGGAGAGGGGAGTGGATGTGATGGGAGAGGGGAGTGGACATGAGGGGAAGGACGGTGCGCTGTAGGGGAAGGACGGTGCGCTGTAGGGGAAGGACGGTGCGCTGTAGGGGAAGGACGGTGGACTGGAGGGGAGAGCAGTGGGAGAGGACATGTGGTAGCATGAGGGTGCTGTGTACGTTGAGTTGGTGAATAAAGTGAGAATTGAAGAGTGAATTCTCTTATTATTGTGCCCCGTAACACAATTAAAGCACAAAATACTCGCTAGTTGACTTTCAGTTGTTAGTTGATTCGCTTGGGATCTTTTAAGGTAAGTTGGGACATAAAATTACTTACCAGCACATATTCAATCATTTGTAATTACCCAAAAACATTGCACTAACTTCTGAATTGGAAATATTGCCAGGTGCATGCCCAAAATTTATGGTAATCATCAAAATACGATTTGTGTATTGTCTTGATTAGGCCTGACATTTTTCTGGACAAGTAGAAGTCAACGGTTAGGTATATCTGAGTAACCCATCCGCCATGCGAAAATGGTCATGTGAATTGTAACTTGTGGACTTGCAGGTCTGAGAAACAGCCCCCTGGTATAGGCCAGTTTTTTATGACAAGTTCAATGTATTGAAATCTGGAGTTCGTAAATCCATACTTTCCCCCCTATGAATGATACCTTCGAAAATAAGATCCTGTTACATTCCTCCCATACATGTATATTTTTGGTCAATACTGTAAACTGACACAGTAGAGAGTATAAATACTTAGGGATGCAAATTATAGAAAATAAAACAATGGAGGCAGCCATTAGGGACACATGTAATAAAGGTAAAAAGTAGGGATGAGTCGATTACACTTTTTCCGATTCTGATTCCATCAATTCTTATTCCTAATAAGAGACGGTGGGATATTGATATACCAGTAGCGTACGACTATTACTTAAATTCAATTATTGGCTGAAATAACATAACAAAGATAATTACGTCTCTGACGACTGTGATATGTCCGAAGTCACATCTAGTGTTACTCAAGGAAGCGTGATTGGCCCTCTTTTATTCATTATTCATACTAATGACCTAAGTTCTCGAGTTAGTAGTAAATTAAGATTATTTGCAGATGATACAGTTATCTACTGTGAAATAAGCGAAGACTTGAAGTGACTTTGAAGTTATGCCATTGGGCCTTAACAACGTTCATTTGTGGTGCCAGGAGTTAGAATTAAATATCAGTGGCCAGGAGTTAGAACTAAACATCAGATAATGCACCACAGTTCACTTCCTGCGAAAGTCATCAAACAAAGGCCATACCTTTACCGTATGTGGAGTAAACATAAAATCTTCAGATACAGTTAAATATTTGGGAAATACCTTATCTTCTGATATTATCAGTGGAACAAACAAAAAACATATGTGACACAGAATTAAAGAAACTAGGTTTTGTTAAGCGTATAATAGGAAGATTCTCGGATGAAAAAGTAAAAGAGAGATGCTACTTCGCTCTGGTTAGGCCACTTCTCGAATACGCCATGAGCATTTGACACCCTGGTCATAAAGATTTAACTAAAAAATTGATAAATACAAATAAAAGTGGCACTCTTTGTTAAAAACTGCAACGAACGAACATATAGTGTTTCACAACTTTTACAGGGATTAAGATGGGAGCCCTCAGAGACACCTAGGCTTAGCTTTATTGAGAAATTCAGAACTGGTGTATTTCAGAGCGACACAGAGAGTAATATCATGATGCCTCAGGACATTTCTAGGTCTGACAGAAGCGATCAAATAAGAGAGATACACTACCATTAACAGATAGGTACAAAAATTCATTCTTTCCCCACATAATAAGCGACCACCACTGAGCTCCACTAAATACACTCCCATAATACTCATCACCATTTCACCTCTTCAAACTGCACATCTTTACATGGCTGGTGACCTAACACCCCCTGCCACATGCCCATGCAGTGGCTCGCAGTGTTTTCTGTAGATGTAGAAGTCATAATTGCCTTACCGTATCCATGAGATCAGACATGGATCCAACATTAGAAACTGCCAATGACAGGAGGTGAGGGGTTTCATTGTCATGAAGGTGATCCTGACTGCAAGTCTCTGTTTCCAACAATGAGTCACCAGGGTAAACCTCTTCTTTGACCGCAACCTGGAAGAAAGAATACATCACCAATTGAGGCTGCTTTCCGTAAAACCATGCAATTGCCGTTTAATTCATATCTATGGTCCTTCTGTTATTTCACTATTGATTTGAAGTGTTGGTGGAAATTTCAGGCTTTTGCATAATTATGTTAATTTGATTAATTTCACCTCGAGCGAATGATGATAGAACTTCTAAGTTCGCATCTTAGCTAATTTCGTGGTAGATGGCTCCTTCGTCTGCAAATAATCCTAGTTTACTTATAACTTGAGAACTTAGGTCATTTATATAAAAAAATAATAAAAGGGGATGATCACGCTTCCTTGTTGAACACCTGATGTCTCTCTCTCATGACATCAGTGCTATTACCCTCAATAACTACTTTTTTAACTACTCTCCATGAAGACAATTTGAAATTAGTAATCACTCTGACTTTGAAATTCTGTCATTGGACTTAAACCACGTTCAAGCGTGGAGCAAAGAGTGGGGACTAGAACTTAATCTGAGCAAATGCACGGCGGTGCATTTCTTGCGTAGGTCGTCCAACTATCCCCATGTATATGTTGTGGATGGCGTTAGCATAAATGCGACAGATGAAGTGAAATACCTGGGAGTTACGATAACTTCGAACCTATCATGGAGGACACACATAAGAAATATTTGCGGCAGAGCCCTGAGAAAGCTAGGATTTGTCAAGCGTGTTGTGGGAAGATTTTCGGATGAGAAAGTGAAAGAGAGGTGCTATTTCGCACTCGTCCGGCCACACCTTGAATATGCAGCGAGCATATGGGATCCGGCGGAGAAAGATCTAGTCCATGAACTTAATAAAATACAAAGGAAAGCTGCGCGATTCGTCAAAAACTGCTACGGCCGAACAGAAAGCGTTACACAGATTTTGAACGATTTAGGGTGGGAGCCGCTAGAGACTCGGAGGCTACGAACTAGGCTTAGATTGCTTGAGCAATTGAGAATGAACATCTTTCAGAGCGACACAGAGAACATCATATTAGAACCACATTATATCTCCAGGTCCGACAGAATCGATAAATTAAGAGAGATATTTTGCCGAACGGATAGGTTTAGGAATTCGTTTTCCCCCGAACAATTTAGGACTTTAATAAATGCTAGGCTTTTATTTTATTTAATTTTTTTCTTGTTGACGGCTGGTGTCCTAACACCCCTGCCACACGCCTTTTGAGGCGGCTTGCAGGGTATTATGTAGATGTAGATGTAGAGGGATAAAATGTTTCTTTCGCATCGTCTTTTGAAATGATATCTTTCAAACCAAATAAAGAAATCCCGAAGTCATTATCTTCAATAGTTAACCCCTGATTGAGTGATACGTAAACATGGGTGGAGTGTAAATGAGGCCTGAAACGCACCCCTCGGCAGTCACTACCATAATGTTTTCAGCGAGGTTCCACTGCATTTTAAAAATCTATCCTATAATATATTCTACACACACAACTGGTATGTTTTCCGCGCTGCATAACGTTTCAGGATATACCAGCATTTGTTTTATAGTAAACCAGGATCCATCAAATTAAATTTAAAAAAAAAACTATTTTTGTGATAAACTCCCATAAGTCACAAAAATAACGGCGACATCATGCCACACTTGAGATTTTTTACACCGATTCACAATTATTCCCCGATTGATTGGACAAATCGTTAACGCCTTCATTAACATTGAATAAGCATAAGAAATAATTCTAATTTAGGCACGGCTAATCCATACTTATTTTAAAAAACATCGCCAATCCATTTTATATTTTCTTTTTCAATATACAATTAATAAAATTATACACTCAACTTGAATAAAAATTTAACGATACCCACAAAATGTGTTGCCACTTCAACTTCTCATACCACCCAAAAATTAACAAACATCCAACCAGTAACTCAACAATTACAGATTATCCTAAATAATCAGTGATTCATGAATTGGAGATTGTTTACTGTCTATGAATACATGAATCAAATAATCAATGATTTACGAATGATCGTACATTCACCAATCATTGATTATTTATCCCATCTATGAATACCGGCCTAAGTCCTTCTGAAGCTTCGGCCTGAGTTTGTTTGGCTTGTAACTATACTAAGTTCCTATCAAAGATAAAAGTGCAATCGTAATATTTGTATTTGGCTCTTTTACATAAATATTAAAGGGCAACAATAGAAAAACATGACCATCAAGACTTAGCTCAGTATTCATAGTCCTCAATAATTACAGATTCATCCAATCTATGATTATACATCTAATTAATTACTGTTTTCCATTTATAGTCGTTTAAGAATCAATGATTCATCAATCGTTGATTCTTGAATCAGAGATTCATTAATCTCTAATAATTATGCATTCATAGTCGTCAAAAAATCATTGTTTATTGTTGTAGTATTCATAGTCAAGCAAACTGTAATTATTTGGCTAAATAATCATTGATTCATGAGTTTTTCATTGTTGTACGTCGGTAAGTCTGTGGTTGTATATAATATATTCGTGTCTTTACATTTAAACTACAATTTTACATGGTGCTAAAGGTATAGAATACTCAATAGTACCGTCTATGATTAGCATTTTCGTGCAATGGAATTTAGTTAAGATATTTTGGCGTTTGTGATTGCTGATGACGATGTACCAGCGCATCACTAATGAAGCGAAAAACACACATTAGGGATACAACAAATCCACTGAATTATTACTCACAAGGGAAAACTACGTACCCTGACTCTCTGATTTAAATGCCGTAACTACTATGTCGTGCACGAGGTCAAAGCTGTCAAACCTGTCCTAGTTTTATTGTAATTCATCAATTTATAATCAGCTATTTCCGTCCTTAGCATAAAAACGCTGGGAAACTTTACTCTAAAACTATGTTGTTCTGGAGCCTTACATCGCTCGTCTCAATTGCCCTCACTTTGCTTATGATTACAATTACCGCATACTCTCTCCATTAGATCAGCTGGTGCAGTGGTTAGCACCACAGATTCGTAAAGGCAGGGTGGGCAGTTCAAGCCTGAGGGTATCCAGTTTCTTTTCCTACTTCGTATTCACGACCAGAAGAAAATTTTCCTCCAAGTTACATATCCTATAATAGGACTTCACCTCACTTTGTATCTCGGGACATTTTCCACAAAATCCGTACTTCAGTTTGAATCTTGAATGGCAAATGGACTCACTGGGGTCTTGTGATGGACAGCTTATGATATAGGTCAATTTGCCATTCATTCTATCCTATTGACAATCTCCGTTTAAAATCCGTAATCTAACTTGCTGTAACAATAGAGGTGACAGTTGACAGACGAAGAGTATAATAGAGAATACCGACTATCAAAACTCAAAAGCCGACATTCGTCCACATAGGAAAATTCATGTTGGCTATAGTCATTGCTAGGTGCAAAAAGGTTAAGAAGTCATGCTTGCTCTCATAACAATATTTTAACTTGCTCTTGTTCACCCTAATTCCCATGCATTCCCCCTTCTTTTCTAATGACTATATCGTGTGCGCTTGAATTCATTTTTCATGACCAATGACCTAGTAATATTTTTAGACCATTTGATCACAGAAATGATCTTTCATATGATAAATGATGTAATCAAGGTAGCTTATCGGGTAAACCACAAGGATTTAAGGTTTCTCCTTAAATTAAACTATGTCCATATGCATCTCAAGTGTAGAAAAACAGGTTCACCACTAAGGTCAAGGGGTGGGCAAGGGCCTAGCGTCATTGAAACACCAGTTCCCGTAATATCCCTGAAGTTAAGCAATGTTGGGCCTGGACGAGGGTTGGTTGGGTGACCATTCATATCTTCACCTTGTCCCCTGTCTGCATGTGGGAGGCAGGTTAAACATGGGGTTGGCACAATGGACCACTCAAGGTCTAGGTGCCCGAGCTCCTGTCCAAGGCTCCCCCAACTAACAATCTAGGTCAAGGGGTTATTAAATTCCATTCGAGTGCAGAGAACTGTCTTTGGCTGGTCTACAAAGGAGAGAGTTTAGTGTTTCACAGACATCTCACCTCAGGATCAACATGGAGGCCTGCATCAGTGGTATCGACAGCAACAAACCCTTCAACTTCCAATAATGGGTTGTTCTCCAATCCATCATCAGCGTCAATTGGCTTAACTTCCACCGCAATTCTCTGAAAGAACCAACATATTTCATCAATTACCACATTAATATGCAGATTCACAGAAACAAACCCCTCAGCCAGAGTTTTCCCACTCTTGGGCAACCTATTACTGGTGAGAGTATCCACAATTAATAATAATAATAATAATACTTTATTGGTTCCTAATGGACAAGTTTTTCACAAGTATGGAACATGTCATTTTGCCTTTTTACAGACAGCACAATAGATATAACTGCAAATCATTACATAAGAATTGTACAAAGAATATGTATGTACACAAGAACATGAAGAGATAAACCAAGTGTTACAACATAAACCAAGTGAACACTGCATTGAAATAATAAAAAGGAAATTCATTTTTTATGTGAAAGTGAAATAAATGGTGTAGCACTGATGACTACAAAGAAAATTATAGAGTTGATTTTTGAAGGAGTGGAAACTACGTATTTCCTTCAGGTTTTTTGGTAAAGCATTCATGAATTTGACTCCAGCATAACCAGGACTCTTTGCGAACATGGCTGAGTTGTGAGCTGTTATTCTAATTTCATTACAGCCTCTGGTACTATACTGATGAACATCAGCATTGGTGTTCAGGTTAAACAGGGCTTTATTTTGATGCACAAAAATTACAGTCTGGAAAATATACACACACGGAAGAGTCAGAATTTTTTTGAAATGAGGTCGACAACTGCTTGTCTTTGGAATCTTAACCATGATTCTTATTGCCCATTTTTGAAGTCTAAATAGCCGAAAAAGATTATGTGAGTGCCCCCAAACAGTAAACAATTTTAAATTTCTTCACTCAAATGTTATACTGTAGCACACTATGTTGACAAGCTCCGATGAAAATTGTAATTTCTCTTGTTTATTCGAAACCTTCATGCTTTTCTTTGAACACTGCTTCCCTAAAAATCTAATTTAATCCAACCTCCACAAACAGTCCAAAAAATTGTTTAGCCCCGAACTATCAAGTTTGAGAAGTCAACTACAGTAAAAATTCCTGTAAATTGAAGCTGAAAGGACCAAAATTTTGGCACTTCCATACATAGCGTGTTACATTAAAGAGGTTAGACGGACTGGCATTTTAAAATGTTTACTTGAATAAGTTTGACAAAACAAAGAGGGTCATTATCTAGCCATGGCACTGCACAATACTTTTCAACAAAATAATAAAGCCATCTGAAAGCATGAGTAAATGTTGTTGACCATATAAAAATAAACTTAACGATTACTAAGTACTCAAATAACAACAAGAGTGCAGAGGAACAGTAGCATGAAAACCGTATGTGGCTTTAAATTTCTGTTATTAGCTGGTGATGTATAATACAGTAGCAGTAAAATAAGATTATTTGCAGACGATACAGCAATCTACCATGAAATTAGTGAAGACACGGACTTTGAAGCTCCATCATTGGACCTTAACAACGTTCATTCGTGGTGCCAGGAGTGGCGGGTTAGAATGAAATATCAGCAAATGCACCACGGTTCACTTTCTGCGAAAGTCATCACAAAAATGCCATACCTATACTGTGGGTAGAGTAAACATAAAGTCTTCAGGTACAGTAAAATACCTTGGAATTACCTTAACTTCTGAAATATCGTGAGGATTACACATACGGAACATATGTGGCGCAGCATTAAAGAAACTAGGTTTTGTTAATCATATAATAGGAAGGTCCTCGGATGAAAAAGTCAAAGATAGATGCTATACTTCGCACTCTGATTAGACCACACATCGAATAAGCCACAAGCATTTGGGATCCTGGTCAAATAGATTTCATCAAAAACATTATAAAATACAAAGGAAAGCAGCACACTTCGTTAAAAGCTGCTACAAGTGTACATAGTATCTCACTACTTTTAGAGGAATTAAGGTGGGAGCCCCTAGAGACTTGAAAGCTACGCGCTAGGCTTAGGTTGCTTGAATATTATTCAGAACTGGTATGTTTCGGAGCGACACACAGAATATTATCATGACTCTTCACTACATCTCTAGGTCTGACAGATGCGATAAAATAAGAGAGATACACTGCCAAACAGATAGGTACAAGAACTCGTTCTTTCCGCAAACAATAAGCGACCACAATAAAAATTAAGCTCACTAAATACATTCCTAAAGTTCATGTCACCATTTCATCTCCAAAAAACTTACACCATTACATGGCTAACCTGACCTAACAACCCCTGCCACATGCCCAGACATTTCTACATAATGATCATTCCAATGCAAAACTGCTATGTACAAAATTATATGACATAATAAATATAAAAATATGTTCAGGACATGGAATTATACATATTAATTTGGTCAAAAGGAATATGGGAGTGCTCATCAAATTAAATATGGGAATATAGAAAATATTCAGTTTATTTGTTATAACCCTTATGTTATCATTTTGTCAAAATATGTTGCAATGCCTCTCTCTTTCATTTTTGAGATATATATTCTGCTCCAACAGCTTTCTCTACTTTAATAAGGAGGCTTAAATTATCCCTACTGCTTTTGCTGTTTAGGATAAAACACTCCAAAGTTCTTAAAGCCTCTTGAACCTCCTTTTTATTTGGAATTGGAATACCATCACTTCGAAAAGTTCTATGTTGCACGTTTCGTCATGAAAAAAAGATTGCTATTTTGAAGTTGCAAGGTAATGGTTCCCCATGGGGTCAAGTTAAGTTACCCATTCTATATATGAAGGATTATGAATAAAAGAGGTACTAAGTAGAGAGGTTTTCCATATTCTAATACATTGTGTATGGCCGGGACTTCGTCAAGAAGTTTACGAAATAAAGAGGCTCAACATACAAAGCAACTACAACTGAAGTGGACAAAAATGTTTGGTAGAGGCTCAAGTAGGAATTTTAAGTAAAATTAACAGTGCTAAACTGACATCAAATCTAAAATTTATTAGTGATGCTGACAACCATGACCCAGTGTGTCAGTACACTGCATATACCTGCTAGTGGTGGGTCGCAGGCAG
This sequence comes from Ceriagrion tenellum, assembly GCA_963169105.1. Lineage (NCBI taxonomy): Eukaryota > Metazoa > Arthropoda > Insecta > Odonata > Coenagrionidae > Ceriagrion > Ceriagrion tenellum. The sequence goes on along the minus strand of OY720645.1, from coordinate 24,453,216 downwards.
CTGGCTCTCAAGGTAGTTCTTTCACAAGGGATCCTAGCTTGAGCAGAATAGTGAAAGCGGGCGTAGGGTATTACTATGCTTTGGTTTCTCTTGTGGCATACTGGCAAAAACGTGCCAAAACTGACCAGTAGAGCGCCGTACCCGACAGCAGGGAAAGCTGCACGTGGTGCGGGCACTTCAAAGACTGGTAACCTTGCATACTCTACTACAACTTACTCAAAAGAGCCACAAAGTAGCCTTGGACGGCCAAAGCCATGATGGACAGCGGAAGCTGAATAAGGTTAGCCCATCAAGATACAGATTTAGCGATACGAACTGGACTATCGGTACTTGGAATGTGAGAAGAGTATATGTAAAGGAGCAGGAGTTGTTGAATAAAATAAAAGGGAGACGAATGGATGTTTTGTGTATATGTGAAACTAAGCACAAGGGGTAGGATGTTGTTACTGTAGATGGTGGTGGTCTGAAACTGTGGTCAGGAGTTGAAAATAAAGTACTTGGCAGTCAAGGTGTAGGACTCATTCTTAATGAGAGAGCTACGTTATTGGTAAGGAAGTACGAGTTCCCTTAGATTGCTCTGGGTTCACGTGAAAGTAGGTATTTGGAGAGTTGTGATTGTGGCGTGCTATGCACCAGTGGATGGAGAGAGTGACAGTGTGAAAGATGAGTTTTGGGAAAAACTGAGAGAAGTTTGGAATGAATATGACCCTGGTGAGAGAATAATTGTACTAGGTGACATGAATGGCTGGGTTGGTGTGAGGCGGGATCCACCTAAGAGAGTGGTAGGGCCATCTGGTGACCCTCGAGTGAATTATAATGGTGAAAACTTGGTGAGTGTGTGCTTGGAAAAAGGATTGTTAGTGTCAAATACATGGTTTAAACATAAGAGAATTCACATGTATACTTGGCAAAGGGGCAATTGTAAAAACATGATTGATTTAGCTGTGTAGAGATTGAGGGAGTTACTGTGGGACACGAGAGCGATGAGATGTGCTGAATGTGGAACAGACCACTATTTGGTACTATTTATCATGATTATGAACAGCAAAGGACGGAGAACAGAACCTTTAAGGACACCATATTCAAGTTTTAGAGGTGAGGATTGATTCTTGTTAATGCACACACATTTGAAAATGATCAGATAGATAAGATTCAAGGAGCTTCAATTCAATGTTTCTGATGCCATAGTGCTAGATCTTCTGAAATTAGGGTAGGATTGGATGAGAGAGACAATCAAATGCTTTACTGAGATCACATGCGGTTAAGGCAATTGAAGATTTTTCTTCATAAGTGTTTAGAATGACAACAACATGCTGGACCACTGAGGAAGTTGAGAAACCTTTGCCGAAACCAAACTATGATTGGTGTAGATTTTATGCGGTTTAGGTTCCAAAAATAAGAACTTCCTTGACAATTCAAGTATCGAGCTTGCGTATATTTTAACTAACCTCAAAAACAAAACATGCAACAATGGAACAAATTATTTATAAAAAAGTTGAAGCATTAAATTGCAATCTCAACAATTGGGATAAAATATTGTTGCTACCAAAGTGATCATTCAGTTGGGGTTTAATCACAATTTCCAGTTTCACCAAAAATTGGGATGATATTGACCTGTAGGTAGCTGGTAAGCTTTTATCGCTCTTCTTATAGAGGGGAATGGTTTTAGAGATTTTTAGGACCTCAGAGAAAATATGTATCCGATTGGAAACAGGAATTGAATATAATAGAGAGGGGTAATGGCACTACTTTCACATACTAGTGTACATGATAAGCCATGAATTTTACAATACTTTACATACAATTGGACTTTTTTAACTTTTTAACCCTCCTTTACTCGGGCAGGGTGTATAGAACCCCAGCACACCTAGTTTCCCTTGATTATCCTATACGGCATGAGTGTGCATTCTGAGACCTCGTTTAATCCTCACTTGGTGTTTCTACGTTGTAAACACAATTCCACCAGCAGTGTAATGTGGAACATTGAAACATGATGATCACAAAAGCAGCTACTGGGTACCTCACACCCCACCCGAGCAGTGCTGGAAGTCTCTTTGGTATGTCACATCTCACTAGACGCGGCATTGGCGAGAACGAGTGTATAGGTAAGTGGTTCAGTTTTTGCTCATTTAAGGCTAATGTTTTTGGTAGTTTATATTGTTTATGAAATCAAAAGAGCTTATATACCTTCAATTGTAGATGTTACAGGAGGATATCATCGAGAAATCACTCCTGCAACATGATTTGGAAAGTGATCAAGAGCCTGAAGGTGGAGATGCTGATTTACAATAAGAGAATGATTCTGACTTGGAACCAGAGCACATCAGCAAGAGTGCGCACAACACCGACTTGCCTATTAGCCTTGAGTGTGTGCCTCGTACAAAGTAGTTTGTTCCCCTGCCTCGTTCTCAGCCATGTCCCCTTCTCTACCTTCCCCTCCAACCGTTCACTTCACTCCCTCCCCTTTACCTTTCCCCTCCCCCACAGAGAAGTGCACCACGTTATTTTGCTTTTGATACACAATGCTGAACAGATTGGTACAAAAACTGTTTCTTTCTGTGCACTATAGAGACCATTTTATAAAAACTGAGCTCCACTAAATACACTCCCATAATACATGTCACCATTTCACCTCCCAAAACCTTAAATATTTGCACAGCTGATGACCTATCACCCCGTGCCACATGCCCATGTGGCGTCTCGCGGGGTGATATGTCGATGTAGATGAACCCTCCCTTCCACTGCATCTACCATCTAGGCCTTCCAATCATATAGTGTTATCCTTGTCTCAATACACTCGTAACATTTACCTTGGAAGACCATCGGCCCACTGAAATTACCCACCTAAGAGATGTTGAAATGGGAAAAAAAAAACTTTCCAAAAGGTATCCTCTTATTATTTGGAGTCTCCATGTCCTGAAGTGGGAGTGTCCACATGTGAGAGGGTCTGTCCAAGCAGAGTTGCATGTCACTCACTCCGGGATTCGAATACTGCCCGTTAGTTGGAGTAAGAGTTAAGTAAATTTTGCGATCAAATGATTGAGAACACAAATAAAACGCCTCCCTTTGATTGAGTATCAGTCTTAACTCTGAAACGTGTGGGTGAAATATTTGCTCCCGAGATATCTTTGGTAATTGATCTAAGTTGTGAAATGGGAAATTTTCCTATAAGTTTGAACGCTGCTGTCAGAATTCCGATCTTTAATAGGGCTGTGTAACTGACATAAACAATTATTGGCCAGTTTTACCGCCGTCTACGCTCTGAAAGATCATTGAAAAGAAACATCTGCTTTAAAAAAAAAGTGCGCAGCCGGATAGTGAGCACACCAAGGCAAATTTCGTTGAGTATTAATGCGAACTGGGTGTTCTTGTTATCCCAAGATGCATACTTACCTTAACACGTTCAGCTCTCCGCCCTTTAACTTTCGACGATCTCCCTCTCTTGACTCGGTTGTCATAAACTAGCTGACTCTCAATGCATCGGCGTTTAAACAGATTAAACTCAGATAACTTTGCCACGCAACTTGAACACACCGTCCAGGGGAACAATACCTCCTTCACCACCTATTAAATGTACGCATATTGGAATTAATATTCACAGAAACATGACTAGATATCTAATTTCCAATCGATGCATGTCTACTAAAAAATAAAATTGGTCGCCCAAAAATTCAGAGAATATTAAAAGAAATGCAAAATTCGAAAAGGAACCAGTAAATGAGATGGCCAATGATTTGCACTTACTTCAAACTGCAGGAGTTCCTCTATCATTGTTTTGACCACGAATGGCACTCCACCTTGTTCCCCGAAAACATCAACTAAGACACAACCATTACAAAGGCACAATCTACACAGGGTATGATTGATGACACGATTCATTTCGAAACTTCAGTCACTCACAACAGTTACCTCTGTAAACATTTACCGAAACGCTTACACCAATCATAAAATCAATTATTAAGTACCATCGAGGAAAGTCATACATTAAATAGTAACCGTAATACGACTTTCCAAGTACTATTTCGGAATAAAAAATTAATGCGTACAGGTAAAATGATTAATTTACATCCGGAAGTCAAACATAAACCCTCACACCCGATTGCTCCCACCATCGCAACCGTAATATGCAATTAAGAAGGATAAAAAGCTGCATATAATGTACTAATACCGTACTTATGCTACTACCCTACTACTGATTTAAGAAACAACAACGTTCCCACGGACTATAAAGATTTCTATTATCCTTGAACGTTCCATTCACGGAGTAAGAGAACCAAAGAGAACTTTCCCCTCCTACCCCTTCGATTGTACTCATGGCTCCAATTACATCACACGGCTGGGGAGATTCACTTGTTTTCTTCGTCGACGCGTGGACGCATTGTTTTTTTTCCCGTAAGCGAGTGAAGGGTTTAAAATGCATCGTGTTATCGATCATACTTTGTGTAGATTGTGTCTTTGCAATGGTTGTTACTTAATTGACATTTTCGAGGAACAAGGTGGAGTGGAATTCATTGCGAAGACAGTCATAGAGGAACTGCTGCAGCTTGAAGTGAGTGGAAGTCATCACCTATAGTTCATCCCCGTTACCGGTGTATTTACCGACATATTTCCTATTTATATCATAGGTAATTGTTTGCCTCACAGAATTCATCCATTTTCGAAATGAAATGTTACCATGGATTCTGTCAGGCGAGCAGTTTCCTTAATAATATTACTTAACGAAGTATTGATCGACTAATAAGTTCAAGTTTTGTACACATATATGCATCGTTAGGGAATTACATTTCGATATTTGTTTTCGTGGACACTATTTCTATGATAAATACATTTTCTAGGTGGTGAAGGAGGTTTTATTCCCATGGATGGTGTGTTCCAGTTGTATGGAAAAGTTATCAGAGTTTAATCTGTTTAAACGACGATGCATTGAGAGTCAGCACGTCTATGACAACCGAGTGAAAAGAGGAAAATTTTCAAAACCAAGAGGCTGTCGAGTGCAAGATGAAAATGTAAGTATTATTTTTATGTTAAACGTAGCATCAGTTTCAATCTTAATCATCTGAAGATGAACTATCTTCCAGTGACATTTTCAATATTAATTACCAGAAGATAGCAATCCTTCGCTTCGGTGAAACTCATTTTCCATAAAAATAGGGATCAATCACTTGGAGGAATTCTATTTTACAACGAGGACGATTTGCGTCTGACTTCTAATTTTGACTGGGTTTAGTTTTGTATAGCAACGGAAGAATATAAGCATATAGCATCAGTGTATCGGAGAGGAATTTGAGTGTGAGATCTGACAACCTCAAACTTCTGACATATTTCCAAACAGAATTGTGCTTAGAGCAATCAAGTATATTCAAAATCTCTAATTTCATTTTCAAGTCCTTCAATTAAAAAACCTTTGAATATACGTATGGATTGTTGACTCTGTGCTAAATGTTGCCCACAGAACACCCTAGAATTCCACACGTAAACAAAGAGAAGAACTTTGTCAGTCGTTGTTCCACCACTCTGGTATAACTGGTACTGCGATGGTTCAAATGTAAATGCAGTCAGCAGAACATTAACTGTCACCATTTACTTGCCGGTAACCATGAATATAGCACAAAATAAATATATAATAAAATGTAGAACAAAAGCATTAAGCCATAATTCCAAAACAATCAAAGAAAAAACATTTATGACCATAAGTCTTTTGTTCTTTACTAATGCTCTATCATTGTTGTTCTTGTTATATGTATTTACCAGCATTAGTTACCTAATTACCTTTGAAATTTTTAATTTATCATGACACGTTTGACACATAACATGTTTGACTTGTGCATTCTAAGAGGGTCAAAGTTTATTGCTTTAGGAGTAGAAAAAATTCAAAGAGCTAGATTTAATTCCAGCCATTAAGGGTGACTCTTGAACATTAAAATTTTTCATCTTAAGGTTAAAATTTTCTATGTTTTTTGTGATGGTTGAGCTTTGAGTATTTAGACATAAGAAATATTTGCAAATTAAATTCAGGGATTGTGTTTCGAGTTAATCAGTTATCTTTTTTACCATTGTAAGCTGACATTATGCTATTTTGTCATTTCCAAGGAACGTGATATAGTGTGACATAAGATGGTGAAACATGTCTTCAGATTTTAGTTTTCGTTGAGAGAATTCATAAAGAAATCACATGTGCTGAGCAAATAGTTGTAAATTTTTGTCTAATATTAAGGAAAATACTCCTATTTATTCTTCAACTAAATACAATACGCAGTTCGCTGTTTCCTTTGTTTCCCCCTGCTGGGATCCACTGGTCAATATTGTTGCGTGCATGTCGTCTGTGTCACAGCTTTCCATCCTTTCAGCTCCCAGCAAAAACAGTACTGAAGGTAGAACCTAATGAAGTGTGTGCGAATGGCTCATCAACCAGTCAGGATCCATGTTCCATCGAGGAATCCTGCAGCTCGGATGGGAATTGCATTCAGTCTGAGGTAAGAAATTAATACTCCAGTGTTCACTTGGAATACCACGGTGTCCCATGGTCATACATTTTAAAATTTCTGCTCTGTAATGCAATGTATCCTTCTCACTATTTCAATACCTTCCAAGCAAAGCTTCCTTATCCTCTTGCTATCATTTCAACCCTTTGACTTTATGTATCCCATCACTGTCTCGCAGCAAAGTCATTTGGGACACCTGAGTATCCCACACAACATCTTACAAGACAGTTTTGTTCGGACAACACGAAGCTTTTCTATTCGTTGGTATTAGATAAGTTTGTTGTGCAATGATGTCCTTCCTGATGATTCCTTTTGTAAATTTTATGGACCAACAATTATTGATACCTTTTCACTATTTATCTAATTTTATATATTTCTTGTAACACTTACATTGTAGCACCTCAGTGCTCATATGCGATATTTTTTTCACTAACCAATTACACTACCAAGATTTACTCTACATTATAACCAGGTCAGTGCATGGCATTCTTTTGTTGATTCAACAGATTTCATATCAAAGTAACTAGTTTTTATTTGATTGAATATGGTCAACCGATGACAGTGAAATACTAATAAGCAATAAGAGCAGTAATAATACTGCTCTAAACTAAAAATCTAAACATCTAACTAAAAATCCCACACAAATTAATAAGATTAATCAAAATGACAATGGAGGAAACTGTAGCAGTGGTGTGTATCCAAAAACCAACTGACAGATCTATTCAAAATCTCGAAGGGTTTGAAGCAAGGAGATGGTTTGGCTCCTACCCTATTTAACATAGCTCTAGAGTACGTAATAAGGCAGATGGAGTCAGGAAGAGAAAACTTACTAACCAACAAATTAACACAACTGGTTGCCTACGCAGATGATATTAATGTTATGAGCCGAAGAGCAGTAGAAGAACAGCAAACCTATCTACAAATAAAAAATCATGCTAAGAGCATTGGCCTTGAGATAAATGCATCAAAAACCAATATTCTACTACAGAAAAGAGGGAACAGGGGCTCACAGATAATGCTAGGTGACCCCACTGAAACTGTGGACCGATTTATATACTTAGGGGTGGAATTAAATGCAGATGGCACAGAAGAGGGAGAAGTCCGGAGAAGAATAACACTAGCCAATAAAGCGTACTTTGCGATGTCACATGTACTTAGATCAAAAAATGCCCATCGTAATAGCAAGTTAAAAATATACAAGTCAATTATAAGACCCATTGCAACTTATGGATGTGAAGCATGGAGTGTGACAGAGAAGACGAAAAGCATACTTGATAGATTTGAAAGGAAAGTGCTTAGAAAAATTTTAGGACCCATTCGGGAAAACAATATCTGGAGAATCAGATTCAACCATGAATTATATGGTATTTTTAGAGAACCTCCTCTGTCAAAATACATCCTACTACATCGATTGCAGTGGGCTGGGCATGTGGCTAGAATGGACGACAAAAGGATACCAAAGAGAACGTTAGACAGCTGAATGTACGGTAAAAGACCAGTAGGAAGACCACGCAAACGCTGGGAAGATGAAGTACAGGCTGACACACGGAATCTCCTAGGACTACGACTGTGGAGGAGAGCGGCAATTGACAGAAAAGCATGGAGGCAGAAGTTGAAGGAGGCCAGGGCCCAAACTGGGGCTGTAGCGCCATAGTAGAGGGAGGTGACTGTGAATCAGAGAGTGACGAATTGGGACTATACAAGAAGTGGTTGTGATTATGGATTAATGTTAAAAGTCTAAATAAAGATTTTGTTGCATTTATTGAACGAATTGTGTTTTAAATAGCAATTTAACCCTTGACATAAGAATTAACAAAGTTTTAAACTATTTCTGTGAAATAGAAGCAGTGCAATACTGTGGTATCCCATGCGATCACTCACGTTACCAATAAGATCTTGAGCAGTTGAGTATTAAATACAATATCAATAGCAATTCTTACCTAATTAGTTTGGTAAATTGTGCATCACATAGTTACTTAAGCAAAATATTAAACTTTGAAAGAAATATTTGTGTATGAAAATTTGCGCAATCCATCCCAAACAACCTAAAAATTTGCAGTCTTGCCTGAAGGACAAAGAGTGTGAATTCAGGGCGCAGTTGATGCCACATGATAAATGAAAAGTGAGCACAGTTTCACAAACTTCCAAACTATTTCCTGTGAGCAAACAGACTAAAAAATTGACGCAAATCTGCAACCAAGTAATCCAGTTTCCCGAAGCACCCTGATGAAAGAACCCACCTGTCAATCACGCCAAATCATGGACCAAAAAGCATGGAAGCTTCACCAACATTGGTTGTTCAATCCTAAGATTGGTTGACTTTAGCCCTTTAATACTTCCCTGTATGCAAAGCTAGTTCCCTTAACTTCCTCCGGTATCTCTTCCCATGGATACTTTCCTCTTTACTTGATCCATGAACTTATTCCTGGGTCTTCTCTTTTGGGGACTTTTCCCTCTATTTTTACCTATAATTATGGTCCTCACAAACTGATTGTCTCTCAGGGTGGGTCCAATCCATCTTGTTCTCTTTATCTGTAAATTAAAATACAGCTTCTGGTATTGTATAAGTTACCTTAATAAATTAACTTTATAATGGAATACCTCCGAGTTACGAAGGAAAGTGTTTTTCTCCAAAAAAATATTTTGATCCCACTCACCACTAGTCCTGCTATCATTTTTCTTCTACACAGCCAAACAATAGAAGCATATGGTGTTTGATTACTATCTTTATGTCAACTTAAAGTGAAATAAAACTGGTGGTTCATTGGTCGTTCAATCCTAAGATTGGCTGACATCCACTATTATCTATCGAATGCTAGTTCCCTTGCCCCCCTATGTACTGTCTCCTTCATTTGGTCCATGAACTTATTCCTGGGCCATCCACTGGAGACCTCTTTCCTCCTATTTTACCTTCAATTATGTTCTTCACATTAACCCATTGTGTCTCAGGGTGTGTCCAATCCATCTCCTTCTTCTTTTCGCTATGGTATTCCATCTGGTCCTTTCCTCTTCTACTCTTCTGTAAACCTCATCATTTCTTATTTTGTCCGTCCATTTTATCTTGAGCATCCTCCTCCAGCACCAGGTTTCCATGGCTTCTAGTCTGTTCTGGTCAGCATTTCCAATGCTTCCCATCCATAAAGTGCCATGCTCCACACGTATTCACTGCAAAACCTTGTATTTTTGTTGGCATTAGAAGCCCGGATTCTGCTTTATGGAGAAAACAGTTCCATGCCTCTTTTGCCAAAGTTTGGCCCTCTGCAACTTCACTGTGACCACTAGTGCAGCCCTAAAACAAGCAATGAAAGCGGCAGTCATCTGCCCCTCACCCCATATAGAAGTTGCTTCGACCATTGGCAACTCAGTGACCTCTGCCATTTGCGGGAAGCGAGAATGATCCCGTTAGCCACAAGGAGGTGCTGCATTCAGATACGTGACCATCAAGGGCTCTCCCAATCATAAAAATGGGTGGGTTCCCATGTGGTATTCGCCTGCTAGTCAGTTAAGGTATCATAACTATTATGTTAAATCAGGTTCCCGAAATGGTGCTTAAAGATTTCCTCTTTCTCATTTGTGTTTCTTGTACCATAATACCGTGGACATTGTGTCTGGTTGAATTCCATTTTGCTGCTGATGGTACTTGCAATCAAAGGATAGCTGTGGGACTGTGGTGGACCAATTTGTTGTAAAATATCTAGTCATCTGGCAATTCATTTATTAGCTGGCAATCTCATAGTAATAGCAAAGGAATGTAAAAGTTATTTTAAACTACCTAATGCAAATAAAATTTGGATAGAAAATCCAAAGTTTTGAAAGTATGGAAGATAGAAGGGAAGATTCATACTAAGGTTCTGCATGCACTGGCGAAACATTCAAGATAGTTTCAGAGTGTGGGAATTACTATGTATTTGACAGGGATAATAGGGTATAATGACAGCAGAAGTGAACGCTTAAGCTGCAAAGCTATCTTTGGGGCGAGGCGAAGGATACAGTCGGCAATTCATTCATCGGTTGGCTATCTCATAGTAACAGCACAGTGTTACGGTTAGTGCCGTGAGAATCAGGGATTTTCATTTCGAGTTGAACCGAATCGAAACAAACTTTTTCTTTAATTTTGGTAGTGAATCAATTCACTCTAAAAAATTTGCTTGCGAATCGAATTCAAATCTAAATAGAATGCAAAAGCTTATGCACAATTGAAGTAATAAAGATTTGCACAGTATTTCAGGTCCTTTCATTAGCTAATCCATCTATAGTGGCACAAAGAATAGCTCAGAATAACATGTGGTCATTTAAATTTTCATTTTGCGTGAGGAATGCATCGTCTTTACGGATGGCGCACCATTTTTGGAATGAGCGAGCACCATGTTTGAATGCATGAAATGATTCGAAGACGAATCTGTCATTTGAATATTTCGAATCACATTTGGTTTTGAAGCATCCAGACTCGCAGGCAAATCGAATCGAATTAAGCCTGATTTGTGTCGATTCCAATCGATTTCAAGGCATTCACACAGCTCTAGTTATGGCTAGCCTACACAGCCTCATTCGTTTGATGACAATCCATGGCCATCAACACACTCCATGTTACAACTTGCTTTCTTTTCAGAACTTCAACGGAACGATGATGACGCCGCTTGAAGGACTGAGTGGTGCCGCTCCAACAGGCATGAACAAAAGGACGTCTCCACGTGCATCTGAGGATCGAGGAAGAAGATGCAGTGGAAGAGGAAGACAGGAAAGGGGTCCACTGACCAAAGGTGAAGGTGGTGTCCTCTGTGGGTCATGCCCTGTTTACATAACTGGTGTTAGAAAGATAGTATAGATGGCGGCTTAAATAACTTGTGTTTACACGGCATGGTTTAACCCGAGTTATCATGCAGGTGGCCTCTTGTGGAGAGTCAAGAAGGTGGTGTAGCCCACATCCAACAAATATCACAAGTCACGTTTAATTTGTTTCCTGGCCAATGTTCAGCTGCATTCACGGAACTAGTGTGGGCGAGAAAAAGGATTAATGTGCAAATGTTTTGCATGGTTTGAATTCTCATTCATTACTTTTTACAGGAACAACTCGATAATTCAAAGTTTGCGGGACCAAAAAATCGGCTCTTCATATTTTCGAGTTTTGTGTTTTTGGACCTTTTTAATACATTGCAAAAAATATTTCCCCTTCCCCTCTGACTTCTCTGGTCTTTGGAAATGATTTATAGTCATTAATCATGAAAGGATTCGAAATAATGCCTTTATATCATAATTTAAATGTCACAAACATTTGTGAAATAACTATCACCTCTTAGTTCCCAATGCAAATGATTTTTAGTTGGCAACCATTTTCTTTGCAAAAATATCACCCAGTTTTTAAGTCGTATATAAAGCAAGTTCTGCATTTGTATAAGACTCTAGCTTTCTTAATCTGTGGCTATTCAGGACATGCCACTGGTGTGGGCATTTAAAAAAAGGCATTTGTTTCTAACATCTATGCAGCTAAGACGGTAGCTGACCCGACCTTACTTCCAATCACTCTTTCTTTATTGCTTAATCATCGGTAAAATGAGCAAAGTACTCAGTCTATTTAAAAAATCCCTCACAGGTCATTATTTGCGGTTTCTTCCATGCCGCCTACTGGATATATGAACTTTGGGAGAAATATAATTCCATTCCAAGCCAAACAGTTTCATCACTCATTGAAGTTCAAGTAAGAAACATTAACTCATGTCCCTTTTCTCCTAGATGATTCGTGCTTATAGTTCTATTTGGCAAAACGTTAATCCAATAATTTAATTTAGTGATTATTTTTTTATCCCTGTATGCATAATCTCTTCCCGTTGTGGTTGCTATGCTGCATGCCATTTTATCCAATGGCATCCTTGTATGCCAACTTCAGCGAGCTAAAACATAGAAGCTAAGTAAATTGTATGCTATGAAATGCAGTTAATGAGGATGTAATCGGAAAGCCAATATTAGTAGTACATACATACATACCCATCATGCCATTCCCTTCCTCGCTCCTCATTCAGCACCCCTCATCACTCGCATGTCCCACACTAACTCTCTCAATGTCTCGTCATACACAGTAAAATCAATCATGCTTTTACAATCACCCCTTTTCCAAGTGTACATATGTGTTCTCTTATATTTAAACCATGCATTCGACGCAAACAAACCTTTTTCCAAGCACACACTCATTAAGTTTTCACCATTATCATTCACTCGAGGGTCACCAGAAGGCCCAACCACTCTCTCAGATGCATCCCGCCTCACACCAACCCTATTATATTACACTATTAGTAGTTAAGTAAAAAAAATCACACAAAGAGACCACTTCTTCAATTCTTCAATCATATCATTTTAACACAAATTAAGGCTCACTGATATGATTCAGATGCACGTGATTGAGCAGCTCGCAAACGATCCGCTTCGTAGCTTGCTTGTCGTTCCTCACTTGTTTGAGAAGCTTGTATGCCAACACTCATTAGTTGAAATGACTCAAGCTCTACGTCTTGTACAATGGATTTAATAATTCAGAAACCTTCATGGACGGTTATAACCATGCTAATCAAATTGTTATTCACTTCTGAAGGTCACTTGCGCCATCCAATTTTGATTCAGTCCAACAACTTGGCTTTGGTTTGTAATTGATACTGGGGGGGGAGGAGAAGAACTGACATTACCGTCATTGTAATGAGAGGGGAAAGAGATGGGGGAAGGGAGTAAAGAACAGAAACATAGTGGCAATTATTAAATGATTTTGTTTAGTGAGGAGTTTATTGCTACAGAGGATTAGCAGATTGGGATATTTGCATTTTTCATGGTGGTAGTTGATATGTATATTAAGAGGAGACAAAGATTTGCCAATATAGTAGGCTGGGCAGAGTTTACATTGTAGGTGATACACTACATTGTTGATTACGCAAGGGCAGGGTGGGTGAGAGAGCTGATGGGAGGATTTGGGAGAAGCAGTGGAGGAGGAGATAGGACTTAATTTGCATCTATGACAATTGCAAAGGGAGGAAATGGGTTGATACTTAAAAATATATGCATATTCTATCTATAATGTATATGCATAAAATTAATGAAGTTTTTAATCTTCTATTGTCATGTAGTTGGGGAGGACTTGATTGATATTGTGGCCAGTACAGAACAACTCCAGGAACCTTTCCTCGAATCAATTGAGGAGACTGTTTGTGTGGATGACAGTGATAGTGTGGTGAATCAGGAACTCTCTGTGGTGGCGCCCTCCGCCAACTTGGAGGAGGAAATTCTTCTCTCAAGCGGTGAGGAGAGTTTCGTAGACGTTTCCCCCAATAGAGACGGACCCTCGAGTTCCCCACTTTTCCATTGTTATGACTGTGGTGAAGGGTTTAAGAAGAAGAAAAGTTTGACGCAGCATATAAAGGTCCACTCTGCGGGTTGGATGCATTCTTGCGCCGTCTGCCGCAAGGTTTTCCCCCAGAAGAGCACGTTGGACATGCACATGATTCTCCACTCTGAGTGGAGTAAGAGACATTTTTGCAGCAAGTGTCCCAAGTCATTTGTGAAGCGAAAGGAGCTCGGTCAGCACATGCTACTGCGGCACAAGAGTGCAATTCGAAGCACGCGGCGTGGGTATCACTGCGAAGTTTGTGGAAAGATGTATAGGCAACCGGGTGCCCTGAAAAAGCATGTGTTGTCGCACAGCTGGAAGTCACACAGCTGCGGAATTTGTTCAAAGTCCTTCTTCCTGAAGAGCACGCTGCAGAAACACGTTTCAACTCACAAGCAGGTGAAAGCACTCCATCGTTGCTCAGTCTGCTCTAAGTCGTTCACTCAGGAGAGCTCGTTCAAGCTGCACTTGTCGTTGCACAAGGAATTATCTTGTGGTGTGTGTCACCAGATGTTCAGTCGTGAAAGTTTGCTGAAGCGACACATGTCAACACACAAGAGATGAAGGAGGCTGAGTTTGGATCGTAAAAACTGTTTCTCTGTGTTGAGTTTTCTCCGTGGTGATGATGTTCGGAAGACATTGCAGCTGTGTGGCGATTGTTCTGTTCGGTTCTGTGAAGATGTGCATTCAAGGTAAATGATAGATATATATTTCATTCCTCTTTTTATGGATACATTTATTACCACTCCGGAAGAGAAAGTGTGTTTCACTACTGAGTTTTGAGGGAAATAAGTTGTTCTTTTGCTCCCAGTTGTATTTGTATTAAGTTGTGTTCAGTTATCCCAGTAATGACATATTTACCCTTCTGAAGGTCTGACTGTATTGTAATATGTTAACTGGAATGTAACATTAGAATTGTTGATAAAGTAAACTAGATCTAAACTTAGGAAGATTCTAGAGATGGCAGAAAAAATTGGAGAATACTGAGATTTTGGGTTGGAAGCTCCAAATATTTTGGATTATTTGTTGCCTGAAAAATTGTTTGGTCAATACAATTTGCATACTAATATTTTCATGATATCACAAATGGTCATAAATTATGAAACGGCATATAAGCATTTTTGAATGAAGAAATCCCATATCTGTAAATGGCTACCATCATTTGAGAAGTATTGACCAAGTGAATAATGATACATCACTGTTATGAACAAAGCATATTTTTGTGAAATTCTCTTCCAGATGTGGCTGAAAATCATATGCCTGACATGGGAAAGAGTAGATGTGGTAAATAGTCAAAGGTATTAATGATAACTTAGGTTTAATATCGAAGTTATCTACTGTATGAGATTGGAACTTGAGCTATGGAATTGAGTTGGAGTGTTATAATAAATGTAGTACATATCTCTACATTTGTGCTAATGCATACATAATTTATTTATTGTAGCATATTTTCTTGAACCCTTATATATTCATTCACACGCATGTATTTACTGCATAAAGAATTCAGCCATGTCTTCTCTAAGTATTACAAATGCATTAATTTCAACAGGCATTTCGAATTTTCATGTACAGTATTCATTAGCCAAGGAAGCCTGGATTTCATCAACTTCGATGATAGTCAATTTTTTCCAAGTGAGCTTGAAAAAAATAAAGATTTGGTTTTATTTATTTGCATTAGTGCATATTTTATTGATATTAGTGCATTTATTAGCATTCGCATAACTAGCATTTTGAGTAGTGACTGCAATATTGCCATCATGTTTCAGAAGATGGTTTGCATCATCAGCTTACATAAAAATGTTTCCATTTAAGTCTGATGGGAAGATCACTGGTATTTGGCAAAAACAGCTAGGGCCCTATGATAGAGCCTTGAGGAACCTCCTAATACCTCCTGGTAAGATGAGGTTATGTATCATTATTCGCCCAGTCAATGCCTCACTGACAATGGAGGTAAAATATGGTTGTGTTTTTGACTGTGACAGGATTTCTTTTTTCAAAAATACATTTAACAACTGCTCCATAGATTTTGACCATTAATGACTTTTTATAAAATATGTATACCTATAATTGTAAATCAAGTTGAAATCATGACACTGTACATACTTTAGGTTGATGATGATTAATTTTTAATTATGGCATAAATTCAATGCACACACAACAGGTTACTGAATTACAATAAGTTGTAATAGTAATGAAAGTAATTTGAGCAGTTTATAAAATATTTGCTTCATTCATCTTATTTTTGCATAAACCATGTTGGTTGCATCACATACTGTTGATTGTCCAATTTCGTGTCTCAATTATTCTGAAGATTCTCATTGCAAAACGGTCTTTATGCTGGAGGTGTTTGTTTTCATGAAAAGCATACCAATTCACTTCCTTATTAACAGTTGAAACTCAGAATTGATTGACACTTACTTGAACAAGATGGCTAAGAATGGTATTTAGGTTTAGTTTAATTGGGCTCGTATAGTGTTAAGCCGTCAAACTTTTAGAGCGGAAATAATGCATGACGGTTCTCACAGTTGATCAGCATGCTGGGGCAATGTATAAGAAGGAAGTTTAGTGTCCCAGGTTGGCCAAAAATACTGTTTAAAATGTTCCTGTACAAAATGGCTGTTGCATTCTTGTTTGCAAAGGAATTAAACATACATAAACTTTTCCTTAAGGGTGTTTACTTTTCAAAATGCTAATCCTCTTTACCTGCAATGTGTTTTTGCTGATAGATGTGGATTTAATCATTCACATTTGAAGAGGTAATCAGCTCAAAAGTGGATTTTACCAAGAAAGATCAGTGAGTGGATTCAATTGTTTCAGAAATTAAGGTAAGTTTTCTGACTAGATGCAAGCCTTCTTATGCTGTACTATGTACTTTATGTCCTGTCTAACAATATATCAGTGTAAGTTATGCAAACTGATCATTTAATTTCTCGTAAATGTTTGCCTGTCCTTCATATGGAATCAGTGTGATTCCACCAGAATGGCATATCCCCACTCACCCGAGTGTGATGTGATTTCATATGCTGAGGATACATCTACACTAAGTATGAGGGACAATATTACAGATGCCAACAATAATGATAATAAGTTTTATTGGTCAAAAGTATTCAGAAAATACACAGACCTCATATATAAAAAGTTCAAGTGTGCAATACAAGAAAGTGCACAAATAATATTAGAAAAAGTACACAAAATTAGATTATCATCTGCACGTTAGAATAAAATATCACTGGTTTTATGCGTAAAAAATTCATCAACTGAATACAATGCATGCAAGGCTAGCCAGGAGTGAATCATGCTCTTGAATTTAGTCAAGCTAGTCATTCCGGCTGAAATGGGTAGATGATTAAATAGCCTGATGCTGAAATTAGGCACAGAATACTAGGTTTTAGTTAATCTGCAATGGTTAAAGGATAGGAGAATAGTATTTTTCGTGGGGAAAAGATCAAGGTTTCTTTTACAAACAACAAAACTTCATATACAAGCTATAAACAGTTACAATTTTCAACTTAATAAACAGTGGGCGACTGTGTTCCAGAGATGGAGATTAAGTAAGTATTCTAATGGCCTATTTGCAGGCGGCTTTGAAAATCAACGAGAAAATGAGGCAGAGGAATTTCCATTGACAGCAAATTTACACAGGAGTTGTTTCCAGCAAGAAGGCTTGATATATGACGATGCACCAAGAGAAATCCTTTCCAAAATTTGCCTAAAGTGTTCGGTGTAATAGTCATCAAAAAGATTGCAAATAGATCGTATAAATATTGTAACAATTGAAAAAGAACTTGCTGCAATGAAATGTTACAAAGGTATGCAAAAGAAATGGAAGAAACTGGGTGAAATTAGTTGTGAAATAGTTACTAGCACCTTTGCAAACACTGAAAAATATCAGGAAAATACTATTAAGTATATAACCATCAAATCTCCTTTTGAATAACGCCCTGCTTAGCTAGAGTGAGCTATGGACCCTAATCTGTTCGGCTGGCAGCAGAAAAACGAAATACTAGCAGCTATTGAGAATTTTTGGGCATGAGGAGAAAGATATGGCCTTTTAGAGGTTGCCCGAGTATACTCGGGGCTTCTGCATTTGCTGGTCTTTGATGCCCGAGTATTATCAGGCACATCAGGGAAGTGGTTAATTACAGGGGGTGAGGTTTTTTTCTGCTTAATTCAAGTACCTTAATAATATCTTATTATTTATGGTCGATTCAAAACTACTGTAATCAATATCCCATCGGAGGACATAACAGGCATGACTATCATAAAAGTTAGTAGATATTATAATAAATTATTTAACGATAAGTAATACATCATCTTCTTTTTAACCCAAATCATATACATATGGTGTTAGGAATGTCATTTTATTCAGTCAAGTCAACACAGCCTACAGCCCTCATTTAGTTCCAGAATCAGAACCAGAGGCAGGTCCATCCAAAACACTATCGTCCTCATCCTTCCCATGCTTTGCCTTCATGTGAGTCTTCACGTAATACTTGTTGGCTGTGGTGAAGTCACACTTGTCACAACCGAAGGCTTTTCCTGTCCACCTCGTGAGTATCCAAGGGTGCCCTGAGGTTCGGCCTCTGGGAGAATGACTTGGAGCACACCTGGCACGCATAGGGTTATTTGCTAGTGTGCCTCGACATGTGCTTGCGGAGGATTGATTTGAGCTGGAATGCCTTCGAGCAAATGTCACATTTGAATGGCCTCTCGTTCACGGCTGACGTGTGCAGAAGAGAGTGACGACATAAACATGATTTTGTCCTGAACCACTTGCCACACACTTCACACTGGAATCGCTTTTCGTCCGAGTGTGTGAGGATGTGATTCTGAAGAGTATTCTTGAGAAGAAATGTCCTCGAGCAAATGTTGCAACCAAACCTCTTCTCACCTCTGTGGATTTGCATGTGAACTGTCAGATTGGACTTGAGTTTGAAAGCCTTGGGACACTCCTTGCACTGGTGAGGTCGCTCGTTTGAGTGCACCAGAAGGTGAGATCGCAGCGATGACGAATCCAAGAGCTCCTTCGAGCAGATGGGACAGGAAACCTTCTTTGCACTGTGGCGTTCCATGTGCCTCCTTAGATGATTCGGCCATTGGAATGTCTTGTGGCATATTTCGCACTCATTAGGATGGATCCCAGTATGAGCCCCCATGTGACACTTGAGATGTTCTGCTCTCTTGAATGTTTGTGGGCATAATTTGCAGGCGAACTTCCTCTCCCCAATGTGGACGTCTTTCACGTGAGAATCCAGGATGGACTTCTGGTGGAACTCCCTCGGGCAAAGGTCACACTTGAATCTCTGGCACTGATCTCTCTGGTGGATGTTCCTTATGTGTCTCTTCACATTCTTGGCCGTAGAGAACCCTTTCCCACAGTCCCCACACTTATGAGATTTCTCCTTTGATTCTTGGTGTGTTTTCAAGTGCAAAGTAAGTAGGTTCTTGGTACTAAACGCCCTCCCGCATACCCCACAAGAATGGTCGTGGAGCTTCAGGTGGACGCTTCTGATGTGAGACTGTATGACCGCCTTGTGCTTGAAGACCTTCCGGCATATGTCACATATGAAGACCCTGTGCTCTTTCCTGATACGTGCATTCAAATTTTTTTGTAGTGTATACTGCTTCCTGCAATCTTTTAACTCGTAAGAAGTTCGACTGCCTTCATTCTCCTTCCTAACGGATCCACCACTCTGAGCCTCACCTGAATTCTGGCTCGAGTGATATTTCGCATGATTCTCCAACAATACCTTTGAGGTGAACACCTCCCCACAATGATTACACTTGTGTTTCGGCAACTCTGGCATTCCTGAATTCTTCCTCGATTTACTGACTGCAATGCTGCCAGTGCTTTTCACAGAATTCCTCCCCCTCACTGTCTTCTTCCTGTCCGCATCTTTTCCTTCAGGTACACCTATTTCTCTTCCTGATGAATCCATATTGTCCACAGCATTGAAAACACTCCCTTTGTCCACAGGAGCAAGTGGCTCCAATCTTCGGCGCTTGGCCTTGGGTTCTGAAAAATATGACAACAATTATTAAGACACACATTTACTCTCCAATGTAACTCCGATGGGGTAATTACTACTCAAAAGACATAGGGACGTATCAGCATACTTAATTGGCATTATTTCATTGTGGGGTAATGTATTTCAGTAGAAACTCAAAATTACAAAGTCATTGGGGCCAGAAAAAATCAGCACTTCATGATATCAAATTTTGTGTGAACTAGTATCTTTCAAGAGCATTGTGATGAAGCTATTTTTTATGTTCCCATAAGTACGAAATATCTCGAACGTACTCGCATGATTAATTAAGTTATAAGTTAAGAAAGTTTATTTATATCAGCATACATTACAACAGGGTTGTCTTAAAGTTGAACACAAATAACTTATTAAACGTTGATTCCTCCAATTTTCAGAACTTCCTCAACTCAAGTCTTTCCATCTTTTCGTGGCAGAAATCTACTATCTCACTCCTCAATTACTCTTTAGTTTTTTCATAAAAGGTTTTTCTTTCGCAATGGGACGAACCTAACAATGCTGTTAGTTACACGTTTTTGATGTGTTTGTTCATTTGCTTCACTTACTAAGAGTATTGGTATTTTCTCAAATTAAATTTATTAATTTATTTTGTCAATAACTTGACTGTCAATTTAACTTTTTTTTTTGTTTAATGTAACTTTTCTTCATTTTATTTCGTTTATTAACTCTTTCCCTACGAAGGCCTTGTATACACGGCTTGAATTTTTCTTCGCTAAAGAACGAAGGCCGTGTATACAAGGCGTGAATTTTTCTTCGCTAAAGGCCGAAGGCCGTGTATACACGGCTTTGCGGTCAAGCACGCCAAAAGGGCCCCAAGCGTCATTAGAGACTCCACGCGCTAGAGGTCCGACCCTTTCTCATTGTCCATGTGGGGATTATCTCAGCCCTTTCCCGCACTAAATGTCCCCTCAAGGAAGGTCCTCACGGTCAACTATTTGTTTATATGTTGGAATAACTAAAAACGTATTTGTTGAATTTATTGGAAATCAATGCTAAGAATTACATTCTCGATGTTCTGTTCGGTTCAAAATTTTAAACGGAATTCTATCGTTTATATTAACGGAGTTCATCACCACTGGAAAAATTTTGGAGACGTTAAGGTTAGATGTTAAACTGTAATAGTTGAATCATACAAGCAAATTCTCTTTGAAGTATGAAGTTCTTTGCCGTGAGCCAAAATTACAGTTACCATTTTTCAAAAATCTCTCCACAGAACCTATAAATACAAATGCATTATAAATGCATTTCGCAATAAACGCAAATAAATGCGTATCCTCAAAATTTGTTAATTTACGGTACAAAATAAGGGATGGTTTCGGTCGACACATGCTGTACGTATTAGCCCATACCATGCTTTCATTTGAGCACATTAATGCATTAATGTTTTCTTGGAAAAACATATTACTGCCCAATCGGGACATCCAAGAGTAGATTGGCGCAAGTAGGCTTTTACTGAAATATTTGGAAGAAGATAACCTCACTCTTCTCGGAATAACTCATTTTCTTTTCTCTAAAATAGGATCTAAAATATGTGAATATCTGAAAGTGCAAATACCTAGGAATGTGCGACGTGTATTGAAAGTTGTCATTCCCCTTGAAGTATTTGTTGGTCTTTGATACAATGCGCTTTTGCTGAAAACCGTAAAAATAACCGTAGGACTTCGTTTAAAATTTCTAAAGGCAGTGCAAAATGAAAGGTATACATTGGTGTACTGACATTCCCTGCAAAATCAACAATTTAAAAAAATTTAAATCACCTTAGTAACACTAATCTGACCGCATAAATACACCGCGATGGGCTACCTTCGAGAAAAGGGTCGAGGATTATATCTAATCAGTTGCCGAGAAAAGGGTCCGGCACCCCGCTAGGCAAGGTCATTAAGCGTAGGAAGCGACTACCTGGACTATTTCTTGCCGCGAGAGAGCTCCGTACAGGGCGAAGAAAGAAATGCTATAAGCATTCGTACAGCCAAAACCATCTTTTCGTAAAGGAGTCCGGCGCGAAAGGGTTAAGAATCACTTTCTAATTATCGATTTACTTGATATGATTTACTTAATATTTCTTATTCATCTTTATTTTATTTTCTGGATAAATGTTCATTAATTCATTAATATTATATTTTACTTTACTTATTCATTTAATTTATTTTACACGTGTACTTCCAACATTGCTGTTTTGTAGTGTGTGGGTGATTATCTGCACAGGGTTTTCTCATCAAAGATATTACATCTTTACATTTGTTACACGAATGTACATATCTTTAATGCAATGCAATACAAATGCAATGAAAATGCAATAAACTACTCAAAATGCAATATTCTTCAAGAACAAAATCCAAATGCATAACTACATTTCCATTTTTAAATAAATAATAATTCTTTTTTCACCATAGCCTGTATCACACAAATCTCCTCCCACGTTTGGAATAAATGC
Source organism: Ceriagrion tenellum (assembly GCA_963169105.1). Lineage (NCBI taxonomy): Eukaryota > Metazoa > Arthropoda > Insecta > Odonata > Coenagrionidae > Ceriagrion > Ceriagrion tenellum. The sequence goes on along the minus strand of OY720645.1, from coordinate 24,430,893 downwards.
TAGTATATGTCTTTGATTTTTAATTTGATATTTTTCTCCACAAATAGCTAAAAAGGTCCCTCTTAGAAAACACATTTACTTCACATGTCGATTGAAATACCTCTGTGCCCAATTATTCTACTGTGATGATGCTTTTAACCCCCTTCCATTCACCCAATCATAGAATTCATCCTGCACTCAATTTTTGACTCCCAGTAGAAACTACTGAAGATAAATTATACTGCTTGTTGGATAGAGACATCTATTCGCCACAAAATGTTAAGATTTTGACCAACTTCATCTCATTGCCATATGATACACTGCAAACTTATGCATTATAATTTTTAAAAACAAGTTTCGAGGGGTAAGAACTCTATGACAATTATTTCCTCAAACGGCTTTCAAAGATCAACGCTTAACTTTCCACAGTTCTAACTAGTTTGTTATGAATATCACATTGTGAAAATATAAAATTCGCCACTGGTGTTTCAACTATTAATTAATACTGCTAGATATCCATTTAATGATGAATCACTTACACAATCGAAGTTTTCATGTGTTGGCTATTTTTATCTCGTGTCCTAACATTTGACCTGCTCTGTGTAAATACTGGCAATACTTAGTCTGGCAACTTAAATTAAACCCTAAATAACACAAAACGAATAAATATTATGGTCCAAGCATAATGTAACGCTTAATGCCAGGAGGTAGGCTTTATTCCTACTTAATTTCAGTAACTTATTATTAACTTAATACTTATTGTCGATTCAAAACTACTGGCATCAATAGCCCATCCTAGGGTATAAAAGGCATGACTATCAGAGAAGCGAATTAGATATCAAAAGAAATCATTTAATGATAAGCAATTCATCATCTTTTTTTAAATCAACATCATTTACACATGGTGTTAGGAATGTCATTTTATTCAGTAAAGTTCACACAGCCTACAGCCCTAAATTAGTTTCTCAATCAGAACCAGAGAAAGTTCCATCCAAAACACTCTCGTCCTCATCCTTCCCATGCTTTGCCTTCATGTGAATCTTCGCATAATACTTGCTGACTGTGGTGAAGTCACATTTGTCACACCTGAAGACTTTTCTGCGATTTCTGTCCACCTCGTGAGTATCCAAGTGTGCCCTGAGGTTCGACCTCTGGGAGAATGCCTTGGAGCACACCTGGCACGCATAGGGTTTCTCGCCAGTGTGACTCGACATGTGCTTGCGGAGGATTGATTTCAGCCGGAATGCCTTGGAGCAAATGTCACATTTGAATGGCCTCTCGTTCACGGCTGGCATGTGCAGAAGAGAGTGACGACGTAAACATGATTTGCTCTTGAACCACTTGCCACACACTTCACACTGGAATCGCTTCTCGTCCGAGTGTGTGAGGATGTGATTCTGAAGAGTATGCTTGAGAAGGAATGTCCTCGAGCAGATGTTGCAACCAAACGTCTTCTCACCTATGTGGATTAGCATGTGAACCCCCAGGCTTGATTTGATAGAGAACTTCTTTCCACACACTGAGCACTCGTGAGGTTTGTCCCCAGAGTGGACACGCATGTGAACTGTCAGACTGGACTTGAGTTTGAAAGCCTTGGGACACTCCTTGCACTGGTGAGGTCGCTCGTTGGAGTGCACCAGAAGGTGAGATCGCAGATATGACGAATACAAGAACTCCTTCGAGCAGATGGGACAGGAAAACTTCTTACCACAGTGACGTTCCTTGTGCCTCCTTAGCTGATCCGGCCATTGGAATGTCTTGTGGCATATTTCGCACTTGTTAGGATGGATCCCAGTATGAGTCCCCATGTGACACTTGAGATGTTCCGCTCTCTTGAATGTTTGTGGGCATAATTTGCAGGCGAACTTCCTCTCCCCAATGTGGACGTCTTTCACGTGAGAATCCAGGATGGACTTCTGGTGGAACTCCCTCGGGCAAAGGTCACACTTGAATCTCTCGCACTGATCTCTTTGGTGGATGTTCCTTATGTGTCTCTTCATGTTCCTGGCCGAAGAGAACCCTTTCCCACAGTCCCCACACTTGTGTGATTTCTCCTTTGATTTTTTATGTATTTTCATGTGCACAGAAGCTAGGTTCTTGGTACTATATGCCTTCCCACATACACCACAAGAATGGCTGCGGACCTTCAGGTGGATGCTTCTGATGTGAGACTGTATGACCGCCTTGTGCTTGAAGACCTTCCGGCATGTGTCACATATGAAGACCCTGTGCTCTTTCCTGATACGTGCATTCAAATTTTTTTGTAGTGGTAACTGCTTCCCGCAATCTTTTAACTCGTAAGAAGTTCGACTGCCTTCATTCTCCTTCCTAACGGATCCACCACTCTGAGCCTCACCTGAATTCTGGCTCGATTGACATTTCACATGATTCTCCAACAATACCTTTGAGGTGAACACCTCCCCACAATGATGACACTTGTGTTTCGGCAACTCTGGCATTCCTGAATTCTTCCTCGATTTACTGACTGCAATGCTGCCAGTGCTTTTCACAGAATTCCTCCCCCTCACTGTCTTCTTCCTGTCCGCATCTTTTCCTTCTGGTACACCTATTTCTCTTCCTGATGAATCCATATTGTCCACAGCATTCAAAACACTCCCTTTGTCCACAGCAGCAAGTGGCTCCAATCTTCGGCGCTTGGCCTTGGGTTCTGAAAAATATGACAACAATTATTAAGATGCACATTTACTCTCCAATGAAACTTCGATGGGGAAATTACTACTCTAAAGACATAGGGACGTATCAGCATACTTAATTGGCATTATTTCATTGTGGGGTAATGTATTTCAGTAGAAACTCAAAATTACAAAGTCAATGGGGCCAGAAAAAATCAGCACTTCATGATATCAAATTTTGTGTGAACTAGTATCTTTCAAGAGCATTGTGATGAAGCTATTTTTTATGTTCCCATAAGTACGAAATATCTCAAACGTAATGGCATGATTAATTAAGTTATAAGTTAAGAAAGTTTATTTATATCAGCATACATGACAACAGGGTTGTCTTAAAGTTGAACACAAATAACTTATTAAACGTTGATTCCTCCAATTTTCAGGACTTCCTCAACTTTAGTCTTTCCATCTTTTCGAGGCAAAAATCTACTATCTCCCTCCTCAATTACTCTTCAGTATTTTTCATAAAAGGTATTTCTTTCGCAATTGGACGGACCTAAGAATGCTGTTAGTTACATGTTATTGATGTGTTTGTTCACTTGCTTCACTTTCTAAGAGAATTGGTATTTTCTGAAACTAAATATATCATTTATTTATTATTTTCAATAACTTGACTGTCAATTTAACTTTTTTGTTTAATATAACTTTTCTTCATTTTAATTCATTTATTAAGAATCACTTTCTAATTATTGATTTACTTGATATGATTTAGCTACTATTTCTTATTCATCTTTATTTTATTTTCTGGATAAATGTTCATTAATTCATTAATATTATTTTTACTTATTCATTTAATTTATTTTACACGTGTACTTCAAGCATTGCTGTTTTGTATTGTGTGGGTGATTATCTGCACAGGGTTTTCTCATCAAAGATATTACATCTTTACATTTGTTCCACCAATGTACATATCGTTGATGCAATGCAATACAGATGCAATGAAAATGCAATTAACTACTCTAAATGCAATATTCTTCAAGAACAAAATCCAAATGCATAACTACATTTCCATTTTTAAATAAATAATAATTCTTTTATCACCATAGCCTTTATCACAAAAATTTCCTCCACCACGTTTGGAATAATGCTAGTATCCGTCTTTGATTTTTAATTTGATATTTTTCTCCACAAATAGCTTAAAAGGTCCCTCTTAGAAATCACATTTACTTCACATATCTATTGAAAATCTCTGTGCCCAATTATTCTACTGTGATGATGCTTTTAAACCACTTCCATTCACCCAATCATAGAATTCATCCTGCACTCAATTTTTGACTCCCAGTAGAAAAAACTGAAGATAAATTATACTGTTTGTTGGATAGAGACATGTATTCGCCACAAAATGTTAAGATTTTGACCAACTTCATCTCATTGCCATATGATACACTGCAAACTTCTGCATTATAATTTTTAAAAACAAGTTTCGAGGGGTAAGAACTCTATGACAATTATTTCCTCAAACGGCTTTCAAAGATCAACGCTTAACTTTCCACAGTTTTAACTAGTTTGTTATGAATATCACATTGTGAAAATATAGTATTCTCCACTGGGGTTTCAACTATTGATTAATACTGCTAGACATCCATTTAATGATGAATCACTTACACAATCGAAGTTTTCATGTGTTGGCTATTTTTATTGAGTGCCCAACCATTTGACCTACTCTGTGTAAATACTGGCATAACTTAGTCTGGCAACTTAAATAAAACCCTAAATAACACAAAACGAATAAATATTATGGTCTAAGCATAATGTAATGCTTAAATCCAGGAGGTAGGCTTTATTCCTACTTAATTTCAGTAACTTACTATTACCTTAATACTTATTGTCGATTCAAAACTACAGTCATCAATAGCCCATCCTAGGGTATAACAGGCATGACTATCAGACAAGAGAATTAGATATCAAAAGAAATTATTTAATGATAAGCAATTCATCATCTTTTTTTAAATCCACATCATTTACACATGGTGTTAGGAATGTCATTTTATTCAGTAAAGTTCACACGGCCTACAGCCCTCAATTAGTTTCTCAATCAGAACCAGAGAAAGTTCCATCCTAAACACCCTTGTCCTAATCCTTCCCATGCTTTGCCTTCATGTGAATCTTCACATAATACTTGCTGACTGTGGTGAAGTCACATTTGTCACACCCGAAGACTTTTCTGCGATTTCTGTCCACCTCGTGAGTAACCAAGTGTGCCCTGAGGTTCGACCTCTGGGAGAATGCCTTGGAGCACACCTGGCACGCATAGGGTTTCTCGCCAGTGTGACTCGACATGTGCTTGCGGAGGATTGATTTGATCCAGAATGCCTTCGAGCAAATGTCACATTTGAATGGCCTCTCGTTCACGGCTGGCATGTGCAGAAGAGAGTGACGACGTAAACATGCTTTGCTCTTGAACCACTTGCCACACACTTCACACTGGAATCGCTTCTCGTCTGAGTGTGTGAGGATGTGATTCTGAAGAGTATTCTTGAGAAGGAATGTCTTCGAGCAGATGTTGCAACCAAATGTCTTCTCACCTCTGTGGATTTGCATGTGAACACCCAGGTTTGATTTGATAGAGAACTTCTTTCCACACACTGAGCACTCGTGAGGTTTGTCTCCAGAGTGGACACGCATGTGAGTTGTCAGATTAGACTTGAGTTTGAAAGCCTTGGGACACTCCTTGCACTGGTGAGGTCGCTCGTTGGAGTGCACCAGTAGGTGAGATCGCAGAGATGACGAATCCAAGAGCTCCTTCGAGCAGATGGGACAGGACACCTTCTTTCCACTGTGACGTTCCATGTGCTTCCTTAGATGATTTGGCCATTGGAATGTCTTGTGGCATATTTCGCACTCATTAGGATGGATCCCAGTATGAGTCCCCATGTGACACTTGAGATTTATCGCTCTCTTGAATGTTTGTGGGCATAATTTGCAGGCGAACTTCCTCTCCCCAATGTGGACGCCTTTCACGTGAACATCCAGGCTGGACTTCTCTTGGTACTCCCGCGGGCAAAGGCCACACTTGAATCTCTGGCACTGATCTCTCTGGTGGATGTTCCTTATGTGTCTCTTCATGCTCCTGACCGTAGAGAACCCTTTCCCACAGTCCCCACACTTATGAGATTTCTCATCTGATTCTTGATGTGTTTTCATGTGCACAGAAGCTAGGTTCTTGGTACTAAACGCCTTCCCACATACCCCACAAGAATGGCTGCGGACCTTCAGGTGGACGCTTCTGATGTGAGACTGTATGTGCACCTTCTGCTTGAAGACCTTCTGGCATGTGTCACACACGAAGACCGTGTGCTCTTTCCTGATGTGTGCATTCAAATTTCTTCGTTGTGGAAACTGTTTCCCGCAATCTTTGCACTTGTAAGAAGTTCGACTGCCTTCCTTCTCCTTTCTCACAGATCCACCACTTTGAGCCTCACCTGAATTCTGGCTCGAGTGACATTTCACATGATTCTCCAACAATACCTCCCCACAATGATTACACTTGTGTTTCTGCAACTCTGGCATTCCTGAATCCTTCCTAGATTTACTGACCACAATACTGCCAGTGCTTTTCACAGAATTCCTCCCCCTCACTGTCTTCTTCCTGTCCGCATCTTTTCCTTTTGGTACACCTATTTCTCTTCCTGATGAATCCATATTGTCCACAGCATTGAAAACACTCCCTTTGTCCACAGCAGCAAGTGGCTCCAATCTTCGGCGCTTGGCCTTGGGTTCTGAAAAATATGACAACAATTATTAAGATGCACATTTACTCTCCAATGAAACTTCGATGGGGAAATTACTACTCTAAAGACATAGGGACGTATCAGCATACTTAATTGGCATTATTTCATTGTGGGGTAATGTATTTCAGTAGAAACTCAAAATTACAAAGTCAATGGGGCCAGAAAAAATCAGCACTTCATGATATCAAATTTTGTGTGAACTAGTATCTTTCAAGAGCATTGTGATGAAGCTATTTTTTATGTTCCCATAAGTACGAAATATCTCGAATGTACTTGCATGATTAATTAAGTTATAAGTTAAGAAAGTTTATTTATATTAGCATACATGACAACAGGGTTCTTAAAGTTGAACACAAATAACTTATTCAACGTTGATTCCTCCAATCTTCAGGATTTCCTCAACTCAAGTCTTTCCATCTTTTCGAGGCAGAAATCTACTATCTCCCTCCTCAATTACTCTTCAGTTTTTTTCATAAAAGGTTTTTCTTTTGCAATGGGACGAACCTAACAATGCTGTTAGTTACATGTTTTTGATGTGTTTGTTCATTTGCTTCACTTTCTAAGAGAATTGGTATTTTCTGAAACTAAATATATTATTTATTTATTTTTTCAATAACTTGACTGTCAATTTAACTTTTTTTGTTAATTGTAACTTTTCTTAATTTTATTTCGTTTATTAAAAATCACTTTCTAAATATTGATTTACTTGATATGATTTAGTAGTTGTTAATAAAAATTTTTAAAAATCGTTCTCAACTATTTTTATTTTAATAATTTATATATAATACAATACAATATAATAAGATTTTACAGTAGTTCATTACAGGAAAAAAAGTATACCTTAAACTAACAGACAAGAACAAAGAATAAGAACTTTTACAAAAAAGGAAAAAAAAAGAAACTTGAAACATGAAACAGGGGAAAATGCACTTTAAGAAGGCATGAATGTTCAAAGTAATTTTGAATGGTAATTTTTAGGTCCTGATAAGCGGTCTTGTCATCTGGTGCCAATATACATATATCTTATTGAGTGATTGGATACTCTGTTTGCTCATTCAATGGAAAAATTCAACACTTTGGATATTTTACAATATTGAACATTATTTTCTTAAACATGAAAAAAAAATAAACACATGCACGCACATATTCGCAGTGTAAAATATTAGGCTAAAATTATGCAGTTAAATTTGATCAGGATCATTTTTATACCCTCACATAAGTAAAACTCCGACAAGAATGCATTGCGTATCTTCCCTTGTGGAAATGATAAAATACTATAAATCATCTTTTCCATGTAGCGACTAAGCAGTAATTGGATATTTTCCCTATGGTCATTTGTATACTCCTAACAAATCCGCAGAGTAGTCAATGGAGTAAAAATTAGGACTGTGCACCATCAAAGATAATATGATTGCTACGTCCCTAAAGAATCTTTTCCTCTTCAGATACGTCTTAATATTTATGCTTCTATGGAGGTTAAAGTTATGTTAGCCCTACATGAAGGTATTAAAAGACTTTTAACAGGGTCGTAAATGTCATCTCTAAGTGCTAATGAATTTTGGAAAGGGCACTATACAGCCTTACCAAGAACGAGTGGAAAAGGTTAAGATGCATTCTTAAGACACTCAACCTGAGTTGTGTGTGCACATGACCTCAGTAATTCATCTTTGAAAATTAAGCTGGTATTTACAAAATAATGTGGACGTTTATTAGCCTCATAATCAATCCATCCCCCTCCATTCTCGATTTCCTGACCAAGTCTTTGTGACATGTAGTTGTCCACATTTTGGTAACATCTTACTGGGTTTATTTCCCATTCTTCCTCCACGATTTTCCTCATTGCATCTTAATTTGGGGTTGTTTTGCTTGAGGGTGTCAAAAAACATTTGTTTCTCGCATTGTCCTCATAATGAATGCTGCGCTCCGTGCTACCCGCTCCATCTATGTCACATGATTTGTTTTGAACCATCTCCTAGAATTTTGGCATTTGTGAACTCACAAGTGTTCCTAGTTGCAGACAAAAAATGAACATTGATAAACATTTGAATAATTCTTATTATAGCGGACATGAATGTAATGAATTTCATTTGATAGTAGTGAGAAATAGGTTTTTTTACTTTTAAACACCAAATAAAAGTTCAGAGGGTGAAAGTTGAAGGCGCAACACCTCTTCGGGTAATTTTTTGACAGATGTTTTTGCCTTTTACAAACCTACTATTCGATTCCTCCACCTGGGAGAAAAATGAGGCATACTTAAAAGCTAATAAGATCATTTTTTCCTCCAAGAATTTAGGGAGAGGCCGCTAAAACTTTGAACAGTATCTCTGCTTGCGCTGTCCGCTCTGCTTGTTTGTCTATCGACGCTCATCTCAATGAAGTAGTCATCAGTAAACCTTAGCCAAGTTCCGGGTGGTGATGGTCGGGGTGGTTTGTTGTTGTGAATAGTGCACAGGTTTCAAATACTTGCTGCACCAGAAAGAAAAGGCTCATCGCGCTCAGAAAAAATTGTAAGCACCCATCGAATACTTTTAAGGGCGTAAAAGAAGTCAAATACCACATATTTCCTGTGAATTGAATGACTGGCATCCAAAATACTATCTATGGCTGAAAAGGTATCTCCCGCAACACAAGGGGAAAGTAAGTTCTTATTAAAGGCATACTATTTCCCAAATAAATATAATGCGCCCTTCATATATTCTGATTTTGAATGGATTAGCATTGGTGGAGCTTTGTATCAACACGGGAAAACCTCTAGGGATCCTCAAAGAGTCATTCAAGATTGCTCTTTGCATTAACTCAGACTTAAGGCAGCTGGCCTCCAAGCCCATGCATGAGGGGAACTAATGGCTTTTGATTTAATTTATTTATTTATTTAATTCACCACCAAAAAAGGCACAAAGGCTATTACATTGGCTGATATAATCAACATATAAATAAAAATTTCAAACAAAAACGTAATATTCATTTAATAAAGCAATAGTGCGGCAAGCATAAGAATGGACTTGGGGACTGGAGAGGGATGGATCATTTAAGTGGCGTTTCAGGGAGGATTTGAAAATGGTGGCAGAGGAGAAAAGGTCCAAGGAAGGATATTTCGAGGCCAAGGAGTTAAACAAGGAGGGGATTCGGAAGAAGAGAGAGCGCTGGGAGATGGGAAGACGGAATCGGGGAGTATGCAGTAGACAGTTACTGCGTAATGGACGGGGAGGAACATGAATACTAAAGAGAGGGAGTATTTCATTGGTCCGAAGAGAGCCACTGAAGATTCTTAGTAGGAACATCATATCTGATAGGACACGGCGGTGAGTTAAATGATAAATGTCAAGGGAGGAAAGGGTGCGGTCACGGGATAAGGTGGGGACTCGATGGCGAACTATGGCGAGAAAGAAGTTGACTGGACGGTTGAGCAAATCCAAGGTAGTGGGGCAGGCGGTAGACCAAATTGGTGCACAGTATTCTAAAATGGGGAGAATACAACCGAAAAAGACAGTTTTCAGAGCCGTAGGGTCCTGAACGTCAGTGAGGCTGTAAAGCATGCCAACTATAGCCATCACCTTCCACACAATCATTCTTATGTGGCCATTAAAGTTGAGTTTCGAATCAAGAATGACTCCTAAGTCGCAGTGGGAGGTCACAGGGAGGATAGGATTATTTAAGAGAGTGTAAGAATGTGAATGGGGTATGCTTTTTAATGAAAAGATCATAAGAGCTGATTTTGATGGGTTGATTTGCAGCTGCCAAGTTGAGCAACATTCGGAAACAAAGTTGATTGCGGATTGAAGGAAATGTGAGTCGGAGGGGCGATCAACCTGCTTGAAAATGTTGCAATCGTCCGCGTACAGCAGAATATCGCAGCCGAGAGGGATTATGCCCTCTGTGATGTCATCCACATAGAGTGAAAACAGAAGAGGGCCAAGGATGCTACCCTGTGGTACACCAGACACAACAGGCAGGTAAGAGGAAGAGGTGCCATCAATGGATACACGTTGGAAACGGGAGCTGAGTAAGCTGTGAATTAAAGACAGGAAATTTGTGTGGATGTTGTACCAGTGTTGGAGTTTATGTAGAAGTAAGGAGTGATTTACGGTGTCGAAGGCTTTGGAGAAATCGATATAGCAAACATCAAGTTGAGAGTTTGATTTGAAAGAAAGATTGTGTGATGTGGTGGTGCAATACAGCGAGGTTAGAGGCGCACGATCCACCAGGAAGGAAACCATGCCGATGAGGGGAGATGTGGGGGAGGGTAAAGTGAAGAAGATGACTATGTATAATACGCTCAAAAATTATGGATAGAACAGGTAAAATGGATATTGGGCGATAATTCTCAATGACACTTTTGGGGCCATGTTTTAAAACTGGGGTGACATTAGCGTTTTTCCAGTGTGCAGGAAAAGAACCAATGGAGAAGAACCTATTGAAGAGGATGGAGATGGGGATGCAAAGAGAGGTAGCGGTGCGAGAGAGAAAGAGAGAACCAATATTGTCGGATCCTGTGGCCTTTGACGTGGGTAGTGCCGTTAGATAGGACAAAACTTCGTGGGGGTTGGTAGAGAGAGAGCAAAGGGACTGATGGCATACGGGTTGAAGCTTCGGGAGGGGGAGGGTTGGAGAGGCGGTGTTGAAGTTGGCACAAAAATACTCGTTGAATACATCGGGACGATGTTCACCTTGAAAACATAGTCCATTAAAGGAAACAGAGGTAGGGATTCTGTGCGACTTTCTCCTAGCATTGATAAGGGTCCAAAATCTTTTGGGATCGACACAAATTCCCTCCGTTATTTCACGGATGCGGTTCTTGTAGTCCCGGTGAATGAGAAAGCATGAATGACGCCGCTGAGTTACGAACAAGGCACGGGACAGAGGGTTGGGGTGACGTTTCCAATGCTTCCAGGCCTTGAGTTTATTTCTCAGGGCAAGCATCGTTTCCGGGGAATGCCAGAGGGGCTGCTTTTTAGACAAACGTCGGACGGGTACAAAGTCCTCGATGGTGGCGTGGAGAAGGTCGTAGAGGGTATCCATGCCCTCCTCGGGAGACCCGCCCTCCAGGAGGGCCCAGGGAAGGAGTGAAAGTGCACGGTTAAGCTCTGGCCATGCGGCTTTGTTCCACGCTCTCAGGATCCTGGGGGGGCGTGAGGAATGCGGCAGCGGGGGAAGGGGGAGTACAAGGGAGCACTCAAGCGATTCGTGGTCGGACGCGAATGTTTCTCCCGACGGAAACAGAGGGAAGTTGGAATGAGGAAAGAAACAGGTCAAGTGTTGTCATATTTCTGGTGGGGTATGGGCTGCACTGGTCGAGCCCAAGCCCGTTAATAAAATGGTGGATGAAAAAATCATCAGTGGGAGTGGCGGCGTGGCCCTCGGTGTGGGATGTCCACTGAATTGAAAGATTAAAGTCCCCAAATAAAATCACGTCACCTAGCAAGCGGACATGGAGAACTGAGTTGAAACAAGCCTCGAGGACGGATAGGGTGCTGTTGGGTGGGCGATAAAAGCAACCGATAAATAGTTTCCGACCACGGTTGTTGTTACTTTTAGTTTGAATCTCCGTCCAAAGTATCTCACAGTTCGATTCAAGATCTGTCCGCCGAATAGCAGGGATGCTTGCGTCGATGGCCAAAAGTACGCCCCCACCGCGAGAGATCCGGTCCCGTCGGAAAATTGGGTGAGATGAGGCAAAATCCAATTCACAGTCTAAGACTTTGTCGCTAAGCCATGTCTCGGTAAGCGCAATCACATGGAAGGAGGTGAGTTCAACGATATGCGAGAGTTTGTTAAGAATGCTCCTCGTATTCTGGTAGTACAAATTGCACACCGGACCACGGTTACCACTTACATCGCCGGCAAGAAGCAGGAGGAGAGCGAGGCGTTTCCACATTGAAGATGTCTGCACAGATCTTCGGCGAAGAAGAGAAATGGAATGAAGAGGTCGTCCACGAGGCCAGCACTCGTCATCGGTGACAGCACACGAGTCGCCCGGGCAGGGCACCAGGGATCGCCGAGAGATAGAGTGGGCAAGGAGGAGGCCACATGGAGGTGAACAGGGAAACACAAATCTTCTAGTAGAGCACAGGAAAGACACGGAAAGATGAGGATTGATAATAGTAGAGGGGGGAAGGGACTCACACGTACACAAGAGGAAAAAACTAGCTGAAAAACGAAGTTGCACCCGCAAAAAGCACAAAAGAAGCGGGACAGCAAACACACGCGTGACTGTAGCGGTGGCCATCTTGGTCTTTTTTTCTGGGCTGATGAGGTGAAATCCGAGAACTACTGCTTTCTGTTTGTATTTCCGGGAGAGTAGTATGCTTTTTCCTATCCTTACAGTTATTTTAAATGTTCGTAGACAATACCACCACTCATTTTAAAAGTAACTTAGTTCACAGTAACGCATACGGATGCAAATAAATTCACCGAAAGGATACGAAACATCGTATTAAATTCGCATTGACATAAGAAAGCTCAGTAGTTGTTATTGGTTTGCAAACCTGAATCGCAATCATGGTTCTTCATAATAACATTATTCGAGTACGCTCATGATTTTGAAAATGTGATCGTCATCAAGAAATATCAGGTGCTACAGTGGAGTGTGCTCCCAGGACCTTGAGCATTGCCCTACCAATGCGGCTTGCCTTTTGGATGTCGACAACGACCATAAGAAAAGAACTGTGATCCCACCCCTGGTCGAGAGATGATAAAGTTTTTCATTCAATTTCTGGTCAAGTAAAATGATTTTTATTCAGCAACTTTTATCTCTTTTGTATTTAAAAAATTTCATATTATCAGGCAGTCATTGCAGCTACACATTACATTCATTCATACCGCCAATACGAGAACATTTATATAAAAACTCATTTGCGTTCATTAAAAACCGAACAGGACCACTCTTTAAGTAGCCAAATACATCTGTCAGCTACAACATTAGCTGTTACCTATTAATTCATTTCATTAATGGCATTTTACTCCAAACTGAAGTCTTGTAAAAGGCTTTTTTGTTAACTTTAAATGTGCGGAGAATTTATAGCTAAACATAAAAGATATAATGCAGTCAGATGTAATAGAGTTGTTTATCCATAACTACAACTAATTTCAGTAAACTTTTCTGAATGTTTATTCGTATATCCTGCATTTACTAGATAAAGCTTAATAGTGGACAGCTCGTCACCAAGCTTCCTGTGATAAGATGAAAGAAATATCAGGAAAATATGCCTAGATTATTCGGTATCGATGCAAGCACATTTATTTTTATTTCATGAAATTATATATGTGGACCCCAGAAGTCAAGGGGTCTAAGTGACATTTTTGAAAAAAATTAGTTAGGCACATGAATGGGAAGTGAAAATATTAATCTCTTAGGCGGTAAAGGGACCCAAGTGATTTTCTTGACAGGTGCTGCTATCTGGGGTAATGCCTCTTAACTATTTAGTGGGTTGTACTGAACATTTTCAACTTTGACTTAAGTTTTCTCTAAACAATGGTTTTGTTACTTAGACCCCTTGACTTCTGGGGTCCTCATATATTTACGTATTGTGACGGAACGGAGTCGAGTCTCCCTCAGCCCGTCGTCCGACCACAGTCCTCACGGCCTCGGAAATAGATACCCTTACCTTTGGCCTCGATGAGCCGCCCACTTCGGATTCTCCCTCCGTGGTAAGGTTCTTGGAAATATTAATTTTACGCGACTTTTGACGCGTGATGCAATAGGGCGCCATCCAAATACCGCGGCTTCGAGCTAACCCAGCCGGTAAAGCAAGGCTGTCTCCAAAATTTAGGGGGTGAGAACTTAAAGCTAGGGTGGACGGTTATATGGCAACACAAGCAGCGCTTTACGACGCGAGCGCAGGAATGAACAACAGATCCTCCTTTCGTGAACATACAAGCAAATTTTATTGGGCGGAAAACCATGAACATCAAAAACAAAACACTCAATAGAAATAACCCTTGTGAATAAACAATGATAATAAAAAAAATACACCGCAAAGAAAAATTACACTAAAAACTAGTGAGGGATGAAAAACGGACGAATAGTGAAACATGAATGAAAGAAAGACTGTTTGAACAAATAGGAGACTTGAACAGCCAAAGCAGAGATAATTAATCACACACACAATTGCAAAGTATAAATTGGTGATTGATACAGGCTCCTCGTCTCTTTGAATGAATCCTGGTGATGACGGGAGTTATTGATACATGATTCAAGTCCCGTAGGACTAAAATTGTCCACTCTTGTAAAAAGAATACAACTTCTTATCGTTTTAACCTCGGACAGGACTTTAACTCATTGACAATCTCTCTTGAATTCTTAAATGGCACACACGGGTTTCACACGGAAGGAAACGTGGCAAAAAGGGGTCTAGACTGACCCGTGATTTGGGGCAATATGGGCGTGGCAATACTTATGTGCACAGCGATCTTGGTGTGGAGAGGGAGAACAGAGTCGAGTGCGTTGCACCGCTGGGTTCTCGAGATGGGCGTGGAGACAGGAACTCAAGCAACTCCTGTTGCGAATAAAGGCACGCTTTCGGCCCACTGGAACTCAATCCTCGTTGGTTTCGGGATGTGGCAGCCTGCTATTCTTCCTGAAGTTTCGTCGCCCTAATCCACCAAAAAACCTGCACCGCTTATTCCGGGTGCGACGATTGAAGTCCGCGTCTTTGCTCCTTCTCCAATATCTCTCTCTCTGTAGTTCTCCACCCTTGGATCGCTCAACTGACCGTACTCTTCACGGTCTGTATGCCCACTGAATACCATTCACCCACTGCTCACACACACCTGCCCTTATACCCGCCGATCCATCACGTGGTGCGAAACCACTTTACACCAATCACCGAGGTTCACACATTTTTGAATGCACTCGCGAATCACCATCGCTTACACATTGTGGCGTGATTCACCTCCACACCCCCATCTTACTAATACTAAGGATGTACATGAGTCACTCCCTTGACTTTTCAGGTCTGCGTTCACTCCGAGCACAAAATTGGGAAACAACCCCGGTCGCGACAAACATGCCTGAATTACACGGGGGGAAGAACGTATTACGAGAAGACGGCGGTCCGTCTCAGTATGTTTTCATAGTTTAACCCCATTCTGACGAACTAAAGACGGATTTATATTTGGTCAAGAACGATTCATTAATAAATATCCGTTTTGTGTATAATAAATATCTGTTTGAGGAACTTCATCAATCTACAAATGGAAAATCGTGAAAAATTACATAGCGTGGACTAAACTTATTTTAATTAAATCCTTTTTGTATAGACATTTGGTGCGGATTAATCTCAATTTATATCATTTTGGTGAAGGAGACGGTACGAGTCATTCAAAAAGATCCTTGGAAAGTCGACCACAATAAATATCCCTTGGTGGTAGCAGATGAAGATTTCAGCATATATTCCAAGTTAGGTGGGATAGTTAATATTTTTTATCACCATCTTTCTGTATAAATGATATTATTCAACATAAGAACCATGCTGAAATAAACACAGCGATACACCACGACTGAATGCACGAATAATAGGAGAAGAGAGCTTGAAAATGATGATTGATGACGTTAAAGTAGTAGGCTCTGGCAAATGTGAATTCCATTGCGGAATTCAAACATTTGCCATAGACGATGTCTTCCTCAGTGTTGGCAGTCTTTTGAAGTATGTGCAGCTCCTAGAAAGTCCCAAGAATGCCACATGCTGGCGCGCAAAAAATTTTGCGTTAATTTCTTCCGCCACTATACCTACATGGAAAGATTATACGTACTTTAGGTGATTACAGGAATGCAAAATGTGACAACGCAAGGGAAATTTGACTTCGCAACATGCCGATAAAGGCAGGTTCTTTATGCCACAGATTAAGAGACTATGACGAATAAGATCACAATGTAACTATGAAAAAAACATTGTACCTACTTTCGGTGAATACAGGAATGCAAATTGCGACAACGCAAGGGAGATTTGACTTAGTAACTTGCTTGAAAAAGGTATATTGCTTCCGTTGCTGTTTTATAAATTGACACCACAGAAAATTCCAGAGTCAATTCGATATTTCCCTGAGATTTCCAGTGAAAACAAAATTCCGAGTTTTCCCCGTCTTCCAGAGAGCAGGACACCCTGATTTAGTGCTCACCGAGTTCAGGTTGACGACCCTCAGACTGTCCAATCCCTCTCGCAATTTCTGTATCCTTCCTCTTGCGTCTTCCAGTTTGTCTGCTGGCAGACATACTCTCGTCACTGGAAACACTCTCATCAGACGTCTGCAACAAAACACAAGATCATGGAAAAAAATTACTCCAAACGAGTTTTTGTGAGGAAGCTGAAGGTTTAGTGTACAGATCAGAGGGGATATGCTCAAAATTCTGTTCATATGCATTGTAAGTACGGATGAGTCCGATTCAAATGCCGATTCTTGATTCCACAGATTCTGAGGATTAGAATCAGTATCGATAAACGATCGTATTAAAGTCAATTCCATCGATTCCAGATGGATAAATATTCAAATCAAATTTCATTCATCACATCATATTTGTCTCAGTAATTTTGGGTGTAGGCTATCAATTTGTACTTTTTATGTACTACCTCAATAAGCCGAGGATATACTTGCTATTTGTAAATAAATATACTTTTTGAGCGACTTAATGGTCTTTGATATTTTATTTTAGCCAATACTTAAATTTAAATAATAGTCATACGCTACTGGTATATCAATATCCCACCGTCTGTTATTAGGAATAAGAATCGATGGAATCGCTATCGAGAATCGGGAATCAATTTGAAAGAATCAGAATAGGAATCGAAAACAAGTAGAATTGACTCATCCCTAGTTTTAATATAACATTTGACGAACACAAACACCAAACATGTCCTGGGCAGTGAATAATCTACCCAGGCAGGACTCGAATCCGTGACCCTCGGGTGAGAAGGCGGGGACTTGACCCCGCCGCCACCGGGGCCGACAATTCAAATTGATATAAACTAAGAAGGACTACATAGGTAATGATTTTCACAAAGAGTATTTGCGATAAAAAATTGAGATATGATTTGAGTAAGCGATAATAAATTTTTTGCTCAAAACGTTGTTTAAAAATCTCGAGAGGATGTCACCTATATTTGAATATAAGTAATAGTCATTTGCTATTGGTAAATCAATATCCCACCATCTGTTATTAGGAATAAGAATCAATGGAATTGGAATTGGGAATCGATTTGAAAGAATCAGAATCGAAAAAAAGTGGAATCGACTCATCCCTAATTTAAACAAAGATGGACCAAGTAGCGTTAAACTATCATTAAAATTCAAGTGTTGGCTGAAATAACATAACAAAGACAATTAAGTTGCTAAAAAGTATGTTCATCAACGAATAGCATATATATCCTCATCTTATTAAGGTAGTACATAAAAAGTACAAATTGATAGCCTACACCCAAAATTACTGAGACGAATATGATGTGATAAATTAAATTTGATGTGAATATTTATTGATCTGGAATCGATGGAATCCGAATTGACTTTAGGCGATTGATTATCGATACCGATTCCAATCCTGAGAATCAGTGGAATTGAGAATCGACATTTGGATTTGACTCATCCTTAATAAAAAATAATACCTTATAATTCATAGTGATATAAACTAAGAAGGACTACATAGGTAATTGTTATCACAAAGAGTATTTGCGATAAAAAATTGAGATATGATCTGAGTAAGTGATAATAAATTTTTTGCTCAAAACGTTGTTTAAAAATCTCGAGAGGAGACGCTGCTCACCTGTGATTGGATTCCATCGCCATCTGATTCGTTCCCACCGTCACCCGAGTTCTCGTCACCACTGTCAGCAGATTCACTTTCATTCGTCTCGTCATCCGTTTCCCGTGGCTCCGTCTTCACCGGTACCTGTGAACACATCAGCAGCGGAAGAGAAAAGTTTGATTTTTACACTTGGCAAGCTTTTAAACTTAAACCATTAATGCCCGGACGTATATTTAGATACGTCACATTAAAAAATTCATAAATACTCCTCATTTTGTCATTTCTACTTAAAAGATGAGGTGTGGCAGTTAAATAACCAGACTGGTGCTACAAAACATTTTATTGATCACCAATTATCCTATCATTACATTAACAAATGATGTGCTACGAAGTCACTTGCATGGGTGCATGTACACCAGGGTTGAAATTCGAGTTACCAGTTGTTACAGGGTTGCGAGTGACTTCGTACCACATCATTTGTTCATGCAATGATTGGAAATTTGTCAATTTCGTCGTTTTAATAACAAAAATGTTGGGTTTATCCACCGTGACAGTGGCTTTGTAAGCACTACTTCCTCTCATGTGCTACAATGTAAAACCCCCATCGAAATTCACCGTGAAGGAAGATGGCTAGGTGGTGCCACTGGCAAACACACCTGACTGGCAATTGGGAGACCCAGGTTCGAATCCTGGTCAAGTAAAATGATTTTTTTCATGGCGAATTTCAATGCTGGTGGTCACCAATTACACTAGAAAGTTCATCCCCTTCAATGTACTCTCCTTGCTGATCCCTGTAATGCTCTCTAAGAAATATTCCATTGTT
Source organism: Ceriagrion tenellum (assembly GCA_963169105.1). Lineage (NCBI taxonomy): Eukaryota > Metazoa > Arthropoda > Insecta > Odonata > Coenagrionidae > Ceriagrion > Ceriagrion tenellum. Next base: position 24,411,936 of record OY720645.1, on the reverse strand, counting down.
CAAAGCAGTGCTGGAAGTCCGTTTCTGTCACCTTGTTGAGAGAACCTCTGGCACATTCGCTTTCACTGCTTCCACACTGTCAAATCCTATCCGTTTTAGCTCCCAATTTGACCTCGGGGAATAAACAAAAGTCACAGGGGGCCAGGTCACCTGAGTACTGTGGGTGGTCCAACGTGGTGATGCCGTATTTTGCAAAGAATGCCTTCACAGACTAGGCGAAATGGACTGGCACATTGTCTTGGTGAAGTTCATTCTCGATTCCTTTTGCTATGGAGTAAGAAGTTTTGGCACCATTTTTGCACAAACTTTGTATATGTCGAATTATTCATGCAAAATCTGACGGACACACTCCTTGTTAATTCCTAAGATTTCAGCAAGAGCTCAGACACTCAGACGATGATGTTCGCAGATCAAATTACAAATTTTCTGTATGTTGTCATTCATTTTTGATGTTGAGGGTCTTCCAGGGCATCGATCATCTTCTGTCATTTCATGCTCCCCCTTAAATCTTTTAAATCACTCAAAAAATTGTCTGTGCAAAAAACATTCACTTCGGTGCACTTGCTTTAACATGGCATGAGCTTCTGAGGCAGCTGAGAAGTCAACTCGTAGCTTCATCTGAACACTTTGCATTTTTTCGACCAGACCCTAGCACAAGGACTTGACAGGGCGACTGCTACAGTGAGATTTAGCAATGTACAACCGTGCTCATGGATCTCAGGGTGGGGGAAGGATCAACAGGAGCAGATATGTTGAAGCATGCCACAGCACGGCCTTTAAGTCTTTTGAAAATCGTAATCTGAGTTTATTTCGATATCACGTATCTGTAGCAACATTTCTCACGTAACAGATAGCCACTTCTGCGTACAAATTAAAGCTACATTGCAAAAACACAACAAAGTATTTGTAATGTAGTGGCAAGACTCGTATGCTCAGAGATTGTACCTTCTAACTATACGTGCTTTTCTGTCCATGCTATCCGCACCATGCGTGGGAGGAGTAAACGAGTTCGAGTCATTTGGCATTTTAAAATAATTTGCAGTTACCACCCTAAAAATAAATTCTGAAGTGAAATTGCAATTGTATCCTGTGAGTACAAAACTACATATAATAAGCGATGCCGAAAAAAATAGGAAATCGAGCTGCTGGAAGGAAATATGGTGTATCTGAATTGTGCATCAGAGACAGGAGGAAGGTGAAGGAAAAACTGCAATCTGCCAAAAAAAGTATGAGAGCTTTTAGGGGTAAAAGTGCAAAATACCCTGACCTAGAAAAGTGACTGGCTTCATACATCTTTGATCGACGACAGTATGTGTATGCAGTGTTAACAGAAATGCGCCAGGTGAAAGCAAGGGAAATAGCGAGAGAATTAGGTGTTCCTTTGGCAGACTTTAAGGCGAGCAGAGGATGGTTACAACAATTTTTTCTCAGAAACAGACTATCAATTAGGAAAAGGGTGACGATTTCCCAGCGCTTACCTGATGCATATGAAGATAAGCTGAAGAGCTTTCAGAGGTATGTAATTCAGCTGAGGAAAAAACATTGCTACTTATTGGGACAAAGTGGAAATGCAGACCAAACACCAGTGTACTTCGAGATACCGTCAGAAAATACTGTGAATGAAATTGGCCAGAAGTCTGTGCAAGTACGAAGTGGTGTTATGAAAAACAGCGTTGTACAGTGATATTGACAGTAATGGCAGAAGGGAAAAAACTCCCACCTTATGTTATTTTTAAACGAAAAACTCTACCCAAGAAAGTCATATTTCCAGCCAGTATAATAGTAAGGGCGTAAGATAATGGTTGGCTGGACAGTAACATGGTCTTAGATTTGATAAAATGTGTGAGGAAATCCCATCCTGGAGCCTTACTACGGCTGCGGAACATGTTAGTACTCAACAGTTTTCGTGGGCATCTTAAAGGACATGTAAAACAAAGACTGCAAGAGGGAAAGACCGACCAGGTGACAATTCCAGGTGGCATGACGTCTATGTTGCAGCCATTAGACGTTTGCATAAATAGACCATTCAAAGCGAACATGAAGAGACTGTACACAGAGTGAAACGTGCTATACAAACAGCCTATACATGAAGAAACTCCCATGGGAAAAATAAAAAAAATCCAGAGTTGACGCAAATTTGTCAATGGATTTTGGCATCATGGAAGATGATTCCAGAGGATTTAGTCTTAAAAAGCTTTAAGAAATGTTGCATTTCAAATGACATGGATGGCAACGAAGACAGTGAGGTGTGGGACAGTGAAAGTGAGGATGTGATTTTCTCAGATCTTAGTAGCAGTGACAAAAACTACAAATGAGAACTATTATTATATAAATATTCATTAGTGATTTACGATTCTATTTCCACGAATTCTTTTTTCTTTAGTTTTATAAGAATAATAACTGCTATTACATTGAGTTTAGTTTTTCTGTGTGTTTCCAAGATGTTCCAGTGTTGCTAAATCAAAGATTATATACACAGGATGCTGCATCGTCCCAGCCCACAGCTACTGCGCAGAAAGCAGACGAGTCCACCGCTATCATGTATCTATCAGGTACGGACGGCATTCTGCTTTTATTTGTTGACTCGCTGAAGGATTTCCGTAATTAAATGATCACGGGTTGAAATTATACATAGTTCTGCAATTAATTTAGTTAAATATTTCATTTCGAAAAGATGCCATTTTTATGGCTGGATGATGTGATTGTATACAACTGTGATTACTGTGTGATGTTAGGAGAAAAAGATGCACAATAAAACGGGCTGTGCATCGTGACGATATTAAAGCACAATGCAATAAATTCATGAGAAAGATGTACATCAACACTTAACTTAGGCACAGGATTTCTATTAAAGAACATGCATTCATGTTATGACAAAATGATGCAGGTTCAAGGGCAAAATAATTAATTTTTTGATAAAAATAGTTTTTTTCCTCACGAGCCTGCCCGAAAATGGGGGTGTGCGGGATACACGAGGGCGCGGCTTGCACAAGTAAATATGGTATGTCGAAATAAACGATTATATCTAATGATGTTAGGTGAACCCGAAATCTCGCATTTGCTTGGGATCTTGTAAATTACATAGGGACATTAAATTACTCTCCAGCACATATTCAATCATTTGTAATTACCCAAAAACATTGCACTAACTTTTGAATTGGAAATATTGCAAGGTGCATGCCCAAAATGTATCGTACTCATCAAAATACAAGTTATGTATGGTCTTGATTAGGCCCGCCATTTTTGTTGACTATTACAAGTCTTTGGTTAGGTATATCTGATTAACCCATCCGCTTTGTGAAAATAGTCACGTCACTTGTGGACTTGTAGCACTGAGTAAACAGGCCCCAGGTCTGACTTTTAGCCAATGCTGATCATTGTCCATTCTCTTATGGTCATGTCCCGTCCAATGGGCCATTCTGATTGGCTGTCCAGTTTCCCTTGCTTTCTGGGCCAAAGAATCTCTTCCTGGGGGTTTCTGTTTGAAACCACTTGGAATATTTCCGAGGACTTAACTAAGGACAGAACAAACTACAGTGCCCACACAGGATTGGTTGGAGTGTTTGATGAGCTCTACCCACAGGAATGGATAAGCCTCCAAAATGTTGTTTAATCTTATTATCTGTGTTACTGTATTGAATTGCTATATTCAGCTCCATTAACGTTATTTCCACAAGAAAAAGGGTGTTCCATTCTGCATCGATGTCCGAAAGCCATGTCTTTGGGCCTCTTGGATGGTGAAAATGAGGTGTGCAAAAAATTTCTGAAATGGGATTTTATTTAGCATGCAACTTTTCATTTAACGTGGGGGCTCCCATAAACATGCGCCGCCCGCTTGAAAAACCCATGCTTCTGGGCCCCACCATTTCTTCCCCCACCTATCGAAAGCTCTGATATGTAGCCTTGCATAGTATGTAGGCCTACATGTAGTACTGAAATCCCGGTTCACAGTAAAATTGCAAATACAGGATTTCTTTCCACTTTTTTACCTGGCATTGCATTTACCTGGCATTTATTTTGGTAACATATTGAGATGGACAGATAGATGAGGAGATAAAGAGACATATCAGGATAGACATAATAGTAGACTAAATGCCTTGGGTATGAGTTATCTGAGGAGTGAGTGGGTTTTAAATGAATGTGGGTTAGATGCTCCAGTAGTAATGGATATATGTACATGAAAGGAGTGTGCTTCGTTGGTTTGGACATGTTGAGAAAATGGATGAGAGTCGAATAACAAAACAGATTGATAAGAATGAAATGAATGGTGCGAGAGAGGTAGAGGTAGGCCAAGAAAGTTGTGATTGAATGTGGTTGAGGAAATTCTTAGGAGGAGGAATATTAGGAGTCTTAAAAACATGAGGGCGTGTATGAAGCAGTGTATATGGGGGTAAATGAGACAAAAAAGAGGTTTGCAAGGATAGGTGAGTGCAGAGGGAATTATTGAAGCAGAGTTAGGTATACAAATATGTTTTTATGAGTAAAACTTGGTGACTCTGCCAACCTCGGAAGGGAACGGCGTGATTGGTATGTATGTACCATTTAGAGGAAGTGAAATAGGGATCTACATGGTCTGTAGTGACTCTATGAGTGCGCTGCAGGCCATTTCCGGTTATTCCCCGATGCACCCACTTGTCCAGGAGATTCAGAACCATCTTTTCCCTTTTCTAAGAAGGGAATCGTTATCCGTTTTCTGTGGGTACCTGGACACGTGGGAATAGCCGGTAACGAGACGGCCGACTCGGCAGCGAAGAAGGCTCTTCAAGACGAACACATTTCGTCAGTATTGGTACCGTACCAAGACTTAAAGGCTACGCTGAGAAACGTAGCCTTTGGACAGTGGAAGGAAACCTGGCATTCCCTGACAGAGAATAAGTTGCGCACCATAAAGCCGGTAGTATCAGTGTGGCCCACATCAGTCGGGAGGACTCGCAGGGAAGATCGCAATCACACGGTTGAGGATAGGGCACTGTGCCCTCACTCACTCTTACCTCTTCACCGAAGAGAAGATCCCACCCTACTGTGAGGATTGCGACTCTCCCATAACTGTGAGACACCTTCTGACGGTGTGTGATAGGTACTGTGCTCTGTGCATCCGGCTGAACATCAGGGGAGAACTAGGACACATCCTAGGAGACGATCCTGATTGTGTCAGTCGGATTATGTTATTTTTAAAAGAGTCTGGGCTTTTTAACTGTTTGTGACCAACCATTATGTGGTGTTTTATCTCACACCCATTTTAATGTGAGCTGCGTCGCTTTTATTTATTTATTTATTTATATATTTAACTATTATTTTAAATAACATCACATGGTGATATTAGGCTGACGTGGTGCGAATGACCTCAGTCGTCGAAGCACCCTATTCACCTAAATACTACAATACAAAATAGGGGTCTCGGGGGAGAGAAAGTTCATCCATTCAAGTTCATTACAAACCCCTGAAGCTAAGAAGCTTCAGTCAGCAGTTAATGGAGAGAGAAGATAGTTCAGGGAGATGCAAATTTGGAAGGAATGGCTGGAAGGATGTTGGGGGAGAACCTTTACCAAGTCACCAGTCTGGCTGACATTGGTGAAATGGCTGGGTCCGACAAAAGAGGAGCAGTGGATGATTGTTCCTTGATGCCGATAATCACCCCGGCTCCAATATCTGTCAGGACCTGAGGAAGTTCATGCATCATCAAACGGTTGGTTTGATTACATTACATCCTTCATTGCTCTTCGATCTCCCCTTTCCGTCTCATCCCAAGTGAACTCTTTGTGTTGCACGCCACTGTTCAATTACTCCGGAAATAGAACATTCTATTGTTTCAAAGCTTACATGCAATTTCCTGTTCAATCAGTTGATTATTGTTCCTATTCTAAGGTGACCAATCGTCCTCCGTTATGGAGGACAGTCCTTCTTTTGTAAGTTCTGTCCTCCCTCGAAAAGTGTCACTACTTAACTACACTACTCCTACATGTCCTCCTTTTTGATATTTGGAGACTCATCTGTTGTGTGTTATGTGATGCATTTGCATTTGACATGATGATTCATCAAGGCTCAGTACAGTGCGGTATAAGACGCGATTATCAGACGCATACGCTCCGCACGGGAGACTTTGAGAGAGCACGCCGCATGCAAGTGGCTTTGTTTACTTCTTACCGAAACACAACATGGCACATACGCATGCAGTACACTCATGGCACAGTCCACTTAAACTGTGCCTTGAGTCTACTGAAGGTTTTCCTTTATTAGCCCTGGAACTAATGTAGCAGTTGAAAGAGTTTTTGCAATTGGCAATGATTTATGGACAAATGAGAAATCAAGATTGAATGCTATACTCCAGATGCAGCACTTGCCATAAAATTCATTATGAAGGATATTTTTTGTTCAGATATTTCCAATGTATCGTTAGAAGATGATACATTGACAAAAAATATTAATTTAATGGAAAAGTACTCATTTAAATAGTAATTAACAGGCATGTAAGCACAATTACAATATATAAAATGTAACAATGTTTTTATTATGCATATATAATATTATAGTAAACTATTGTTGCAACGAATAAATGTTTCTTTTATTTACAATTTTTTTTTCAATTTATTTGTCCTCCTTTTCATTGTAAAATGTTGGTCACGTTACTAATCACCATTGTAATATCATCTCTGTTCATGTTCACCCATCAATGGCACTGATTGATCTCATCATTGAAGGTTTGAATGTTGATGAGTTATTAACACTTTCAGCCCGAAGTTTCAATTTTTAAATTTTCCGAAATCCGAAACTTTTTTTTTCGTGATCTGAACTTGAAAGTGTTATATTATGCCAATGGTGACCAAAATACGTCTTTACTTCGAACATTTTATTGTTTTTTTGTGATTTTTATTTGCCGCCATCTATAGATGGCGCTCGGATCCTGGCGAAGTCCAAGTGTCCTGGCGCGTGCAATATTTTACGAATATCATGTACGGCAACTTTTTCAACCAGATTTTACTAAAAAATCGTTATTGAATCATTCTAGAGATAGTTTTTTATTTGAATGTTGATAAATTTAAATACATTTAACATAGAATTATTTAAATAATAATTCTTTATTTTTTAAATTTTTCTTGTAAAGCTCGTTTTTTCTTCTTTATCAATAATTTTACCAAGTTCTAATTGCTAATCTAGATAGCTAATGTTGAAGATTTTATGTAAATTTGTATCGATGATTATAAAACACCTGTGTTTACACGAGTTGACAGATAAGCGCTTGAGTTCCACCCTCCCAAAAGCGAGCTTCAAGTGCGCGCTTGAGGGTTAGGAAGGTCTCGGGTGAGTTGCTGCAGGTGGTCTGAATCATGGTGCCTCTAACAGTAATGAAATGACGTTCGAGAATTCGTTCGAGAACGAAAAACATGTACCATTATGAGCACGTGCCAAACGTGCCTCCCCACCCCCAAAAACTTGACCGCATCCACACGCCTCCCGTCACGCACTTATTTGACACTTCCATGCTGCCGGGAACGGCATCCTTTCATGTTGAAAAGGGTAAGTGAACGCCCTACGATAAGCTCCTAACTCAAGGACGGCCGCTGGGGCACTTTTAGTGCAGGAGGGGACCTATTGTTGTGCCAGCAGCGGAAGAACAAGGCGAGGCCGCTAGGAGTTTCCCCCCCTTCCCCTCTCCATTCTTTCCGGCGAGGGTGCTTTCCTCTTTGACCGACCGACAAAGCATACCCAAACAACCAACTTGGACGAATGACAGAAATTCAAGGAATATATTTTCCGAAATATTTATGTCCTAATACATTCATAGTTTATTCCATTGCTATCAAAAATATCTGAAACTAAAACAGTCAGCAGTAATGTAGAAAAAGTATATAAGTTAGGAAAACAATTTACAAATTATTAGTAATATATTTACACATATTTAATTACACGTACATAATCGCAAACATAAATGTAAATATACAAGTCGTATGCAATATTTATAATATTTACAATATTTATATTTTCAAATATTTATAATATTTACACATCTATTTACACGAAAATAATTGCATACATAAATGGTAATTTATAACTTTGTATTGAATATTTACATAATCGCAGACATAAATGTAAATATACAACAATCGTATGCAATATTTACAATATTTATATTTTCAAATATTTATAATATTTACACATCTATTTACACGAAAATAATTGCATACACAAATGGTAATTTACAACTTTGTATTGAATATTTATGATATTTACAATGGTTATATTTTCAAATATTTATAATTTTATACAATTTACAATATTTACATTTTCGGCAGTAGAGAGGGGATTACCGATGGAAGTCTTGGAAGCATTTTTCCAAGCAGAGGCCAGGTTCTTCAGGGCAATCAGGGCAGTAGGTAGTCACCACAGACTTCTTACCCTGCTTCGAACACTGCCTGCACCGTTTCTGGACCCTTCTGTCATCCCACTTTTCACAGTACTTCGGAAAATGAGAATCTATGGATATCATGGAAGGGCCCCGTGAAACGGGCAAACTCTCTCTCGTTTGGCCTTTGGCAAGGGCATCTATGATGGACAACCTGTATGAGTACAAGCTCAGTTTTTGCGAGCTGAACTTTTGGTACAGGAGATAGGAATTCAGAAGCATTATATGCATCACATGAATCCCTAATCTCCTGAACCATTTTAAAGTCTTGTGATCACAGGGATAGTATGCCATGAGTTGGTCAACACGGTCAATGCCCCCCATACATCTATTGTATTCGGCAACTGCCTTGGGCTTTTGGACAATATTACCCCTGGATGTGGTAATATTGACCAAGTTGTTGCCGAATTCAGTGCTAAGTAAGAGGACATCCCGTTTGTCTTTCCATTTCATGACATTTATCCCTGTGTCAGTACTCATACAAATTGTCTCACCTCGTTTCAATTTAGCCCGGATCACTTCCGGTGGGTTCCCTTTACGGTCTCCACGCAGTGTACCAGTGCAATAACACTCATTGCTGAGTAGTTCACGGGCTAAATTGACGTCATTGTAATAGTTGTCCATAAACAATGAATACCCCATTTGTAGTCTTCCCTTCATAAGTTTATGGACAACCTTACTTGCATGCCCTCGTCCGGCCAACTCGAGGTCCTTTTTGCCCGTATACACAATGAAATCCAGGACATGCCCATTGGGTTCGGTAAGCATGTAAAGTTTGACTCCAAACTTATGCCTCTTCCCTTTGATGAATGTCCTGAACCCCAAGCGACCCCTCCACAATACCATAGATGCATCAATACATAATACCCTGTCTGGAGTATGTTTTTTCCGAAATACTGTGGAAAAGGTCAAGAAGGGGCCTAATTTTGTACAAGGGATCTATTGGAGCAGGGTCACCAAAATTTGCATTTTCTGCAAAATGCAGACTTTGCAAGATGGAGAGAAACCTATCTCTCGTCATCCTGCGGTGAAAAAAATGCAAATCAAATTTAGCATTCCTGTTCCAATAGTCCCTTATCCTGTTCGTTCTAACGGTACCCATATGGAACATCAATGCCAAAAACACTTCGAATTCTTCCCTGGTCAATTCGCTCCAATTAGTAACTCTTTGAGGTTGAACACCCACCTGATTTAGGAAAATGTTTTCCACGTAGGCGTTCGTCCTCTGGATTACTAATTGGAAGAATTGGTCAGGAAAACAAGCTGAAATAGTCAATGGGATTATTTCCACTGGGTGCCGTTAGAAGAGCTTCCCTTCCCCGAAAGGGAAGGGCTGCAGGCAGGCAAGCACCCTTAGACCAGGCAAGGGGTGTCTGGGGAGGGAGGGTGGGGTGGGTGCATGGGAAGTGGAAGGAATAGGGGATGAGGGTGGAGGAATCTCCTCTGAGAGGTGGGGAGTAGGGGTTGGGCCTCTACCTGGAGTTATTGCTTCGTCTGACTCCCCGACGTCAAACTCCTCCCCACTGCCGAAATCACTCCACGACTCTGAAGACGAGTCTTCGCCAAAGGAATCGTCTTCTAGAATCTTTTCTATTTCTCCCTCCGTTATTCCGGCTGGAGCTCCTCCTCCTCCTCTCTTTCTTTTGGCTGTCACCTCTGGAATAATGAAAGCAAATACAGCATAAATGAATATTTATTGCAATAAATACAATAATAAAGGTATTATACTAAATAGTTATGCCAAAAATTCAATTACCCAAATGTTCTGGAGAAATACTCCTCTGCCGCGAGGTTGATGGTTGAGGGGAGTTGGATCGCTTCATTCTAAAATGAAAAGGAAGCTGAAAATCACATCCCACAGAAATGGAAACATTTTTATTTACAATGAAAAAATTTAGCGTAAAAGTTCGAACCCGGGACCATTCCATCATTAGCCCAGCGTTCTACCCACTAGGCCACCAACAAAATCTCATAATAACATTTCTGTAAATACAATGTATATGACTACCTTTAAAATTGATTTAATAAGCCAAATAATAGAACTTACCCGTCTCTTTCAATTCCTTCTCAAAACTGTTGAAAAACGTTTTTTTTTAAATACACGGTTTCCTAAAAAATTTTATCTCCACCTATTGGAAATGAGAACAAGAGAAAAGTCTTTGTTAATAAAAAGAAATATAAAAAGGCAGGGGAAAAAATATTTTTTAACACAATGAGAATATTTAAAAAAAAATACCTTGTCGTAGTTTGCGCAACAGCTGGTAAAACACGAGAAGTCGCAGCAGAATCCGAAGTGTACCCTGTGGTGGCTAAGGCTGAAGTGTGATGCCTGTGAAGATCCGAGACCGCCAAGCGAAGGGAAACGGAAGAACGGGGCTCTCGAGTTTATGACTGCTGAGCGCAGCGGCCCGTCCTCTATAGATGGCGCTCGGACCTGGGCGGAGTCCGCCGCGCCATCTATTGATGGCGCTCGGTCTCAAAGTGTTAAATGCAGTGTCAATTGTGGAAATGTACCTATATCTGTCATGTGACACATGGCCCCTGTTCTTTTGTCCCATAGTTCCTTGCCGCTATGGTTTTACGACTGAGCCGGGGTTTTAGGAGGGAGAATATAATATTTCGTTAAGGTAAGCATACATTTCAAACAAAAAAAACAACAATACATTTTTTTGTTTGAGTAAGTCTGGCCACACGGCCAGGCTTACTCAAAAGTGATACTGGTGGAGGGTATTTAAGCTTCGGCAACGCCAAAGATAATTTATTTACTAGTCTTTCTTTATTCCTGAGTCAGCATGTAAACAGATTAATTTCAAATCAATATACATAACTAAATAAACACCAATAGGAAGTATGTGATCACTTTGAAATCCCCCAACCCTTCTACAGCTTCCATTAACTCACTCAAACACTGGTGGGTCACGCAAATGCAACAAGTGACACTGCTGTAAAATTGATTGAATTATCCTAACTTGTGTGGAGTATTGTGAGAGTAGTAATGAAGACGGAGTGGTGGGCCATGCAAAAGGCTGAGTATGACCCACCGGTGGGTCGTGTTGCACTGTGAGGGCTAGGGCTTTGATCAGCCCCTCAGTGAACATGTTAATAGAGAGACAGAAATAAGGCCACGCAAGTCACAAATGGAGCATTATCACCCGTTTGGACTGTTGTGTAGGACTAACTAATTTGCCATAAAATTGTTGCAATAACTTATCTAATAAGCCCTGTGATCACATAAACTCATTTAAAGATGTTATTAATCGATTTCCTGGAATAAACTTCATTTTTCAGGCAATGGGCACCCGGGTGTGTCCGCTGAGCACATTTACTGTGACACCATTTTGTTTACCAATGAATAGTGAAAAAAAATTATTGGGGGTTATTTTGCTTTTAAAGGAGTTAATAATGGGGATCCAGAGGATCAGATGAAAATTTTAAATATTCCTGAAGTTGAAAGCAAAAATATGACAGGGCGTGACGTAATGGATAAGATTTTCATTTCAGGGGAAAAGTTGAACATTTTAGAAGCACTCTATCTTCGTTAAATGACAGATGACCGAGGGATATTTTTACACAAATCAACAGTAGAAATCATGCTTAATAATGTATGTATAAATGGAAGTATGTTACGAGGCAAGCCTAAACTGAATGTTTCCCATTTAATGATCTCGAGAGGAGACGCTGCTCACCTGTGATTGGATTCCATCGCCATCTGATTCGCTCCCACTGTCACTTGAGTTCTCGTCACCACTGTCGGCAGATTCACTTCCCTTCGTCTCGTCATCCGTTTCCCTTGGCTCCGTCTTCACGGGTACCTGTGAACACAGTGATGGCAATACAGTAAAGTTTCATTCTTTCTAAGGATGAGTTGAATCCAAATGTCGATTCTCGATTCCACCGATTCTCAGGAATAGGATTGGTATCGAGAATCAATCGCATTAAAGTCGATTCCAATTCCATTGATTCCAGATAAATAAATATTCAAATCAAATTTCATTTATCACATCATATTTGTCTCAGTAATTTTGGGTGTAGGCTATCAATTTGTACTTTTTATGTACCATCTCAATAAGCTGAGGATATACTTGCTATCTTACTAACATTTCAAAATCTAGTGGTGTCTGTCAGTTACTCAATCACTCATAAACCACTGAATTGATTGAAACAAAATTTGGCATGAAGATACTTGATATATCTGGTTCACGCATAGGTTATACAACAAGGGCCTTAGGGCCCTAGAAGGCCCTCAAGTGGGCCCTTACGTCACCAAAAATTGGCCCTGGAAAATAATTCTTGCCTGTATTAGAAACACGTAAAATATACCTATACAGTGATTCCATCTATTCCAGATAAATAAATATTCAAATCAAATTTCATTCATCACATCATATTTGTCTCAGTAATTTTGGGTGTAGGCTATCAATTTGTATCTTTTTATGTACTACCTCAATAAGCCGAGGATATACTTGCTATTTGTAAATAAATATACTTTTTGAGCGACTTAATGGTCTTTGATATTTTATTTTAGCCAATACTTAAATTTAAATAATAGTCATATGCTACTGGTATATCAATATCCCACCATCTGTTATTAGGAATAAGAATCGATGGAATCGCTATCGAGAATCAGGAATCAATTTGAAAGAATCAGAATAGGAATCGAAAACAAGTAGAATTGACTCATCCCTAGTTTTAATATAACATTTGACGAACACAAACACCAAACATGTCCTGGGCAGTGAATAATCTACCCAGGCAGGACTCGAATCCATGACCCTCGGGTGAGAAGGCGAGGACTTTACCCCGCTGCTACCGCTGCAATCAATTTGAAAGAATCGGAATTTTGAAAAAGTGGAATTGACTCATCCCTAATTCTTTCTAGAGTTATCTAACTGGAGAGAAAAACTTTGTTAATGATAAAATACCTCGGACACCCAGAAAGTAGTCATACAAGTCTGACATATGGAAACAAAAGTTATTTTTCAACAGTTGGAATCATTGTTGTGTCTCTTATGCTGCCCATACACAGTTGAGCATGCTCCTTACGCATGGTTCTTTAGGGCATATAATACAAGAATCTTACAACAATTTAATATTTGACAGTTTTGACACAATGAGGCGTACAAATATCAATGAGCTTAAGGTAGTCTCGAAGGTCACTGACCTGTGTGGAGACTGCCTTCCGCAAATGAATTGCATCGCTGGCATTTAACAAAATAACCTTCAACATTATCATCATGTATGTGGACCCCAGAAGTCATGGGGTATAAGTGACATTTTTGAAAAAAATAAGTTAGGTTCAGGGATGGGATGTGAAAATATAAATCTTTTAGGTGGCAAAGTGATCCAAGTGATTTTCTCGACAGGTGCTGCTATCTAGGGTAATTCCTCTTAACTACTTAGTGGGTTGTACCAAACATTGTCAACTTTAACTTAAGTTTTCTCTAAACAATGGTTTTGTTACTTAGACCCCTTGACTTCTGGGGTCCTCATATATTATTTCTCGCAGGTGCTTTTTTGTCGCAATGCCATAAATCCCATAATTCTTCATCAAAATTAATGATAAAAATATCGTTTCAAAGCTTATGTTCCCCGCTATTGACGAAAAATAGACAAATAGTTTAAAATTAAAGTTTTTGTTAAAAAATGATACAGGGCCATCTGTTGACAATATATTCAACTACTATGTTTGCTATGGTTACGTGCTTAAAAGACTGTAGGAGGCGCCATCTATTAACACATCGTTCAGTTATACTGTTTACATTCTAAATGCAATAAGAGTGACCGTTTACCATTTACGTTTACTTCGTGTATCTTTAACACAAACATAAAAAACACATATTTGTCCATGGGAAGAAACAGGTAGAAGAGCAGGAAGAAAGAAGGAAGAAACAGGAAGAAGCTGCAAACTGTGCGAAATATTCAACAGGTAGAAGAACAGGAAGAAAGAAGGAAGAAACGGGAAGAAGCTGCATTCTGTGCGAAATGTTCGCACGGGTCAGCTATTATAAAATAATTCACAAACGACAATTGCATTATGTCCCACTTGTGAACAAGAAAAGAAGATGCAATAATAATAATTCATCTCGCTTATATTCATATAAAATGCAAATTATTGCATGCCATAACATAGGGAACATTTACTTACATTACCAATCTAGAAAGAATCGTCAATATTATTATGTGCCAATATCCATTCCTTACAAAACTTCAAAAATTTCTCCTTGTATTTTAGACTCATAATGGATTCAGGTAATGCGTTGAATATTTTAGGGCCAAAATATACAAATGATCTCATAAACAACATAAGATTTGCTATTGGAAGCCGTGTTCAGCTTTTTTCGTAATTTATATTAGATTAGATTTTATTTGTTCCAGAGACATTACATGGAATGTAAGGAACACGTCATAATTCAACAAGTATATAAAAAAAACATTTACACAGAAAGACTCATATAAATAAATCCTCCACATTGTACAGACATTTCTCGAGGAGAAAGTTATGTAGGAGTCTTTTGAAGGCATTCAAAGTAGTCACTTTTTTAATATGGCATGGGATTACATTATATAATTTTATCTCCATGACTTAGGGACCCCGGGAGCACAATTTAAAATTCTGTAACATTATATGCAAATCCTCAGATCTTCTGGTGTAGTGGTTATGAAAGTTAATATTTTTAGCAAATAGAGACATGTTACATCTATCATATAGCACAACATAATAAACATAAATGGACGGCACAGTTAGCAGACCCAGTTTTTTAAACAATAGCCGACAGTGTGCCCTGAAGGGGGCATTACACATAGTGCATACAATTTTTTTCTGAATCTTAAAGATTTCAAGTAGCTGGGAAGTTGCACCCCATAGAACAATGCCATAAGAGATCCGAGAGTAAAAGTGGGCAAAGTAAACACTCCTGAGTACACCAATACTGACAGCATGCTTCAGCACAGATAGCATATAGTAGATAGAGTTCAACTTTTTACATAGATTGTCAATATGTGTCGACCAATTCAATAATGGATCAAGAAGAACACCAAGAAATTTGACTTCATCATTAGATTCACAAACAGAACTGTCAACTAAGGATAACATACTTTGGCAACCCTTTTGTAATGTTGAGAATAACATAAATTGGGTTTTAGGTACATTTAGTGTTAATTTGTTGGTCGTACACCATTGGGACATTCTCACCATGGTACTGTTTACCCATTCGGTCATATCATCATCACATGAATTATAATTCAGAACATTTACATCATCTGCAAACATTATAACCTTGTCATTACATGTAGGGACCAGGTTAATAGGCAAGTCATTAATAAAGATCAAGAATAAAATCGGACCCAATACAGAGCCCTGGGGCACCCCAATAGCTACAGGTCGAATATCAGAGATGAAATATTTGCCATCTTTAAAAACTTCAACAACTTGTTGTCAATTCGTCAGATACAATTTTAACCACTTATAAGCAACACCTCTAACGCCAATTCATTCACATTTGCAAAGAAGGATCTGATGATCGACAGAATTAAAGGCATTGGTCAAATCAAAGAATAAACCAAAGGTAGGATTTCTGTTATTAAGTTGCTCAATGATAAAACCAATGCCGGAAACAAGTGCATGGGTAGTAGATTTACCTTTGCAGAAGCCAAAATGAGGACTGGGTAGGATGGAGGTTGATTCCTTTTTTCGGGTTTTCCGCCTCGCTGGATCATGTTGATGTTGAGGACAATATTTCGCCGGCTGTCCTGCTGGCTTCCTCAGGTCCATACGAAGTTTCTCCAAAGTCTTGCACTTATTCGCTATTTTCTTCCCGTAGAGGCGAATGAATAGGGCAACAGGCCCTATTTGAGGCCAGTAGGACAGCCGGCGAAATATTGTCCTCAACATCAACATGAACCAACCCGAAAAAAGGAATCAACCTCCATCTAAGCCCCGCGGAAGCCTTCATCAGAACTGGGTAGGATGTTATACTTATCCAAAAACTCGTTCAGTCTTGCACAGAATACGTATTCTAATATCTTAGAAAACTGACATAATAGGGCAATAGGCCGGTAATTGGTAATGGCATTCCTTCCACCCCTGTTTTTTAACACAGGAATGACTTTAGAGGTTTTTAGGACATCTGGAAATACCCCAAGGAGTAGAGATTGGTTGATGAGATATAAGAGGGGAGTCAAGATGCCATTACTACATTCTTTAAGAAGAGTCCCTGGTATGCCATCTAAACCAGGAGAGTTTTTCTTACCAACTTTTAGTAAATATGAGGATAGCTCAGTTAAGTTGTAAGGTCGGAGAAATATGGAATGTGGGATAGGTTGGATATTCTTTAAAGGATTCATATGAATATTGCTGTTGAAAGCTGATAGCAAAGGGACATCCAGAATAAATTCATTCAGGGTATTTGTGAACTTGGTATTACGAAATACGAATGGTCGCCCCTCAGAAACTGCAGGCAAATTGCCTCTCTTCAAATAAAATAATATCAGAATTATAAAAATGAACATGTCGCATGGGGATATTACACACTATGTACAGTAGAACCTCAATCTATCGTTCTCGCATTGATCGTTTTCCAGCATCTATCATTCGCCGTCTTTGGTCCCAAATGTAGTTCCATGCTGATAACGTTAATGATTCCCGCATACATCGTTCCCCGAAGTATCGTTTTCCCACTTCGATCGTTTCCAAATCACGGTCCCCACATCGCAATTCCCGCATTCATTGTTTGAAAAAGACGAAACCAAAAATTTACTCCGAAGTAAGATTTTGGGATTTTTGTGGTGCTCCGCAGCGGGAAAGGAGGAGAGGGAGGGAGTTATGTGACGTGCCGTGCAGGACGGATGGGTAGCCCTTGCCGTCAGAGCCCCTTCTTATCTTTATGGCCCAAACTCCTTCCTATAGGAAAATTGGCATTCCTCCTTTCCTACCCAAACGAGTCCCTACCTCGCTCTTTAGCGGCCACATTCCTTCGCCATGAGCTTCTAACCTTTCTTCCTATTATCCTCTCAATGCTCTCTTACCAGCAGTTGTCATATGCTCGCTCTCAGCACCATATCGAGATCTGATATAACCCATGAGGGTAAATATCAACGGATTTCCTGGGTGTTTGGTATCAAATGTAACAGAAAATAACGGACAAACTTCATATAATACTTGTTCTGCAGATTTATGCCGATTAAAAACTTAAGCAAAATTAACTGATGTTCCACTTATGCACCCCTCAGTGTGTGGGGCCCTTTCCTCAGAAAGGTTCTGGTGGGTCAAAAGTCTTCCACCTACCCTGTCCCTCCCGGCGGAAAACAGGGTCCCCCAATTACCTGTCTCACCCAATTCTTGTATGTAACCAGTGCATTATTTCAAATGATGTGGGCCACAGGGGCTTAAACAGTGGAGTGGTTGAGGGAAGGGAGGGAGGTGTAGTTCCTCATCTAGTGACTCTCGCGGAACCAACTAGAGGGCAGCAGGCGTGGCTTGTAACCTCGACAATTCAGTCACTCCCTGACCTTCGTCATGGTCACTTCTCGGGCCCCTAGTAAGTGCGGCGAAACCCTACGTGCTCTGTGCTCTTTCCTTTTTCTATTTTTTCCGTGTTTAGCCAGTTAAAGTAGGTATTTATGTCTATTCATTTTCCTGAAGTATTTATTTCTGAGCCTAAAGCCGAAACTGTTCAAAATAGGTGTTTTATGGCTGAAGGTAATGCAGATGTTTCAAACATTAGTTTGTCGTAATGGAAGTCCTGCGAGCGTGGGCTAAGTTCCTTGTCGTCCATTGTCTGACGTGGGCTTGCATTGCCAGAAATGGTTTTTTTTGTTTTTTATGGCACCGTGACCCATCAAAATGAATTATTCTTTTGAAATTGGTTTTCATTTAGTAATGCCAAGCTGAACTCCAACCGTCGATATCGGAATTCCTCATTTCAACACGATTGCCCACAAACTTTTGCCTCTCTGAACCAGTTGGCGATAACCTGCTACACCCCTCTTGATCTATGCCCCGTGGGTTACGCGATCGCTTCAGATAAACAAGATTCACTTGGCAGCATCAAGCTCCATATTTAACGGGTGGCACTCCTCCATCAGAGGAACACAATGGAAAGCGCAAAAAAAATACATCCTCCCCAACAAATTATAGGCCCTCAAGGATATTAGAAACGAATAAACTTCTATGCATGGATAGGTCGGTGCCCGGGCTTGAGGATCATCCAATAACATGATAATGGATCTTGTTTATTTACTTTTATCATCCGAGACACCATTGGGATATGTTATACTAATAAAATATTTTAAACAGTCAGTAGTCAAACGAAAAATTAGAGATGCACTAAGTATTTTCATTAAATTTAAAAATTCTCCCGCTTTTAAGAGAAATTCCTTTAAGATTCCCCTCTACTGTGAAAAGCTACCATAAAATTCTCACATTTTCATCTCGTTCTGGCTCCTGGGAAATCTTTTCCCGCATTGTTCGTTTTCCCGCATCCATCGTTTTTTTACCCATCCCCTTGAAAAACGATAGATCGAGGTTCTACTGTATATGGTGCATTAGAATATCATAAAAAGTTTCTACACCAGAGAATTTTATTTTTCCATACACTATTGTGCAAGATTCACCTCATCATTTATATACTATAAGATTCTTCTACGAAGTGACGCCTTAAGTTTTTTACATAGTAATAAATTTATTGCTCAAAATGTCGCTTGAATTATGTTGCACAAATTTAATAACTGAAGAAAAGTACTAAGCAATACTTAAATCATTCTTTTATGAGGTGATGCCTGATTTTGTCAATTTTTTCTCCTCAGAATATTAAGATTACACAGGGTGGATATCACACACAATACGATATATTCGAATATTATTAAAAAAGGTTTCTGCTCTCAGGAAATTTATATTTTTCCATCTAACATTGTGCAAGGTTCACAAATTACCAACCTTACAATCATTGCACATCAAACTATATCTTTAAGGAAATGACAGATATTTTTCCGTACATTAAATGAAATTCATCACACAGATGACATACCTATGCTGTGGGTGGAGTATATATATAATCTTCAGATACAGTGAGGAATCTTGTAGTTACCTTAACTTCAGATATATCATGGGGAACACACATACAAAAGATATGCGGCACAGCATAAAAGAAACTAGGTTTTGTTAAGCATATGATAGTAAGGTCCTCGGATGAAAAAGTAAGAGAGAGATGCTATAATCTGCTCTGTTTAGGCCAATCCTTAAATATGCCAGGAGCATTTGGGACTCTGGTCATAAAGATTAAACCAAAAAATTGATAAAATACAAATAAAAGATGCACACTTTGTTCAAAACTGCTACTCAAAATGTTTCATAACTTTTAGAGGGAATAAGGCGTGAGCCCCTAGAGACTTGGAGGCTACACGTTAGGCTTCGGCTGCCTGAGAAATTCAGAACTGTTGTTTTTCAGAGTGTCACATAGAATATTATAATGATGCCTCACTACACCTATAGGTTTGACAGAAGCGATAAAATAAGAGAGATACACTGCCGAACAGATATGTACAAAAACTTGTCCTTTCCTTGCACAATGAGCAGCCACAATAAAAACTGAGCTCCACTAAATACACTCTCATAATACATGCCACCACTTCACCTCCATAAGTCTTACATCTTTACATGGCTAATGACCTAACACACCTTGCCACACAGCCATGTGGTGGCTAGCTGGGTAGTGCGTAGAATTAGATGTAGAAATTAATTCACGCACGATGTCTTTAGGGAAATGACAGGTATTTTTCAATACATTGCATCAAATTCTTTCATGTATTATGGAGGATGGGGGAGTTGTACTTGAACCTTATCGATGCCTCACAGCTGAGCCTCAAAAGTCTATATATGAAAATAAAGTGATTTAAACTAGGGATGAGTCGATTCCACCTTTTTTTCCATTCCAATTCTGATTCTTTGAAATCTATTCCTAATTCTTGATTCCGATTCAATTGATTCTTATTTCTAATAACAGACGGTGGGATATTGATATAGCAGTAGCGTACGACTATTATTTCAATTACTTTATTACAATTACTACAATTCAAGTACTGGCTGAAATAAAATAACAAAGACAATTAAGCCACTCAAAAAGTAACTTTAATAACAAATAGCAAATATATCCTCAGCTTATTGAGGTGGTACATAAAAAGTACAAATCGATAGCCTTACACCCACAATTACTGAGACAAATATGATGTTATAAATTAAATTTGATTTGAATATTTATTTATCTGGAATCAATGGAATCGGAATCGACTTAAATGCGATTGATTCCCGATACCGATTCTAATCTGAGAGTCGGTGTAATCGAGAATCGACATTTGGATTCGACTCATCCTTAATCAAATCAAATTCTTTCATGTAATATGGAGGATGGGGGAGTTATACTTGTGGATTGTTGATACCTAACAGCTGAACCTAAAAAGTCTACACACAAAAATAATACCTTATCATTCATAGTGATATAAACAAAGAAGGACCGAGTAGATAATTAATTTCCTAAAGAGTATTTGCAATAAAAAACTGAGACGTGATTTGAGTAGATTGTTAGTTGGGGGAGCCTTCGACAGGAGCTTGGGCACCTAGACCTTGAGTGGTTCATTGTGCCAACCCCATGTTTAACCTCCCTGCCACGTGCAGACAGGGGACAAGAGCGCCACGGTGAAAGTATGAATGGTCACCCACCCAACCCTCGTCCGGGCCCAACATTGCTTAACTTCAGGGATATTACGGGAACTGGTGTTTCAATGAGGCTAGGCCCTTGCCCACCCCTTGACCTTAGTGGTGAACCTGTTTTTCTACACTTGAGATGCATATGGACATAGTTTAATTTAAGGAGAAACCTTAAATCCTTTTGGTGTACCCGATAAGCTACCTTGATTACATCATTTATCGTATGAAAGATCATTTCTGTGATCAAATGGTCTAAAAATATCCTCTGATTTGAGTAAGTGACAATAAATTTTTCGCTGAAAATATTTAAAACTCTCAGTGCTCCTCACCTCAGATTGGATTCCATCGCCATCCGATTCGTTCCCACCGTCACCCGAGTTCTTGTCACCATTGCCAGCAGATACACTTCCATTTGTCTCCCTTGGCTCCGTCTTCACGGGTACCTGTGAACATAGCGATGGCAAGATATCATACTCTTTTCATACTCTATTGAGTTTTTTAACTTGAGAGAAAAACTTTTTTTAATGAAAAAATACCTCCGGCATCCAGTAAGTAATAAGTCTGATATATGGAAACAAAAGTTATTTTTCCACAGTTGGAAGCGCTGTCGTTCTTAGAGTACACATGGCAAAACAATATTCACCAGTCCTTTCTCGTGACAATGTGTTGGTGTTAATTTTCAAATGGCAAGTCCATTACAAATTCAACCCTTTCCGAGTTCTGTGTTGTGATGCATTTTTTTTACATGAGAGGGGAAAGACAGCTTCTGACATTAATTAGCAATTCATATCAGACTAAGATGAACGTGTAATAAACAGGCAAAACAGAGTTGCGAATCCCAGAAAGGAAGATAATGTGAATGATGAAAGAGTGATTGGAAGGCCATTATTTGTCTGCGAAGATACTCTCCAGTCGATATAAAAAACACAAGGAAAAAACATTCACTGGATATCCACATGCACAGACTACAAATCCTGGAAAATTCACCTTACTATATGGGCATAAAAATCAATAACATGATCAGTTTAAGATTTAAAAACTTTGATGGTATCCTCACCAAAACTATAATGACAAGAATAAAAAACATGTTACTCGATAAGTGCTATTATTCAGTAAAAGAATTTTTTGAAGAAACAGATTCTAACATCTGACACACTTATTAGAAATAAAGTCTAATATTATTAAAATGAAAAATTAATATTATCCAAATGAAAAAATTTGTGATAAAACTATGACGAAGGATGTTAAGAACTGATTGTGAATTATGGTTGTTTATATGATTTATGTATTATACCAGGTATTACTTTTCTTTTACATTTCAAATGACAAGGCACCTATTTACAAGTAGCTACAGGCTACTAACTCTGTAAATGTAATGTGCTAATAAATGAATGGAAGAATAGATAGGAGACTAGAAGGATATAACAAAGTTTTCTTCCACGAGGTCACAAATCAACATAGAAATCGTCACATTAGAGAGGACAAACAAACGTAAAAATACGTAAGAAGCCAAACGTAGACATTGATGGTAGGATTTCAGGTATTGTTTGATACATAGCCATTGCAGCCGGTTTCCAGAGATTCATTAGCGCTATAATATCCTCTGGTTGGTAGGAGCGATTCAAAGTGTTTTTTGAAAGATGAGATGGATGGGAGAGGTTTCAAATTGGCTGGTAAGATTTTATACGTTATGGAAACAAATCCAATGGAAATTTTTTTACTGTATAAGCTTTTTAAAATATTTTCATTAGTCTACTACTTTTTAGCTCAAAACAATACCTAACACAAAGAAATCATCAGAACACTCTAAAAAACTCACAAACAACACAAAAAGTATAACAAAATCCATAGAATGGGATAAATTGAGCCAGCGGTCAATTGACCGAGTAGGTATGCACCTCACCCCAGTCTTCATTGAAAGAGGTACTGTGCAGTGATCGCAAAAGCAAGTGCTTGCAATTGCTATACGAAGTTGGGTGAAAGCATCGGAAGCGTCGAAGGATGGCTGGAGGCGAATGATACGAGCACTCACCCTATACATCCTCTATGTAGGAGTATTTTTGAGGGGAAAATATGTTAGCTCGTAAGCAGCGTGATCTGGAATGTCTTTCATACAGATGCCAAATTTTCCTTCTATTTCTAAGTTTGGGGACCCGTAAGCTCCTCTAGACAACAGGAGAAGGGGAGTGGGATGTTAAGGGACATAAATCACATATAAACCGTTGGTAAGGAAAAGACAAGAGCTCCTGTGTTTTGGAGTTATGTTCAGAGAACGTTACTCTGCCCGATTGGGTAGCAAATAGTTGCAAGGAAAGGTAGTATTGCTCTGCAAAGCCTCTCCATCAGGCAATCTCTCACTACATTCCTACCAGTTTGATTGGTCGGCTCACATTAGAACAAGCTCGTCACCAACTCCCGGTGCCACATTACCAGCTGCCCACACACCCAACTTCTAGCTCGCACATGCCTGAGACACCAAAAGGTAAAGTGCCTTTTCTTTGAAACCAAAAAATGCAGCTCATAATCAATCATTGAATTCTGACACCCAGGGCAAGAACCTATGAATTTAAACCGTATCGAATCCTATCTCACAATGGAACCCGGTCACGACAACTGGTCGCTCGATAGGAGTGGACGTTGATAGGAGTTTCACTGTAACACAAAACTGGCTTTAGTGGCCGGCGGAGTTCTTAGATGGAATACGAGAAGAAAATACGGGATTTGTACTCACTACCAATCCATCGTTCATCTGGAGCTTCAAGAATTCAATCTTCGAACCAATGCACATTTTTTTGAAATATTTGAAATCTGTTAGTTTTCTCATACAATCCGCACAAATGGTTTGGGGAAGCCCATCTCCTTTGTAGGCCTATAAAATTAATACACACACACACACATATATATATATAGATGGAGAAATGAGACACATGAGAAGTATGAGTTTTTAACTGAAGTACATAAGAGTGACAATTTTAATCTCCACTACAATGTCACAGTTTTCCCCAAAATCAAATGCTAGATTATATGGGAACCAACTTCACAACCTTAATTTCAACGAGTTCCTTCATGATTTCCCAGACCAGCAAACCGTTTGTTCCTCTTGGGTCGAATATATCAACTTTCCAGTCACCAGACTTCAAACAAAGTCGGCACATCGTCGAAATGTCGTCTTCCAGCATTTTGCGGCGTGCAGGCAAAGCTGTCCAAATTATGCGTTAGTATATGACCATAGGAATCAGAGCTGTTCATTGCCTTCCAAAATTAAAAACAAATAGAAGAACAGACACAATAATGACCTTACCAAGTGAATAAATTCAACTACACTCTTCGACAAATATTTACGTTACTTTCTATTTCTTCTATCTAAATCACTTCTTTATCGGGTGATTTAAGGCACTTCACTCAAGACTAAGCCGTTTCTCAAATGTAACCATACAAAATAAATCAAACATTCATTTAAGTCTCAACAAAACACTCCTCCACGGACAATATCGATAATATAAAACGGTTCGGTCTGTGCACTTCGTACGGAATAGATGGCGTTCGTCGCTATTGTTTTGTCTGCTGCTTTGCAGTGTCCTCTGCTGAGGCGCTTTCAATTGGTAATATCGGTTAGAGCTGGGATTTTCGATTCATTTCGATGATTCGATTCATGCGATTTGGTTCATGCGAATGAATCGTTCTTTCAAATGGTTCATAATGAACCAAATGACTTCAAAGAACCAAATGACTTCGTGAACCACTAGCGATTGAACCGACTGAATACGAGGAATTAAAACGACATCCACCAAAGATGTGATTACTCGGGTATGTCGGGGACAAAGTAATGGTTGCGAAGTATGGAAGTTTTACTTTGTCCTTGAAGCATCCAAAAATGTGAAAGTATGACATTCCCATCGTGCAATCTATAAAGATGAAATTTAATAAAAATACCTTAGTTGCTTGGTCAGGAATTTTCAATTTTCCACCGAAGATATTACTACATGTTAACAATTAGATCTGTCGTAATTTTTCGCCCACAGTTAAGCAGTCAATTCAAGTTCATTTACAGCTCGTATGTCAGGAAAAGCACATTCAAATTAATCAAATTATGCTGAATACAATACATCATTATGAAAACTTGTTGAAACACTTGCATTTCACCGCAATGAAATATTAAAGCCACAAATGTGCAAGAGTGAGGATCAAACATCCTCCACAGAAATCAGTAGTAATATAATTGTGTAGCTTGAAAAATAACTGATAGGAACAGCTATCAATTCATTGTCACCATTTCACAATAACCGCGCGAATTAAAAGCGCATTTTAGGACAAATACCTCACCATAACATTACCGGCGAATAGAAACCTGAAAAACAATGCGAAATTGAAGGCACTGCTTGTTATTTGTCGGTGATATTCTTTGGATTGAATATTAGTTTCATGCTATAAGGAGCACTTTTTTTTCGGTTACTGGAAGATTCCAATACCTGTGGATATTCAAAGATCTTCTCGCATCTATTTATTAAAATAGATCTTGTAAGTTTTTTTTTGCTTTAGGTCACATGGTATTTGTAGGCCTTTGTTGGATTTTAAAGTTATATTTGTTATTTTCCTTCTCATTTAGTCTTCCATTCAGTGCAATAAGCATTTTGCATTGCCATTTTTGGGTACATTTACATTAGCCAATCAACCCCAATACTTTTTGTGAGGTAATATCATCCTCAGACCAAGGAAAGAGTCATTGGAACTGCAATAAAGAACAGAGGTGAGGTTGTACAGATTCTTAACTATGCTTAAGGAATTTATTCAAGTTTTCATCTTCATTATTTCCTGAAAATCATACATAATCTATCCAGGTCATGGATTCCAAGAGAAAAAGAAGTGGAATTTGGCGATACTTCCAGCAAGTCTCCCATGATCAAGCGGAGTGCCAATTTTGTAAACAAAAATATTCTTTCAAATCTGGAGGAACATCAAATTTATTCAGACACATCAAACTTAAGCATCCATCCATCAGTCTTGAAGATAACTCCCCAAAACGTGCCTGTCACTCCATCAATGTGAGTTGTGATCCATTTTCTGAGGAACCGTCAACCTCATCAGTACCTACACTCAGTCCAACCACAGAAAACCCCCAAGTCACCCCTTCAGGATCCACCACTCAACGTACAATAAGCCAGTTCATCCATCGCCCTTTGGGGATTAAAGCCAGTCAGCGCATTGATGAAGGTTTACTTAAGCTATTAATAGCACAGTACCTACCATTTAACCTTGTGGAGCAACATACATTCAAAAAATTTGTTCAATTACTGAATCCAAATTACCAACTTCCAAGCAGGAAAACATTGGCAAATAATTATTTGGAGTTGCTTTATAATAAGACTGTTAACGAACTCAAAGGAAAACTTCAAGAAACAACAGCTGGTTCTGTAACTGTAGACGGTTGGACGTCAGCCAACAACGATAATTATCTTGCTTTAACATTTCACTATATAATTGATGGAATACTCCATTCAGCTCTTTTGGACTGTGCTTGCTTCCCTGAAAAGCATACTGGTAATAATGTAGCTGAAGAAATTCTTCGAATTATTAGAAAATGGGCACTGGATAGAAAAGTCGTGGCAATAATTTCAGACAGTGCAGCAAATATGCTGTCTGCTGCCAGGATTCTAGGGTGGAAACACATTGCTTGCTTTGCCCATACATTAAATTTAATTGTACAAAATTCACTTTCTGAGGTTAAGGATCTGCAGACTAGGGTGAAGAGTGTTGTGGAATATTTTAAAAGGAGCTCCTCAGCCAACCTCAAACTTAAAAGTTTACAGGGTCAATCAAATTACCCAACATTGAAACAAGAGGTGCCAACAAGGTGGAATTCGACATACATCATGTTTAAGTCTGTTATTAAAAACAAGGAGCCATTACTAGCAGCTCTGGCCCTCACAGATGGAAGAGTAAGCCTCACCTTAAGAGATTTTGATGCAATGGAACAACTTTGTAAAATTTTGGCACCATTCTATGAAATTACAGAAGAAATTAGTTCAGAAAAGCAGGTTACTGCATCAAAATTGATACCTTTTGCTCAGGGAATAAAAAAATATTACGAATCAATCAAGACTGAGGGCCTAGATGAGAAAGTTGTGTTGACACTGCAAAAAATTCACAATGAGGTAAACAAGAGGTTCGTAGGCATCGAAGACAAGGCTATACTTGCAGAGGCAACTTTGTTGGACCCAAGATTTAAAAAAGTTGGTTTTTCTAATGCTGACGCTGCAGAGAGGGCCAAGCAAAACTTAATTGGGAAGGCAGCAGCTGTTCGGCTTCAGGAAGTGGATCACCACAATCAGGATAAAGACTCCACAATCACACCCTCCTCAGGATGTATTTGGAAGCATTTTGATTCCCTGGTAAAAACAAAAATATATGATCGTTCCCCAACTGCAGGAGCCATTACCGAGATGGACAAATTTTTAGGAGAACCACATCTACAGAGGCATGAAGATCCTTTGCAGTGGTGGTGGAGGAATCAAGAGACATATCCCAGGCTCTTTTCAGTGATGAAAAGAAGGCTTTGTGTTGTTGGCTCCTCAGTACCCTGTGAAAGGGTATTCTCTAAGGCAGGAACAATCCTATGTGAGAGAAGAAGAAGCCTTAAGCCCAAGAGATTGTCAGAATTGATATTTTTGAATTTCAATCTATGATGTACTAATTATATTTATGACTGATTATGAAATCACCTTCATTCAATGTTCATAATTTTTGTGAGTTTTTAACCTTATCCCTCGGGCAGACTACAACCTTCATGCAGAGAAAGAACGTCATGTTCCCATGACCTTCAGAGGTAGACTAGTGACAGCAATGTTTTGGTCCTGGTAGGAGTAAAAAAAAGGGAACTGTTCCCCAGCGGATTGACCTCTCAAGTCATGGTGTCACATTAACAACAGACAAAAGTAGCAGATGGTGAATTATGATGGGCATTATTAATTGGGGAAGTCAGATGGGGTTTCCGCTATTGCCAGCATTATTTCACATATATGTATGAGAAATAGTACAGGAAGAGTGGGAAGAGCTGGAAGTAGGATAGAAGGTAGGAGGGGAACATTTAAAGAACATTAGGTTTGTAAATGATCAATTGTTAGTTAGCTAGGCAGCCAATGGACTAGCCATTGGTGAATGCATTACAGGAGCAGTGTAGGAGGTATGGGATAAGCATAAACTAAATGAAGACAAAAGTGATGAGGTTCTCTAGAGGTAGGAAAACCAGGCAGAGCATTTAAGGTGGGAGATCATAAACTGAAGCTGGTAGGTTAATTTACTTAAGATAATTAAGGCAGCATTTTGGAGAAACTGGATTTTGTAGGGTGTAAAAAGGATTGTTCTAGCCAAAAGTTGAGGAAGTGCTTAAAGGGGAAGGAAATTGATGTAAGGTACTCTGAGCAAGAACATACATAAAAGGTAAGTGAATACTTTCATTTTCAGTGAAACATGTATGGGTGCAAACTTGGTCTCAGATGATGTAGGGTGAGTGCAGGTAAGGGGCTTCTGAGATGTGGGTATGGAGAAGGATGGAGAGGATAAGCTGGGTAGAGAGGATGACAAAGTAGGAAGTTTTAGATATGGAATGGAGGAGGAAAGAAGGCCGATAGAAAAGATTATAAGGAGGTAAAATAATTGGATGGACGATGTACTGAGGTAGCAGGTTGTTGCGGAGGGTATTGGAAGGGAGAATGTTGGGTATGACAGGATGAGGTACGTATTGGTTAAATGTTATTGTAGAACTACCATCACCAGTAGATCACCCCTGAAGAATGGTCACCACATACTAGGTATGTAGTGTATTGTGAAGTACCTGTGTAACATATGGCCAATGAAATGTAAGCATAACGATCAAGTTAATTTCAATACTAATAAAGCTTGAATAGTATTTGAAGTCTATTGTAAATCCTAATTTTTTGACAGTATTTGCTTGCTTGATGGGTAGTTATAACATGTTCACTGTACTGAAAGGTGCTTCCTAATTGCGAATGAAAAATTTCAATTAATTGACATATAAACTAAATAAAATTAGAAAAAACTATTCTGAAGTTAATTCTCCTTTACTGATTTTGCAATCAATGTAAAAGAAAGGAAATGAATTAAAACCCAAAAGTAGAACATTTGTGTACAATGAATAAAAAATTAACAAAAATCAAAATTATTATATAATTGATATTTAAGCAGCAACTCATTTTTATACGCTGTGAGTATCGTATCATCAACGGGTGGCGAAATAAAATTCGCTCAAATAAACAAAGATATGAACAGATGTCTATTTCACTACAAGATAATTGCTAATAAACATTATAACCATATATTTACAAGTGTGGTCTGATGCTTATGAGTGATAGAATGGATTCGGGCTGTGAAGAATCGCAAGAACCAAAAGAATTGAAAAGAATCAAGAATTGCTTGAATCGGCGGGTTAATTAAGAACATTCCAACTAGATGCCAATTAAAGGGTTTGGATATGGCGTCATTGTATTCCACAATACCTGCCTGATGTTCACCCATTTATTCTTTTTGGGAAAGGATGTTGATTCATAGTCGTTAATACCCTTCTCAGGCATTCTCACCTCCTAAAGTTATTCACAAATCGAAGGCTGATTCCTAATTTTACAATTATTTTCCATCAGTTTTAATCCATTAAACCCGAACACTTCACAGCTCGAACACTTCACAGCTCGAACCCATTTTATCACCCTTCACAAGCAAAATGAAGTTCTCAACTGGTTCTCGATCACTCTCAGCCCGCCGATTCAAGAGATTCAAGCAATTCTTGATTCTTTTCAATTCTTTTGGTTCTTGCGATTCTTTACGAACCACTACATTGAAGAACGTGATTCAATTCATTCGATTCATACCAATGAATCGTTCATAAAGAACGATTCACTCATGAACGACACAGCTCTAATATCGGTAATCGGTAACATGGCGACGTTCAGTGTGGAGGAGCAGCGGATTCTCATACGCTTTCTCCATTTCCGTGGTGATACGCCTGCCCAAATTCATAGGCAGTTGAAACAGACATGCGGTGATTGTGCTATGGATATGGAGAATGTGCTTTCGTGGGTGCAACTTATTATCAAAGGACAATTGCCGCCTGACAACAAACCGAAGCTGCTAAGGCCACAGCCGAACCGAACCATGAGGACACCCAAAGTGATTGCGCAGGTGGAAGAAATGATTATGGCTGACCGTCGAGTAACATTGAGAGACATTGCTAAGAAAGTGGGAACTTCCGCTGGTACTGTATATAATATTGTGCATGAAGACCTGAAAATGGAAAGCAAAAATTCACAATGGACACCGACCGGCGAACTCCGTGATCCACAGGTGATTTTTTATTAATGTGTAACATATTTGATTCTAACCAGTCGTCAGTGCTGTGACTACGGCAGCGGATAATATTTAAATTTTTTTTAAAGAATACCATCGTTTGATGATGGTTTGGTTCCCGATCTTGGGAGTCTTTTTCAGTTCGCCCTTTCCCAAACCCTGTGAAGTTTTCTATAGGTCTTTACTTTGAAGTTCTGTGGAATTATACGCCCGTTGCGACTGAGTGAAGGTCCTGGTATGAATGTCAATAGTGATGTAAACAAATACACCTGCATACCCAGTAAACAACTCTTATGTGCATACCCATGGATTCCCTGCGGAACATGTGGCAACGTCGAACGCTTTCATTTATTTGCTAGTAACAACTGAAAGTGCCAGTTGGGGTAAATAAACAATGCGTATGTACGATGTGCGCTGACGAATTTGGTGTTGACACGTTATTTTTTTAGTAGAAGCGGTATGTTATTCCGCTCACGTGACTACTATTTGAGTATAAATCGACCTTAATTCGCGTTAGTAATAGCGTTTTGAAAATAACTTATCAAATGTCCGCAAATATAAATTTACGTAATGCCGCCTGTGACTTAATTTGCCTATTCCTCGCCGTAAAAGCTGGTTTAGTTGCCACTCGCGTGTTCTTTCACTTGTATTCCCATTCTGATCGGGTAAGTTAAAGTGAGCCTCGCAATATATTGTTTACGATGTCAACTTACAAGTGGTGTTTTGTGCCAAAATGTGCTAGCACGAGCTCGAAAAATCCCAGCAAAGAGTTTTTCACTGTGCCAAAGGTGGAGATTCAGCGTGAGAAATGGTTTAAAGCTGCTAGGCGGGACAGTAATGTGTCTTTAAAATCTACTCTTTATTGCTGCGAAGACCATTTCGAGGTATGTGAACTGTAGTAAATTACACTAGTCGAAGTTAAGATGTGAATAGAATATTAGACTTAACATATCTGTGCTTAATTTCGTGATGACCAACAACAAACTTATATCAATTCCTTTAAGCTATCCAAATTTTTCGATGTAATATAAGCATGGTTAACTCAATCTAAAGACTTCTTAAGACGGAAATTAATTCTAATTATAAAATGGCTATAATTAAATAGTTTTATCCCAGTATTTGAATGAGGATAAAATTTTGTTCTTCAGAGAGGAGTTTGCGCCTTGAACAGATGTGAATACGTGAATCAGGTATCATGGATGAAATGCTGCAATATACGTTTTTTCTATCTGCAGCTGGAGAAGGATATGGAAAATTATTTAAGATATAAAATGGTTGGAGGGAACAAGAAATTGAAAAATGGTGTACTCCCGCATATATTTTGCTGTCAGGAAGATCAACCTTGTCAAGTTCCTGCATCTAGTCGCAGGCCTCCGATAAAACTCAATCGACGGCGATTTTTTGAAGATCCATCCAGCGTAAGTTTTGAGCTGGTTCTAATGAATGAAACAAAACTCCAGATGAACCTTAACTTTCTCACAATGTAAATTTATTTCACATCCATCTACTACTGGAGTTGACATGTAACAATTTCTATGTTTTCTCGTTCTTATAACTTACTATATACCCTAGTTTCATGCTAATTAAAGCCCTATAATATCCCATTCAATTACGAAGTAAAAATTTTCACTCAATATAAATTTCACATCCTTATCCACTTTCTCATGAATTGACATTTAAATCTGCCATTCATTCTTAAATTTCTCCAACAAATTATAATTTTCTGTTTACCATTGCTGGATACCTTACACAAGGCTACATTGAAGTCGTGACCAGATAAAATGACATGGTGTGTATATGGAGGTAGATAGACGATCATTGGAATCCCAGTGTGAGAACTTATGTCAATAGTTCAAAAATCAGTATCCACAGATTTTCATTAGATGCCTACTTACCTATGGAGAGACAGCCTCCATTTGAACCTTTT
Source organism: Ceriagrion tenellum (assembly GCA_963169105.1). Taxonomy (NCBI): domain Eukaryota; kingdom Metazoa; phylum Arthropoda; class Insecta; order Odonata; family Coenagrionidae; genus Ceriagrion; species Ceriagrion tenellum. Next base: position 24,379,551 of record OY720645.1, on the reverse strand, counting down.
TTTATTTGTTAAACTCAGCCCTTCATTATTATTAAGAATATTTCCCCTTACACACAGGATTTTCGCTGATTTTTTTACATCAGTGTGTCCACGAACCCTTGAAAACCAGGAATTATTCGGGAATTTTCCGATCCAGGAAATTTCTGTAAATTATTCGGGAATTTCTGCTAAATGTGGGAATTTTTAAAATTATCTTCTCAAGGCGAAAAAATCCTTATTTTATATTTTAATTCAACCATGAAAGCTATAAAATATTTCGCACAATTGTGCATTGCGGGTGACTCCGTAAAAGTGGAACTCCGTGGCTAGTCCTGGATAGCTTAAAATCTGTCAAATAAGAGTGAACGCCTCTCTGTGTTCAAAGTACGATCTTTCCTCTTGGGAAGTGGCGCTCACCGCTCTGTGGCGACTGGTTGTTACATTGTATGCCCAACAGTCGTGAACATCTGGTCCCGTAAAGGTCGCTGAAATCCACAGGGGAAGAGGACACCTCTGTAGCTGAACTGGCTAAAGCACTCGGCCGGAAATCGAGGGATCCGGGTTCGAATCCCGGTCAAGGGGGATGGTTTTTTCTCTGTGGTATTTCACACCATAAAATATATGTTGTTTGATAACTGTACATGGTGTATGGCGTGTGAATTTCACACATTCAGGGTAAGGGGCCAGCTCCTTTCCCTGAGCCACCTCGCACTTCGAGAATTCTTGTTTGAGGGAGTCCGAAGGCTTCATCAGGATCTGAATCCGAGACCCTCTGATCAGTAGCAAAGCACTCTACCCACCAGGCCGCCACACTCCAAAACATTAAGAAACACTTAAAATAATGTTTATCATCAAGGATTGTTTTCCTTTCGTTTAACCATTATTTCTATGGTAGAATCCCGAAAATCAAAAGAATTGCCTCTGTAAATTAGGCAATTTGAGCCTGAAATGTTGAAACACGATTTGACCAGGTCAAATATTGTGCATTCAAGCTAAAATTTTTATGACTTGTTTGTTCATGAAATTGCACCAGAAAATGCATCCCCCCCTCAACTTTCAAAAAAAATTCTTTTGGCCACCCTAATGGGGGGGGGGACAGGTGTCTGGTGGAGGAGGACATGCGTCTGGAGAATGACTCCGACGGGGGCAAGTTACTGCAACCTCGCCACCCTGAAAAGGTGATCGCTTTCCCAGACTAGACTCATCAGGCTAGTGTTTTTGTGATGTGGAGATGACCTGGTTCAAAAGGAACCCTAGTATGACACATGCAATTGGTTTGCGGAGAGAGCAGCATAGTTTTCATACCTACCACTGCCTTAAATAAACTGATATTATGAACTCCCAACTCTGCGTTCAAATTCTTCAGCCTGTTGTAGCAAGTAGATTGGGCACAATACAACCTATCAAAAATTTCCCGTTACAGTCAACTCAGACATCACACAATCATGCATGAGTTCCCCTCTCAATAAAACAGCATATCTTGTCAGTGCCTCCACTTTGATACCAAAACATAAGAAGATCAGTGGAAGGGGTGGGCATTACTAGCCCACAGTTTCCAGTGCCTTGTTGACAATCCTTTTTCTAATACCCATGGATTGCTTTTATATAAGTCCCAATATGGCCGCTAAACTTGCTCACTAAGAAGACCCTTTTTAGTCTTCGTCTGGTCCATCAGTGAGCATAAAGGGTATTTGTAAAGAGATATATGTACAAAAATGTATATATGTAACAACCATTACGTATGGATTGGTGGTCTGGCTATTTTGGTCTGACTTTAAGTAATCATGCATGTCACTCTAAAGGGTTATCCTTGATGCTTTGTAGTCATTGATTTGTGTAAATTGAAGTCATATTGAATTGTGTATTAATTTTATATTCCAATAAAATCTGTGATTGCACTTCCCTAAGAGATTTTTTATTGACATTTTCTACTTCTTTTTGTGTCAGTCAAAATTTCCAAATTGTGATATGGTTTTATTCTAATTCCGGCTACATCCAAATACTACCCCGCAAGCTGTCGTATGGGAGTGTGGAAGCGGGTGTTAGGCCACCAGCCATGTAAAGGTGGAAGTTTTTTGGAGATGAAATGGTGACATTAATAGGATAATAATAGAAGTGTATTTAGTGAGCTTAATTTTTATAATGATCGCTTATCGTTCGGGGAAAGAACGAGTTCTTGTATTTATCTGTTCAGCAGTGTATCTCTCTTATTGCCTCTGTCAGACCTAGAGATGTAGTGAGGAGTTATGATGATATTCTAAATGTCGCTCTGAAGAATATCAGTTCTGAATTTACCAAGCAACCTAAGCCTAGCATGTAGCCTCAGAATCTCTAATCCACCTTAATCCCTCTAAAAGTTGTGAGACACTCTATGCGCGCTGCTTTCCTTTTTATTTTAATGATTTATTTGGTGAAATCTATTTGACGAGGGTTCCAAATGCTAGCAGTGTATTTGAGGTGTGGCCTAACCAGAGCAAAGTAGCATCTCTCCATGACTATTTCACCCGAGGACCTTCCTATTATGTGCTTAATAAACCTAGTTTCTTTAATGCTGTGCCTCATATGTTTTGTATGCGTGTTCCCCACGATATATCAGATGTTAAGGTAATTACATGATATTTTACTGTATCTGAAGACTATGTTTACTCCACCCACAGTATAGGTATGGCATTTGTGTGATGACTTTCGTAGGAAGTGGACTATGGTGCATTTGCTGATATTTAATTCTAAACCCCACTCCTGGCACCACGAATGAAGTCCTCTCCTGAGCTAATCCCTCCTCTCACTCCACTCTTAACGGAGACCCACTACACACCCCTACCATCGGCCAACTCTCTCAGTGACCAGTGCGTGGTCAATGATTTGAGCCCTTCCCCCCATCCCTCGCCCATGGGGAGTCTCACGCATCCGCCACCATCCTTAAGCCCTTTGAACCCCTTATTCTCTCTCCCCCTTCCGTCTCCTTCCATCCACTTTTCCTTTCTACCAAAAAGAAACTTTGCCAACCGCCCCCTAACTGATGTATCCATGGATCTGATGATTAATTTCCTTGAAAACAATTATTCTGTAGTGAACATATATTGGAATACCTTTGTCAATTGCAGAACTCTGCTAATTCAGTGACATTATCCACATCAATATGAAATAGACAATGCAAAATCAAAAATGACAAGAGTTCCAAGTGAGGGATTAGGATGGACAATCCCGCAAATAGCACGGCTAGTGAGGGAAACCCGTCATTTGGCGTTTTCCTTTGCTTCATAAATTATCACAGGAACATCAAATGCTGAAATTATGTAAATATTGATTGTATTTTCAGAAACAAATTTCTATGCAGCTGTATTTTTATGATTATGATTTTCGTCGGTGATTTTAAGTTTTATAATTGACTGCATGAACTTTGTACTTTTATGAACACAGCCAATGACTCACTATGGCAATTCTCAATTAATGACGCTAGCAATCCATTTTCTGAACTAAAATTTTATGTTCGATATTTTCACGATCAAAATACTGAGCATAAAAACAGTTGTACTTCCAAATGAGGAATTTTCTTTTGAAGTTTTCAAAATAAATCGCATTCTATAAAATTTTATTGATATCAGCCCAATATTTTTTAACCAAGAGAATAAAATGAGTGCTAAGGGCAAGAAGAGTTTACAAACTGGATATACTCATGAAATTATAAGTTAAACGGCAATTAAGCTTTGTTCTTTCATTTATTAGACGTAAAATCGACGACGGGGAATTACTGAAAATGCATGCAACCAGCACAGCAATCCTGCCGGTGGCGCAGGACGTTCTAGACCGTTCAAAGTTTAAACAATTATAATTATGAAAAATAGACTTCAAAACTTAAAATTTTAAGTGACATGTGTCTTATTTTATCTTGCTGAATGTAAATATGCAAAAAATTCAACTTCGTCTCGGGAAAGGTAACACAATTTATGCCTTAGCGTTGAAAGGGTTAAAAAGCCCTCAGGCCCCTCAATGGCCCCTCTGGTGCTAGGCCCATGCTAATCATTGGGTTTGCTTCAGTGGTTTTATTTTTTGCTTTTTAAAAGTACTTTCACTCAAGATAGAGGGCTGGAATTTTTTTTATCAGATGGCTGAATAAATGAAGTTTCTAATTCTTCCAATCGATTTTCTTTTACGTTTCGTATTCGTGTGAAAGTCATGTTTTTAGGTGAAAAATCTCACATTTTCTCTGAAATCAATAATATCATATTTCCTTGGCAACCAAAGATTTGATTGTCAAAATATATTCACGCTTCTTTAAATAACATTTTTTCTTGCAGCCCCATGATATCATGTTGAGAGAATATCTGTGTAAGAAGGGCCTAGAGTCCCATGGGCCCCAATGGGCCCAGAGTCCTAGTATGAGCTGATACCATTGCTTTAATGATGACCAGTGTTGATAAGCATTAAACGAAAAAATAAATAAAAAATCCAAAAAATGATACCTCTATCAAGAAAAATGGGAAACTAAGTTGGTCACCTTCCCATGGTGTTTCTCGGGTTACGCTAAGACCCGCACAAATCTCATCCTAACCCAACCACGCAAGGGTACCCAGCTATAAATCTGGTTCAAATATTGACCCATCTGTTTTAATATGGCAGAAACTATAATAACATCACTACATTCATCTTACCCAAAGGAAGAACGGGGTATTCTGCTCAATGAATGCCATCCATGCATGAAAATCGACAATTGCTCGAAGAATCAACATATATTTTTGGTTTAAAAAACGAAACCAATGATTATGGCTACTCTTTACGCCTGAGATGCAGTCCAGATGACGGAGAATTAATTGGTCAAATAAACATGGCTGCTGTTGCAAATGATCCATTTGACATTTTCAACTGCTGGATTATACCCCTACTGTCCAGTTCTGTTTGAAGATACTCAACGCCCATATCAAAAATATCACTCACTTTCGTCAGTCTCACTTGGTGGTATTCCATCATTAAAAAAGATGTCAACTTTTACTAAAACCACTCGATTTATTAAACAACTACCCAAGTTTCGATGTGCATTCACATCATCTTCAGGTAAATGGAGGCCGATGTGCGGGCCTTATATAGTAAACATTACCAGGTGGGGAAAGGGGGAGGGGAAGAACAATGCAGGAAGAGGGTGGTCACGGGAGGGTAGGGAGGGGGCTAGGAGGACGAAGTGGAGGGGATTAAAGCTTTGAGGATGGGGGAATAGGCAGGGAGCATACATTCATTAACCTTCATGAATATTCCAACTGAAATAAGTCATTGAATGCAAATATACGTTCGTGCACAAGGGAAGCGATTAAGTTCATTCACTCAGAAGACAACTCAAAGAAGACAGCTCAGCATTCTTCAGGTTTTGTGGCTTTCGTGTATAGTAAATTCAGTGTTTTTCCTACCCGTTAAGTTTCAACGGGTACCTTTCATTAGTTTATCATAAACAAATTATTAGTTATTGTTTTTATTGATACTTATGGAACTCACACCTAACAGAAAACTATGTAATGCATCAGAATGGTAAAAATGACGACAGGTTATGGTGACTTTCAGCTGAAGTACTAATGTGAGAAATTTTTTTTACAGATTTAGACACATGAATTTAACAAAAGATTTCTTCAAGACCACGCAATAGGTCATCATAAAATAAATTCACAAGAATAAGGGAAGGGTTTGCATTTTAAATTTGTGATAATTTTTGTGAAACATGATTTTGCAATAATAATATACTGATTGTTGTTTTACATTCTTGCAACTGTTGCAATAATTTAGTAAATAACAGTCATAGCAAATACTAAAAAAATACTAATATTTAACCCAAATATGAAATTAAAAACATATAACAATTTCTTGCTAGTTACTCAATTATCTTTAGATATATCAAATATTATTCATTACATAAATTTTGAAGAAATGAATCGTAATTCTGGGTACGGAAATCACCAAAAAAATACTAAACCAATGAGTTAACAACGTTCATTTGTGGTTCTAGGAGTGGGGGCTAGAATTAAATACCAACATATGCACTACAGTTCACTTCCTGCGAAAGTCATCACACAAATGCCATACTTATACTGTGGGTGGAGTAAACATAAAATCTTCAGATACAGTAAAATATCTTGGAATTACCTTAACTTCCGATATATCATGGTGAACACACACACAAAACATTTAGCACAGCATTAAAGAAACTAGGTTTTGTTAAGCATATAATAGGGAGGGCCTTGGATGAAAAAGTAAAAAAAAAGATATGATACTTCACTCTGTTTAGGCCACACCTCGAATACACTGCGAGCATTTGGGACCCTGATCATAAAGGTTTTACCAAAATAATAATAATAAATACAAGAGAAGCAGCACGCTTGGTTGAAAACTGATATGAGTAGACATACAGTGTCTCACAACTTTAACAGGGATCAAGGTGGGAGCTCCTAGAGACTCACGAGGCTACACGCTAGGCTTAGGATGCTTGAGAAATTCAGAACTGGGATGTTTCAGAACAACACAGTATATTATCATGATGCCTCACTACATCTATGTCTGACAGAAGTGATAAAATTGGAGAGATACATAGCCATTAACAGATAGGGTCGAAAACTCATTCTTTCAGTGAACAGTTAGTGACCGCAATAAAATCTGAGCTCCCCTCAATAACACTCCCGTAATACACGTCAACATTTTCCCTCCCAAGATCTTGCATCTTTACATGGCCGGTGACCTAACAGCCCCCTGCCACTCGCCCATGTGGCTGCTCACAGTTACGTAGATAACCAGAGTGAAGTAGCACCTCTGTTTCCCCTCTATCTAACCCCTAAACTCTTTCAATTAAACTAATCCTTCTAAAAGGTGAGGAGAACTATATGATTGTTTGTGGCTGTATCTGAAGACTTTATGTTTACTCCACCCTCGGTGTAGGTATGACTTTTGTGTGATGATTTTTGCAGAAAGTGAACTATGGTGCTTTTGCTGATATTTAATTCTTCCCCCAACTCTTGGCGCCACGAATGAATGTTATTAAGGTCCGATGACAGAGCATCAAAGTCCCAGTCTTCGCTAATTTCACGGTAGATTACTGTATCGTCTGCAAATAATCTTAATTTACTGCTAACTGTTGAACTCGGGTAATTAATATAAATAATGAATAAAAGAGGGCCGATCACGCTTCCCTGAGGAACACCCGATGTGACTTCAACCATATCAGAACTGAAGCCATCAATAACTACTTTTTGTTTTCGATCACTGAGAAAGTCACTTATCCAATCAACTATTTTTCTATTAAATCCTCATGATTGCAGATTCACAAGGGGTGTATTTTGTTTATATATTTTTGGTCAAGTCCTTCTCACCAGGGTCCCCCAACTGGTTGAAGGAACCATTGCTCCAATTTTTTCTGTGATATTTAATTGCCTAGGATGATATCCTCTGGTTATTGGAATGGCTACCCCGCAGAGTGAGTCCACAAGAGATCACCATCAATGTACTTTGAGATAACATCAAATGTGATTTGCCTTTTCAGTTGGAGGTGACATTGGAAGAGGAACGACGACACTTGTCTGCAAATCGTGCGGTGCGTCAGAAGGATGCTGTTCCCAAGCCTAGTAAAACTCCGAGGAGAAGAAAGTCTAAAAATGTGTTGTCTCCACAACCCAATGATGTAAGTATTATATCTAAATTTTCTGGCGGTGATCACGAAATAGGTGATGTGTTATTTATGGTTGAAGATATCATTTTAACACATTCACTGCGGCTCCAATTTTTTGTGCTTTGATGTGGAGCGGAGTAATTTTTTCAGTTAATGTGGTTCTCCTTAGTGGGTTCTTGGAAGGAAAATTAGTTTTATGTCAATTCTTTGAAATTAATTTGTAAAAATTGATGCCAAATAGCGTATCCCCGCTCTACGCCAAAATTTCTGTAGGCAACCCAAAGCACATCAGCGTCTTTTTTTAATTACTAATTGGAGAACTGAAATTTTTCCTTGAGTTCAAAGATCCATAGAACTCCTATGAATATGAATAAATATAAATTATCACTACATGTTCCTTCAGTATTTTAAAAATTAGGCTTTGTTAGTAGCTTGGAGAACATTTTCAATAATAATCAGGATCTTTTGGCGTAAATAGGAGATATATACTTTGGGATATGAGATGATGTGAATAATATATATTATTTCTTCTATTCATTTTATGAAAAATGCGTTATCAGAGTAAGGCGAGGACTGTCAAATTTTTCATAACAAAACTTTCCTACATCGAAATACTCGACTTTCGTTCGTTATGCCGTTTGCCAAATAATTTTTCAACGGACGTGTGATTTCACTTCACGCTTTTTCTTTCCTAACAATACCTGCGGTCAGTCGGTGATAAATTGAAGTATTGCCTTTTTATCGATTATCAGATTCTGTAGATGAAAAACCTGAAATAGACGTTGTTAGAAACGTTGTCGTCTGCATACCACCATTTCACTTAGTTATTAGCGAATGTAAACTGAAATATGTATGGATAACTCCAACCATTGCAAATGCATGCATTGTTTCAAAACAAGATCATAATGGTAAATCAAGAAAATTTAGATGAAATACGTGAATGAAGAAGATCCTGAGGCAAAATTATGACTAAAACATAGATACATATTAGTATTTTTCTGTCTCTCAGAATGAAATAGAAAAACGGAAATACATTTGTACAATTTTTCTTAAATATTGATCAGTCATCCTTCAAAATTGAAAAATTAAAGTAATGTCAGTTTTCTATGGTAAATACTAATTGAAAAAATTAAACAAATTATTCACCAATAACATAGCATTTTTCATAAAATTTCCATAGTCGCAGATACTTATTCAATAGTTATGATGCAATTTGAAACAAGGCTGAATGCATAGCCCCGGTTGTCCTTCACAATCAGGGCAGTAAAAAGATACATCCCTCCTCACACCTTGTCGAAGGCAGTAGATACACCTTTTTCTTTATGCCCGTTCGTTGGCCCCCTCCTCCACGTCTGAGCCAAAACACTTGGGCAAATGAATTTTTTTGGAGGGCTGCGATTTCTCCATCGGTACATTTTTGTGCATCAGGTTTTTTATTATAGCTTCTCTAAATTTTTCTAAGATCATCTTTTTACCACTATACCGATTGAACAAGTTGTGGCTATTGTTCAAAATAATTTGAAAAATATGAAGAGCCAGTCTTACATACCATCGTAAAGTTCTTCTATCGATGGAGTAATAAGCCAACATTTGGTCGGCCCTATCCATGCCACCCATATTTTTGTTGTATTCCTCAACTATTCGCGGTTTTTTTACTCTGTGGCCCCTCTTGTTTGGAAAGGTAATGAATTCTCCATCACACTCAGATGAAATCAATAAAACGTCGCGCTTGTCCTTCCATTTGACTACACACATGCCTTCCTTTGTGCATTGGGCCACGCTCTCCCCCTTTTTCAGTTTTCTCCTCAAAATTTCTGGAGTATTTCTTTTTCTGCTTGTTCTTAAGGTTCCAGTACAATAAATTTTACACTTTAGAAGTTCTAATGACAGAAGAGGACTATTGTAAAAATTATCCATATAAACTGCATGGCCTGTATTTTCGTAATCAGTCAACAATCTATGAGTACAAATTTTCCATTATGACCAGCTCCACCAACTTCCTGATCTTTTGACCAATCAGTGTACGCCAATGTCTCTAATGCAAACCCATTTGGTTCGCACAACGTGTACAACTTTATTCTATATTTCTGTTTTTTTGTTTTTGATGTACTGGCGAAACGCATGCCGTCCTCTCCACATTACTATTGATTCATCAATAAATAAATTTTTGCCAGGATAGTAAATTTCTTTGGTAGTGGACTGGAATAGGTTTAAAAGTGGGCGAATTTTGTAAAGAGTATCTGAGGGCTCAGGTTGGCCAGCAGCAGGGTTGCGTCCAAAGTGAAGAGATCTCATTATAATTAAAAAGCGGTCTCGTGACATGATTTTAGAAAAAACAGGGAAATCATAGAGTTCATCTTTTCGCCAAAAAAATTGACAATTGTTAATATTTATATTTCCCGTGTGATACAATAAGCCCAAAAAAGTTTCGAATTCCGGCCTGCTTACCTTAAGCCAAAGCCTGGCTCTTGACTTTGGTGAATGAGAGTAAAGGCTTTCAGCATTTGCATTTGTCTCTGAAATGACCAAATCAAAAAACCTATCGTTCCTTCCTTTCTTTTGACGCCTCTGTCAGCATTCCGTGCCTCCTCTTTCCTCTTCCTCTCTTCCCTTCTATAAATAATTTCCTTTTTACTATTCCTCCTTAAAATATTATTTCAATCCAAGTCCAGTCTTCCTCTTTTTAACTTCTCTCAAGATACTCCTTTCTTCTCCAGTCCTCCTCAGCACCTCATCATTCCCAATACTCTCCATTCATCACCACAGCCACATCTCAAAGCTTTCCAAGTGCTTTTCTTCTCTCTTCTTCAAGGTCCATGTTTCGCATCTGTATTGTTATATTCCTCACAATATTTTACTCAACTCTGACCATGGTTTTGGGACTTCATACCATTATCAAGTTAATGGCATGTATTGCCAAAACAATGGTCGGTGTTGAGTAAAATAAATTGTGCAACATGACATGTTCTATTTTGTAACAATGTTTGATGTCAGATAGCCTGTCTATCACTACATTTACCAATCAATCACAGATCGATATGAACCCAGACCGATCTAAACATTCTAAGCCAGCCGAGAGGAGTTACAGTATATGATGGAGAGAATTGCAAGAGTGAGGAAAGAATATACGGAATGAAAATAAATGTTGGAAGGACAAAAAATTTGAGAGTAAGTAAGAATGAAGCAATCATTAATAAATCCATAGAAAGAAAAATTGTTGAACAAGTGAAGTCATTTCAGTACTTGGGAAGTTTAGTGACTGAGAATGGGAGCTGTACCCAGGAAGTAAGACAGAGGATAGCTATGGGTAAAAAAGCATTCGAGAAGGTGAAAGAACTTCTGACAGCATTTAGCATTCCAATAGAACTGAGAAAGAGATTTGCTAAATGTTTTGCATGGAGTGTGGTGACTTACGGCAGCTAAACATGGACGGTCAAAAAGAAAGATGAAAGGTGTAGAAAGTTTCGAAATATGGTTGTGGAGAAAAATGCTTAAGGTGAAGTGGACGGATGGAATGAGAAATGAGGAAGTACTACTGACAGGAGGAGAAGAAAGAAAACTGCTGAGGGAAATATAAAAGAGGAAGACAGCTTGGATGGGATGGCAAAATTGTCTTTTTAGAAGAATTATTGAAGGAAAAATAGAAGGAAAGCGAGAAATGGGAAGAAGAAGAATGGGAATGCTCGATGACATTAAAAAATGGCCGAAGTTACAGGCAAATGAAAGAAGATGCTCAGAACGGTCTGCGATGGAGGGCATCCTGCTGAAATCTGTTAGAAGACAGATTCCACTAAGAAGAAGCCAGCCGACTTAGATTGCCTGGTTTGCCAATGCGAAGTCAATTGAAATATTGATTTGATTATCGGTTCATATCAATTTGAAATCTCAAACTGGCAGAGAAAGCGGGCCAGGTTAGCCCGCTTCTCATATCGATCCCACTAGCCCGTTGGGTTTACCATACCGAGCTAAACCAGCCAAATTGATCTGATTTTGATTGGTACATGTTGTGTATGAAACTGGCATTCCATTTATTTGAATGCTATAGACTTCACGTGACATCATGGATTTGGAGTAATGAGGCATGTGCGTGTGTTTCTCAGGATGAGAAGGATTACTAGGCTCGATTCAAAAAGGCCAAGTGCCCTATGCAGGCCCTTATTGTCAACAAATTTTACTCTCATAAGAAAAGCATTGGATAAAGTGTAGTATATTTTAGCATTTTGAAATTACTTGCTCTCATGGTAAAAGATTGGAAATTACTGTAGTTAAGCCTTGTTTAGTGCAAGGGATGCTTTTCTGTTTGCTCTATGGGCTATTCAAATTTGTGTTTAACCACACGATTTTGACAGATATGAGATTGGAATGCATTTCCAACAATATTGGTGGGGAGGGGAAATTCCCAGAAGCTATATTTATATCTATTTAAAATCTTTGAAGTAGTTGATATAGTCAATCATCATGAGAAATAGTTTGAAAGATTTAACTGTAGCGATATGCCATTCTCTCTCATTTAAACAATTAGTTAGAATTGCTGTGAAAGTTGAAAATCAGATGTTCCTTGAAATGAAGAAAATCAGATAATTTACCAAAGAAGTTTTAAATTGAATTTTAACTCTTTCGATTTTCAAAAAGAAAAATGGTCAATTCACCTTGCGCACATTTTAGTTGAGAAAAGTTTAGCATTTGAGAATGCCATTTCTTATTCCGTTATCAATGGGTTTCCTAATCGAACTTCGAATTAGAAAATATTTCTTGTTAACTGCAAAGATTAGGATTGCGAGATTTCCAAAGAAGGGATAATATTCTGGGTATATTAAATTAGCTCAAAAAAATGCCGCCATTCAGAGAATGTTTCGAAAGTGTTTCGAAATGCGCGGGACGTGTCCGTGTTCGCGTGTTAGAGGCGGCAACACTGTTAAGGGAAGGTTGTTCTTGGGGCTGTCGCTAGACGGCGGTGGCGTTGCAGTGTTTATCACTCTCTTGGCACTTCCATTCCCAAACGAGCCCCACGATCGCTGCGCCAAAAATTGCGCTGGAGGGCGGGGCGGACGGAGGGAGTACTAAACGTTATCGGCGCATGCGCAGTTTCGCAAACTCGGCAGTTCAAATTTGGGGATGTTGGTGAACGCTGCCGGCGCTTGGAGGGAAGTTGTAACGGTAAACTGCTTGCTGGTGGAAGGTAGGCTACATTCTACTATTGTTTTGCTTTGTTTTTCAATAATTTGGTTGTGGTTTTTACTGCCGAGTCTTTCGTGGGATGCTGTATGTTATATGACATCGGAAATTGTGTGTATTTAATTTATAATGTGAGTCGTAATGCTAGTGGGTTTCTTAGCTTTGTGGTAATCTGGATTTCCTATTGCAGATTGAAGGACTGAAGTTGGATGCCTGAGTGGGTGGTGAAATGAAAACGGTGTAGGAAATGTAAAGGACTAACAGTTGGACTAAGGTTTGATTTTTCATCACTCGTTAATCCCCTTTTGAATGAATTGAGCAGTGAGTTCTGGCCAAGATCATGATTCAGTTACTCTTCCTTTGTTCTGCGGTGACCGACCTCTCCTGATGATTATCCTTGTGCTCCCTAACTAGTCTTAACTGAATTTTTATCTATTTAACTCATTGAATTAGAAAGAGGGTGATTAATCTTAACTAATATCCCGTTAGCGATCGTGATGTAAGCGGTGGGGATTTTGCGAGTTTTTCCCTTATTGCCAACTGGTTTACCTTCCTTACGTGATATGTATTGTGTATTTGTATGGTGGAGATTTGAGTAGATTTTCTCGCTGTTTTCTTTAATTATCATCTCCATGCATATCAGCTTTACTTCTGTGTATCAGCTGCAAGTCTGCCAAGTCTGACATGCCCCGTTTTGTTTTGCGTTATTACATTAAATTTAGACTGATGGAATTTCACACAGCGTTTATAGAAGGCGTCAAAACATATCGCAATTGGAAACTTTTTATGTTCTTTTTGTAGAAATTACTCATCGAAAGTTATTTTTGGGAGATTTGTTGTACTGTATCATTTTGATTTTCTGTCAATTCTGTGTACATAATGTATTTTGGAGAGTAATGTCAATACTAGACTAAAGTCAAAAGGCAGTTATGTATAAGGTTCCATTAATTTCAGTTGCTTGTGGCTTCAGGTACATTGTGGAATCAAGTCATGTTGAAAGAAAAAAGAACTGATATTTCAGAGAACACCCATTCCTAGATTAGTGCTCTTAATTCATTCCAGAGATTCATTTGAAAGAGGCCAGAATGAAGTCGTTCATTTTTTTGTTTTTTTAATTAGTTTCCAACTTGCAGTTGATCCATAATGGGTTTGTCATTCATGTTCTGATTCATCTATATGTGCATTAGTTATACATCTTGGGAAAATGGATGTAAATGTGTGTGGATCATTTCCTCTGCACTCCTTGAGAGTTTTCATGAATTTCCTGAATTTTTAACATCTTCCTTTTCAGAGCATATGGATTTCCATGATGTGGTGGGACTTCCAACTCCCTTAGGAGTATCTCTTCCCAGGTTCCTCTGAGAAAAGGTGAGTACTGTTCTAAACATATGCCTTGTTTCTAATACTGATAGGATTTTATTTCATGTAAGCTTTATCTCCTTAAGTCCTTCATGTACTAAATATCTTCCTTGACTTATTTCAGAAGTATCAGAGAGGAGGGGATCCTACATGAGCTTGGCACGAAGAAGTTAGTAGAATTGACTCCAAAGGCTAAGTACATACATACCAACTGATCATGCCGTTCCCTTCCGGGGTAGGCACAGTCACAAAGTTTCACTCTTAAATACATGTTTGTATACCTAACTCTGCTTCAATACTTTCCCCCTCTGACCCATCCTTGCAAACCTCTTTCGCCTCATTTATTCCCATACACTGCTTCATTCACGCCCTCTTGTTTTTAAGACTCCTAATATTCCTCCTCCTAAGAATTTCCTCTACCACATTCAACCACAACTTTTTCAGCCTACCTCTACTTCTCACATAATTCATTTCACTGTTATATATCTGTTTCTTTATTTGACTCTCATCCATTCTCTCAACAAGGCCAAACCAACCTAGCACACTCCTTTCATATATGTCCATTACCGGAGCATCTAACCCACACTCATTCCTGACCCTATCCATCCTACTTTTGCCGCAAACACTCCTCAGATAACTCACATCCACAGCATTTACTCTACCCTTATGTCTATACATACATGTTTCACTACCATACAACAAAGTGGGGAGAAGTACACTTTTGTACACAGCAATTTTTGCTTCCTTAGTTAGTCACTCATTCCTTGATATGCTCCACATGCTACCTACCACTTTCCTTCCAGCATTCATATTTCTCTTTATCTCCTCATCTATCCATCCATCTTCCACAAACATCTTACCCAAGTACACAAAATCATCCGCTTGTTCAATTACTTCACCATTTGCCCTCATCATACAGTTATTCTCCTAATTAAAAGTTACTACTTTAGTCTTGCACGCATTTTCCTTCAATTCCATTCTCTCTGTTGATTCACAAAACTTTTCGAGGAGCTAATGTAATCCCTGTTGACTGTCTGAGATCAAAACAGCGTCATCCGCATATAGAAGAACTCACATGTTTACATTTCCAATCAAAACACCGTCGTTTTCACTACATGTGTCTCTAACACATCTATCCATAAATACATTAAACAGCCATGGAGACATTATGCATCCTTGCTTTACACCCCAGTTTATTACAAACCAATCACTCAGAACCCTGTTAACTCTTACACTTGCCTTACTATTGTCATACTTTGCCATCATAACATTCAATAACTGCTCATTCACTCCACAGTCCTTCAAAACCATCCACATCTTTCTATTTACCCTGTCATGTGCCTAAAAGGCGCAGCAGCATGAAAACAAATAGGCACCCATCATATATTATACACACAATGTAATTAGTCTAAGGGTCTATAATTTTATAAAAAATGTTTAATCAAGTCAGTAATTTAGTCTAGCATAAGGTATTCCATGTACAATTAATCTTTAAGAATTTTCAATTTCATTTTATGGTGCCTCAATATTTCTCGAATGAAATGCTAAAAGTGGTAACTTTGTGGAATTCCATGTTTTTAAAATGGATTTATGAAACAACTTGTACAATCCACAATGGTCAAAAGCAATGGCACGACAATCCAAGGACATAAATTGATTGTAATGCAAAAATTTTAGCTTTTAGTAACAAAAGACGTGAGTTGGACTCCTTGGAGCAACTCGAAATTTAAAAAAAATTGCTTAACCCAAATTGTATTGTTCTCAATGAACGTTTGTTTCCTGCCACTTCCCCCATCCTAAACACCTTGACCAAGCTTCCCTAAGCCATTAGTCCCCATTCAAGAATATCCTTTCCACCCCCTCCCCCTTCTCCCGACTTCTAGCTGTCCATTGCATAAATAAACCATGACGGACCTTGAACCTACCCCCTTCTTCACCTAGCCTGTCCCCAACCTGTCTCATGAAATCCTCTCCCCTCACCCCCCCTCCAAAACCATATATAAGTGTGTAATACTTTTTGTTTCTTGTCATTTAGCACCTGATGATGATGCTTAAGCGTCAAAATCTGGATCGTGCCATTGCTTTTTATTACATATTGCTTGTTTTTAATTAGCTAAGAAATTATAATTGAAATCATTAGATACTCCTACTGCTGAGGTTATATCAAGTGAACTATAATTTATGAGGCTGTCATGGCTGGATGGTTATTGGTTATCGAGAACTGGGATAATAAGTACTGCTGTCTCTGGTTATTCTCTTCTTCTTGCCAATTGCAAATACAGCATGTTTTCCTGGCATATTGCCTGTTTCTTCATATGATTTGAAGGTATTAACCTACCTAGTTTATTCATCTCAAGTAGTTCTTTACATTTAAAGTCTAAGCGTTACTTGTGAAAAAGCATTACTTCGTAAATTTACAGCAAAATGAAATTACCATTCTCCTTACTTTATGATCTGGATTAGTATGGTCTACTGCCAACTCAGTTTTATTTACCTGTATTTGGAACTTTTTATAATGTGAATATTCGACAAGGTTATTTAAGTTTTGTGAATAAGACTATCTTTCAAAAATTTTATGCAAATGGTGAAGTTGCATTTGTTGAAAATGTTCAACTTGCATTTCTCTCTTTTGTTCATTATATATTTTTTGTTCTGTTTAGTTCATTCTGGCTTTATTTTTTATGGTTGAATTTTTGTCATCCTGCTGTGCTATTTGTATATTGTGTCTGGATCAATAAAAGATATTTCATGATTTAAATTTTCTATTCCTTATAATTGCCTCTCCAATACGAAAATATGAAATTCGCGGCTATATGAGCATCCTTACACGTAGGCACCAAGGGGGCGGAGCTAAATGGGTTAGTTCTTCCTTCCAACCACCAGCATTGCATACCCGGCGCCACCGGTGCGGCGTTGAATCCGTCCGTTGGCCTCGTTTTAAAGCATTGAGTGTCCCATCCGTGGTGTTTATTTTTCCGTTCAAAATGGCTACCTTCAGTATTGAAGAGCAGCGAGTGATAATCCGATTTTTACATTTGTGTGGTTCTACACCCAGCGAGATACATCGTCAAATGCGTAAGACGTGCGGCAAGGATACAATGCTCCCGAAAAATGTGCGTAAATGGGCGCTGCGATTCAAGGAAGGCAGAACGTCTTGTGAAGCCGTTCGCAGTCCACCTCAGATACGGCCTTGTCGTACGGATGACGCGATCGCGTTGGTCGAGAAAGTAATCAAGGAGGACAACCGCCTAAGTTTGCTAAATATCTCATTAAAAACGGGTATTTCGCAAACGTCCGTGTACAATATTCTTCAAAAAGATCTAAAATTGCACAAGAGAAATGAACGGTGGGTGCCGAAGCCTGTCAACGCTAAGCCGGTAACCTCTCTTGCTTAGTTGAATAATTATTCCTCTTTTCCTCTAATACTGCTCACTTTTTTCTAAGTCACCATCGAAAAATTTGAACTTATTCTAGCGCCCACGACCCACCGGGACAGACGGCATTATTGCGCTGGTCGAGCAAATGGTTAAGGAAGACAACCAATTAGGGTTGAATACCATCGCCGCCAAAGTGGGGATTTCCGTGCAGAGGACTCGTGTCATTCTGTGCGAGAATCTGAAAATGCGGAGTGTGGGAGACGGCAGGAGTAATAAATGGGTGCCGGCCGCCAAACCCGGCGATAATACGCAGGTGACTACGATGCTATTTACTTTTTTGATCACGAATATCTAGCTTATGTAGCATGGCAAGAGTACGGAAGTACAGGAGTAGTATGTTTGAATAGGGGTCATACCGTGTCAGTTCGTTCAACCACACCACGATACCCTTAATCTCAGATACACAACGTTTACCAATCGAAATCAGATCAATTTGGCCCGTTCAGTTCGGTATGGTAAACGCAGCGGGCTAGCGACATCGATATGAGAAGTGGGCTAACTAGGCCCGCTTTCAAATTCAAATTTTTTCAGATGTAGAGATTTCAAATCTATATTTCAATGTATTTCGCATTGGGAAACCAGGGGATGCGAGTCGGCTGACTTAGAATGTTCAGATCGGTCCGAGATGATATCGATCTGAGTTTGATTGGTAAATGTAATGATTGTGATGAAACTTGACTCGTTTGTTTCTCTTATGGTTTTAAGATAGAATGCAAAATATTACTGCTCTATTGCAATTAGTTTATTTTTTACAAATTCAATAGTTTCAGCCTTAACTTTGTAAAACTTTCCCATGTTCAGGAATTAACAAACTTTGTAAGGTATACTCAGAATATTTATCGTACGACCGGTTTCGTCGAATATTCGACATCATCAGGTACAAAATACAGGCGTCTCAGTCATATATGTACATATTCAAGGTGGTGGGTTGGGGGGAGGGAAGGGGAGGAGGTGTTAGGGTGAATAAGGCGAGGAAGGTGGGGTTGTGTCGATGGATTCAGTGCGTCACTTGGGGGATGGAGAGTGGGGGAGGGTTGGAGGCTAGTCACTGCTTCTTCAACAGAAACTTATGCAGGTTGAGGGGAGGGAGGGCTCAGAGAAACTTAGCAGTTATCCGTGGGGGGTTGGTGGTGGGAAGGACTGGGAAACTCTAAGGAGATGGGAAGCATGAAGAATTTCTTAATATTGACTTCCAGGAGTGGGGAGTAACAAGTAAATGTCATGCCATTCACCAATTGTCCATTAGTATTGTTCTTTTATATCTGTCATTGCTCCAACGTGTCCAGCCTTCGACCCTTGGATTCCAGGTGGAGGATTTCGGGGCCGAAGTCACTTGTGTGGTTTTCCTCCCAAAGGTGTTTAGCAAAGTGGGTATTTTGCGTGTTTCCCATGATGAAGGACTTCCTGTGTTCTTCTGTTCTCACTCTGAAAGACCTCCTTGTTTGCCCAACATATTTTCCACTGCAATTGTCACACTAGCCTGTACATGCCACTTTTGTCTAATATATCAACTTCGTCTTTGGTTCTATTTAATAAGTTTTTTAGGTTCTTATTATAGAAGGCACCTTGAATATATAGAAACGACTGAGATGCCTGTATTTTGTACCTGATGATGTCGACTATTCGATGAAACTGGTCGTACAATAAATATTCTAAGTAGAACTTACAAAGTTAGTTAATTTTTACAGCTTGTTGGAAGTTTTAAGAAATTTGCCTTTCTTATCAATCTAATGGAGGAAGATTATTTTGTTTCCTCATAAAAATTTCATATCTCCCTTGTTTACAAATCAATGTGGAAACTTTTAATGAGTATACATTAGTAAGTAAGGAACCTAGAAACAAGTAAGTTAACCCAGCAAGTGGCTATTTATGGTCGAGAATAAATCCTGTAAGGTTATTTGGAAAAATGTTCAAATGAAGTGTAAATGTCGTTGAATTGGATAAGAATTACAGTAGAACCTCAGATAACGGCCACAATCCGTTCCAGAAAGCTGGTCGTTAACCAAAATGTTCGCTATCCGAAACAATTTTCCCCATAAGAAATAAAGGAAATAGGAATAATTGGTTCCTAGCTCCTATTGACTCGCTATTATATGAAAGTTACAGGCTATATAGCTATGCTTTTTTAAATGAGAATAGTTCAAATACAGTACAAATTGAGTTAAATATAAATAAAAACATTAAAGAAAGCATTTAAACATGAGGAAAAATAGGAAAACTAACCGTATTTACTGCCATGTGATGGCGTGAGTGGATGGAGGTGTGGGGTGGAAGGGGTGGAATTACTGCTTGGAGGGGGAATCCCCCTCTGTGAGAACTTCAGAGGAAGTCCTCTGTCGCTTTGAGGTTGAAGGGAAAAACTTATCCAGTGTCTGTTGCTTCTGCCTTTTTTGTAACACTTTTCGATAATACGACATCACATTGTCATTGAACATGTTTAGGCTCCTATTGCCTATCGCACTGTTTGGGAAAGAGTTTTCTATAAACAATTGCAATTCCCCCCACTTAGCACACATTTCTTTAATCACCGAACTTGGGACTTCCTCTTTCCCTTCCCCCTCCCCATCCGAAGACATATCCTCAGCCAAATTCTTTTCTTCCTCAGCCTGAAGGTACTGCAACTCTTCCGTAGTGAGTTCATTGCTGTGCTCCTCGACAAGCTCTTCAACATCGTCATTATCCACCTCCAACCCCATGTTTTGGCCGAGGTAAACGATTTCATCAACAATTTCTGGTTCGATTCCTTCAAAATCTCACTCTGGAACACAGTCTGGCCACAGTTTCCTCCATCCTGCATTCATAGTACGGTAGGTCACTTGGTTCCATGCATTATCTATAAGATGAACACAATTCAAAATGTTGAAGTGATTCTTCCAAAATTCCTTCAGAGTTAAGTTTGTATCATTCGTTATATCGAAACACTTTTTGAATAAGGCTTTCGTGTACAATTTCTTGAAGTTTGAAATAATCTGTTGATCCATGGGCTGCAGCAAGGGGGTTGTGTTCGGTGGCAGATAACAAACTTGAACAAAGTCGAACTCTTCTTCTAAGTACTCGCTGATGTTTGGAGGGTGTGATGGAGCATTATCCAGAAGGGATTTGAGGGGAAGTTTGTTCTTCTGTAGATATTCTTTCACAGTCGGGGCAAACACTTCGGTCACCCACTCGACGAAAAATTGGCGGGTCACCCAAGCCTTAGAATTAGACCTCCACATAACAGGCAATTTCTGTTTTATTACATTGTGCTTCTTGAATACTCTTGGATTGTCCGAATGGTAGACTAACAGTGGCTTAAGCTTAAAATCCCCGCTGGCGTTACCGCACAATAGAAGAGTTAGCCTATCTTTCATAGGTTTGTGCCCTGGCAATGCTTTCTCTTCCTTGGTTATGTACATTTTATTCGGCATCTTCTTCCAAAACAGTCCTGTTTCATCTGCATTAAATACCTGTTGCGGGACGTACTCTCCTTCTTCTATGATTTTTTTGAATTCTAGGAGGAACTTCTGTGCCCCTGCCTTGTCGGAACTAGCTGCTTCCCCATGCCTTATGACGCTGTGGATGCCTGTTCTGTGCTTAAAATTTTCAAACCAGCCTCGACTGGCTTTGAAAACAAAATCACTCGAAGCACTTGTCCCTGGGGTTTTCTTCTTCAAATCCTCGGAGATTTGCAGCGCCTTCTCACCAATAAATGCCTCACTGATGCTAGCACCTTCTAACTGTTTTTCATTTATATACAAAAGCAACTACTTTTCTACTTGGTCTATTATTTTAGGCCTTTGCTTTGTTATAATACTTACTCCTTTTGACACATTAGCTTCTTCAAGCTGCGCTTTTTTCTTTAAAATCGTCGAGATTGTCGACTTTGACATGCCGTATTCTCTTGCGATATCCGATACACGCATGCCTCGTTTATAGTTGGCAATCATTTCCTTCTTCAATTCAATTGTTGGCTGCTGCCTTCTCACTGAACTGCTACCATCTCTCTTAAACTTCTTTGGTGCCATGATTGAAGGCTTGATGATTATTAAAATAAAGTAAAAAAATCACTAAAGAGGAAGGATGCACAACGATTAGGATAATGAACGTGTGTTCTTAATCGTGTCTCGAGCACAAAGAAAGATGAGAAGCACTTGGCCCCTGTCCGCTGGTCAGGTGTACGTGACGTAGCACACGTGTTCAACACATCTGAAGGCGGTGTGTGTAACTGGATGACGATGTATTTATATATGCGTAGCCGGAGACATTGTATTACTTTGTATACATTTGGGATCGCACAGCTTACTTTGTATCCATTTGGGATCGCACAGCACCGAACACAAACATGGCCGCTACACATCTGTTCGCTATCCGAGGCAAATTTTTAGCGAAATTTTTGGTCGTTATCCGAATTGTTCGTTATCAGAGGTGTTCGCTAACCGAGGTTTCACTGTATTTAAAAAAAATTTATATATTTAAATATATAAAAATATATTTTTAAAAAATGAAGCTCATTAGAAAAAAAGCTAAATATAAATATTAAATATACTCCACCATAGAATAAATACCACCAATAAATAGTTTGTGAAAAATAAGTGTCTCGTTGACATAAGCTACAACCAAATCCAAGATTTCCTCATCTCAACTCTGCACTGGACGGCGGCCTCTCCCTCTAAAGTGGTCTCTATTGAAAAAGGAGCAAGTTGGAGCAGGATTTTTTTTCTCAGATGATAGCAAAAACTTCACTCTTTATTTTGGTGTAAAAATTTTAGGGGAGAAGTGGGGATAACATAAAGATTTTCTTCACTTTTTGTGAAAAAAAAAATGGAAAAACAGTGCTTTTTTATGTTGCATAAAAAGTTAAACAAAAAATATACAATTACCAAAATCATCCCTCATATTCTAATATAAACTGCATACTGTCATATGATGTGTTTAAAAAAATTATATGTCACTGCACAATCCCTCAAGAGCAAGAAGATTTTTAGAATTTTTTAGAAAAAAAGGGAACTGAAATTAATGGCGATTTTCACCTAACTTCAAAATTGTCTGAAAATGGTAGAAAGCACTTATAGCTAAAATGGTTTTAAGGTTTTGTGGTTCAATCTGTATGCAATCATTATATGTCATTTCCTTATTTGAAATAAAAAGTGAAAAAAATCATCTTTTTTCGATGTCAGCCCACTGTGAGTCGTGGCCAGACGGCCGTTTTGTAATGTGGTGTGCAGTGACTTTCATTCAAGTTTTATTTTCAATTGTGAGTGTGCTCGTGTATTTTAATCTCCGTCAACGGACTGCGAAGGATGAGTCACCTAATTAACTGGCTTAACATAACCAAACACCAACTTTTCACTTTAAATGTTTAATCTCCATGGATTGCAAAATTATGCCGTAGCGGAAAAAAGAAGCGAACAAGGCCATAGAGGAAAAGAAAAAGAAAGAGGTACTGCTAAAGGTTCTAGAAAATGTAACAAAAAAAACTCAACTCCTTGAAAATGCAGAGAAAGTTGCCACAGGAATTCATGCGGAAGTTCATTCATTGAAAAGACTATATTAAGTACATAGAATATACAATATCAACTTTATAAGACTGTATAAAATGGACATCTTCAGCTCATTTTGAACACAGACTTGCTTTGTGAGACTGACAAAAATTGTTTCAAAAGTATATTTTCTTGGAGTATCTGCCCTACTTGTGGGCCTAAACCAATTCTTTTTGTTATTTTACTTCATAAATTCAAGTACATATCATCCATCCCATTATCGTCTTCATCCTTTCACCAATGCATATTGTTATTTGTGTTTGATTAAGGTGTCAAATATAATGTAAGAATTGTATTCTTTTCTTCTTCTTGTTAGCTTCAATCCCAATCATTTGGTGTCAGCTTTAAATTGTATTTTTTTCATCTAGAAATAATGTGTTGTGTGAATGAGATTTGGTGTTATAACGGATTGTATTTCTGCCCTACAGCCGGTGCGAGGGGATTTCCTTCTGGCAATGCACCATATAACTTGACTCCACCCAGCCCCAGTTGTAATGCTAGGGAACGAGTAATGTACGAGTCAAAGACCTCGCTTTGGAGGTCTCTGTAATCCAAAAGGTGACGCAGGTTTGCGGCGTGTGTCTCACTCAGAAGGGAGTGCGTGGCTGTTTTTTTTACCTACCTACACGTTCTCTCGCCCAAAATCCGTTTGGCCGGGACTATTACAATGTGCAGATTTGATAGGAATTTCAATTATCTCTATCATCTCAGGCTTAACTTTGTGGAAGTTCATTTCGTAAATGAAAATGAAAAACTTTGTACCTCAGGTACCTGAAGATGTCGCCGCTGCGACGAAACTAGTTTTTCATTTTCATTTAGGAATTTCAATCTAAAGTCGTCGGAAAAAAAGTGGAATAAGACTCTGGAAAAACCAAATATTTACCTGGAAAACCCAGGGAAAAAAATATATTGAGATTCGCTGGACACCCTGTTAAAGCAAAATTTAATCGAAACACATTGTTTGTTATTTTTATACATCATGAAATTATAACCGCAACCACTTTGATACTACCACGCAAACTGCTACTGAACAGCTGTATGTGCTCCGATGGACTTGAAACTTTTTCATGAGGGAGAGGAAGGTTGTAGTAACTAGTTGCCAAAATTTCATGAAGATGGCACTATTAGTACCGATTTTGTAGCCGCAGTCTTAAAACTTATGGGACACACTGTGTATGTCTGTTATAGAGAGTCAGGAAATAGGGAAATTTTCTTTAAAAATTCTGGAAAAAGTCAGGCATTTGATGAAATAAAATTAAGTCTGGAAAATAATAATTGATGGTTATTAGAAAATTGTCACAGTAAAAGTTGGAATGGCAGCTAAAACACTGCATATGTATAACATTTTAAATATTTTAATGGTAGATGTTACCTGTGAGTAAGTAATTGTTTTGATGTGAGAACCTCTTTGGTTTTTATGCATCAGAATTCAGTGGTAAAATTGTGAACTGAAGCAAACGTTGTCAGTCTTGATATGGAAAAAGTTATCCTTAACCGTAATTAAGTAACTTTATATGTACTTCTAGTTTTTATTAGAAGGGTATATGAACGCATCATAATGCATGTTTAACATGCTATTGGCTGAAATATCAAGAGGTACTCCTACAGTAATGCTAAAAAGGACACTTTTAATGATTTCACTTTTTGGTCTTTGAGAGTAATCCCAAAAATAAGGTCTCCTATTTTATAGAAATTTAAAAATCCTTATATTTTCTATAATATTTACATAATTTGAAAGGTTGAACCTATGTCTATTTTTTTACGTAATCACCATTTCAGTCAATGCATTTTTCTAGATGCTGTGACAGTTTTTGTCTGCCCATGTCAATGTCTGCTCACTGCCTTGTCCTTGAGTGAGCTTTGACCTCATCTTTCACCTCATGATCAGAGCTGAATCGCCTTCCGGCCAAATATTCTTTCAAGTTAGGGAACAGGCAGTAGGGTGGGTGGGTAATGATACTCCATTTAAACTCTTGCAGGAGGGTGACATGTTGGCGAACGTTGTCAAGGAGAATGCTCATGCCCTTGCTCCTTGCGCCTTTTGTTTGTCATGGATTTCAGTATGACCGGCTGTAAACTCTCTACACCACTTGCAAACTGTTTTGACATCCATGCACGACTCTCCAAATACTTCACACTATTGGTGATGAATTTCAATCAGTTGAACACCTTTTGCGTTCAAAAATCAAATAACTGGGCGAACTTTGCGCATGGCGGTAGCGTCCAACGGGAGCTCCATTCTCAACGGCTGCCAAACCAAGGCTGAGCATCCCAGAGTGGCACGCACATGCTTGTATGGGAGAGGGGAAGACAATCACAACACTGTGGCTAACAGCCGTACAATCAGTTTCTCTCCTTCCCCAATGCTTAGGAGACCTTATTTTGGGATTACCCTTGTAGAATTTGAAAATTTTTTTTGATAAGTCTTGAAAAAATAGGGAAATTCTTTCTCAAACAATAGTGGACTCTGTGTATGTAATGTCAGTGTGATAATTTTCTGTGTTGGCAAAGTATTAAATGTCTGTTTCTTTAGCAGTCAGAAGAAGATTCCAAGAGCAGTGGTACCTCAGACACGTTTGATGGTAGCACGAGTGTCAAGGACGAGGATGCAGATGAACAGCCAGACAGTCAGACGGATGTACCCTACCAGCAACATTCCCCTGCACGTCCACACAGCGTGAGTAACAACTGTATGGCGAATGCTGAGAGTCTACTCTCATTGTTCCTGCATGTCCTCATTTCACACTATGACTTTATTGGTCATTCTATCCTAAGATTGGTTGACTGCAGCCCTCCACCCTTCCCTATCTAATGCAAGTTCCCTTACCTCCCGGTATCTAATCCTATGTACTTTCCACTTATTTTGGTCTATGAACTTATTCCTTGGTCAAGGTGGTGATCGTCAGGGAAAACCTGGATTTGTCAGGGAATTCTTGTAACAGTCACGGAGAAACTGGAATAGGAATCCTAGTTATTTTTTTACCATTATGTTTATCGCCCAGTCTTTCCCGTCATTTATTTCACCAAATTTAGCTAACATCCATCTCTGACATGCATGGAATATGCCCCATCAATTCGTATTCATTTGTGAATCTTAGTTATTTAGTTATGAATCAGATGCACGATGTATCTCTTTTGTATATCCTCATTGTAATATTTTCCTAATAGTGTTCAAATTCATGATCACATTTTATTTGACTCATCACAAGGAATTTTAGGCTATGTTGTTCGGAAAATTTTACCTAGCAGGCGGATGATTATTTCTCTGGAATTGCGCACAATTTTGCATTGCGGGTGACTCCGTAAAAGTGTAACTCCATGGCTAGTCCCGGATAGCTTAAAATCTGTTGCTGGAGCACACTAGCTTATAGAATGCTTGCTGTTCTAAAAACACAAGACGATGACAAGAAAATTTTAAGGCACTGTAGTAAATTCAATTCAGGAAAAAAATCTATTCCAACAATAGTTGACCTTCTGGCGATTGGTCAGGGAAATTGGTAAATCCGTCAGGGAAAGGTCAGGGAATTCTTAAATTGGAGATCAGTAGCCTTCCTCTGGGGACTTTTCCTCTATATTACCCTCAACTATGTGTTCAATCTAATTATTTCATAATAATTGTCTTTTCCACAAAAGGGTTCAAATCCCTGCAGAGGCAGATATTTTTCAGAGGTAACCTGATCCCTCGAGTGTTTTGTGGAGGGCACTTCAAGGACAGTACTCCGTCAGTCAGATGAGAAGAGTTAGGATGAGTCAAATCCAAATGTCGATTCTCGATTCCACCGATTCTCAGGATTAGAATCGGTATCGATAAACGATCGTATTAAAGTCGATTCCAATTCCATCGATTCCAGACAGATCAATATTCAAATCAAAATTCATTTATCACATCATATTTGTCTCAGTAATTTTGGGTGTAGGCTATCAATTTGTACTTTTTATATACTACCTCAATAAGCTGAGGATATATTTGCTATTTGTTATTAAAGTTACTTTTTGATCAACTTAATTGTCTTTATTTAATTTCAGCCAATTCTTGAATTTAAATGATAGTCGTACGCTACTGGTATATCAATATGCACTATATGCAATACTCGTGTGCATGAGTGAAAACTGCAATCTCTTAGATGGCTTAGCATAGTATTGTGCTTCCATTTCAGTCGGACGAAGATTCGGAGAGCCGTGAATCCCTGGAGATATGTGAAAATGGTCCAAGTTTCAAAGAGGAAGAGACGCAATTGAATGAGCAGCTAGACAGCCAGACGGGTGTGCTGAACGAGCAGACTCCCTCGATTCTTCCAGACAGAGTAAGTGACTGAAATGCTGGTGATAGTAGCATCCTCTCTGGCCATACCTACTCTGTTACCTGGGCATCCCCTACCCCCCAGGTAAAACCTAGGTGTCCCCTACGCTGAGTAATTCTTAAACCTCACCTGAGTTACACCCAGCCAGTGGATGCCTTGGCAAGAGGTTTGGCCACAATCCCTCAGAAAAATATGTATGAATGCTTCCGCTGAATGGTTATCGATGTTTCCGATGCTCTTTTATCACCGTAACCAAGTACGCTATAAACAATAACATAGTGTACTGTTACGTGATGTTGATGAAAAATGATTGAAGGAATATGAGAGGATGTTTACAATATTACTTAAATATTTATGTAATATGAGTGGTGAGGAATATGAGGGTGGTTCAATAAGTACCCATGTTTGTAAACAGAGGATGTTACTATGGAAAGTTGATAATATCGTGTACTGCCATTAGTACAGTAGTATTAATTCGTCCCACGCGTGTGCAGTAGTACTGCATTAGGGGAGCTTTGGGTAAGCTTCATGCCTTACCCAGGAAATTGACGGCCTGGGGGAGGGGTAGGGGACAACAGTCCCTTGGGTAACGACCATGAATACCATTTCTGAGCCACACCTTGGGGTAACCCAGGTGATGACTATGAATACGGCCCTATAGTGCTCATAGAGTTTCTTTGCACTGGAGAATTTCTCCAAGCCCAGCTGCCCATGGTAGATGAGCAGCGATTGGCTGCCGGCGTCCAATCCCGTAAACCAGTTCTTAGCTCAGTGCGCGCCACTTACAAATACCGCAAGTTGTGACCCAAAAGAGTCTAGTCTTAGCTCACTTTAAATTATCCTGCAGCGGGTGCCAGGCTTTCTTAACTGAATTAAATATGGTTCGATAAATTCTTATATCTTTCCCAGCGATAAAAATATTGGTTGTTATGATAATTAGATGCAATTTTCATATTTGTGTTTTTCAAAATGTTGGTGAAGAGGATTTAAGTTTTGTTTATTTATCGTGTAACCATGGTGGCTTGTACGGATGGGGATTACTTTCTAAACTCACTGCGATGACTATTGCAATCACTGCAAGTTTTGACTCGATATCTAGAGTAGTTTCTCATTCAGAGTATTTATATGCTTAAGGCCCTCGCATCGGCAAGGCATAGCGTTCGTTTTCGCAGATTCTTTTGGATCGCCACTTAAGGTATTCGTACGTGGCGTGCCATGAGCTAAGAACCGGTTTACGGGATTGAACGCCGGCAGCCAATCGCTGCTCATCTACCATGGGCAGCTAGGCTTGGAGAAATTCTCCAGTGCACAGAAACTCTGTGAGCACTATAGGTCTTCAGATAAAGTGGAAAACCTTGGCATTACCTTAACTTCGGGCATATTATGGGGAACATGCATGCAAAACAAATGTGGCCCAGTGTTAGAGAAACTTGAATTTATAAAGTGCTTGATAGGAAGGTCCTCGGATGAAAAAGTAATAGATAGGCTGTACCTTGCTATTGTTAGGATGCACCTCAAATATGCTGTGAGAATTTGGGACCCTGAATAGAAAGATGTAAGCAAAAAATTAATGAAATACAAAGAAACGATGTATGCTGTATTAAAAACTGCAATACGAGATAATGTACAGTGCTTTCTCAACTTTCACAGCTTTTAGAGGGCTTTATGTTGTTGTTAATACGTATGTAATCCTGTACATGAACTCGAATTACACAGTTCACTTGTTTCACTCATCGTTATCCCGAATTGTGTTGTTTATGTTGTTGTAAAAGGTTTACTTGGTTGCTAAGTTAAAAAGTGAAATGAAGAAGATACATAATTAAACATACTTTAAAATCAGATTATCATTTAAAAGTCCCCCAACAAACTAATTGTCTGCGACACTTTAGTTAGGAGCCCTTAGAGACTCTGAGGCTGCAAGCTAAGTTTAGTTTGCTTAAGAAATTTAGAACCAGTATTTTTCAAAGCGACACGGGGAATATAACTTGGATGCCACCATACTAGGTTCGAGAGACACGATAAAATATGAGAGATACATTACCAAATGGATTGGCACCCAAATTTGTTCTTTCCACACGCAATAAGTGACCGTAATAATAATAATTTTATTTGTCCTAAGATGTTAAGGGCCATTGAAGTGTCACATAACATCTACATAATACCCCACGAGCTGCTGCATGGGCATGTGGCAGGGGGTGTTAGGTCACCAGCCGTGTTAAGGTGTAAGTTTTTTGGAGATGAAATGGTGACATGAATTATGGGAGTGTGTTTAGTAAGCTTAATTTTTATATCGCGTCTGTCAGACCTAGAGATGTAGTGAGGAGTCATGATAATATTCTCTATTTCGCTCTGAAAAATATATCAGTTCTGAATTTATGAAGCAACCTAAGCCTAGCGTGTAGCCTCTGAGTATCTCTAGGAGCTCCCATCTTAATCCCTCTAAAAGGTGTGAGACGTTAAAAAACACTATAAAAGACACTATATGTACGCTCGTAGCAATTTTTAACGAAGCGCACTGCTTTCCTTTGTATTCTATTAATTTTTTGGTTAATTCTTTATGTAGAGGTCCCAAATGCTCGCAGCCTATTCGAGGTGTGGCCTAACCAGAGCGAAGTAAAGCATCTTTCTTTTATTATTTCATCTGAGGAGGAGGAAGATGTTTATGGGGTGGGGAGGTTGGGATCATATTACATTGTCTTATGTAGGGGTAGGGGGCGGGGGGGGACAGGGGGTCTGGAAGCAATATACTTAAGATTTTTGTCCGTCTTGAAACATTATCGTTTCCAGTTGCCCTACGATTGTTCACAACTTCATTAACTGTGGAACTGTTCAGCTCTTAATGTTAATAAATGTGGTGACTAAAATGTCCAACACTGCATAGTTATACGATGTCCAGAGCTCAAAGCTGTACTATGGCTTGTATGTAAAGATGAAACTGTAGATAGCCAGCATTTAACGAAGGGTAGATACAAATATCTAACATCTTACACAAGATTGAGTGGGAGGAGGCTGGGGAAAATCTTACATTGTCTTACACAGGGGGAGGTGGGTGAGAAAAAAAATGGTATGAATCGTGTTACGTAGTACTTGATCAGCCCCTTATGTGTTTAGCATAGCATAAATATAAGGTCTGAGGCGATGAAACCATGTTTACCACGCAATGTGGCCCTCGAGGAAATCATTTTGACGTCATAAAGTTTTTTCTTTGTTGTACCGGACATAATTCCTAGTCAATTAGAAGATAATAGCTGACAGTAGGCACAAATATGAATTCACATTAATTTATATATCACTCACATCCCAGTCGGCGATTAATTTTTAGTTTTGCCAAGTCCTCTGTATTGCGTCACGCCTGCTTGTGTGCTTTGAACATCAAATGAGAGGATATTGTTTGTATCTTCTTCATCATATTCAATATTTTATCCCCCAATTGCTGAATTTCTATGGGTGCCCTGCTGAGTACTGCATTGGGCATACTCATCCGGACCTATCACTCGCTCATGAATATATATTAATGATTGGGATCTCTTCACCTAAAACTGTTGTCTAAAATTCCGTGAACAAACAACTTTTTGGAAATTCGTGCCGCCTGGTGATGAAAGACGGAAGTTCAAATGTAAATACAGTCGGCAGATTGTAAATAAACACGTCTTACCAGTTTTGCCATGAATATACATTGCTTTTTACTTACAAGTAATCATGATGTAGTGGATAAAAAATGTAGTAATACATGTGGGACATAATTATACACTTTTTTAATTTCGTCCGGTCTACAAATTAAATTACACAAATGCACAATTAAATTCTTCATGAATATCGCTATAGGGAAATTTAATAATAACGCGAGGTGACTTGATGCATATTCCCAATGGCCATCGTTGCAGTGTAGGTAAAAAGGAATGCACTTACCGCAGCCTTGAACAGATTCTTATTTTTCAATCTCCTCCTCAAGTCTCCTATTTTGGGTCCTCGTAGACGCATACCCTGTTTTGCAGCGCGGTACGAAGCAAGTTCTGTTTAAACAAGGCATTCTAAATTCTTTATTGAAGCCGAACGGGCATAATTCATTCAAATTAGGATCAGTCGGGCAAACATTGTCGTCGGCACATGATGGACATTTCATAAACCTCTTACATATTTTCTGTAATAGATATTTACTCTCTAGCATTTGCTAAGTAGCTTTTAGGCCACAAAAATAGCAAGATATTATTGAAAGCATCAAGTAATTCATATCACCTCGATCGTTATTGAATATTCACCACCTTCTCACGTTAACAACAATTAACTACTCTATTTACAATAACAACAGAAAAGACTCTAATCGAAGTGGCGCCAAGGACTGGGTGAACTAAAAGTGGAAATTTAGGCAACATGTAGCCTAGGCAACAATGCCAAACATCCAAATCCATAATATATATTCATGCACTCGCCTTCAAATGACACTAGTCTGGCTACCAGCTATGCGGTAGTTTTGCCAGCGCACTCCCTTTGCCAGGCTACCGTGAAGGTATGCGAGTCCAAATTGTCCGACTTGTACTAGCGAGGACTGTACGAAATGGAGGAGAGAGTGCGCATCTCGGCTGCGACTCCAACCATCTGATCCGTGGAACAGATTGAATACTGTAAAGTGTGCCAGCTGAAGCTAACTGGGGGTCACTCGATACTTGCATCACTCTTAATTATGAGTAACCGAGAGAGTAAAAATGGAAATTATTCGTAATTCACCGACTGATGCTCAATTGATGGGACGTGATTGGATCAGTTCAGAGATAATAATTAAGTCTGGAGATGAAACTTGGTTAACCCTTTCACTGCGGCATGACGTCCTATCACGTCATGGTTGCCTATACCCACTGGCTGATGACGTCCTATCACGTCATGGGTACCGTTAAGCTTTCTTCTTTCGCAGAGGGCGCGCCCCTCCGTCTAGCGACCTTGTAGTGGTCTCCCGTCCTTCAGAACAGCTCAGACAGTCGTACCCTGAAGACCGTTTGGATCTACGCCTATTTTCTGCATCGGTAAAATTTTTTCTTTGAACTCAAGGTAAGCGTGTTTTTCGTAATGCAATAACTCTCGCACACACTATTTTGTGAATATGTATTTCTTTTCGTATTATTTATTAGTCTTGTTTTTTCAGTCCTTTTCTTTTTATAAATTTTTCTGGAGAAAAAATTGTTGTATTTTGGTGAAAACGTATGTTTATTTGTTTATTTGTTTATTAGTGTATATTTTATCAGTTATTTTTCGTCAAAAATAGGCTTTCGTTTATCTTACGCAATAAATTATGTTATTTTGTCTGACATTTAATGAAATTTTATATTTTTATATATAATTTTGATTTATATGATCAGGTTAGTTTAGCATATCATCGCTTTAAAGAGTTAACGTTCTTCTTCTTATAATGTTTTAAAGCATTATTTTCCCGGCTTTCACCGACAGCGAGAGGAATTTTCCAATCGTGAGTTGATCTCTGTGGAAACTTAGCATCCGGTGAGCAGTCGTTCTTTTACTTATCAAAGTAAGTATCATTTGCTATTTTATGATACAATTTGTAGTTAAATTTTACCATTTGTGCATGTTATTTATTTAAACTGTCCTTTATTTTAGTCTGTCTCCTACTGCAACTCTACTCAACATCTATCTTCCTCAGTCTTCTTGGGAGAAGGAAGCAAGTTTCAAGGTATTTAGTATTTATTATCTTCACAAATTCATTATTTATAACTAAACACATGCAAAGCATCCATTAAATAACACAGCATTTTTAATTAGCTATTATTTAGGTCAGTTTTAATTTGAACTATCGAAGAACAATTAAATCCTTATATGCATAATTTTCCGAGCTCCAGTGGTGTAAATTTTTTTCGCACCTTCTCCTTTAATAATTTTTGAGTCTTCCATCTCAGAGTATTCCAACAACGCTATCTTTCAAGAGTCAATCGAGTTCGGCATCTATTCCATTTCATTTATAGTGAAGACGATACATTTTACCTCTGAATGTCGAGTACCCGCAAAGCTATACTTCTGTACAAACGACGAAGATAAAGAGTAAAATATTCATAGTATACGGTTGCGGAATGTCATTGTACGTACCCAGTATTTCTCCCTTATGCTCGAAATGATCTCATTTTTGAGCGTTTCTCGCTCAACAGAATGGTTTTTCAAGGGACTCTTCTAATGACATTTGATGAAAGGACAGTTAAAGCATTCAACATAGAGTGATTATATTTTTACGCGTCTCGGTATTCTGCCTCTTTCGTGAATTAAGTGGAAGATAAAAATACATTTGAAATTTGAACCTGAGAAAGTATTCACAAAATTTTCTAAATAGATCCGTCACGAATGCCGTTCGTTTTTTCCCACAGAAATAAATTTAAAACTTTAAGATGCGGGATGGAAAGTTAACAAGTTAGAGCATAATCAATATTTCTAGGTAGTAACATCTAAAATGTATGTACAAAAGTCCAAAGAACCATTAGTGCAAGGCCTGAGACAAGGAAAGAACGAGAAAAATTAAAGAAGTTGGAAAAACCCTGTGAAAAGCACGTGTTCCCTTGCCTTTTGGTTTAACCTCTACCGACCTGGGCAAGGGCTCTGCGACGTACAGGGTTTTTCCAACCCCTCCCAAATCTCTTTTTTCTTTCTTCCGCGGCAGGCTCTCAGACCACACCAAAAGTGAGCCACTCTGCTTTTTGACCAGCACCGTGCCGCCGAAACAATAAAATATGGTATTCCCGAAAGGGATGAATTGAGCTGGGTACATGGAAACGGCGGCTCATTGTTTCCTCGTTTCTTTATGTCGCTGAGGGAGCGCCTTTCCGGAGGGGTTGGGAGATAGGGGTCAGGATTAGATAGCCACGTGCGGGTGGCAGGTAGTCCTCAGGAATGGAAAGGTTCTCTGCTAGAGACCATCGGCGTAACTTGGCTGTGGGGATTTCCCCTCCCCCTCTCCGAAGTGGTCACCGATGTTTGGCATGCGCGACTCTCGCACTCCTTTTTCCCACTTTCTTGCCCCCCTCTTTTCTCTTTGCCATCCCCTCGGGCACTTCCAACAACCCTAAGTGAAGGCGAATCACGGGACAACAGGCAGGAAAACCCTCACCGCCCACTGAGGCCACCACAGCCGCTTGGGATGACTCGAACTTACTATCCACCCTCCTTTATTCTTTACATATCTCTGTTCTTCTTATCTCTGTTATTCTTAACATATTCACTCTACCCTTCAAAGTTAAAAAAATCCCCTTGCCCTGCCACGCATTTTACGGTGAAATGAGGTAAGGGTGTAATTTTCAACCTCTGATAGGTATACTTATCCATACAATGATATTTTCCGCTTCAATATGCCCACATATCGCGATAAGCACCGTGTCTTCATTACATAATACATTTGTAGAAATCATAAAATAAATTTTATAATGGGTTTGTCAGGAATTAGCGACGTTAGCTCGATCTAACACTTTCATGTATTCTTTATTGGTACTTGGAATTATAATCCTCCATCTTCACCGTTCTATAATTTTTTGCTTAAAATTTTATGCAGATGATTCGACGAAGGACGAAGAGGAAGGCGGATTCTGATGAAGAAGTCCAGTCACTTCCCCCGTCCTCTTCACTGGAGGACCCCCAGCCTTCCACTTGGAGGCAGGATCCACAGCCTCTAACACTTCCCTTCGAAATCTCTGCCTATTCCAGGCGAGAGTACACGGAGGAGGAGATAGCGGATCTTTTGGAGGGAAGTGAGGAGGAGCTGGAGAGCTCGGATTTCTCCGGGGATT
Organism: Ceriagrion tenellum; assembly: GCA_963169105.1. NCBI lineage: Eukaryota > Metazoa > Arthropoda > Insecta > Odonata > Coenagrionidae > Ceriagrion > Ceriagrion tenellum. The sequence continues at coordinate 24,344,370 of OY720645.1, read as the reverse complement.
CCGAATATGGCGACAGTGCTGAGGACAGCGACGAGGAACAACAACCACAGTCAGGGTATTCGGATACGTCACTGTTGTCTCCTTCTACGCCCGATCCCATACACCCTGACCACGGCTCTTCTCCTCCTACTCCCGAACCCATTGACCCTTCTGCCAATCCTTCCTTACCACGTCGCATAACATGGTCCCTGAGTTCAGTACCCCCACAAAATTTCTTATTCAATGAAAACCCTGGCCTCATCACCCCGCCGTCTTCGAGGGAACCTATCGACTTCTTCCGCCTCCTCTTTCCCGATTCTCTCGTTCACGCAATAGTTGATCAGATGAATGCGTTCGCTGATCATCTTATGCAGACGAATGTGTCTCCGAAAGCAAGGATAGGGAAGTGGAAACAATTGACCTATGAAGAGTTTTTAACCTTCATAGGTTTATTGTTCCACATGGGAACTATTCCTCTAAGCAGAATAGCAGATTACTGGAGTACTGATATTTTGTTTAACATGCCTTGCTTTCGGAAATGCATGAGTCGTGATCGATTCCTTTCCATCCTGCAAGCTCTCCACTTTTCACCTAACCCCAATCCTGATGACCCTCCACCAAGTGATACCCTTTATAAAGTCCGACCACTTTTAAATTCCTTCCATTCTATAATGGACTCCCTGGTTATTCCTTCCCGTAATCTTTTCATTGACGAGTCTATGCTTCTTTGGAGGGGGAGGTTGCGATTCCGTATTTATATGAAATCCAAGAAGCATAAGTACGGAATCAAGCTGTACATGCTGACCGAGACTTCCGGGCTTGTTCTGCGATTCCTTGTGTATGCTGGTGCAGGAGATTCTGAACTTGGAGGGCGTGGACATGTTGATAACGTTGTCCATAAATTAATGGATGGTCATTTAGATAAGGGCCATTCGTTGTTTATGGACAACTATTACACAAGTGTCAATTTGATCCACACTCTGCTTGAGAGGAAAACGCATTGCACAGGAACTCTCAGATCAAACCGGAAAGAAAACCCGTCTGAAGTGGTAAAGGCTAAATTAAGGCGGGGTGAAGTTGTGGATGCCTATACTAATGATGGAGTTTGTGTCTTTAAATGGAAGGATAAAAGAGACGTTCTGATGATCAGTTCCGAATTCAGAAGTTGTATGGTTGACATGCCTTCTCGAAGAGGAGATGGGGTTGTTTCCAAGCCAGAGGCCGTTGTTAAGTACAACGAGTCGATGGGATGAATCAACCACTTTGATCAAATGATGGTATACTATCCTATTGAGAGGAAAACCTTCAAGTGGTATAAAAAGTTAGGCGTTCATATATTTCACCTCATCTTAGTCAATAGCTTTTTCATTTTCCAGAAATACTCGGAAAAAACTCCCATCCTTGATTTCCGAATCTCTGTAATTAAGTCCCTCATTCTTCCGTCCTATGCTACCGATCCCAAACCTGCACTACCTTCCAGACCTTCATTCCATTTCCCCAAAATTATCCTCCTCGAAGGTGGCAAAAAATCCTTCCTCAGATGCAAATACTGTTATTCACAAGGGCGTAGAAGGGAGACGGCGTATGTCTGCCCTGACTGTGAAGGGTCCCCTCGACTATGCCCGGAATGCTTCTCAAGCTACCATAGCAAAAAACGTTGAAATATTCCGACATTTTTTATTTTAATTTTAATTTTCTACATACTGAGGAGATGAATTTATATTTTTAGCAATTATTTATCATTTTATTATCTTTTTTGTTTTGTAAAGAACCAAATATTTCTGTATATTTTAATATGTAAATTAGGGTAGATGAAATTGTAAATTGTATAGAATTAGAGAAATAAAATTCATGGTTTAATAACAGCAAAACTGTATTAGTTTCCTTTATATGTGCTTTCTGATATTAACGTCTGATAATTTTATATGACATATCGCACGCCATAATTTTACATGGCAATAGCACACCATCGTTTATCCCACCTCTTTCTCTCTCTTTATGTGATGAGGTTTTACTGTCACTTGGCTTGTCACACCTCACTCATTGCCAGTTGACTTCTCACCTAAAATCTCTTCACTCACTTCAATGAGTGGTTCCTTCCGTCATGAAAATCCCCTCTCTTTCTTTTCTCTTCACATTTCCGCCCGTCCCACTCGCCATTGGTAACTTTTACGCAAGCCGAATTTACGTCTGTCAATTTCCCAACGATCCTCATTCTTCCGTTTACCTTCCTTTTCAATACCCTTCTCCACCCTTTCCCCAGCCCTAGACTTCTTTGCATCGCGCAATGAGTTCGCTGCAAAACTGCGACACATTTCATTTTGATTGTGTCCAGTATTTGATTTATTTGTTATTAAATTGTTGAATTATGCTTAAATAATTTATTTATATTTCTGTAGAAACCAATATAAAGCCCTAATTTGCTGTTTTTGGTGTTATATAAATAAATAAATAAATATGTTCTGCTCAACTACAGGTAAAAGAATTGCAATTAGTTTCATAATTAGCAGATATTTATGTTGCTCATCGCGTAATGAGAGGCGTTCTAGTTTGAATAAAAAGAAAAACTATCCAAGAATGAGATTGCTAAAAATATTTATCTGCCGAAAGTGAAAAAAATGATATAAAAATAAATTATGCTAAAAGAAGAACCAGCAAGCCGGAGAGAGAATTATCGAAAGTATGCAACCCGCATTGCTTGACTATCCCGGTTGACTGATGCCGGTCCTATCACGTCAAAAATTAAAAAAAATTTTAAACAAAAATGAAAAGTCCTATGACACAAAAAACTATGTTATCGGCTTCAGTAGCGTAAAATGCTACATTTTTTTCAAAAAAATGGTTGTCGTCAGGATGTAAAAATAATCGTTGTATATTGTCAGCATTGAAAGTGTTAAAAGCCAACGAAAATACTTTGATATCTTCCTAAAGAATTCAAAAGAGATATTGACAGTTGCCAGCCCGGAAGTCATTAATTTCAAAATATAACCGTCTAGTTACCACAGTAAATAGTATATTCCAAGGATTACAAAAATACGCTTAGAAATATGGAACACTTAATTTGGTTGGTACGTCTTTAATGAGTTATTGCATTTTTGCCTGAAAATGTTCATTATTAAAATATTAAAATCAACATAAATGACAGTTAATAATAATAGGGCGTGTTTCACAATTTTGACAATTATTTTTTTATTATCTTGTTTGGATATAATTCAGAACTGATAATTTCAACAGATTCAGTCGAGATATTGATCACTCATTCCACCTCATTGTATTCTCCAAGACGTGGATTAAACCCACTGTTTCCTCCACAGAAGTGTCCCTACAAGGTTACTCTCTGTTCCAATGGGATATATTGAAAAAAGTGGGTGGGGGAGTCGCAGCAGCCATTTGAAGCGATTTCCAAGTGCGACAGATCGGGGCTTCACCGAGGCGACAATGCTGCGCCATTGAATACCTCATCTTGGAAATCACTGTAGAGAGAAAGAAGATCCTCGTGATGGTTGTTTACCGTCCACCAAAAATGAGTTTCTATGCTGAGTTTGAGGAAGCTCTGTTTGGAATAATGCCCTTGTATGAAAATGTAATTGTTACGGGTGATTTTAATGTCAATTTTGAAACGGATAATCTGGATAGACTGTATTTATCTGGTCTTTTCTTCTCTCTTAGCCTCCAACTTGTTCCATTTAGATCAACACATCATCTAGCCAAAAGTAGCTCGTGGCTGGACCTAAATGTAACGGATCAGGAGGATAAGGTATCTAAACTTGGTCAATAACCTGTTACTTTTCTATCCTTCCATGACTTGATTATTATCTCCTACACTCTGTCAGTTCCGGAAAAACAAGAAAAAGCCTGTAGTGGCCGTAACTACGATAACATAAACTCGGAAAATCTCACCAGAGAACTTGAGTCGCAAAACTGGAAAGAGATTATTGTAGTGGAAGGTATCGATAACAAGATAGAATTATTCTATGGGATCCTTTCCAAATTGTTGGATAAATATGCTTCATTGAGATTCTTCCGAACCAAGCATGAACCTGCCCCTTGGCTTACACCTGAAGTACGACTCTGGATGAAAGAAAGAGATCACGAGAGAAAAAAATTTATTAGATCAATAAATCCATGCTCTCATGATCGCTTTAAAATCCTTAGGAATAAAGTAGCCTGCCTAATTAAATTCCATATAAATAAGTTCCTTGAGGAAAAACTTACCAATGCAATGGACTCCCGAAGTCTTTGGTCACACTTGCGTAAATATAGAATCATAAGTGGAAGAAGAACACCTACTAGTATTCCTCCATTGGAAGATATCAATGATTTCTTTTTACTGTTACCTCATACATATCAATCACACCCGGCCTCAAATAATTTGATACCGTTTGAGGATAAGAATTTTTATTTAACTTGGCCACTTTCTACCACTGTAAGACAGGAAATTCTTCGTACGAAATCTAATGCAATCGGTCCAGACAAGATTCCAATTAAGTTGATTCATCTGTGTTTAAATGAAATTCAACCTGTTATTCAACACATTTATGAGTACAGTTTATTGAACTCATGCTTCCCTTCTCGTTGGAAAAAAGCATTTATTCGGCCAATTCCAAAGGTGACCAATCCCAAAGAAGTATCAGACTTCAGACCTATCTCCATACTCAGTGTGCTTTCTAAAGGACTTGAAAGAATTGTTGCCTCACAAATTTCGGAATACCTCTCAGAGAATAACCTCATTGATCTACAACAATCAGGATTTAAAACAAATCATAGTACTCAAACAGCACTCCTAAAAATAACTGAAGACATTATATTGAATAGAGAAAATAGGAGATTGACCGTATTAATCTTATTGGATGTTAAAAAAGCTTTCGACTCCATCGACCACACAATTTTGCTTCAGAAACTTAATGATTTGAATTTCTCAGCAAGCTCCTTGAATTGGTTTCAATCATACCTGACAGGCCACATGCTGGCTGTTAAAAATGATGACGGTACAATTTCCTCCTGGAAACCAATATCCACCGGATTACCTCACGGCTCAGTCCTGTCACCACTATTGTTCTCCATTTTTCTAAGAGAAATACCAAAGTGTCTTAGACATTGTGACTACCACCTATATGCTGATGATGATATGCAAATTTATATCTCTTGCCCCTTTTCCTTACTGCATGACACAATCAGGATGGTGAACGAAGATATCAATAGCATTTGCACTTGGGCTAACAATAATAATATCTTTATAAACCCTACTAAAACAAAAGCAATCATTATTGGGAGTAACAAACTCATTAAAGATGTAAGTGAAAATATCCTCAAAATAACCGTTCAACATTAGAAGATTGAGTACTCTAAATTGGTATTAGATTGGTATTGGATTTAAATAATAATTGATGAAACTCTTTCTTGGAATGAACACGTGATGGATATTTGTAACAAAACATTCAAATCTCTGGCCCAATTTAAAAGACATTGAAACAGCCTGCCCATCAGAATTTGTCTGAAATGGTTACTACGCTTATACACCCATACTTTGATTACTGCTGTGCAGTATATAATGACTTAAGCGAGAAATTAAACCATAGGCTGCAGAGAACCATGAATGCGTGTGTAAGGTTTATCTACGATATACTTAAATATGACCACATCAGCGTGCATTATGAGAAAGCATAACTGCTCAAAGCTAAGACAAGAAGAACATACTTTATTGCAAACCTGACCTGTAAAATAATAACCATGAAAACACCCAAATATCTTTATGCACGATTCAGATTTTCCGGAGTGATCAAACAAAGAGTTATCCGCGCCCCACTTGACAACCTGTACTTACCACAACACCAAAACTACTTCTTTTCGTAACTCATTTCTGGAACAAGCAACCCGTATCTGGAACACAATACCTCGGGAAATTAGACTCACCCCTAACGGCAGTTTCAGAGAAAAATTCTACTTGTACCTTTTACGTAATAAGAATTGTTGAAAATAATAATATAAATTGTACAATAAAATACCGACAAAATTTTCTAATTAAATAATCCATCCGTGAAGTAATGCTTACTGGGGTAGAGGTTGGTTCAATGGAGGTAGGTGACGAGGGTTGTCATTTTTGGTGCCCCGGCCAACCGTCCTCCTCAAGCGAGTTACAAAGTATATCGGTATACATGCCGGAGAGAGTGAAACTTTCATTTTTTTTATTTTTTCCTTCTTTTTTGCCATTTTGTTGTGTTGCCACAGTGTTATTGTTCTTAAATTTTTGTAATTGTTTCTCTGTGATTTATGTAAAAGTAACTGGGAGAGTGTGTTTATTTCTAAAAATGTAATTGTGTTGAACCTAGAATCCGAAGGACTAGGTTCTTTAAATAAATTCTATTCTATATTGTGGAAGTTGTTATATTAAAATAGAAGCAACAATTGCACTATTCCATAGGGTATTGATTGCGTACGACACTTTTCAACTCACAGAGCCATCATCAGGTACAAGACCTTGTACCTGAGTCTTGTACTTGATGTAGCTCTGTGAGTTGAAATGCGTTGTATGCAAAAACTGTCCTGTGGAATAGTGCAGTTGTTTCAGAAGTGACATTTTACAGATATGGTACTTTTTTCACAGTTTGCTTCATTCAAAGACAACCAAGTACCACATCTCTTTTGAATTCATTGGAATCAGAGAAGGGTCGAGTAACATTTTTCTCAAATTCGAATATCAAGTTCGAATATCTAATATTTTTTCGAATATCTCACTCGAATATCAAATACTGCATTTGGGCATTTTTTTAAAAAAGATTATAAGAATGTGGAAGATTTAAAGATTTAATTACTATTAGTATTTCACTGCGTTAATCACAAACCTTTAATTGAATAAAGAATATGCAATTAGTTTAAAAATTGAATTTGTGAAATTGTAAGTGTCATCATGCAACGAGGAATCAAAAAAAAGGAACAGCCGACCTCATGAGCATTTGAAAATTCATACATTTGCTTTTTCATATAATTCCCCTGAAGTTAACATGGATTATACACTATATTTATACCAATTAACTTGAAAAATGAAATTTTGTTTGTATGTATGTAAAAATGTATTTAGTAATGCGGTAGCGGTAATGTGGTGATAAAGGTTTGCACTAGAATGAAGCTCTAAAGCTCTGTGTACAAACTAAGGACGGAGAAATAAAGTGGCTTGTTAAATCCACCTGGCATTTAATAACAAGACGCAAGTTTCGACACAAGTTCTGACGATGGCACGAGATGTCAAAACCCGGGTCTTGCTAATGCATCTCAAGTGGATTCAAAAAATTAATTTCATTTCTCCGTTATGGATAACTTGCACAAATTAAAGCCTGCAAACCTTTCCTTTCCTAACACGGAGCTCGAGGCTGAGCCGACCGCTGGGGGCCCGAGCGGGTATACGGCAACACAGCACCGATTCGGCTAGGCGTTTCGCCTAATGGGACCTCTCACTTCGTCAATTATAAATATCACTCTATTTAAATTAAACGTGCTTACAGATGTTTTGGACAATAACATATTGGAAACGTTAAAGGCATGCCAATTGCAACGAGACCAAGAACGGAATCTTACGATGCCCCAGTTTTGAAATGCAATAATTTTAAATAATTAATAATAACTTTGATTATATGAAACATTCATAGCTCCAACTCGCACAATCTATAGCAAACATATCTATCCTCCATTTACATAAATATAGTTGACATTGAAGATCTTGTGTTTGAGTTACAAAGCATCAAAGTCAGAGCTTTTCCCTCGTGCCGTAAATGACTGGTACTTTTTACGTTATAACTGTAGTAAAAAATATAAAAATTCATTTAAAAAAATAAAATTTACTATTTCATAATGTAGAAATGAATGAGAAAAATGGTGGTGTCATTAGTTTCTCTGTAAGTCTTTTCGATAACTTTTTATTTGTACCCAAACTGGAGTGCACATAATTTCTGCGCAGACAGCAGTGACATCACAAAATAAATGTGATATCGTGTGATGTCTATCAAAGATGAAATAACCGAGCCACGAGTGTCTTGAGCATGTGAATTGATGTAGTTAAAACCATTATTTGTGAGGGTGCACGTTCGTCCAATCTTTCGTTAATAACCCATTTTCATGTTTCCTCTAGTCTCCAAAGAGTATGGACCTCAATTATTTTTTCTGAAACTAATGTGTGAGAATACTGTGTATAAAAGTAGAGGACATGAGTATTTTTAACCATCATTTTCTTAACTCCTACATTATCCAGCCACTTAGTTGATATATCACATCTTCAAGTCCAAATTAAACCCTTTAATTATTCATATTTAAATATAAGCCGAGATTTCAAAGTAAAAACATCTAGTGTAATTAATAATTGAATTAGGACTCCTTCAATCCTACAATCACGTCTCTGAGCGCACGAGTGAGACAGCCAAGTTTGTTGCCATGGTACTGCGAGCTCTACTACCACTACCGCCCGAGCCACACGAGGATCTTGGACCTTGTGACTGCGCACCCAAGTCCTTGCCGATACGGTTGGCGAGAACATGGACTTCGTTGTACACTGACAGGGAACAAGCGAACGGACTTGGGTGGACCTACAGCCAAGGATGTGGACAGACTCGCCGCCATGCATTCGACGGTCTAGGTCCAACTGGGTACACCCAGTGCAGTACTCTGGTGCCTTGCACTGCAACGGCTGAAATCCAATTTTTAATGTTCTCATCAGGAAACTTCGGTAGAATGTGCTAATGTTGCCCTTTATCACCTCAGCATTGATGCAGCAAACCCCAAAAGAAAAAGCTGGAATTTTTATTTTCTATTTTATATGTATCATACAAATTTTAAACTTTGCCATGACTCATACTTTGTCAACACTAACTGCGAAAATTCATGTTAATAGATTGATAAGACCATTATGAGCGCATATTGATCGAGTTCATCGATCCAGTCTCACGCCCCACATTAAGGTGGATGAACCCAGATGTGACGGACGCTTCCTGCCGCTGGTTAAACATGCAGGCAGCATCAGGGTGTGAAGGGGGAGGAAGAGGGGTGCATAAATTAAGGGAAGAGAGACACGTTTGCATACTGTCCGTCCAAGCGTAGTTAGTTGATTTGCCAAGGTCTCCTGCGGCAAGTCGACAGGAGGAGGTGCCCATTCGTCGTCTTGTATTTCTCTGGAAAAGTCATGCTTCGTGGGCTTTATAATATTTCTGTCTTCAAATCACATGGGTGTGCATTCTTTGTTAACTGTGAAAGTGGCGATTTGATGTACTGTGATGTTGTGTCGTGGGCATTATAATTTTTCGTCTTCAAATCGAATGGTGTGTACTCATGGTTAAATGTGTCCGAGGCTGTTCGATGTATTGGGATACGTGCTGTGAATACATATTGAGTGAACATTATTAGTTCTGTCTTCAAATGAAATGGTGTGTGTGTCAGTGTTTATTGTTTATGAAGTATTTTTCCGCTCTTGTTACTTATAAAAGGTGAATACAAGAGAATAAAAAGGGAAAGGAACATCTCTCACCAATGCAGCTGTCGTTGTCTCCACCTGGGAGCTCACAAAGACACAGGTAAGTTAATGTGGAATACTAATTTATTATGAAAACAGCGAATGTCAGCCTCCCCCTTCACACCCTGATGCTGCCTGCATGTTTAACCAGCGGCAGGAAGCGTCCGTCACATCTGGGTTCATCTACCTTAATGTGGGGCATGAGACTGGATCGATGAACTCGATCAATACGTCCTCATAATGGTCTTTTCAATCTATTAACATGAATTTTCGCAGTTAGTGTTGACAAAGTATGAGTCATGGCAAAGTTTAAAATTTGTATGATACATATAAAATAGAAAATAATAATTCCAGCTTTTTCTTTTGGGGTTTGCTGCATCAATGCTGAGGTGATAAAGGGCAACATTAGCACATTCTACCCAAGTTTCCTGATGAGAACACTAAAAATTGGATTTCAGCCATTGCAGGCTTGCAGTGCAAGGCACCAGAGTACTGCATTGGGCGTACCCAGTTGGACCTAGACCGTCGAATGCATGGCGGCGAGTCTGTCCACATCCTTGGCTGTAAGTCCACCCAAGTCCGCCCGCTTGTTCCCAGTCAGAGTACAACGAAGTCCATGTTCTCTCCAACCGTAATGGCATAGATTTGGGTGTGCAGTCACAAGGTCCAAGATCCTCATGTGGCTCAGGCGGTAGTGGTAGTAGAGCTCGCAGTACCATGGCAACAAACTTGGCTGTCTCACTCGTGTGTTCAGAGACGCGATTGTTGGATTGAAGGAGTCCTAATTCAATTATTAATTACACTAGATGTTTTTACTTTGAAATCTCGGCTTATATTTAAATATGAATAATTAAAGGGTTTAATTTGGACTTGAAGATGTGATATATCAACTAAGTGGCTGGATAATGTAGGAGTTAAGAAAATGATGGTTAAAAATACTCATGTCCTCTACTTTTATACACAGTATTCTCACACATTAGTTTCAGAAAAAATAATTGAGGTCCATACTCTTTGGAGACTAGAGGAAACATGAAAATGGGTTATTAACGAAAGATTGGACGAACGTGCACCCTCACAAATAATGGTTTTAACTACATCAATTCACATGCTCAAGACACTCGTGGCTCGGTTATTTCATCTTTGATAGACATCACACGATATCACATTTATTTTTTGATGTCACTAGCATCGTTTTTCCTATTCACTACCGTTTAGGCTTTTGAAATCAGTTTCCTTAACAATAGACCAGTGGCTCCCAACCGGTGGTCCGTGAGAGCCTCGAAGTTGTCTGCAGGGCAAATAATGGGTAGCTCAGGGTTATGGGATGGATTACTCAGATGTATATACCCAACCGAATACTTGTGCTTGTCAAAAAAATGGCGGGCCTAATCCTTCCTCCTTGCTGGAGGTGGGCCTTCCTTGTTTTAGGATGCCGAAAGTCAATGACTTTCACTATAAAAGGTTGAATTGTGTCTAATCAAGTATAAAAATCATTATTTTACATTTTTGTGAGCAACAAGTCCCTTGTCGATAGTGGTTTCATTATCTAACCAGTTGTCACAGATTGTCTTCGCTCATAGGGGTTGAATCTAGTTGAACTGGATGCAAAAGTCATTCTATTATACATGGAGAGTTGAGATACTAATAAGTCGAACCGGGCCAAATTTTTCTCATGGCAATTTCATCATAACTAGCTGACCCATGCGAATAATTCGCACAGTATGCAGCTTCTTCCTGTTTCTTCCTTCTTTCTTCCTGTTCTTCTACCTGTCGGATATGTCTCACAGTATATAGCTTCTTCCTGTTTCTTCCTTCTTTCTTCCTGTTCTTCTACCTCTCAAATATTTTGCACAGTATGCAGCTTCTTCCTGTTTCTTCCTTCTTTCTTCCTGTTCTTCTACCTGTCGAATATTTCATACAGTATGCAGCTTCTTCCTGTTTCTTTCTTCCTGTTCTTCTACCTGTTTCTTAAACCATTTGTCTATTTTTCATCAATAGCAGGGAACATAAGCTTTAAATTGATGTTTGAATCAATAGTTTTGATGAAGAATTATGCGAGTTATGGCATTGCGACAAAAAACACATTTGAGAAATAATACCTGGACGATGATTTCTCCTGCTGTTTGGATATTTTCAAATGGCCAAGCACGGCGTAAGTGCTGAAGTGATGGATACTGTTGCTTGGTGGTGGCATGTTTGAAGCCCTGTTCTCCCTTGCATCGCCATCTTTGATGAACCGCAAGGGCCTAAGATCTATTTCTGTTGTATCCACCAAAATTTTCGTGAGAGTAAGGAAGCCTGGATAGCGTAGTGGTCTGCGCATTGGTCCAGCAAACCAAAGCTCCATGGTTTGATTCCCGGTCCAGGCTGAATTTTTCTCATGGCAATTTCATCTAAATTTTACCAATATGTCCTTCTTAAAAATGAAAACACTTAGTTTTTTCCACCAATGTATTTAAAACATATATCGACCGGTTTCGGCCTTTACAGGCTATTATCAAGATTACAGAGTAAAATACCCAGAGACAGCACAGTTTATATAAGAGACCTCAAGGAGAGGGAGGTGGCTGAAATAAGGAGAGGGTGGTGGGGAATGAGAGGCAATTGGGCAAAACTGCAGGGGAAGGAACAAAGAGGTGGTGACGCCAGGCTCCAGGAGTACGTGGATGGAGGTGAGGGTACTGGCACAGAGAACGAGGGTGAGGCGGTTGAAGGGATTATGTCATTAAGTAGTTTTTCATCGTGCACATTGTGATATGACTGGATTTCAAAATTTTCCAGGAAGTCCAAATTCCCCCCCCTTTGTCACAAACGTGTAGCAGCTTAGGGGTAAAATTGGATCTGTGACCCTCGTCAATTAGATGCTCTGCAAAATTTGACTTTTTGTCACCATTGACACTGGATTTAAAATGTTCCATTATTCTTATATTCAATTTTCGACTAGTTTGACCAACATAAAAAGAGGTACATTCAGGAGTATCACATTTTAGTAAATATACCCCACTTTTTTCCTTCACGTCAATTTCGTCCTTAGAATTAAATAATAATTTCTGGAGTGTCACAGGATTATACACGGAAATTTTGTACTTATTTTTTGGGAAGTATCTATATAACTTATATGTTAAATTATTAATAAAGGGTAACTTCACCCACTTAGTGCCGGACGGGAAGATTGGAGAAAGTGTAGTGGATGTGGCTATGGCACGTTTTCCATAAGTCCTTTTCTAATAAATCCTAAATGCTCTGTGATTTTCAAAAAGTCTAAGAGTCCATCACTAATTAAATGTGTTTATTTATATCCTATGTGACACATCCTTGATGCCTGAGGCAATGAAAACATTTTAACCTCACAATGTGGCCCTCGAGGCAATCATTTGATATTATGGTTATCCTTTGTCGCACGGGACAAAATTCACCATCAGTTGGAAGAGAGGCTTAAATTTAGAGATGGGTGGAATGGGCATTTATCTCGAATCCAAAGATTGAGTTCGAATATCCAATATTTTTCAATTATCTCACTCGAATATCAAATACTACATGGGGGTTTTTTTTAAAGAAGATTATAAGAATGTGGAAGATTTAATTATTATTATTAGTAATTTGCTACGTTAATCACAAACCCCTAATTAAATAAAGTAATCACAATTATTTTAAAAATTGAATTTGTAAAATGTGTCATCATGCAACGAGGAATCAAAAAAAAAAGGAACGGCCAACCTTGCGGGCATTTGAAAATTCATGCATTTGCTTTTTCGTGTGATTCCCTTAGGTTATTCTTCTTCTCTTCTAAAGGTTATCCTTGTTGTTGCAGCCACGACTTCCAACAATCTCTTTTTTCAGCCTCCTTCTTCATTTCATTGTACAAGGTGCATCCCATTTCCATCGCCAATACTTTTAGGTACCAAGTTCTCGGTCGTCTTGTGTCTTTTGCCTTAGGTTATTATGGCTTAAATATATTCATACTTAACTTGAAAGATGAAATTTTGTTTGAAATATTAATTACTGAATTTGTACCAGCCAAATCGGGTAGACCAAACGCTTTGTAACGTGTAAGACCCAACCCATGACCGTAAAATTATAAAATATTTTATACAAAATAACCACTCATTTAATTTCCATGAAACAAAAGTAATGGCTATTGAAACCAACCTATCCAAAAGATTATTTAAAGAAATGATACACATCACAAAAAATAAAACATCCTGCAATAAACAAACAGACATCGCCAAATTAAGTAAAATTTATCATAATTTGATATTCTTTAAAAACACTTAACCTTATTTCGATTTTTTAACACTTAAATTTATAACAATTGATCAACAAATAATAAATAGCAACGAAGGTATCAGCATTATGTAATTCAGAAGGAACTCTCTCTGTGGTTACAACAAAAATCACATGTATACATATTTTTTTAAAATCTATATACCTAAATTGTAAACTATTCATTTGATGTACAATACAAATATCAATTTTCATTGTAGCCCCGATGAGGCATAAATAAATATGCAAAATGTTGGAAAAAGAGTAACAGTTTAAACATGAATTAATCACTTACAATCTCCAGGAAAATAACTTTATATTAATAAAAAAAGAGGTCACAAAGAAGAATCATCTAAAAAACATTACAGTCGATTCGTGTAATATATTTGAGAGGGTTGAATTATAAATTTTTGTTCTCGAATATCGATTAGTGCAAATAGGTCATTATTCGGGGTATTTGACTATTCGAACTTCCCATCTCTAATTTTTATTTATATCCTATGTGACACATCGTTGATGAATGAGGCAATGAAAGCATTTTAACCTCACAATGTGGCCCTCAAGGCTATCATTTTATGATAGTATGGTTATTCTTTGTCACACAGGACAAAATTCACAGTCAATTGGAAGAAAGACTTAAATAAGACACAATTATGAAATCACACTAATTTATTTATCACTCACATCCTGATCAGCAATTACATTTAGTGGTGTGGAGTCTTCTTAATTGCTTCATGCCCGATTAAACGTGTTGAGCTGGAAATTGATAGGATATTGTAGGCTTGTGCGATGACCGAATTTGCCCATCGAGGGTCGATGAACAAAAATCATCGAGATGATTCGGTTTTGATGATTGTCATCGACGATGATGAGTCAATGAATTCATCGCTGTCAATGAACTCACCGACTTCGTTAAGTCGATGAATTCATTCATCGCAGACGGAAAGGTAGTGATAGGCACGGGCAGGCGACGCAACACAAATAATGGTCATCTGATGGGGATGGATTCATTGACTCATTGACGTCAGTTTATTCATCTACTCATCGACGTCGATGATCGATGGCAATCATGATCATCAATGCGGTTCATCGCAATGCGATGACTAAAATCATTGTCGATGAATCGACTCATCGCACAAGCCTAGGATATTGTTTGTATCCTCCGCATCATGTTCAATATTTTCACCCTTGCTGAATTTGAAGTGCACTGCACTGGCTCGTCGCAAATTCGTTAACTTAACATCCATGTGAGTTGTTAACACTCCAAAACTAGGGATAAGTTGATTCCACTTTTTTTTCTATTCAGATTCTTTCAAATCGATTCTCAATTCCGATTCTATCGATTCTTATTCCTAATAAGAGACGGTGGGATATTGATATACCAGTAGCATACAACTATTACTTTAATTCAAGTAATACGCTGAAATAAAATAACAAAGACAACTAAGTCTCACCAAAAAGTATATTTATTAACAAATAGCATTAAAGAAACTAGATTTGCTAAGTGTATAATTGGAAGGTCCTCGGATGAAAAAGTCAAAGAGAGATGCTATACTTCACTATGGTTCACACCTTGAATACGCCACGAGCATTTGGAATCGATTCCAATTCTCATTCCTAGTAACAGGTGGGATATTGCAGGGACATCCATGGTTTTAGGGATTTGCTGCGTGTCATCATCAAGACGATGACGTTTCGTAGCCAATGCTGGCCACATCTTCAGATCAGGTTCTAAATGCCGGCTGGTGGAATTGGGCATCCATAGATACCGTCCTCAGGGTGACTCCGGTATCGTGACCAATCAGCGTCGAGGACCCTGATTTTGGCACGATTTTACTAATAAGTCTTTTCCAAGTGTTGTGGAGTCTGTGGCCGTCGTCTCTATTGGAATTATCTTCCACTTTCTCTATTTCAATAGCCTCCTGGATGAGTCAAGGGAAGTAAAACTTTTCTTTGGTCAAGACTCGTGCGTCACCTGTCATTGTGCGATGTCCCGGGTTGGAGAAGGCATGCTCTGTGACGGCTGAGCGCGTGCAGTGCTTGTTTTTGAGAGCCCTTTGATGTTCACGTAAACAGACCGAAATTGCCCTCTTCGTTCGCCCCACATACCTGCGGCCGCAGCTGCAGGGAATCTCATAAACTCCTTCGTATTGGAGATCCAGGGTGTTGTCCTTTGATGTAGGCAGAATGTCTCCAATTTTCTCTACCGTGCTATATCTCGGTGTGATATCATGTTTTTTCAGGATTCTCCCGATCCTTTCCGTCATTCCCGAGGCGAACGGTAGCATCGCATACCCCTTTTGTTTTGGAATCTCCTTTGACATCTTCTTCCTCTACTGCATATTCTGCATCATGGTCCTGATAAGGGCCTTGGAGTATCCGTTCTTCATGAGTGCCGCCATGATGTGTTCCTCATCCTTCTTTCACGACTTTTCATCTGATATTGTATCGGCCGGATGATGAAGGGTTCTCACAAGTGGTCTTTTGATCTGAGGGTAATGATGGAAGGTGGAGTGCAAATATATGTGGGTGTGTGTCTGCTTTCTATAGACACAGTGACCTAGCGCTCCGTTGTCATTCCTCGATACTTCTACATCCAGAAAGGGTAGGTGTCCATCTTGCTCAGTCTCCATTGTCAGTTTTATTGTCAGGTGCTGGGAGTTTAGTTGCAGGAGAAAATGGTGAAGGGATTCCATGTCGTGTGGCCAGATGACAAAGGTATCATCTACATATCTCAGCCAAAGGAAAAAGGTGGGATATTGATTTACCAGTAGCGTTTAAGCGCCATTTCCCCGCCTTATTTCTGTTTCTAACCCCCTCTCCTTGTTTCCTTTCTTTTTCTCTTTACCTTTTTTCTCAAACTGGTAAAGAATATGTAAGTGTGATGTGCTCTCTAACAGATTGTCTTGTACCTGATGATGGCTCTGTGAGTTGAAACGCGTAGTACGTAATAATCCATCCGTGTGGTTAGCCAGTACTCGAGCCACCACACCAACCTGATGTTTTTGGTATATTTTGGGTGTGTTCCTTGCAACAATATTTCCAATTCAAAAGTTGGAGTAACGTTTTTGGGTAAATGCAAATGATTGAATATGTACTGAAAAATATTTTCATGTCGTAATTTACCGTAAAAGATCCCAAGGGAATGAGAGTTTAGGGGTCAACCTACAGTTACAAGATTAAGTGACTTTGTTCGCTGACTAACAATTCTTATGCCCATGCTTCCCCACCCTTAAGTATGCCGGTATATACCGCATCAGACCGACACAATAGACCCAACGCACCCCTCACCCCCACCCCAGAAATAATCCTTACATAGAATCACAGAGTATACAGAGGGCTCGCCCTCATGGGAGTTATGTTATGGCTTTTTTCTTTCTGATATTCTCCGCTAGAAGTCAGTGATGTTCTAAAAAGGTTTCCACTGGTTTTCTCAAGGACAAGTGCACTTCCCTTCCCTACCCGTGCGCGGCAAACATGCGCGCAAGAGGGGAAATTGGTGGAATGGGCGAGGTAGGGGAGGGCTTTTGGATGGGTGTTCCGAGTCCTACCAACGCCTGAAAATCATCTCTGAACCTGCCTGACGCTTGGCCTAGCAAAGCTCAGGACGACTTCGGATGCTAAGCTACCCCGGAGTTATAGTAAGGTCCCGCGCCAGCCGATTCGGATGTGAACGGTCAAACGGTGTATCACGACAACTTTCCTTGGGATTCGACAAACGATCGGTCAAGTCTATCCACGATCTACTGCGCAAAGCGATATTTAATAAAATCACTATTAAGATGGTTTCCTGAGTGTGAGAATGTAATTTTGATAGAAGTGACCCGAGGACCACGTGGATATAAGTGTAATTCCAACATTAACATATGCTGTAAAAACAGAAATGAAGGTCGCTTGCTCTTTTAAAAGGGATGATTATCAACTATGCATGTAGTCTGAGGTTTTCAAGAATCATCTATTGGTTACAAATACCCGTTTCCTTAGAGTAAGAGAAAAATTTACAGTTTGTACAGTTTGACCGGCCTTATTTTCATCTTACCTACAGTTACAAGATTAAGTGACTTTGTTCGCTGACTGACAATTCTTATGCCCATGCCTCCCCACCCTTAAGTATGCCGGTACATACCGCATCAGACCGACACAATAGACCCAACGCACCCCTCACCCCCCACCAGAAATAATCTTTACATAGAATCAAAACATACCAAACATTCTCTTATAATTAATGAGAAAAAAATCAATATTTCCTCTGGAAAATTAAAGATGTCTGGAAATACTGGAAATCTCTGGGAATTTTCAAATGCCCAGCTGCTGGATACCCTGTAAATATAAAAGTGTATATATTTCATTCAGGCTTAATTATAGATGAAAGTACATGCCACTCATTTGTGGAATACTTGATGTGATTTATACTTCTGGAATATTTTGGGGGCTACCATTTGGATGGTTTGAACGAAAATTTCTCATGCCATTGCTATAGAAAGTTCACTTTTTGTGGCCTACATGGTTTTTTATATTCTCTCTATTCCTAATACATTAATGTTTCAATATTTATGGTTCAAATGCTGTTCATCCCTTGGTACTTCTAATGGCTCACCTAATTAAACCTAACGAATGAAAAGCATTGATCTATGGACAAGAAAAGGGGATAATGCAAATGAATCTTTTATTGGTTCTTGAATCCCAAGACATTTTTCTAATGTTTTGGTAGCTTATTATATATTTGGGTTGAATGTGTTCAGAGGAAAGATAATTGCAAATAAATAGAAAATGTATGCCATTGTTAAGTATGACATGCAAGGATAATTCTTGGTTGTTCAATTATTCAATTCATCTGATGAAATTGTAGTCATCAAATTTATGCAAAAAGTTCAAAATGGTATTTAAGTTTTTCTTTTATGTTATTAAAATAGATCAAAAGATTATAGCTATGAAGTGTATGTGAATAATAAATTATTACTTTAATATTCATTTTGGTAAAAGGCAAATTGTGGAATCCATGTGAAGACATTTGATTCAACAGAAGGATTAAGTAGTCATCTAATATTTATGTAATTGTATTGCAGGTCCATGATGCCAGCAATCATGATGAGAATTTGGCAGGCTCTAATTTGTCCGTGAAAGAAGAACCTTCCAGTGTGGTGAGCGTTAAGGTGAGAAGTTATAATTCTTGTAGTTTACAACCTCCTCCTTTACTTTCCTGTGTCTGTGAAATACTCTATTTGACATCATAAAACACACAAATATCGCTCATAGGTTACGCACAGTATCTGCTCGAAATCCATTCTTAATCCATTTTTCTCTCATCATTATATCTTGTTTCGCTCTGCTATAAGTAAAACACTTTGTCATTAAAAGGTTTTTTTGAGTTCAACCTCTTTGTCTGGGTCAAACCTTGTTATTGAAATCTACCCTACTTCCTGATAGATAGATCTCCATAGACTAAATTCCAGTGACGATTCAATAATCTATTTAAATAATGAAACCAATGAATTTATGACACTTTAACTAAATTGTTTTTTTTTTTAGTATGAGCTCTTTGTCTACCTCAAATCTGGTGACTTCGAACTTCATAATGACTTACGAGCTCTGAGACCTTGTTCTTATAAAAAAATAGGTTTTATTTTTGGTTGCACGCAGAACCGGTTGTTTGGTGAAAAAAATTAATTTTACTTTTTAGTATTTTATTAAGCTGATTTAAAAATCTAAAGATCTTTATCCTAAAATTCTAATTAGTATGTTAGCTTGTTTGTTACCGACAAGAGATCAGTGGTGTAACAATCACTGTGTAGCTTTCTCTAAAGCATGGCCATTGTGACTTCTTTGTTTCTGGAATATTAACCAACAATTTATTTGATCAAACTCATTATAAACAATAAAAAGCAATTGTTCACTCTCTCTCTCTCAACTAATGTGTAAACTAGAGCAAGAGTTATATTAACCTGGTAAAGAGTTAAGGTGCATTCCGTTTCATGCTCTAATTGCAGTGATGCCATTCTGGCCGTTCTGTTTCACGCACTGGAGCACTTCAATGTGCTTTCGATGGGGCCACGCATCGAGCATAATATGCACTCCGTACACTCCATGGATAAGCTGGTGTAGTTGATGTGCTGACGTAATTTTTATGCATTTATTTATGTATAAATAAATTATGCAAATGTCACTGGTTAAGGGTTAATAATGTCTGTTATTGGCTTTATTTTTCAGTCAGAGGTAAATGATGAACCTCAAGAGGTGCAAGATGTGACCTCTAGTAATTTGACTCTGAAGCAGGAGGGAGTTGATGAGAGCTTGTTTACGAGGCATGTTGCTGTAGCTTTTTTGAAGTCGTCCCCAAGCCAACAAGACTGCGTAAGTTCCTGAAAATTTGTTTTAAAGGACCTCATATTCTCTTTGCATGTCAGAGTGGTCACTCAGCCATGAATTAGCCGTGGATTTTGTGTTCAAACCTTTACTTTTGTTGTATAATTCCACTGCATTCCTACAGCCCCTGATGTGTCTTTGTCTATCCAATAATGTTTGCCCTAGAGAAGAGCAGATGAGCAAACCTGTTCATTTTTTGGAACTCGTTCACTATGAACCGTTCCTTTTAGGGACCCGTTCAGTCCCCTTGTTCACCGTTCCTTTTTTATAATTGGTCATTTATTTTTATTTCTAACATGTTCTTGGTGTTTTAATATTGTAAAAAAACCTATATATACTTAGCATACCATAAAACAGCATTAATGAATGTTTCTACATCTACATATTACTCTGCGAGCCACCGCATGGACGTGTGGCAGGGGGTGTTATGTCACCAGCCATGTAAAGATGTAAGGTTTTTGGAAGTGAAATGGTGACATATCCCATGGGAGTGTATTTAGTGGAGCTCGGATTTTATTGTGGGCGCTTATTGTGTGCATAAAGAACAAGTTCTTGTACCTATCTGTTCGGCAGTATATCTCTCTTAATTCTATCACATCTGTCAGACCTAGAGATGTAGTGAGGAGTCGTGATAATACTCTCTGTGTCGCTCTGAAAACCATCAGTTCTGAATTTCTCAATCAACCTAAGCCTAGCATGTAGCCTCAGAGTCTCTAGGGGCTCCCACCTTAATCCCTCAAAAAGTTGTGAGACACTATATGTACACTCCTGACAGTTTTTTACAAAGTGCACTGCTTTCCTTTGTATTTTATTGATTTTGTTGGTTAAATCTTTATGATCAGGGTCCCAAATGCTCGCGGCATATTTGAGATGTGGACTGACCAGAGCGAAGCATAGCATCTCTCTTTGACTTTTTCATCCGAGGAGCTTCCTATTATATGTTTTACAAAACCTTGTTTCTTTAATGCTGTACCACGTGTGTTTTGTATGTGTGTTCACCACAATATATCTGAAGTTAAGGTAATTCCAAGATACTGTACTGGTTCTGAAGATTTTATGTTTACTCCACCCACAGTATAGGTATGACATTTTTGTGATGACTTTCGCAGGAAGTGTACTGTGGTGCATTTGCTGATATTTAATTCTTACCCCCACTCCTGGCACCTCAAATGAACATTGTTAAGGTCAGATGACAGCACCTCAAAGTCCGCGTCTTCACCTATTTCACAGTAGATAACTGTATCATCTGCAAATAGTCTGAATTTACTGCTAATTCAAGAACTTAGGTCATTAGTATAAATAATGAATAAAAGAGGGCATATGTGGTAATCAATCTGAAAAATCTTTTAATTGTTCCGAATTTCAGTCATAAATGTATCCTTTTATCTTCTTTTGCTTCAAGGTTGATGTTACGATGACGTATGGCAGTTCAGAAGCCGAGGCAATAGGGATTGATCCAGAGGATTTGGAGGAGCTTCCAAAGAATCAGGTAAACTGTGGCTGGCTATCTCGTTTCATCTTTGGTCGACTCATTCTGATATCTATAAAAAATTTTAGATTTTTCTTAGCTTCTGTTAATGTAGGTGGTGTCGTAATGAGTCGTTGAGTGTGCATTTTTTTAATAAAGTTTTGAGCATACTGAAAATTTTTCTTGGACCTCACAATACCACAATATTGCTTGTCATCTGTTAGGAGACACTACTCATGGCGATCGCTGCATGGTGGCGCCACTGAAAAACCAAATGGTGGACTTGTTGAACCAATTTCCCACTCCAGGAAACACATTATCTCGTTAATTCTGTAACAACTCATTCATTTGTAGTTAAAAGTCGCATCCCAATTACATCACAAGCAAAATAGGATCACAATGTCTATGTAGTGTAACGTGCATGTAATGGTTATGGCTATACATTAACATAACAATAACCTTAAGGGCAATTTATATGAATAATGTATGACATGGGCACTTAAGTGCTGCCTTTCCACAATAGTATTCTTGCAAACAGACGTAACATTATTCAGTAGAACCCCGCTTTACGATGGTTTCTCTTAACAATCGGCATGTTAATTGTGTACAAATTACAAATTCGACTATATTTCACACCCATTAATTATTACACATTTCTTAAACATATCAATAGGGGTGAGCCAATAGTCTTTTTTTCCGATAACCGATACCCGATATTGCAGTCTTGAGATGTGGCAAATGGGTCAATGTTTCTTAGAATTGGTTTTGATGGATGTGTTAATTTTGAGCTGTAGGGTGGACAATTTATGGAATCTCACATACATGAATATATATTATGGATTGTTATCTCGTCGCCAAAAACTGTTGTCTAGAATTCCGTGAACAAGCAACTTTTTGGAAAGTCTAGTGATGAAAGACGGAAGTTCAAATGTAAATACAGTTGATAGTTTGTAGATAAACACATCTTACTGGTTTTGCCATGAATATACATGAGTGTTACTTACAATTAATCATAAATGCAGTGGATAAAAAATGTTATACTACACGCGGGACGTAATTGTACACTTTTTTAATATTGTCCAATCTATAGATATATTTAATTCCTCTCCAAGTTTAATTACCCAAATGCAAAATCAACTTCTTAGCACTTTCCTTTTCCCGTGAATATTGCTGTACTGTGAAAATTAAATAATAATGCGAGGTGACTTTATTAGTATTCCCAATGGCCATCATTGTAGTGTAGGTAAAATGGAATGCACTCACCGTCGCCTTGATCAGATTCTTATTTTTCAATCCAAGTCTCCTATTTTGGGTCCTCGTTCACGCATACCCTGTTTTGCAGCCTGGTACGAAGCAAGTTCTGTTTAAACAAGGAATTCTAAATTCTTTATTCAAGCCAAATGGGCTTAATGCATTCAAATTAGAATCAGAGTCTGGCAAACATTGTCATCGGCACACGATGGACATTTCATAAACCTCTTACACATTTTCTGTAATAGATATTTACTCTCTAGCTTTTGCTAAGTAACTTTTAGGTCAAAAAATAGCTAGATATTATTCAAAGCATCAATTAATTCATTACTCGTCAACCGTTATTGAATATTCACCACAGTCTCACGTTATCAACATTAACTACATCTATTTACAATAACAACTGAAAAGACTCTAATCGAAGTGGCGCCAAGGACTGGGTGAACTAAATGTGGAAATTTAGTCAACACGTAGCCAAGACAACAATTCCAAACATCTAAATCCATTATATATATTCATGCTCACATGCAAAGTTGCTGGTGACTGAGATCTATGAATAACACATGATTTATTCTGAGAGAATTAGAACTAGAAGTGGAGGAGTAATAGTGAGATGGCCAGAGCATGGGTCGCGGAGTGGTCAGTGTGATTGCTAAAGATTATGCATTGTGAGTAAAATTAGAAGTCCTAATGCATTAGATTTTTAGAGGTTAAAACGAGGAAATTTGACATTTTACAAACAATTTATTTAAAGATAGGCAATTATCAGTTTGAATACCTTGTTTTACATTTTGTTTGGTTTTAAAAAGAGCAAATGCAGTGTCTTAGTATTTGAATGTGAAATTTGAGAGTAGATAATTGAAACAGGGAAGGAAGGAGTGATACATCATGTCATCCAGAATCCAATGAATTTTGTCTCATTTTTTTAGAGTAATGTCTCACCTTTCCCAGTGTACCAAAAATTAGCTCCTTAACTGTTCTGCTTTCCCTGATGTTTCCAAAAAAATGAGTGATGGCTTGACTCACAAATTAGTCATATCTGAATCATTTTAACCCTTTCGCTGCTGTGAATGTAGCAGCTACGTTTGCCCAATTACTGCTGTGAACGTAGCTCCTACACATTTCATTGGCTAGTGGTCGTTCCTACCAACACCTCCGTATTTTCTCTATGTCCACAAATGCCATTCATTGTGTTTATTGTAGGGATTTTTAGTGACTGACAAAGTGTTCGGTATTGACTTGAACGAGAGACATACTTTCTGTGTCAATGTATCGATGTAAGTGATCGTTCACTATTTCGCCGTACAGGGGCTGGAAAGTGTCTGCAGTTTGACTGCAGCGAAAGGGTTAAAGAAAAATAATATTGTTTGTCATTTTGCGAGAGATTTTACTGGCGAATGATCATCAATGGAAATTCCCCATTTTCTCATGTTACAGCAGAACCTCTGATATATGACCTCTTATACACGACAACATCATTTATATGCCATTTTCTTTTGGTCCGGTAAATAACTTCATTAGACCCCATGTACATCCAACCTCCCTAATAAAACCTTTCATTCCTACAACAAACTCCATTATAAACCATTTTTTTCCTGTCCTATGTTAGGAAATTCCTCTCTTATATGACCTGTCTGTGAGTTAACTAACCTAAGAGACAAGTTATTAGATTTTTTGTCAACGATGACTATTATCAGTCCAGTATTTTCAATTATGCGTGCACTTTTCGTAAAATTATTATTTTGTTAGTCGATATTAATGTCTTTCGTACTTTTTGGTGGCGTATAAGTGTTCGTTTAAAAAATGTTTTCCTCTCACCAGTTGATTGAAAATGTCCACAAAGGAACTCTTTGGTTTTTTAACCCTTTGAGGAGTGAGTTATTTTTCTGCTGGCTGACCCCCAGGAGTGAGTTCTTTTGAGAACGTAGTGGCCTGTATTACAATATAGATGGCAGCACTCTTCAGAGATACTTTATAGTGATAATTATGCTCACCAGACTCCGGCATAGATGGCGACAAGTGCTGCTATGCTTCTGAAGAGGAGACGTATATGTACGCCTTTACATTTCTAGCTCAAGCTTACAGGACGTACATGTACGTTTGTACTACTCAAAGGGTCAAAGTTACATCATCAGTTTAACCTAAGGATGAGTCAAATCCAAATGTCGATTCTCGATTCCACCGATTCTCAGGTTAGAATTGGTATCGAGAATTGATTGTATTAAAGTCGATTCCGATTCCATCGATTCCAGTTATTCAAATCAAATTTCATTTATCACATCATATTTGTCTCAATAATTTTGGGTGTAGGCTATCAATTTGTACTTTTTATCTTGATACCTCAATAAGCTGAGGATATATTTGCTATTTTTTAATAAACATACTTTTTGAGGAACGTAATTGTCTTTGTTTTTTTATTTCAGCCAATATCTGAATTTAAATAATAGTCGTATGCTACTGGTATATCAATATCCCACCGTCTGTTGTTAGGAATAAGAATCGATGGAATCGCTATCGAGAATCAGGAATAGATTTGAAAGAATCAGACTTGGAATCAAAAAAGTGGAATCGACTCATCCCTAGTTTAACCATTTGGTTGGTATGTCATAATTAACTCTTATCATTGATACAGGGTAAATAATATTATGATGTAAGTTTAACTGCACAATTGAGATACACTGGAATAGTCCTTTGCATGAATTATTAACCTGTGCATATTCACAACTTCAACCACCTTGTCAGGTATTATATATCGAGTGTCATTTGTTTACTCGACAAGATGGAACAAAATGTTTTTTGCATAATGCAGCTGAGCCTCTAAATGTTATAACATGTTATTATGTTAGTATATGGTTGCTGCCCATCCTTGATTTACTCTGAGGTTGAGACTATTTTACGTCTTCCTCAACCAAAGAGCTGTGTTTTTTTTTATAACCTATTGCGAGTTAACCCATTGATTTAGTATTTTTTGAAAGATTGCCTTTCCTTGGGTAACTGTTTCTTCAAAATTTCGCTTTCAAATTTTATTTTTTATTTCCAAAGTTATTTATTCTATGGATTTGAAATTTTTACCCATAAAAGATATCATTATTATGAAATAATGAAATGACACACCGTTAGTTAATTAGAGGCACCCAAATCGTGATGTCTGACAACGGCGATTCACTGTCTCTTTAAACTAGGGCCAGGTCATACCAACTGGCAAATCTCTTTAAGTCTATGGGTTAAAGAAAAATCTTTTCTTTCACTGTCAAATCACTTAATTGCCTCCAAAGTCCTCAAATTGAACAGCAGAAAAGGGTTTATTGTTTCTCTTAGTATGAAACCTCTCGTTGTAAAGTTTCCTCACTTTATAACTTTTTTTGGTTTACCGCTGAAAGTTTCATGAGTGAGGTTCTACTGTATTACTGTTAATCCAACTGTATTTCATGTGTCTTTGTCCTCTGCACATAATTTATGCACATACGAGGAATCGAAAATTTTCAAAGAATTGACATATGGAGGAAGTCTTCTCAGGTCTTCTACCAGGATAAGTTTTTTACTGCCCGACTAAAAGTGTTAATCTGCTGTTTTCACGTTGACCAAGTGGTTGCCAAGGATGGACTGAATAGGCTATCCGGTACTTATCAGTTGGTATTAATTATTATTGCTTTTGTTCTAAAGGCAGATAACAAGGACATAAAGGACGAGAGGATGCGCATTTTGTCCAGTGAGGAAGAGATTCCTGAGGCCCAGGCGAAGAGGAATCAGCCCGAAGACGAGGATCCAGATTATGAAGTGACTGGCGAGCCACAGCCCAGGATACGAGGTGCTAATGACTCACCTTTGAAGGGCAGTGCAAAGAAAATCAAGACTCGTTGAGTAAGTATGGTGAAGCCTAAACTATACACTTGTATGGTACATGTAGACAATATAGCCATTTGTTCTCTCATAGGAGCTTTTAAAATCCTCTATTTTCTAACAAATAAACATTCATTCAGCAGCTGATGATTTACGATCCTTACCTTACCCACTGGCATAACGACCCTGAAAGAGCCCGTACCGCCTCAATCATTGCTCTCCAGGTCTCTCGCTCCAAAGCAAGAGGTTGCCATCTCCTTACACCCATTTGCTGCAGGTCCTCTTCCACATCATCCAGACACTTTTTACATGGTCGCCCCGGGAGTCTTCTACCCTCTGGCCTCTGGCTGAACGTTCTCCGTACTGCCCTCAGGGTGTCCTGCTCTCTGGAAAACCGGGAAAACTCAGGGAATTGTATTTTCACCGGAAATATCAGGGGAATCTCAGGGAAATTCTCTCAGGGAATTGACTCTGGAATTTTCTGTGGTGTCAATATATAAAACTGCAACAGAAGAAATTGCCTTTTTCAAGCAAGTTGCTAAGTCAAATTTCCCTTGCTTTGTCGTACTTTGAATTCCTGTAATCGCTGATAGTAGGAGCAATGTTTTCTATGTAAGCACATACATTGTGTTCTTATTGGTCGTAGTCTGTAAATCTGGCATAAAAAACGTGCCTTAATCGGCAAGTTGCGAAGTCAATTATCCCTTGCATTGTCGCATTTAGCAAAATAAGGAAAAAAGTCAATTCCTTCAGTTTTTTAACTTGTTGATCATTTTATATCAATGCTATTCATAGCAGTCTGGCTTTAATAATAATAACTTTGTTCCTTGAGCACCTGAGCATGACAATGTTTAAATCTAAGAAAGGGTAGTGATGTGATGTTCTCTCAAACTATTTTAAAGTTTTGTGTTTATATTCCTCCAAATATGCAGGTTTAAAAATAATCCTTACGTTTTATCACCCAAAAAACATACCGAACATTCTCTTATAATTAACGAGAAAAAAATCACTATTTCCTCTGGAAAAAAGTTTTGGTTGGATAACTTGGAAATCTCAAAGGAAATTTTCAAATGCACATCTGCTGGACTCCCTGCGCCCTATTTTCAGGCATTCTTTCTTGATGACCAAGCCACCTCAGTCTGACACACTTGACTTCTCATACGTGACTAGGTTTATCATACTGTCTATATAGCTCGGCATTTGTACGGATATGCCAAACGTTGTTTTCGTTAATTGGTCCATAGATTCTTCGCAGGATCTTCCTCTCCCACGTGTTGAGCAGCAGCTCATCCTGTCTTTTCATAACCCAGGTTTCGCAGGCATATAAAACCACGGGTCGAAGAACTGTTCAATATAATCTTTCTTTGGCTTTGTTTGGCTTTGTTTTCCGGCTCAATAAGCGTGACTTAAATAGGCGCTGGATGCCAAAGTAGGCCTTATTCCCCACATTCACTCTTTCTTTGATTTCCAGGCTGTTATCACTATTTTCTGACATCTATGAACCTAAATATTTAAAGGTAGGCACTCTCTCAAATTGGTATCCCCCTACTGTGAAATGTGATTTATGATGTATAATGCATAAAATATTCTATGTGCTCAAGGAGTTTATTGTTTTAAAATAAAACAATTCGATCATACCTTTCAAGTGGAGAAATTTTGTGGCGAAAACCTGTCTTTAACTTATGGCTGAGTCACTGAATAAAGTGACTTTTTTGGGTCAATTTTCCATGTCTTGGTGGCGTAAAACCGTAAGTATCTTTGTTTTACAGGCGGTAGCACCTTGCTTAACCAAAGTAAAGGGGATAGAACCATTTTGTGTAACCAAGCTTTTAAAGGATTTTATGGTTGATATTCAAAGTTTAATTTGGTGAAAATACAAACATTTTTGACATTGCTGTGATGATGTCATCTAAATCAGCATTCTGGCATCACAAATAATAGATTTCTTGATTTGACCGAAAATTTCTTGTGCACTTAGCCTTTGCAATGGTTGCCAGCAACCTTAGGTCTCACATCTGTCATGCTGGAGTACATCAGCTGCCATTGAATCATTTGTTTTCTTCACTCATTCAAGGGCAATCTGGAAAATAAACCCTAGTGTATCTACTGCCATCATAATTAGTCATCACATGCTACAGATGGTAATATATGATTTTTGAAATATACCAAGAGGCATATCCGGGA
Organism: Ceriagrion tenellum; assembly: GCA_963169105.1. NCBI lineage: Eukaryota > Metazoa > Arthropoda > Insecta > Odonata > Coenagrionidae > Ceriagrion > Ceriagrion tenellum. The sequence goes on along the minus strand of OY720645.1, from coordinate 24,315,529 downwards.
AGTAACTGTACTGGGGTTCTTAAGGGCAAAGGAAAAGTTAGCTTCTCCTCTTTCCAACGAAACTATGGGGGTGTCAGTATGCTCAGAACTGCCAATGGCATCATCTTGCGTGAGCAATGTCATTGCTTCCTTCCGCCGGGTGCAAAATTCGAAGCGTCATCCACTATCTCGTTGTGAAGGGAAAAAATCGAATTCCAAAGTTTTTAATGAGATCAAAATGGGCTATAGTGAAGGAGTTATGAATCATACGAGTGTGTTTAAATGGTGTTGTGAATTTAAAAATGGCCATAATGACGTTCAGCACCTCATCATCCACAGCGAAAACATTCAAAGCCATAATTTCAGCCATAAAAATCATGTTATCTGTGTTTTGGGACCACAAAGGCATCATTTTAATCGATGTTTTACCTCAGGGTGGAACCATAAATGCTGCACAGTATTGTGAGACCCTAAAAATATTATGGAGGGCGATACAAAAGAAAAGGAGGGGAATGCTGCAGAAAGGAGTTTGCCTACTGCACGGCAACGCCAGGCCCCACACGGCCAACGTCATGAAGCAACTTCTCCACTCGTTTGATGGGATGTTTTGAACCACCCCCTGTGTACCCCTGACCTGGCACCGTAAGATTATCATCTCTTTACCTCCCTGAAGATGCACATGGGTGGAAAAAGATTTACAACTGACCAGAAAGTGAAAGAGGAGGTGAAGAAGTGGACCATGAATATATATTATGGATTTAGATGTTTTGAATTGTTGCCTAGGCTATATGTTGCCTAAATTTACACTTTTAGTTCACCCAGTCCTTGGTGCCACTTCTATTAGTATCTTTTCAGTTGTTATTGTAAATAGATGTAGTTAGTTCTTGCTAACGTGAGACTGTGGTGAATATTCAATAACGACTGAGAAGATATGAATTGCTTGATGCTTTGAATAATATCTTGCTATTTTTGTGGCCTAACAGTTACTTTTTAAATGCTAGAGAGAAAATATCTGTTACGGAAAATGTGTAAAAGGTTTATGAAACGTCCATTGTTTGCCGACGACGATGTTTGCCAGACTCTGATTCAAATTTGAATGCATTAAGCCCGTTTGGCTTAAATAAAGAATTTAAACTGCCTTGTTTAAACAGAACATGCTTTCCCAAAATATGAGACGTGGACTGAAAAATAAGAATCTGTTCAAGGCAGCAGTGAGTGCATTCGTTTGACCTACACTGCAATGATAGCCATTGGGAATACTCATGAGGTCGCCTCGCATTATTATTAAATTTCCGTATAGCGATATTCACAAAGTGCTAAAAAGTTAATTATGTATTTGTGTAATTAAATTTGGAGAGGAATTAAATATAACTGTATACCGGACGATATTTAAAAAGTGTATAATTACGTCCCACGTGTAGTACTACATTTTCTATCCACTGCATTTATGATTAATTGTAAGTAAAACCCATGTATATGCATGGTAAAACCGGTAAGACGTGTTTGTTTTCAATCTGTCGACTGTATTTGCATTTGAACTTCCGTCTTTCATCCCTAGGTGGCACCATTTTCCAAAAAGTTGTTTGTTTACAGAATTCTAGACAACAGTTTATGGTGACGAGATCACAATTCATAATATATATTCATGAAGTGGATGAAAGAGATGGTGGGAGAGTTTTATGACCTAAGTATCAAAAAATTGACCTCTCGTCACCCTACGTGCATCGAGAGGGATGGTGACTACGTGGACAAATAGTTGACTTATACACTGATGTAATTCTGTAAAAAAATTTGTTTTAGTAAATTTTTTGTAGCCTACAAAAATTTAGGACACTTACTTTCTGGATATGCCTCGTTCATGGAATGAAAGAAGTGTTGGTCACATCCAGCCACCAGGAGTCTGTTTCTCAGAGTCATATGTAGTTTACGTATTGTATGTATAAGTCTGGTTTTACGCGAGTGACTTATAAGTGTGTCTTAGACAAAAACTGTAGTCTTGAACAGTACGGGTTAGTTGTAAAAATGGTGGACGTAATCCATTCCATATGTAGTTTATATGTGATGCTTACGGTATATTCTGAGAGTGTACTTTGGCATATTTCTCATGTAAATGTCAGTGCCACATTGGTTTCTAAGCAAATAAGATTGAAGATGTGCTGAAACTTATTTTAATTTTGCTAATTACCTCAAAAAATCCCAAGTGAAGACTATTTTTCGTCGAAAGGTAACATCATCTGAAAAAATCTTTCATTTTGCTGCTTTTATAGCAGGATTGAGCCCCTAATGGTTTATTATTCTTACTTGTCAAGATATAATGTTGAGTTGGTTGAGTTTGAGGGATGAGTCGATTCCACATCTTTTCGATTCTGATTCTCTCAAATCGATTTCCGATTCCATCAATTCTCGTTCCTAATAACAGACGGTGGGATATTGATATACCAGTAGCATACGATGATTACTTAAATTCAAGTATTGGCTGAAATAAAATAATAAAGGCAATTAAGTTGCTCAAAAAGTATATTTATTAACAAACAGCAAGTATATCCTCAGTTAATTGAGGTAGTACAAATTGATAGCCTACTTACAAAATTACTGCGACGAATATGAGGTGATAAATGAAATTTGAATTAAATGTTTCAGATTTGAATTAAAAATTACAACACAATAAACTATATTTAGGAATTTGAAAAACAAATAGTTTCCAAGTGTGATAAATTAGTTGATTGGTATTTTGCAACTGTACAACTTTTTCCAATTGAAAAGCTTTAAAAGATGAAAATGAAATTTGATTTGAATATTTTACAATCTGGAATCGATGGAATCGGAATCAATCTTAGACGATCGATTCTCGATACCGATTCTATGCCTCAGAATTGGTGGAATCGATAATCGACATTTGGAATCGACTCACCCTTAGTTTATACATGTGTACGGGATAAATACGCTTAAAATGTGGGGTTTTTAGCACCTCAGAGTTAGACGAGATATTGAATATTAATTTTTCCTCAGTTTCTAGGTCTAGAATTGAAGTGTTCTTCTTGTGAGTCAGCCACTGATGAAAAGTACACAATGATGCTGTGTTGATGGAGTGATAACACTGGTGGACTGTAAATTACGGCCTGATGCTGTAAGGACAGCCGGCACTGGTTTCAGACAGGCAGCAGACGACGAGGCAGTATTATGGAACATAATAGTTTCAATAGCAATATCTCATTCACTTTGAGTTGATATTATTGTGTGATTGCTAATTCCTGGTTTTTGCTCGCTACCACTGCAAATACTTGGGTGTTAAGATGAAATAAACTTTATCAGATTGAGTCTGTGTTGCTTAATCTCTGGATGGCAGTTGGACCTGCATTCCAATTGCTTTCCCTATGTGCGGATATATGTCCAGTTCTAACGTGATGCGAAGAACACTTCGTAGTTGTCCATAATTTAAGTGCATGTTTGTAAATGCTTAAATTTACAAAAATTTATTATTATGGAGCAACGTCCACCGCCTGGCCAACCCATGAACCGACTCACCCTGAGGCCATGCGGCGCACCCATAATATACCCACACGGCCACAATGACGACCTCTTGGTACATCAGAGGAAAACCACCCTAGCGGACCGGTTGGCAGGGTTAGCGTTGGAGGGGATGTAGTTCCATGTGACCCTATGGTCACCTTTCTTTATTAAAAGATATACAAAAAATTTGCGTGCAATTGGTTAGGAAAATATTTCCCCCGTCATTTGTTAAATGAATAATAACATGTTGGTTATCGATAAATATTTGTACAGGTAGGAGAATGAACGATCAATAGGGACACGGAAAAGTCTTAAATAAACTCGAGGGAAAGCGGTATAAAAATCTTAGTCACAGTGGGTTAAAAATCTCAAATTTCATGTTACAGCAGTCAAAAAAAAATTGTTCATTTCTCAATAAAAACAAACAAAGAACTATATAAATGACATGAGTCGAAGGGTAAAATATTATAATAACACAATCCAATAAATACATACATAATAGAATCTTATGTATACATACATATCACAGGTATAACGCTGGACATAATTTTAATCTCATGCATGCCATACACACATTGATTCCTCAATTCCATGCAGAGCCAAAGTATACATTTAGTTGCATTTCCAAAGTTTCTGAGGAAGCATTGGTTCTTAAGTCACTTAACCCCTTAAGTGGGCTAAGCGCATATATGCGCGGATTTAAAACGACCGTCCGGTGGGGAGCGCACATATATGCGCGCTTCATGAGAAATTCAATTTCTCAGTGCATTTTGCTTATAGATGCGTGCTCTTTTTTCTATTACCTTGCTGAAGTGTGCTGCTACCTAACGATTTTTTTAGAACTCCGTAATGCCAGTCTTACTTGCTGTACATGACTCCCAAAATAGTGAAAATTGTGGTGCAAAAAAAGTCCCGTTTTTCCTATCTTGGGTTTTTATGGCTCCTTCAGTTTGAAAGCAGTGATTCGCGCAGTCTGGTATTCTTGTGGTGTTGACTCTTCTGGAAATATACAGTAGTTTTTGCAAGTCCAGTGGATCTTCCTGTAGTTCCTGAGGTTTAGGAACTTCTACCTTTGCTTCGTGAATTTCATTGCTTCGAAATCGAGTGGAATATAAAGTGAAGTTTTTTATTTCACTCACCCCGATGGCAAAGAAGCGAACATTGCTGTCTGAGGAGACTATAATGCACGCACTTAGTGAGGATGAAGTTAGTTCAAGTGACGACTTCTCTGAAGAAGGAGATACCCACGTTTCTCTAGGTAACAGAGCGGGAACTAGTGGTATTTCGACGTGTGGTGTGCTTATCACACAAACAGCGCAGGGAAACATATTTGTGTTGCCATAAGTGTGATGTGCCGCTGTGCGCAGAGTCATGTTTCTACAAATATCACAGAGATTCCCTATACTGAGGAAGGCAAAAAATAAATTTCAAAATTTCTATTCATAATCTATTGAACTCTGAAAATATATTTTGAAAAATATTTCAGGATTTCGGGAGAATGGATAAAAGATTGGATTTCGATGACAGGGGGGGCAAATACGCAACCACGCAGTACAATGCCTATGACGTAATGATTTTCTACAAGCATCGCCTGTGAATTTACAACTTTCTTCTTCAAATGTTATCTATGTATGACCGAGAAGCCAAATAATCATTATTATGTAAAATACTGCTCCAAATTAATGAAAAATCGATAAGTTGCAAAAGTTGTAAAAATGTAGAAATTTTATAATTAATTTGCTAAATTATGGCCAAAAAATTAACTTAATGAGTATACATTTTTTAAATATTTCATAATTATATTATATAAATAAATCACCAAAATTTCAAAATGGCACCTTTTAAATTCGCAAAGCCCCACCTAGTGATGCATTAGTGAAATTTTATCGCCCACTCAAGGGGCTAATATAATTCCATAAGAGGAAATAGCACGCTCCTTGTCAACATTTGAGCGTGGAATCCATAACGCCTTCACACAAGATTTCACGAACTCACTGTGGTCTCCTTTGATGCTCAACAATATATTGAGGACATTTACATTTTCACCGTCCTGTACTTTCTGTTTTACAATTGATTGCATGCAAAGATATCCTGGAAGTAGCACAGTGCTTTCAAGTTTCTTTAAAAGGGGAATGGATGCTGCTGTCTGCACCACGGTTGTTTCAGAGTTTTCAATTATATTCTTCTCATCAAAGAGTTGACCCACATTTGATTCGATTTGAACTTCGAGATAGAGGGAGTGGCGTGCGCTGTTGCCCAGTCAGAGGGTTGCCCGTACGGCGCGCGAGGAAAACACTGCAACTTCGTATGATTGTGAAGAAAGATCTTTGCCACAGTGTTTGAAAAGGAAATTTCGATATTTTTATCTGCGTTGTTATTACGAAGCCGTAAATGCGATGCATCCGTCCGGTACCCGGAAAAAACGCGCTAAAATTCTGTTTTTAAGCACGCACTGAAATCAATATAAACGGTAAAAAGTTTTGTACACCATCAATAAACGCAGAAACGAACAAGCTTTGAATTGGTGTACTTCATTTTAAAATCGATTGAGCCGTCTTTGAGATATTAGTCTTCAAACTCGGGTGACGGAATTTTGCAACGGATAGCAGTTCTGAAGAAAAAGAGTCAATTTCTGTAGAATTCCTTACATTCTTCTGAACAGCAATTTATTTTAGCATGGCTGTTGAATGCAATATATCCGAATAAAGCACGTGATGCATCATTAATAATAAGTTTAATATGAAACACTGCATTAAGCAATGATTTACCTTCACTAATTTAAGTTTTCACTTCTGCCGGCAGTACCCCATACTGTCATCTTTTTTTTCGCGAAAAAAAAAACAAAATTCTTAAATACTCAAAATATGTAATGGTGTGACATGTTTGCCCAGTGGTTGCTTGTTGAAGAGTCTCTGAGGCAATACTTCATGAATAGTCAACGATTTTGAAAGCATGTTTGATATGGTATAAAAATCTGTCCATTGAATATGGTGTGGTTTCAGTGAATATTATTCTTCCATTGGAAGTCATAGCGTTATTATACAGTGAATTAAAACGTAATAAATGTACCTAACTAAAGGATATAGCGTGGTCTGATGAAATGCATGGAATTTTGTGTCAATTTCTTGTGCCGCTTATCATCATCATTCATCTGTTTAGCGCAGCGCGCAGCAATGAAGGCCCAAGTCGCGGCCCAAGGTGTATTATACTCTCTCCATCTCTCTATACACCTTGGTCGCGGCCCGTGACGCAGTGCTATGAAGGCACCCTACAGTTCGTCCGCTTCGCACGCGCGATACACTTGTTTTCTTATCACTGCCGGCGGGTTTATTTTTTACTCTCCTTGTATCGCGCAGTGGCCGGCAGGATGCGTCTGCTGTGGGAAAGTTTCAACCTCCGGTAATGGGGAGAGATAATGTGTTGTGGAAGGGAAATTTTTCATGTTCCGCCAGATAAGGAGTCTTCGTGCGCTATCGCTTCCTTTCCGCTCGACGGAGGAAAGACAGATTTTGTTAACTGAAGAAGGATCCTGCGCTCCGTGAAAATATTTTCAATAATATGAATTTGAAATTTATTTGCTCCGCAAACAAAATGTATGCATATTTTTACACACATCAAAAGAAAAAACGATCTGGTGCTAAATATATCCCCCAAGACATTCGGCCATGAGGACGGGGGACACCGTCAAAATGAAATAATGCAATGATGAATATACAAAATGGATTTAAATGTTTGGAATTGTTGCCTAGGCTACGCGTTGCCTAAATTTCCACATTTACTTCACCCAGTCCTTGGCGTTACTTAGAAAAAAAGTCTTTTCAGTTGTAATCGTAAATGGCCGTTGTGTATTGTTTTTAACGTGAGAAAGTGTGTAATTACATCCCGCGTATGGCACTACATTTTTATCCACTGCATTATGATTACTGGTAAGTGAAACCGGTAAGGTAAGGTGTTTATTTACAATCTAACCTAAACAATAATGTGTGTTACGTTGAATGTCATTGTAGTTCAGCAGTATGGCATTATTTCGTTTTGATGGCGTCCCCCACCCTCAGGCCGAATGACTTGGGGGACATCTAACTCCAGATTGTTTTTGTCGTGCCAGCCAGACAGTGAATGTGCGTGTCATTTTACAGTATACATGTGAGATTTAATTCTATGCATTGCGGTGTTTTCTATGAAACGAACGCACAAAATAATTGAACAATTTAATCACTTTATTTTAACCCAATTGATAAGAATCAAGAATTAGCACCTGATCTGCCTTTGTGAAATTATACATAACGGAAACAGGTTCCCCATCTGGGGTATCTGTATTTCATTATATTGTTTAAAATGGCAAGACTCAACTTCGCTCGCGAGAATCCACGCGAAAGAGTCGGATTACCTGATTGGCTGAGCGCGTGACGCTCCGCGTAGTTTCACATTAAGGTATGTTGAGCAAAATATCATTTTATCTGGAAATCAATGAATTTGGTCTCATTTCAAAGAAAAATATATCACCCTTCCATTGACATGAAAAATGTAAACCCTTAACACATTACTTTCGGAGTCTTTTGCCAAAAAATACAAACAGCCCTTTTACATTTAGAAATGGGTAAGTGTATGCACTCCAGAGAGGCATTATTCACAAAATGAGGTGTTTCTAACACTTTGATGTCGTAAAAAAACTTACAGAGTGTAATTTTTGGGTTTTCTCAACTATCTTTGAAAATTAATCACTTTGTCACCGCAGTAAATTCTTCGGGATCACAATAAACCTTCCGTTTTGAAAGAGTTTCAAACGCACCGCGCGAAAAAAAACAGTCCGATCAAAGACTTGGATATTTTTATTTAATTACTTACCATTTCTGTCATATAAAACTATATTATTGAACCGTTAATAATGCAACATTTAATGGATGTGTCCTACAGCTGGTGAAAATAAAACGTATAGTTCGAATATGATCTCTATTTATGACTAGGGAACTATCCCGCTCCGACTACATTAAACACATCATGGACCCAGTTACTATGAATGCGGCCCGTGAATATGTTTGAAGGGCGGTTGGAGGTCATCATTCCCGTCTGACGGGCACGTGAACTCAACCGCCGCCGGATGAGATGCGGGCGTCGAGTCTCAAGCCATAAATCATGCGAGCGTGGCTTCCGTGGTTTGTTGGAGCGACTATTCACACGGGACGGCACGGCGCCGTCCGCCGTGTACGGCACGGCGCCGTTCTGTTTGATCAACGTTAGCTTAAATGAGCGGCCGCTTTCAGACGGGACGACTTTTCGCCGGCCGCCGTCCACGGCACGGCGCCGTGCTTTCAAATCACCATGGGCCTCAATGGATGTCTTCAAACGACTAGAAGCGCGCCGTGGACGGCACGGCGCCGTCCACGGCCGACTGGGTCACCACGGCGCCCATTTCAATCCGGCCCGGCGGTGCGCCGTGTACGGCGTGAAATTCCCACAGTGCCATATTGACCTGTTCAGACGCGTCGACTTCTGCCGTCCCGGCAGTCCCGGCAGAATTCAGAGTAGCGGGAACAGCGAGGCAGTGCGGATACAAATAGTTGTTCTAGGTTTTTTATACATATTTGATCTCGTCTTTTTGTACAATGGGAGACATTGAAATGGATGCTGAACTGCTCATTACTCCAGTAGCTAATAGACCCGTGCTATGGGATAAAAGCCTTGAAGATTATAAGTCAAGAACGGAAAGTACAGCAGCATGGAGGGAAGTATTCAATGAACTGGACCCTGGATTCAAGGCTATGAGTGCTGAAGAAATGAACAAGTATGGTAAGTAATTTGTTATTTTTTTAAAGTCCATGCAGGAATTAATTTCCACACGAACGTACATCATTTTCATAGCATTATACAAAATCGTTATTGGCATCCCATCAAATTACTTGAGGATGGCTGAATCAAACATAGCCTGATAACTTTCTAATGGAAGGAAAACAATACTTATATCATGATATATAATTATATTGCATAATTGAATATTAACACAATACCACAATACAATACGTTTGTATTCATTTGACATAGACTAAATAACTGCATTTAGAACTACATTTTCCACTGCCAATTCAGTGACTCTTCTTGTGTAATGTTGAAGTCCGCGAAGTATTTCGGATTTCATTAGGAGCCTTGTTTCCGCGTTCACCTTCAATGCTAGGAATGTCGTCCATACCTACTATTGTGAGTGTCTTCAATGTTATATCCATCACTTTCCCTCACAAAATTATGGAGAACGCAGCATGCCTGTACTATTTTTATAGATAGTTCCACTGAGACGTTGAGAGGTCTATGGAATATTCGCCATTTATTTGACAAGATTCCAAAACCACATTCAACATACCTTCTGGCCCGGCTCAATCGGTAGTTAAATATGTTTCTTTTTATCCAGTATTTTCCCTGAGTAGGGCCGCATGAGGTGATGGTGAAGACCGAAACCTTCGTCTCCTATAAACACGTAAGGATCTCTTTGTTCTCCTAATGCTGACAGGGGCGCTGGTTTTGGAATGGGTAGTTCACTGTTAATTATTCCTTTCCAAAGCAGAGTTTCCTTAAAGATTGTTGAATCACAGTCTTTTCTATTAGCACCAATATCTAAAAAAATGAAACGATATTCACTGTCTACCACAGCAAGTAGCAAAATTGAAAAGAAATCCTTGTAGTTGAAAAACAAAGAACCAGTATACTGTGGTTTTATGATTCGAATATGTTTACCGTCTACTGCCCCAATGCAATGAGGAAACTGAGTTTTATTTAGAAATCCACGGGAAACAGAATTCAGTTTTTCCTCTGTTAATGAAGGAGAATACACTCATGACACATATTGTCCCATATTGCACCGCAAACTTCGAGAACGATACAAGAGATGGTAGACACTCAGTAAGCATAGTGGAGGTCCGTAGAAGTGTTACCACTTGCAAGATGCCTAAAAATAGTTTAAGAGCATTAAAAACACTGATAATGAGAAAAACGCAACAAGCGCACACAAGCATGCGTGCAGATGCATACTCATTCATTGATATGCAATGAAAATTGTTAAACACATAAATAAATTGCTGTTTTCTCTTTTAGGCCAAGCTGTGATTTCAAAATGGACCAATATCCGGGGCCGGCAGGTCAAATATTTAAAAAGGCTGTCAGAGGGAAAAAGAACTGGATCACAAGCAAAATATATTTAAAAATATGTTTACAGTGATCAGTTAGCATTCCTAAAGAAGAACATTGTATCCAGAGAGACAGTAAGCAGTCATGATAGTGAAGAAGCAGAGGTTGCTGATAAAGAAGAAGAGACATATCCGCGAGGAGAATTCGGGAAATGGAAATAACGAAGCCAAAACATTCCGCCGACCTCCATCCCCTACGTCTTTACGGAAAAGATAAAGAGGCCAATCAGGAATGACTGATGTAGAAATGACAATTTAAAAAAAAACTACAAGAGCCTGAGGATGGACATTTAAACTTTTTTAAAGACATTCTATCGAGCCTGCATAACCTCAACGACACGGAAACAGTTAAATCCCAAGTTGAGGTCTTGAACATTCTGCAAAAGATACAGCAGTCTCCAGCACCACCAACTACCTCTACCTCCAGTACCTCTTGGCCTGTACATCAGCCCACAATAAATAACTCTGGACCTCAGGGTATGGTAACGCCTACAGTAACTGGGCTCGCTTGGAGATTCGAGAAACCTCGGTTTCTGCCACACAACCAAACATCTCCAATTACATCAATTGCTTCTTCTCCTCACCGCAGGATCAAGTCATTCTCCAGCATCACAAAATTCTACGCCGTCTCACCAGTCTAGTGATTCTGTGGGGGATGAGGTTCGCGCATTGGGACTTGTCCTAAAGTTACTACGTACTAATGTGACCACGATTCTTGAAATGTTTTACATCAGATAATGAAGCGAAATGTTTCAAAAACGTTTTCAATATTGAGTGTTAATATTGTACTTTCTATTTGATTTTTATAAATATGTAACCCATGCAGCTGCTTTATTTTTTATAAAAGATTTGAAAGAATAGCCGGTAAATGATTTTTTGAGAAGTAAATAATAAATGATTCTAAAAGCGGACTGAATTTTTTGAAAACTTCATTATGAAACACCTAGTCCGCATGAAAGTGATAAGATATATAAATTTTTGGTGCTCTAGTAATCACTCTTTATATTTTCTGTCGTCTAAGAAGAATTTAAAGGGAAATAATATTTATAGAAAGATTTGAAAAACTGGAATTTAAAATAAAATACCTCGACAGCCTAGATTAACATTTTTATGTTTTTCATTAATTAAATACACCACATATTTATAATATTTAATGCTACTACAAAAATTATTTAAAGTTTTAATTTCTAAATCTATTATTTCTTTGCAAAATTTCAAGGACCAAGCCAAGTACTGAGATAATGAAAGATCTTACCTTAAACATACAGCTAGCCATTCCGTTGGTGAGATGGCATCTCTCCTCTGGCTATTCTGTTTGAGGAGGACTCAGACGAATGAGGAGCTCGTCAAAACTGACGATTGACATCCCACCCATGATGATAGAAAGTTTTTAAACTACTTCAAGTTTAAAAACTTTCTCTCATCATTCCTTAAATCATGATACAAAGTGACGAAGGCACCGGTAGCTGGTCTCTGCATAATCCCACTTCCTGACACGTAAACACTTTTTTTCTTTAGATACAGGTAATACAAATAACATAATTTCTCGCGCCTATCCATGATGGCGATTCAAGATCTACTGACCAGGGACGGCTGGAAGCCGTGTCGCTGATTCACTGGTCGTGCCGATTGCTCGCCGTCGCATTCTCTAGAATTCACGGCACCGTGCCGTGAACGGCGGCCGGCGAAAAGTCGTCCCGTCTGAAAGCGGCCTTACACACGACACGGCGTCGGCCGTCCACGGCGCGACGCCGTGGACGGCCGCCGTGAGCAGCACGGCGAGCTTCAAAACTTTGTCCGGCGGTGTGCCGTCCAAAGTAGCTGGATAGTATAGGAATGCACGGCGGACGGCGTCACGCCGTCCCGTGTGAAAGGGGCCTTACGTTTGTACACAGAAATACGCGAAACGTTAGCGCACTGCAACACAACGTCCACGAAAATTTGAATCCATCTCGAATCTTTACACAATATGCTGTACCCCAACGTCCACGAAAATGTATTAATGTTTCGCGATCATCAAGGATAGACATGATGATTGAATAGAAATAGCAATATAAATAAATAATTTGAAGGTAACAATACGAAACTAAGGGTTCAGACTTCATAGGTAAATAACAACAACCAAGATTCCGTAAATCAACATGTACACCACAAAGGAACCACACCTATCAGCATCAATAAAATTTATATTATGTTAGTGCACACTTAATTTATAAATATGAAGCTGAAATAATCATAAGATATAATAAAGTGACTTTTATCTCATATTAGAGATCAGTGAACTTAGTGTAAATCAATCCAACTGATGGAAAGAATTCATTATTGGTGGCTTTCTGATCCTCATGTTCAACAATCTAATTATACTCTGAATAAAACACACTTTTAAGAAATTATCTAATTTCCCAACTTACAATTAATTCTCGATCCACAGTTTAGCTGGATAACCTCCTTTTCATCATGCTGGAAATAGCAGGCACTTATGGTTGCAATTCAGATAATTGCGATTGAATGCTGTAGCCCCACATCCACGAATATTTATTAATATTTCGCGATCATCAAGGTTAGATATAATGAATGAATAGAAATAGCAATATAAAAAATATTTTAAAGGTATTAACAAAACGAAACTAAGGGTTCGTAGGTAAATAACAACAACCAAGATTGCGATACTAAGAGACGAATATAAGCAATTAACAGGCAACAGAGAGTGTTGTGGGGAGATAAGAAAGCGATAAACACGCATGAACGACGGACGGGAATAAACGGAGGAAAAGTACGATGCAGAAGGAGAGAAATCGATATAAAAGTGTTTCTGAAGAAGGAATACATTCACACACATCTTAGGGTTAAAATCAGTTAGGGTTAAGCCCGTTTGACACGGTCGAATATATTGGCCAAACTGTTGGATATTGGATTGTGGCACGCTTGACACACGCCAATTTCCAGCCCAATTTCAATACCACAATCTCCCCGACAATTTCTCCCCCAATATTGGCACTTGGAGCAAGTTTTATTTCCCGCTGGCCAATCTCCAATCTGAAGTTAGCTTTGTCGTGTCCTAGTGACAAAAACAAGAAGCTCTTAGCAAAACATCCGGGTGTTTGTGAACAAAGTACATTTGTACCGGAATAAAGTGGTGTGAAGGTTTTATAGGTTAGATAAGGAGGACGAAATGTGGACGAAAGAAGTATTAGTAAATTATACACCCAATGTCCTATTCTGTCTATATCTGGAACATACCAGCGCAGAGCTTCGAGATTTTCTTTCTTTCTATTTAGTTATGTGGCGTTCTCGTGCGGGATTTTGGAGGGTTATTTTTGCCAATATTGGACCCAATATTGATGCTTCTTATGCGGAACATATCGCCCAATATTCCACCCGATATTGTGCCAAATAATTGTGCCAATTTATTGACCAATATATTGTGCCGTGTCAAACGGGCTTTAGGAGGAAACAATCTGACCGAAGGCAGAGGAATTACGTCCGGGGACATCGAGACCCGAGTCGCGATATGTAAATCACAAAACTTAATTGAATAATAATTTACGGAACTCTATACTCAGACATTCGCAAAAGAATGATAATTATAGTGATCAAAAACATTTGATGCGAGACTCTGAAACGTAAAAGCAGTCATAACTAATATAAATATTCAAATAAGTTAAAGATTTATGTACGTGTCGATGAAGAATGATTAGTTTCAACAATGTGGTTAATGGTGGTAATTTGGTTTTAAAAAATAATTCCGCGGACACAACGCTTTCAAGCGGATTTTAAGCGGATGATAATAATCAACTGGAGGCGCGTTATTCAAAAAGTTCGGGAACGTTTTGAACTCTCTGCGTAACGACTCCTAAGTTTTTTTGGAGGATATGCAGTCTGGGAACGTACGGCGAACACCTTATGCCATGCCTATTCGAGGCCTACCCTAGTGTCTGTAAAAAAAAAAAGCAAGATACCCGAGTTTGAGATGCTCTATCGTCCAAACGAGGATACCGATTTCAACGCAGTAAAATTCATAAGAGAGCCTATTCATTTCTACGTTAGGTGATGTACTTTAAAAAATTCTCCGCCCATTAGTATTTCCTGTACTTAATTTTTTCTCAAAAAAGTACCCGTTTTTTGCGCGTAAAATCCAGTTGTCCAACTTTGAGCGCTTTGGATACCAGTAATTTTCGTTCCAATAACTTGCAGTTTTGATATAAGAAAGCTATAATGTATTTTTAACTGTTTACAGAAAACATATGGTTTATATCAATAAAATTGAACATGTTATTGTAGACAATGCAAAAATCATCCAACTTCGAAAGCAATGGCTCAGTTGAAAATTGATTGAGACTGTTGTGTGATCTATAATGTAAGTTATACGGGTACTTAGATCATGTAGAGATAATGTCATTATTTTAACCAATTTTGTCTGTTATTTATCGGCATGTTTCGCATAGCGTAGGTACCGGTGGCGATAGCGGCCGTTACTTGATGGAAAAGATTCATTATAAATCAATGAATGAACTTGATTTCTCCACAATTTTCACACTTCACTGGTTCCGTTCTGTGTGTAATTTTCTTCTTTCGTCATTCTCTATCTTTAAAAGAAAACAGATAAATTGAAATTGCATGATTTGATCTTGCTTGAAGTTTGATCTTTAAATCTCGGGCCCGGCAAATGTTTTGAAAGAGTAAAAATGCAAGACTCAACCTCGCTAGGATGAGACACACGACCTCTCGCCATTCACGATACGTACCGTATTTGCCGGGGAAGGAAGATAAAGAATTTACCTTTTTTCCCGAAAAATATAGTAGGTGTTGTCGGCCGTTATTTGGTGGAAAAGAATCATTATAAATCAATGAATGAATATGATTTTTCCGCAATTTTCAAACAACTTGATTTTTTTTAAACTTGAATTTTCCACAAAAATTGTTGAAAAATCAAGTTTATTCATTGATTTATGGCCGGAAAAATATGTTTCTCAATAGTGGGGAGAGGGGGAAGTCTTACACGGGGAGGATAAGCCAGACCCATACTGATATGTAACACGTTATGTAACACGACTATTCGAAATTCTAAGCGCGTTCAAAGTCATCTCTAAACAAATTTGAACTTCACAGCATTCAAATCAACATCTAGAAACACTTCAAGCTCATTTACAAAACATACTAAGCATCACACATTCTTTCCAAAATGGCTGGGTACTTCCCTGAGGGCTCTTCCCACCTGTTTCATATTTTACCTGGAACTAGAGAGAATCGATATAAAGTATGTAAATGCATGCAGATTTCTTCAAAGTTATCGATGGAAAAAAACAGTTCAAATGTAAATTTAGTGCTGAATAAATCCTCTGTGCTTAAATGCTCCAACTTCTAATCAATCAGCTCAAATATATTTCTTCAATGCCGTCAGCGATCACTTGAACAACCGCTATTAGCAGCTGTAATCCGATCCATCGGAGAATAGGGATAAGGCTCAGATGATCCGCTCATTTGAGTCAAATCCGCGACCGGAAGAACTATTTAAGATGTGAATTTACGTATGAACACCAACATTATCTCGTTATAGTTGCATAGTTAATTATTATGTAATTTCCAATCCGTAATTTTCGCTCGTATGGGTTCAAAAGTACAAATTTGACGGACTTCCTCATACTCTTTACTAGGGATTATTTCCCTCGCCTTGGACCGGCTCAGTGAGTTCATTCACATGAGTCGTTCCTCGTTTCCTGTTGCCGTCTTCCGCCTTGACAGGTGTGATATCGTATTGACGTGGATTTCACGGATGGGACACTCAATGCTTTAAAACGAGGCCAACGGACGGATTCAACGCCGCACCGGTGGCGCCGGGTATGCAATGCTGGTGGTTGGAAGGAAGAACTAACCCATTTAGCTCCGCCCCCTTGGTGCCTACGTGTAAGGATGCTCATATAGCCGCGAATTTCATATTTTCGTATTGGAGAGGCAATTATAAGGAATAGAAAATTTAAATCATGAAATATCTTTTATTGATCCAGACATAATATACAAATAGCACAGCAGGATGACAAAAATTCAACCATAAAAAATAAAGCCAGAATGAACTAAACAGAACAAAAAATATATAATGAACAAAAGAGAGAAATGCAAGTTGAACATTTTCAACAAATGCAACTTCACCATTTGCATAAAATTTTTGAAAGATAGTCTTATTCACAAAACTTAAATAACCTTGTCGAATATTCACATTATAAAAAGTTCCAAATACAGGTAAATAAAACTGAGTTGGCAGTAGACCATACTAATCCAGATCATAAAGTAAGGAGAATGGTAATTTCATTTTGCTGTAAATTTACGAAGTAATGCTTTTTCACAAGTAACGCTTAGACTTTAAATGTAAAGAACTACTTGAGATGAATAAACTAGGTAGGTTAATACCTTCAAATCATATGAAGAAACAGGCAATATGCCAGGAAAACATGCTGTATTTGCAATTGGCAAGAAGAAGAGAATAACCAGAGACAGCAGTACTTATTATCCCAGTTCTCGATAACCAATAACCATCCAGCCATGACAGCCTCATAAATTATAGTTCACTTGATATAACCTCAGCAGTAGGAGTATCTAATGATTTCAATTATAATTTCTTAGCTAATTAAAAACAAGCAATATGTAATAAAAAGCAATGGCACGATCCAGATTTTGACGCTTAAGCATCATCATCAGGTGCTAAATGACAAGAAACAAAAAGTATTACACACTTATATATGGTTTTGGAGGGGGGGTGAGGGGAGAGGATTTCATGAGACAGGTTGGGGACAGGCTAGGTGAAGAAGGGGGTAGGTTCAAGGTCCGTCATGGTTTATTTATGCAATGGACAGCTAGAAGTCGGGAGAAGGGGGAGGGGGTGGAAAGGATATTCTTGAATGGGGACTAATGGCTTAGGGAAGCTTGGTCAAGGTGTTTAGGATGGGGGAAGTGGCAGGAAACAAACGTTCATTGAGAACAATACAATTTGGGTTAAGCAATTTTTTTTAAATTTCGAGTTGCTCCAAGGAGTCCAACTCACGTCTTTTGTTACTAAAAGCTAAAATTTTTGCATTACAATCAATTTATGTCCTTGGATTGTCGTGCCATTGCTTTTGACCATTGTGGATTGTACAAGTTGTTTCATAAATCCATTTTAAAAACATGGAATTCCACAAAGTTACCACTTTTAGCATTTCATTCGAGAAATATTGAGGCACCATAAAATTAAATTGAAAATTCTTAAAGATTAATTGTACATGGAATACCTTATGCTAGACTAAATTACTGACTTGATTAAACATTTTTTATAAAATTATAGACCCTTAGACTAATTACATTGTGTGTATAATATATGATGGGTGCCTATTTGTTTTCATGCTGCTGCGCCTTTTAGGCACATGACAGGGTAAATAGAAAGATGTGGATGGTTTTGAAGGACTGTGGAGTGAATGAGCAGTTATTGAATGTTATGATGGCAAATGGAATGATGGCAAAGTATGACAATAGTAAGGCAAGTGTAAGAGTTAACAGGGTTCTGAGTGATTGGTTTGTAATAAACTGGGGTGTAAAGCAAGGATGCATAATGTCTCCATGGCTGTTTAATGTATTTATGGATAGATGTGTTAGAGACACATGTAGTGAAAACGACGGTGTTTTGATTGGAAATGTAAACATGTGAGTTCTTCTATATGCGGATGACGCTGTTTTGATCTCAGACAGTCAACAGGGATTACATTAGCTCCTCGAAAAGTTTTGTGAATCAACAGAGAGAATGGAATTGAAGGAAAATGCGTGCAAGACTAAAGTAGTAACTTTTAATTAGGAGAATAACTGTATGATGAGGGCAAATGGTGAAGTAATTGAACAAGCGGATGATTTTGTGTACTTGGGTAAGATGTTTGTGGAAGATGGATGGATAGATGAGGAGATAAAGAGAAATATGAATGCTGGAAGGAAAGTGGTAGGTAGCATGTGGAGCATATCAAGGAATGAGTGACTAACTAAGGAAGCAAAAATTGCTGTGTACAAAAGTGTACTTCTCCCCACTTTGTTGTATGGTAGTGAAACATGTATGTATAGACATAAGGGTAGAGTAAATGCTGTGGATGTGAGTTATCTGAGGAGTGTTTGCGGCAAAAGTAGGATGGATAGGGTCAGGAATGAGTGTGGGTTAGATGCTCCGGTAATGGACATATATGAAAGGAGTGTGCTAGGTTGGTTTGGCCTTGTTGAGAGAATGGATGAGAGTCAAATAAAGAAACAGATATATAACAGTGAAATGAATTATGTGAGAAGTAGAGGTAGGCTGAAAAAGTTGTGGTTGAATGTGGTAGAGGAAATTCTTAGGAGGAGGAATATTAGGAGTCTTAAAAACAAGAGGGCGTGAATGAAGCAGTGTATGGGAATAAATGAGGCGAAAGAGGTTTGCAAGGATGGGTCAGAGGGGGAAAGTATTGAAGCAGAGTTAGGTATACAAACATGTATTTAAGAGTGAAACTTTGTGACTGTGCCTACCCCGGAAGGGAACGGCATGATCAGTTGGTATGTATGTACTTAGCCTTTGGAGTCAATTCTACTAACTTCTTCGTGCCAAGCTCATGTAGGATCCCCTCCTCTCTGATACTTCTGAAATAAGTCAAGGAAGATATTTAGTACATGAAGGACTTAAGGAGATAAAGCTTACATGAAATAAAATCCTATCAGTATTAGAAACAAGGCATATGTTTAGAACAGTACTCACCTTTTCTCAGAGGAACCTGGGAAGAGATACTCCTAAGGGAGTTGGAAGTCCCACCACATCATGGAAATCCATATGCTCTGAAAAGGAAGATGTTAAAAATTCAGGAAATTCATGAAAACTCTCAAGGAGTGCAGAGGAAATGATCCACACACATTTACATCCATTTTCTCAAGATGTATAACTAATGCACATATAGATGAATCAGAACATGAATGACAAACCCATTATGGATCAACTGCAAGTTGGAAACTAATTAAAAAAACAAAAAAATGAACGACTTCATTCTGGCCTCTTTCAAATGAATCTCTGGAATGAATTAAGAGCACTAATCTAGGAATGGGTGTTCTCTGAAATATCAGTTCTTTTTTCTTTCAACATGACTTGATTCCACAATGTACCTGAAGCCACAAGCAACTGAAATTAATGGAACCTTATACATAACTGCCTTTTGACTTTAGTCTAGTATTGACATTACTCTCCAAAATACATTATGTACACAGAATTGACAGAAAATCAAAATGATACAGTACAACAAATCTCCCAAAAATAACTTTCGATGAGTAATTTCTACAAAAAGAACATAAAAAGTTTCCAATTGCGATATGTTTTGACGCCTTCTATAAACGCTGTGTGAAATTCCATCAGTCTAAATTTAATGTAATAACGCAAAACAAAACGGGGCATGTCAGACTTGGCAGACTTGCAGCTGATACACAGAAGTAAAGCTGATATGCATGGAGATGATAATTAAAGAAAACAGCGAGAAAATCTACTCAAATCTCCACCATACAAATACACAATACATATCACGTAAGGAAGGTAAACCAGTTGGCAATAAGGGAAAAACTCGCAAAATCCCCACCGCTTACATCACGATCGCTAACGGGATATTAGTTAAGATTAATCACCCTCTTTCTAATTCAATGAGTTAAATAGATAAAAATTCAGTTAAGACTAGTTAGGGAGCACAAGGATAATCATCAGGAGAGGTCGGTCACCGCAGAACAAAGGAAGAGTAACTGAATCATGATCTTGGCCAGAACTCACTGCTCAATTCATTCAAAAGGGGATTAACGAGTGATGAAAAATCAAACCTTAGTCCAACTGTTAGTCCTTTACATTTCCTACACCGTTTTCATTTCACCACCCACTCAGGCATCCAACTTCAGTCCTTCAATCTGCAATAGGAAATCCAGATTACCACAAAGCTAAGAAACCCACTAGCATTACGACTCACATTATAAATTAAATACACACAATTTCCGATGTCATATAACATACAGCATCCCACGAAAGACTCGGCAGTAAAAACCACAACCAAATTATTGAAAAACAAAGCAAAACAATAATAGAATGTAGCCTACCTTCCACCAGCAAGCAGTTTACCGTTACAACTTCCCTCCAAGCGCCGGCAGCGTTCACCAACATCCCCAAATTTGAACTGCCGAGTTTGCGAAACTGCGCATGCGCCGATAACGTTTAGTACTCCCTCCGTCCGCCCCGCCCTCCAGCGCAATTTTTGGCGCAGCGATCGTGGGGCTCGTTTGGGAATGGAAGTGCCAAGAGAGTGGTGGATTTCTCGGCAGGCGCGTGTTGCGGCGTAGTGCACTCTCTTGGCACTTCCATTCCCAAACGAGCCCCACGATCGCTGCGCCAAAAATTGCGCTGGAGGGCGGGGCGGACGGAGGGAGTACTAAACGTTATCGGCGCATGCGCAGTTTCGCAAACTCGGCAGTTCAAATTTGGGGATGTTGGTGAACGCTGCCGGCGCTTGGAGGGAAGTTGTAACGGTAAACTGCTTGCTGGTGGAAGGTAGGCTACATTCTATTATTGTTTTGCTTTGTTTTTCAATAATTTGGTTGTGGTTTTTACTGCCGAGTCTTTCGTGGGATGCTGTATGTTATATGACATCGGAAATTGTGTGTATTTAATTTATAATGTGAGTCGTAATGCTAGTGGGTTTCTTAGCTTTGTGGTAATCTGGATTTCCTATTGCAGATTGAAGGACTGAAGTTGGATGCCTGAGTGGGTGGTGAAATGAAAACGGTGTAGGAAATGTAAAGGACTAACAGTTGGACTAAGGTTTGATTTTTCATCACTCGTTAATCCCCTTTTGAATGAATTGAGCAGTGAGTTCTGGCCAAGATCATGATTCAGTTACTCTTCCTTTGTTCTGCGGTGACCGACCTCTCCTGATGATTATCCTTGTGCTCCCTAACTAGTCTTAACTGAATTTTTATCTATTTAACTCATTGAATTAGAAAGAGGGTGATTAATCTTAACTAATATCCCGTTAGCGATCGTGATGTAAGCGGTGGGGATTTTGCGAGTTTTTCCCTTATTGCCAACTGGTTTACCTTCCTTACGTGATATGTATTGTGTATTTGTATGGTGGAGATTTGAGTAGATTTTCTCGCTGTTTTCTTTAATTATCATCTCCATGCATATCAGCTTTACTTCTGTGTATCAGCTGCAAGTCTGCCAAGTCTGACATGCCCCGTTTTGTTTTGCGTTATTACATTAAATTTAGACTGATGGAATTTCACACAGCGTTTATAGAAGGCGTCAAAACATATCGCAATTGGAAACTTTTTATGTTCTTTTTGTAGAAATTACTCATCGAAAGTTATTTTTGGGAGATTTGTTGTACTGTATCATTTTGATTTTCTGTCAATTCTGTGTACATAATGTATTTTGGAGAGTAATGTCAATACTAGACTAAAGTCAAAAGGCAGTTATGTATAAGGTTCCATTAATTTCAGTTGCTTGTGGCTTCAGGTACATTGTGGAATCAAGTCATGTTGAAAGAAAAAAGAACTGATATTTCAGAGAACACCCATTCCTAGATTAGTGCTCTTAATTCATTCCAGAGATTCATTTGAAAGAGGCCAGAATGAAGTCGTTCATTTTTTTGTTTTTTTAATTAGTTTCCAACTTGCAGTTGATCCATAATGGGTTTGTCATTCATGTTCTGATTCATCTATATGTGCATTAGTTATACATCTTGGGAAAATGGATGTAAATGTGTGTGGATCATTTCCTCTGCACTCCTTGAGAGTTTTCATGAATTTCCTGAATTTTTAACATCTTCCTTTTCAGAGCATATGGATTTCCATGATGTGGTGGGACTTCCAACTCCCTTAGGAGTATCTCTTCCCAGGTTCTTCTGAGAAAAGGTGAGTACTGTTCTAAACATATGCCTTGTTTCTAATACTGATAGGATTTTATTTCATGTAAGCTTTATCTCCTTAAGTCCTTCATGTACTAAATATCTTCCTTGACTTATTTCAGAAGTATCAGAGAGGAGGGGATCCTACATGAGCTTGGCACGAAGAAGTTAGTAGAATTGACTCCAAAGGCTAAGTACATACATACCAACTGATCATGCCGTTCCCTTCCGGGGTAGGCACAGTCACAAAGTTTCACTCTTAAATACATGTTTGTATACCTAACTCTGCTTCAATACTTTCCCCCTCTGACCCATCCTTGCAAACCTCTTTCGCCTCATTTATTCCCATACACTGCTTCATTCACGCCCTCTTGTTTTTAAGACTCCTAATATTCCTCCTCCTAAGAATTTCCTCTACCACATTCAACCACAACTTTTTCAGCCTACCTCTACTTCTCACATAATTCATTTCACTGTTATATATCTGTTTCTTTATTTGACTCTCATCCATTCTCTCAACAAGGCCAAACCAACCTAGCACACTCCTTTCATATATGTCCATTACCGGAGCATCTAACCCACACTCATTCCTGACCCTATCCATCCTACTTTTGCCGCAAACACTCCTCAGATAACTCACATCCACAGCATTTACTCTACCCTTATGTCTATACATACATGTTTCACTACCATACAACAAAGTGGGGAGAAGTACACTTTTGTACACAGCAATTTTTGCTTCCTTAGTTAGTCACTCATTCCTTGATATGCTCCACATGCTACCTACCACTTTCCTTCCAGCATTCATATTTCTCTTTATCTCCTCATCTATCCATCCATCTTCCACAAACATCTTACCCAAGTACACAAAATCATCCGCTTGTTCAATTACTTCACCATTTGCCCTCATCATACAGTTATTCTCCTAATTAAAAGTTACTACTTTAGTCTTGCACGCATTTTCCTTCAATTCCATTCTCTCT
The DNA here is from genome assembly GCA_963169105.1 of Ceriagrion tenellum. NCBI lineage: Eukaryota > Metazoa > Arthropoda > Insecta > Odonata > Coenagrionidae > Ceriagrion > Ceriagrion tenellum. The sequence continues at coordinate 24,291,979 of OY720645.1, read as the reverse complement.
GTTGATTCACAAAACTTTTCGAGGAGCTAATGTAATCCCTGTTGACTGTCTGAGATCAAAACAGCGTCATCCGCATATAGAAGAACTCACATGTTTACATTTCCAATCAAAACACCGTCGTTTTCACTACATGTGTCTCTAACACATCTATCCATAAATACATTAAACAGCCATGGAGACATTATGCATCCTTGCTTTACACCCCAGTTTATTACAAACCAATCACTCAGAACCCTGTTAACTCTTACACTTGCCTTACTATTGTCATACTTTGCCATCATTCCATTTGCCATCATAACATTCAATAACTGCTCATTCACTCCACAGTCCTTCAAAACCATCCACATCTTTCTATTTACCCTGTCATGTGCCTAAAAGGCGCAGCAGCATGAAAACAAATAGGCACCCATCATATATTATACACACAATGTAATTAGTCTAAGGGTCTATAATTTTATAAAAAATGTTTAATCAAGTCAGTAATTTAGTCTAGCATAAGGTATTCCATGTACAATTAATCTTTAAGAATTTTCAATTTCATTTTATGGTGCCTCAATATTTCTCGAATGAAATGCTAAAAGTGGTAACTTTGTGGAATTCCATGTTTTTAAAATGGATTTATGAAACAACTTGTACAATCCACAATGGTCAAAAGCAATGGCACGACAATCCAAGGACATAAATTGATTGTAATGCAAAAATTTTAGCTTTTAGTAACAAAAGACGTGAGTTGGACTCCTTGGAGCAACTCGAAATTTAAAAAAAATTGCTTAACCCAAATTGTATTGTTCTCAATGAACGTTTGTTTCCTGCCACTTCCCCCATCCTAAACACCTTGACCAAGCTTCCCTAAGCCATTAGTCCCCATTCAAGAATATCCTTTCCACCCCCTCCCCCTTCTCCCGACTTCTAGCTGTCCATTGCATAAATAAACCATGACGGACCTTGAACCTACCCCCTTCTTCACCTAGCCTGTCCCCAACCTGTCTCATGAAATCCTCTCCCCTCACCCCCCCTCCAAAACCATATATAAGTGTGTAATACTTTTTGTTTCTTGTCATTTAGCACCTGATGATGATGCTTAAGCGTCAAAATCTGGATCGTGCCATTGCTTTTTATTACATATTGCTTGTTTTTAATTAGCTAAGAAATTATAATTGAAATCATTAGATACTCCTACTGCTGAGGTTATATCAAGTGAACTATAATTTATGAGGCTGTCATGGCTGGATGGTTATTGGTTATCGAGAACTGGGATAATAAGTACTGCTGTCTCTGGTTATTCTCTTCTTCTTGCCAATTGCAAATACAGCATGTTTTCCTGGCATATTGCCTGTTTCTTCATATGATTTGAAGGTATTAACCTACCTAGTTTATTCATCTCAAGTAGTTCTTTACATTTAAAGTCTAAGCGTTACTTGTGAAAAAGCATTACTTCGTAAATTTACAGCAAAATGAAATTACCATTCTCCTTACTTTATGATCTGGATTAGTATGGTCTACTGCCAACTCAGTTTTATTTACCTGTATTTGGAACTTTTTATAATGTGAATATTCGACAAGGTTATTTAAGTTTTGTGAATAAGACTATCTTTCAAAAATTTTATGCAAATGGTGAAGTTGCATTTGTTGAAAATGTTCAACTTGCATTTCTCTCTTTTGTTCATTATATATTTTTTGTTCTGTTTAGTTCATTCTGGCTTTATTTTTTATGGTTGAATTTTTGTCATCCTGCTGTGCTATTTGTATATTGTGTCTGGATCAATAAAAGATATTTCATGATTTAAATTTTCTATTCCTTATAATTGCCTCTCCAATACGAAAATATGAAATTCGCGGCTATATGAGCATCCTTACACGTAGGCACCAAGGGGGCGGAGCTAAATGGGTTAGTTCTTCCTTCCAACCACCAGCATTGCATACCCGGCGCCACCGGTGCGGCGTTGAATCCGTCCGTTGGCCTCGTTTTAAAGCATTGAGTGTCCCATCCGTGGCGTAGTGCGCCTAGTAACCAACCGTTCGGAGAGGTCATCCGTCGGTAGTGTTGTGAAACCTGCTTCATTTACTGAGCATTTTTCTGTCAAGTTACGGTTATTCGAACCACGATCGTTGTTTAACTTCTTCACGAAGTTTTTCGTGGCTGAATTACTGTAATCTGTATTACTGAGGAACTTCATCTCTCCAACGAAGGTAAGCCTTTAATGGATAAATATGTTGGTCAATTCCTCCGCCATCTTGCGAATACACTGTTGCTTTGACACGCAAGTAAAGTAAAGCTAGCTGAGTAAATTGATTCTTTCCTAAACAAACGCGTCGGGGAAGCTATTTTAATATCGGACGAAATTAATTCCTTCCTTTTGATTCATTACGGTTGTGGGTAACAATTATAATGTGAGAAGACATTTTACTTGATCCTTGAAACTAACGTCGCAATTATTTTGTGCTCTGTTTATTCCCCAACGAGATAGTTCCCTCTTGTCATAATTGGGATGATTTCTGTTGCTATTGGGGGCGTGAATTGATTTCTATATTATTAACGGCCCTACATTATACTTATTTACGACTGGAATTCTTGAGACGTGTGATATCGTGTTCAATCGTGTTGACGTGGCTTTCTCGGCAGACGCGTAGTGCGCCTAGTAACCAACCGTTCGGAGAGGTCATCTGTCGTGACCCGTCGGTAGTGTTGTGAAACCTGCTTCATTTACTGAGCATTTTTCTGTCAAGTTTCGGTTATTCGAACCACAATCGTTGTTTAACTTCTTCACGAAGCTTTTCGTGGCTGAATTACTGTAATCTGTATTACTGAGGAACTTCATCTCTCCAACGAAGGTAAGCCTTTAATGGATAAATATGTTGGTCAATTCCTCCGCCATCTTGCGAATACACTGTTGCTTTGACACGCAAGTAAAGTAAAGCTAGCTGAGTAAATTGATTCTTTTCTAAACAAACGCGTCGGGGAAGCTATTTTAATATCGGACGAAATTAATTCCTTCATTTTGAACCATTATGGTTGTGGGTAACAATTATAATGTGAGAAGATATTTTACTTGATCCTTGATAGCTCAAATGATCGCTCGAAAATGATCGTGTGACTCGAACAAAGTCAGGGATGGCTCCAGCGATAGGGATATAGCTTTCTCCATCCCTAGGCACATCCCTCTCTCCGTCCCTGGAGGAACCGCTGACTCCACCATTTAGCCAATCAGAGTGCTCAGCCGCAAAGAGCGAGTTCGGCTTTCAATGGAATGAGAGTAGTAAACAAAGATTATATACACAGGAAAGATAGTCATCTGTGTGTTAAAAATGGCGTCATAAGTTTTTACTGGCTACAGTGGCGACCTTGATCGTTCAATACGGTCAAAGAGAGAACTACGCAGTTAGCGGCGGGAAATTTGAATTGTTTCCCAGGTTTGTTTTGCTTCATGGTAGCTGAATAACTGCCGCAAGCTTTTATTATTTCTATTAATGTGCCACTATTATCATACGGATAGCAAAACCATACTCTTGCAGCGATGCCGGCTGAAAATTCACACATGAATCAGGAAAATCACAAACTTAGCAGTGGTTCAGTTGAACACTAGGAAAAAATTTCATACTCAACAAAATATTTTTGCAGGGTTTTCCCCTTCAATTCAGATTCTAAACATAAACAAAGAAAATAATTAATTTAGCAACGGTTTATTTAGCTTGTGTTTACAAGTCTACTGTTTCACCATTCACTTTAACATTTACTAACAAGGTCACAGAAAGAACAAGTAGTAGGTGTGAACAACTTAATATCAAAAACGAAAATTAACAACCAACACACAGATATTGAAGTACATTACAGTAGAAAGCGCTCTTGATAAACATTTAAGTTAAATAACGGATTTGTCTCATTTATTTACCCCTCCATTCCTCAATGTCAATATACACAGCAAAGAAGTAGATTAGTTATAGTACATACTGACACTGATAACAAACATTTCATTTTTACCTTGGATTGATCTGACTACCACTTAAGGCCATTGAAAGAATTCCTTATGGAAGTAAGGGGCATTAGTTAAAAAGTTAGTGCACACAGGTCGAAGAATAGCCATCTTCATCTAATAACATGAGTTTTCATGTACGCTGAAACGAAACAAAAAATAGTAGTATGTAATTATCAAAATTAATGAATTAATGAAACAAATCTAATTGTGAAAATTTTAAAACCTATTAACTCATACCTGTAACAAAGTTAGTTGTAGGTAGTAAATTGGCTTTCCTTAAGAATACTTCCAAAGATGAAAAAGAAACAAAATTCTCCTCAGCTTTTCTTGCCTCACCGTGATGTAACTGCTGAAAAAATGATTACCTTAATTAACCAATTGAGGTCCGAACAAATGACAACATAAAGTACCATAGCAATGACATGTATATTATGCATACCGAGCAACCACCAGCATCAATGATATATAAGTACTACTGTGATAAAAGCACATTAAGCAACAATAAGGATATGGTTATCAAGTTACTGCAAAACCAGAAGCATTTATCACCAACCAAATGCTCAAAATAATGAACCAGTATCCACCACATAACCCAAGATGTAGTTAACAAAAAAGGACAAAGTAATAAGCCATAACAAATCACACGAAGGAAAAAAGTGTTAACTCTAAAAGTGAATACATTAACAACCTCATCATTTTAAAAATAAACATGAAAAACATTGAGACAAGAGAGAGATCCAAATAGCAATTAGCCCTACTAACAAATACATTGAAAACATAAAGGTTGTAAGAAGATCATGATGCCTCAATGGACTTAGTAAAAAAAATTAATTAAACCCACTAAAATGGGGAGAAGGGCTAAGGCATTACTGTCCAAAAAGATAAAATAAATAATAAACAATCCATCAAGGTATCAATGACCAGAACCATATACTGCATTCTAGAGCTGGAAACATTCTCCGTTAATCGTCTTGAATGGTATACAATTCAAAATTCCAGTAGCGCTAAGTCCAAATGTCCTGAAATAAGTTTTAGACAAGTTAGAATTCAACCAGGTTCAAGAACAAGAAAATATCACATTAGTAATAGCAAAATTTTAACATTAATAATTAAATAAGAGATTCTCAAATGTCACAAAATAATCTGCACTCATTACCTACAATCACCAAAAACACTCAACCATCTTTGACATGTAGCTTCATTGGTTCAGCAGCTCAAAACAAATGCATACGTACAACAATATCATGAAACAGATAAACAGTCTATGTCAGCATCCAACGTAAGTTGAAAACATTTCATGGAAATATCACACTGATACATTCACTTCTTACCATTATTTGCAACCTTCCTTCATCCATTCAAGAAAAATTGTTGTCAGGGCTATTTTTATCAATTAAGTATAAGCATATTAAGTATTCAAACATGCAATGCTCTGTCATATTTTACCACAAAAACCAACAACATTCTACCTTCATCAACATGACGCTTAAGTGGTTCAACCGATCAAAGTAATCTTTGGTTCAAAGCAATTGTATGCTCACCATTAATTCCTGAAAAAGGTTCACAGTCACATGTATACAAACAAGGAAAAAGTGCAATCATCTCATGGAGTCATCAATAATAATACTTACATTCACATCTTTCAATTATGACTTCCGTTCCTCATCCATCGTTGAAAATTCTTGTCAGGGCAATTATGTTATCATCCAAAATATATTGTATCATACAATGCTCTGTCATAATTTACCACAACAACCAACAACATTCTACCTTCATCAACATGACGCTTAAGTGGTTCAACCGATCAAAGTAATCTTTGGTTCAAAGCAATTGTATGCTCACCATTAATTCCTGAAAAAGGTTCACAGTCACATGTATACAAACAAGGAAAAAGTGCAATCATCTCATGGAGTCATCAATAATAATACTTACATTCACATCTTTCAATTATGACTTCCGTTCCTCATCTATCGTTGAAAATTCTTGTCAGGGCAATTATGTTATCATCCAAAATATATTGTATTTTGTTAAATGGAACCGATTGAGACAGAGCAATCAATTTCAGATGCCGACTTACGTTCATGCTATATTACATCAACATTTGAGATGAGTGTCCAATCCTCTCCTTTCTTTAATTTATTTCTATCACTTAACTTGTCTAATGGGTATCAGAATTATTCCAACGGACGTAGAAGATTATACACTACATCCACGAACACGTTCCAGTTCGGTGCAGAGTACAAGGCAGCTTTTGCATCACAATAATCACTTTGCACTAAAGATGTGATTTCATCGTTCTCGTCACCACCAATGATAAGTAATACAGAAACAGAAATTGTGACTTCCGGGCAATCTCAAAAAATGAATAAACTTTGAAACTAGACAAAAATGGACTATAATCTATAAAACCATATCTGCATCGTAAATCGGTGAAAGAATTAAGACAGCAATAACTAGGGAGAATCTTATCGAAGATAAATTGATACAAACATACCTTTCTGGTTCTCTAGGAAATTTAAAAAACTTGTGCTCGGCAGATACCGAGGTACATCTGACGGCCGCACACTTCTTGTTACGCAAATACAACAGATCCATTGCGATACAGCGAAATAATTTCTACGGAAATAATGAAATTATATCCAGCAATAATGGCGTGACAACGAAATAATATGGGCAATAGTATGGGCGGGAAAAAACAACTCAAGATATGAGTGAGGAAACTTGTTTAGACAAAAGAAACACACAGGCCGCCTATTGTTCCTAAGAAATCAGTGAGGAAACTGCATAAGTTTAATTTTGACGATGGGATGGGTTTCTCCTGAATTTTGATATATTCTATTCAAAGCATAAATCATTGTATTGCCTAAAAGATCAAATATGTAAACGATTTAAGAGCTATAGGGTTAGATTAATGTTTTTCTTTTTTTAATTTACACTTGAAATCGTAAAGTTGGTATGATTGAGAGACTTGTTTTACTCGAACCAGTGAATCTGAGGCGAAAATTTACATTAAATGAATATATAATGTAAATTCATCATCATTGATTAAAGCAGTACATTCTTATACTTCCAAAAACGCATAAAAAGAGCGAATATCGTGCATTTAGCAATGACTGATTTTTCGCGATTGCAGCGCTCTCGATGTTTTTCTCTAAACTAAGCCTCCTCAGGAACTAATGCAAACTTGCTACATCATACGGTAATCTTACTTTCAGAGGGCTGGTAGTAAACATGTAGTAATGATGCGAAAAGGGACGGAAAAAATGATGGAAAAAGGGATGGCCAAAATGACCGTGTGATTCAGAAAATGATAGCTCGAGCTATCATTGTCACGGTCCCTGAAAAGCTGACATTGGAGCTATCCCTTAAAAGGGACGGAAAAAATGATCTTGTGATTCAGGGTTTACGTCGCAATTATTTTGTGCTCTGTTTATTCCCCTACGAGAGATAATTCGAGCGAGATAGTTCCCTCTTGTCATAATTGGGATGATTTCTATTGCTTTTGGGGGCATGAATTGATTTCTATATTATTAACGGCCCTACATTGTACTCATTTATGACCGGATTTCTAATAAATGATAATAGTAATGAATAACGAGTAATGAAATTTAAATGCCTGTATACATTTTCAACTTGACACATTTTCTCCGCGCGATATGTTTAAAATCTCTTCCCAACAGAAGGTATTTTTTTGTAATCCTGAAAAAATTACTTCGGTTTTTTATAAAAATCTTATATTTATACTGATAAATATATACTTTAATAATATCTATAGACTTGGCGTAACTACATATTTAAAAAGATGTCAAAATCTAGATTTGACCCATGAAAAATACAAGATTAAATCTCTGAAAAATCCAGATTTGATAACCTATCATATTGATAAGCAATGAAAGTAATCAAAATGTAGAGGTTACAGCATGCATAGAACAACACGAGATGTTGAATATTGATTGGAAAGGATTCTGTAGGTATTTATGTATGTATAACGTATACGAAAGTAAAATGTCCATAGTAACAAATTAATATGCACACAACGAATGTTTTACGAATACCATGGAAAAGATTAGGTATCTACCTAATTATGAAAAAACGAATCATCGTGAACTCGTAAGGAACTTATTTTTAGTATAGTTTTAAGTAAGTTAATTTAATAATTAATCATCTAGAGGACATAAGTAGCAACAAGTTCAATCTGGATTAAATCAAAGTTTTTTAACAGCAATAATCCATTTTTAATCTAGGTTAAATCTTGTACTGGTGTGTAGGGACGTATACCGTTTCTTAAGCAAAATGGCTGTAAGTTTATTTCGTCAAAAATATCGGAATGTAGTTCGGTAAGTGGCTGACATTTTTTTTTCTTGGGAAAGAGTAAGATATTCTTCGTTAAAATCAGACCAAAGTCATTGGTTTCTTGATGAAATGATATTTCGTTCAAAGTACGTTGGATTTTCGACAAATCGAAACAAATCATTTAGTGAAGCGATGTTTTGTGGTCCGTGGGCCACACCCTGGTCTGGCGTCACGCTCGCCTCGCCTGAGTGCTCAAGGCCACAAATCCTCGGAGTCCTCGGAGTGGGCAATCAGCCTCGAGATAAGTCTTGGGCGTTAACCGCTAGATGGCTTGCAATTTTCAATATCATTTTTTTAAACCCTTTTCCTGCAGAATATTTCGTAATTCATACAAAGAAAAACTCTCTCAACCGTATCTCTAAAACACCGTCTCCTGTCTTATCCATTAATATTTGTATATTACGGATTTAAATGTTTGGAATCGTTGCCTAGGTAATATGTTGCCTCAATTTCCACAATTAGTTCACCCAGTCCTTGGCGCCACTTTGAAAAAGTCTTCTCAGTCGAATCGTAAATTGCCGTTGTTAATTGTTTTCAACGTGAGACTGTGGTGAATATTCAATAACGATTGAAGAGGTATGAACTACTTGATACTGTGAATAATATGTGACTATTTTTGAGACCTAGCAGTTACTTTGTGTATGCTAGAGAGGATATATCTACTACAGGAAGTGTGTAAAAGGCATATGAAACTTCCATCGTGAGTCTTATCTCTGCCGTGTGGATCTTTTACTGGTAATTTTCAGCTGCGTTTTATTGGTTTATCACCTGTTGAGTGCCTTGGGAATCAGACAGTATGATCTAGATAGATTGATGTGGATAGGATAGGATATTTGGGGAGGCGACCGACAGCTAAGGTCATTTGCGCTATAGGGGAAAGGAAAGGTAAGGAAGGGGAGATAGCAACCCGGCGTCGGCATTAGCCTGCTCTTAACGCACGGCGCCAAGGTGACCTCAGATTAACCTCTCATCCGACGGACGGATGCGTATTTTGCGTAATTTTTTCCGCGATTTCTCCAAATTGTAATACATGGAGGCTCTTTTCAATGTTTGTATCTTGAAAATCTCCATAGCGGAGTGGATGCGGTTACAATTCATTCCACACACTTGCCGCCGCGCTACCTTACTCTCCGTTGCAGGTGGGTTGGACCAGACTCGACCGCGCGATCGAAAAACTGATGTGAAATTCGGCGTCGCAAACGGTCGCAGAATAATGCATCGGATTCGCACTTGGGAAGCTTTGTCGAGTTTCCCCGTGTAAGTTACTTCGTGATGTTCGGCGATGTAATTAACTATTTCTCTACGTTTATTTAAAAAAAGACCAATAATGAGGGTCCGCCATTTTGTTTAGTATCATTGGTAAATTGTTATAAAAATCTAAGTAGACCACATTAAAACAGAGATGAAAAACTGTTTCATCTAATTACATTACTTTTTGTTCCCATTCTTTACCCATAAAGGTTTAGCTAGTGCTTGATCTTGAAGATTTCGTGAGAAAATTGAGTGTAGACAATTTTTGCGAAATTTGTGCTACTTTGACCTCGTGGAAATTGTTCATCGTTAATTACTGAGGAAAAGGCCTTCGTGTTCGCATGCACAAGTCTTTTGAGAAAATTTAGGCAAAGTTTCAGCTTCCTGGCTTGAAAACAAATCACTTTTTGTATTTGGGCCAGGTTTTTTCGATTTGAGCCCATTGTGCGTCGCCTCGTCAATCGACAGAGATAGGGAGTTGATATCGTCGTCTACAGGGGCACTGAAATATTAATATTTCAGAACAGTGACAAACCAGATATATTTAACTGGGATGTGAACCTACTCTATGTCTGTGAAAATTTCGCGTCATTAATTATCATACACTTAATCCATTCTTGTTAAATTTTTTTACGGAGTTAAAATCTGCGGTGACATACTTTCTCCGACTGATAACACTCCCTAAACCAATTCCAATGCGTTTGACAACGTCGCTTGTCTCTCTCAGTTTAACCCGTTTGGTTGCGGGGACGTTGACCCCGTGCTTGGTCGTGTGTTGTATACCGTCGGGACACGGCGCCCATAGGGACACGGCGTTATCTAATCTGTAAGTGATCTTTAACTGGCCTAGCCGGTCAACATTTTCAAGGTGTTTCAAAAATGTCCGAATGAACTGATCTGTATTTGAGACATCTTGTGATATCTTCTAAATTCAATATATTAATATTTCAATTAATATTAATACTTCAAACAGTTACAGATCAGTCTCACCACAGTGACAGACCAGTTTCGTCACAGTTTCAGGCCAGTTTCGCCACAGTTACAGGCCAGTTTCGCCACAATTAACGACTAGTTTCGCCACAGTTACAGACCAGTTTCACCGCAGTTACAGACCAATTTCACTATAATTACAGATTAGTTACACCGCAGTTGCAGGCTAGTTACGCCACAGTTGCAGACCAGTTTCGTCATAATTACAGACCAGTTTCGCCATAGTGTCGGAATAGTTTCGTCACCGTCTCAGACTAGTTTCGACACAGTTACCGATCAGTTTCGTCTCAGTTACTAGTCTCGCCACAGTTTCTGACCAGTTTCGTCATAGTTACTAGTTTCGCCACAGTTACAGACCAGTTTCGCCACAGTTTAGACCAGTTCCGACACAGTTACAGACTATTTTCGCCAGTTACAGACCAGTTTCACCACAGTTTAAGACCTAATATTTTCACCTGGGATATATTTCACATCACTATTAGCACAGTTTATGTCATTCTTAATTACGTGTCCAGTGGTCGTGTTTTATATTTTCATCAAATTTAAGTAAGTATCAAATTTATATGATGTTTAGCGATTATGAGGCCACACCCCGCCAGCCCAGATATGCTTTACATTCCCCATCAGCCTCCCGCAGCCATGCGTACTTCATTTCATTCCTTGGGTGGGGCCAATCAGTCGCACAATGTGTGTTAAGGCAGCCCTGGCTCGACAATGTGAGCCAAATTCAAGTTAAAATCCTTCTCTCTCTGATGAAGTGGGTTACTCATTTAAACTGGATAATATTCCCTAAACTGATAGGATGATTCAATAGAACTTTCAGCTCTATTTCTATCTCTCAGCTAATGCAGTGTAATCCATTTCTTTGTGAATAATACTTAAGAAACTTATTATAATTTTAGGAATGGGTTTCTTTTCTTATAAGTGTATTCACACCAGGGTTGAGATTCACCATGAAAAAATCATTTGACTTGACCGGGATTTCCCAATTGCTGGTCAATTGTGTTAGCCAGTACACCACCCAGCCATCTTCCTTCAAGGTGAATTTCGAGGGGGGTTTATGCTAACTAGATGTTCATGCCTCGAGTATACATTGTAGCACATGGGGAAAAGTCACGCTTTCAAAGCCACTGTTGTGGTGGATAAACCCAACATTGTCATTATTAAAACGACAAAATTGACAAATTTCCAATTGTTGCATGTAACAAATGATGTGGTACGAAGTCACTCGCACGGGTGCATATACACCAGGGTTGAAATTCGCTATGAAAAAAATTATTTAACTTGACCAGGATTCGAACCCGAATCTCCCAATTGCCGGTCAGGTGTGTTAGCCAGTTACACCACCAAGCCATCTTCCTTCAAAGCGAATTTCGAGGGGGGTTTATGCGAACCTTGGTGTATATGCACCCGTGCAAGTGACTTCGTACCACTTCATTTTTTTATGCAATGATTGAAAAGTGTATTCACCTCATACTTCATTTCCTTGTAATTTATGGTATAACGATTTCACAAAAAAAACTTGCCGGATGCAGGGATGTTCAAACATGACATTTCAGTAAAAGAAAAAAATTATTTCTTCCATTCATCTGAAACAAAATGTATTCGATCTTAAAATGTGTGTTAACACCCTCAAACATTGTGTTAGAGTACGTTTATCGAGAATTCTTTGATGAAATGAAATGGAATATTTTAAAAATATCTTTGAAAATTTCTTTGTATTTTTTTTTAACCTTTAAAAAGTTTAACCCTTTGGTTGTGGGAATGTTTTTCAACGATAGACCACGGCTTTCTTACCTGCGGCAGTCTTCCTATAATTTTATTCCCAATCTTTTCTGGGAAGCCTTGCACTTGGACAGAACTCAAGACATTTACATTGAGAAGTTTACATTGGTTTTCTTGTTTTATGTGACTTATTGGTTTTCTTGTTTTATGTAACTGACTTTAACATTATTATTATTCTATGAAAAGCTGCAAAACTTACCTACTCACTCATTCATACAAATTCCTGAGCACTTCTGATCAAGCTAGGAGGTGGAAATTTACAGGAGAGGTTCTTAATTTTGATTCAAGTTAGGAAAAAATTGAATAAATTAAAAAAGTCTATTACGCTTTGAGTTATTGCAATCGATTTACATGGGATTAAATGGGAAAAACAAAAAATTTTAGTTTAGACCTTTTTTCTTTCGTTCATTGAAATATGAAAGAATTAAGCTACAATACTGATTCTTTCACAGATAAGAGGCTGAATGTTTGAAAAATCTTATTCTTGCAATCGATTCTTTCCAACCTTCTGTTAAACTGTAATTTTTAAACTTTTATCAGGGGGTTTTGAAAATTTTTTCTCTTTCGTTGCTATGGATATATTTCTCCATTGTCAACGGGCCAAGTGTCGATTCGAGGTTTGGAACTCAGCGAGGTGGGCCAGTTTCAGGCGAGGGTTTGATTTATGTGTCGATTTGGGGTCAAATTGGAAAAGTGAAAAAAGTCAATTAGGCTTCGAGTTATAGCAATCAATAGCTTTACATATACGAATTAGATACACTAAGTGCATGTTATTTAGTCTTCTTTATACCATTTATTGCACTTCTAAGTAGAGAGTATAATTTCTTCAACTTTTTCCTAACCTCTACCATAGCTTTGATGACCAATTTCAAGCAACCAAGCTTCATGATATTGTAGTTTACATTGAAAAACATGCAATCCATGTAGAAAATTGGAAGGGAAAAATTAATTATGAAAATTAGTACTTATATTAAAAATTTCGATTCGGATCGAATTTCTATACTAAAACACTACATGTAAGCCCTTATTAAATATACTGTTCTGAAATGAAATATCTAACGTTGAAGAGCGTCTTATATGCCGTCAAATGAGGTTATGATGATCTTCCATTGATTCCACGTTCATATCGGTATACTGATTATAGTATTATGAAAAGTTGTTAATAACCAGATGAGATATAATATGATTTGTACTAGGTCTGTCTGGTATCCATACCTCATGGACTGGTGTAATTCATTTGGAGAATTCCATAATTTTTTTCTTTGTTTGCATGTAGCACGCATACTTGAGAGCTTTCATTGGTTTTGCAATGATGATTCATTCATTTTTCGTTATTTAAAGAGTATCATCATATACAAACTCCCCCCTTGCTTGCAAATTGCAAGCACCCATTTACTCGTCTATTTATATAAAGAAGAATGTTTGTCTTTTATACAAATCTACGAAGAATAAGATTTCCATGCCTTTCTACTTGCCCTCATTTGTTGATTGTGATAATTTTGAAGTCACAACACAGTTTGGCTCACCCTCAAAATATTTGGTTTGTAAGTTCTGAGCTGGTGAAATGTACTCATTTTATTTGTGGTTGACACAATAGACTTGTTTTGTTCCCGAGTTCTCACTCAAATTGATGAAAAACACCGTTGCTATCAGCATAAAACTCACCTCATCATATAACACACACCCTTGGTTCGAGAAGGTAATTTGAATTAGAAAAACTGAAATTTAAAATACAAGACTTGGAAGCTCTGAATATTTTGGATAAATCGATGCCCGCCATTAAAATCGGTAGTTTTTAATATTTTTAGCTTTTTAACTTATTTCTTTCGCAATTTTTCGATTCTGGCTCCAGGTTTCTCCGGTAGATATGATTGCCTTTCATAATTTAAAGCTACATATGACTGAATTTTATGTGTTTGATTTATTGTCATTACTTTTATTATTAGCATTGATTGACGAGCCCTCGAATTCTAAATATAGGTGAATTATAGGTGATGTTGTCAGAGATCCTCCGTTAAACATGGGGGAGATTTTTTTAGCAGTTCCCCTGGCCTACTGCGTAGTCATAGGAAGATGGGTAGTTTTGTTTCGACAGACACCCTAGCCTACAGCCGATTGGAGTCAGGGAGTTATGGTGGGTCAGGCCCCCTGACCTTCTGTCATGGAACTCGTGTTTTTCAGAGGAGCTCGCCGTACACAATATTCTTTATCCAGTCTAGCTGCGGGGAGGCCAGCAGACAAGGAGACCATATATTTACAGGGGGAAGAGGAGTTCTATTAAGCAGGTCCCCTAGCCTACTGCCATGTACTTTTGTACTCTTCACAATTGCACAGTTCGATGTGGGGGAGTTTTTTTTAAGCAGTTCCCCTGGCCAACAGCGTAGTCGAAGGAAGATGGGTAGTTTTGTTTCACAAAAAATAACGAATATAACCCTTAGAACCACCCATAATACCAAGCTAGGAATCACTGGGATTGACTTTGGTGCTATCTACTTTTCCGCAGTTTTGAAGTTCCATGTAGTAAAATTCAGAAACTTCGTTTTTCACGGTCGATAGGTGTTCCGTACTCTAAATTTTATAACCATGATGCCTAGGATTTTCAAAATGGTGGATGACCAAGTGTGACACCAATGTAAAACTCTTCAAAATGCATTTCGATGAGATAACCCTTAGAATGAACACCTATTTGAGGAAATTTTATCTAACAACAAAATTTTGGCTAAAAGATATGAGCAGCGAAGCCATTCCAGGGGTGTAGGGGGTGCTCCGCGAAGCGAGTCTGTGTATATAAAGAAGAATATTTGTCTGTTAGTCTGTCTTAGGTACAAGTCTACAGTTTTATTCCCATCGTGCTGAAATTTTGCAGACTTATCGTTCCAGGCAGGACCAATGGTGATGGATTCAAGGAATTGTAGGCTATTTTGAAAAGGTCCCAAAAAGGGGCCCATATGATGGTCTATTCTACGTATTGGGTTTTGTGCAGTTTGGGTTTAATTTTTTTGATTTTTGAAATCACTTAAGCTCAAGTTAGAGGGTTGGAATTTTTTTATCAAATGGATGAGGGAATGAAGTTTTTAATTCTTTCAATCAATTATATTTTCCACTTCGTAATCGTCTGAGAATTGCATGTTTAGCTGCAAAGATGCACATTTTTCAGTGAAATGAACAGTACCATATTCACTTGACAACCAGATTTTAGCCTTTAGTGCATTTAAAATTCATTTTTTGTAGTTAAGCTGATTAGGAATGCTAAGCATTGGGTTTTGTGCAGCAGTTTATTTTTTTTCTTTTAATAACTACTTTCACTCAAGATGGAGTGTTAAAATTTATTTTATTAGATACCCAAAAGCATGAAGCTATTAATATCAGTAGTATCTTACCCGAAAGAATTAAGTTTCTCACTTATTTAATTGATTTTTTAATTGCATTTTCCTTGTCAGCCAAATTTTTCAAAGTGGAGTCTGCATTCAGGTCTAGACTGAAAACATTTTGGATTACTGATGATGAGGGGGGAAAAGCCATCATTTCCTTTCTCAACAGTGTTACAGATAGAATGATGGAGAAACTGTCAATGTCTACTTACTTTCTCAACTTCAGTCCATAAAGTATTCTAATCCATCCATCTCATAGGATCTGAAGTATCGATAGAATTACAAATTATGTTTATATTAATTTTAAGCTATTTCAAGTTCTTACCTTACAAAAAATGAAGCTATTAATTCTTTCTTATAATTTCGTACAAAACCAAGACGGTATTTATCAATTTTGGTTAATATTGCATCAGTGAGTTCAATTGCAATAGTATATAATCAACCACATATAATCTCTTAAAAAGTTATGGTATAGAACTAATTATCTTACTCTTTGAAAGCAAATTTGAATTAAAAAATATTTTTAAAATCTTTTTTTTGTGCTTTTTATTAGAAATAATGGAAGTAAAACAATTTTCAATTCCTTTATTTCAGAAAACATGGATAACACCTTCGCTTCAACTCTATAGATAGTGATATATATGAAAATTTTTCTTCTGAACAACTCTCTTTAATCTACACTAATACCCGTCTCCTTCGCTATCCACTTATTATCATCATTGAAGCATCCCAACTACTGTCCTCCTCATGAGTCACTCGCACTTAGAAGCCTACTCATAGAAAGAAGCAATGGCTACCGACAATGACTTCCGTGCCATCCCTCAGGAGTATTTTTCGGAGCAGCTGATCGGTGGAATAATGACTGGTCCACTGAAGAAGTATGAGGGTCTGCTGAGGGAAATTGAAGACATCGACATCAGGGCAGTTAGACAGAGGACATTACTCCACTTGGGGGTTGGTTAAGATGGGGAAGTTTATTTGGGTCGAAGGACTATTGGGGGAGGGTGCAGACCCATGTGTAATGGACGATGACGATTTGAGAGATGTAGATCTGGCTGAAGAGATGTGGAGAATGTATCCTGAAGACTGCGACCGTCGGGACATCCTGAGGTTGATTAGACTGGTCAACAGAAGAGACAACGCCATTAAGCGTCACCTTGCATTAACCGAGGGTAGTATTTCAAAGGAATCTTTTACTGATTTCATGCAAGAGCTTGCTGAGTTATCAGATTTAAAGGAGTTGATTCTTTGAAGAAGCAGATGTTGTCCTTCCGAAGACAAATGGCTGAGGAAGTGGACGATCTGCGAAATGCCTTAAGTATGCGTGACGTTGTCATGGAAGGCATGGTTAAATCCATGACGTCATCTTCAGAGCTTTTGAGTGAATTTGTGCATTGCCTGGAGGAAAATTTGGAAGATGCGAGAAACGTAAGAAGCCCGTCTCTCTCCCAGGAGGAGACGAGACGGGAATGTGTGCAAAGGATGATGGGAAAGACCACCATCCTAAATAGTGACGAGAGAAAAGTTCAATATGCACAAAGCCTCTATGAGGATTTTTACGGTACAAGTGCTATGACATCTGCTTTTCTTGCAGAATAACTCTGAAGTGAGTGTGATTGTGGACTGTGACTCAACAGGTATCAAATACATAAAGGCAAAGTTCACGGATCACGATGGAGTTGAGAAGAGTGGGAGACGTTGTATGTCATTCCCCGACTCCTCTGAGAAGAGAGTTTATCTTGGAGGGAATATGGATGGGATTTGCTTGAATTATATCACTAGTTATTTTGCCAAAGCCTCCGTGCAGATGTCAAATCACTTAATATTTGGAAACAAAGGAAAACCACATGAAAGAGACGATGTAATCCACGAAAAATAATTTAAAGAGGAAGAGGGGAGGGGAATTATATTCTTTAATCCATTGGGCATTGAATCAGAATCAGACAATTGGCAAAGGAGATCCGTTTCACATCAGTCGTCCCTGAGATCATCGCTTTGTATGGATCGACGGTGGGGATTCGTGTTCTCGGGGATCACGTGCCTTCCCTCCTCGCCCTCTATTTGGAGCATGTGATGACGACTCTTCTCAACAAGGCAAGGGTGAGTCTCAATTCTTATTAAAACATCAATTCACACTAAATTTCTCAATTTTTCCGAATAATGAAAAGATCTCCTAAAAGCTTTGTTATTAGTTTTATGGAACTCTATTCCATGACCTCAATCCAAGGCATAAGGATTTCACGTGGCCTGTGGCATTTCCTCCTTTGCTGTAAAAAAAAAACCTAATACTCTGTAAATAAATATCTGAGGGGTAACATACCCAGTGTTTTAAATAGAAATGGGACGTTGGAATAGTCGAATTCTCGAATACCCCGAATAATGAGCTATTTGTGCTATTCGATATTCGAGAATATAAATTAATAATTTCACCCTCTCGAATATACGAGGGTGAATCAATAAATAAGTAGCAAAACTGAATTGAGGCAAAAATAATTAAAGTAACTCTGACATTTATTTCACTTTTCCACATATTCACCCTGCACATTCAGGCACTTATCCCATCTCTTTACAAGTCCTTGAAAGCCAGCAGCAAAGAAGTCCTTTGGTTGCTGTCGCAGCCAACGTGTAACCTCATAGATTACAGCATCATCTGTATCAAAATGACGGCCACCCAAATGATTTTTTAGGGGCCCAAACAGATGAAAACCACTGGGGGGCTAAGTCGGGAATGTACGGTGGATGTTCCAAGCGTTCCCAATGAAATGTTTACGACTGATTTTGATGATGAAATGCTGACATTTGCGACTTATTTATTGACTAACCCTCGTATTTCACGAATCGACTGTAATGTTTTTTAAATTCGCGGTTATCTTGTGGGTCTTACATGCTACAATGCGTTTGGTCTGCCAGATTTGGCTGGTACAAATTCATTAATTAATATTTTAAACAAAGTTTCATCTTTCAAGTTAAGTATAAATACAGTAGAACCTCACTTATGAAACTTTCAGCGGACCACCAAAAAAAGTTTCATAAGTGAGGGGTTTCATAACTGAGGTTTTATGGCAAAACCCCTTTCAACTGCCCAATTTGGTCTGTTTGCTTCCTGGCTGCAATTACTCATTTGTAGGCAGGAAAATGAAACCTATAATACTCTAATTAACTCACAGGCAACAATCATTGTTCATTCAGCCATTTAAAAATTAATATCAATAAATTTACCCTGATTTGGTGACATGTGAAGAGCATTATTGTAAACTCATTTACCAGATTTCAGCAAGCCTATCAACCTAACCTAAAAGCAAACCTATCAAACAATTTTTAAGATAAACATTTTTAATCAAGCTCGAGGCTGGGCAGGATACAAAACGATTACCAACTATTTTCCCACACGCTTTCTTGTAACATCTAGGAAAGGAATCTGAATGCATATAAAAAGGCATTTATCGAAATAAAAAAACACAAGAACTTCTCCGGAACTAAAATCAATTATTATTTTCAGAACACATTTACAAATGAATTAACCCTTATTTTTGTCCAAAACAATTTCTTATTGTAGTTTGATTTACGAAGGCCACTCGCAATTTTAGCACGTAACTTTCGAGACTAATGAAATTGTTCATTTGAGCCTCTCCCATTTCAGTGGTCATTAAGTATTTTCTTAGTGTGTCCATATTTCTCACCGAAGCATTTATGATTCATCCACACATACAAAGTCATGGAAGGGAATACCATCAGTCCCTGCGGGTCGATTATGCAACTGTCATGGGCGTCATAACGGTAATATCCATTGTTCGTATGACAGGGGCGTCATAGCTATGACGGCTAGCGAAAAGGAGTGATTATGGAAATGTCATAGCCGTCATAACCCCGTCATAGTCGTCATATCGTACGACGCTTGGAAAACCCCCGTCTTAGGCGTCTTAAGGTTGTGGGATATGAGTATTTACATTGACTACGAAGGATATCAAACCAAGTATCGGCAATATTTCATTGAAAAATTGTAAAATATCATCGTATTTACTCTTAAAAATGTGGAATTCAAAAATATTTACTTAGAATATGATTCTTATGTAGAGTGCAAACGTTAAATTTTGCGCGAATACACGTAAAGTATTGTGTTAAACATCATAAAAGATATGTGCATGCATGACAACCATGAAATAATACCACATTAGTAATTTAGTCACCGACTGTAGAAATCTATATCTATATGTTTTTTAACTGTAGATACCATCAGAATAGTTGTGGAATTTGCTTGGGGTAATCGCGATATTATGTTGTGCATGAGTTGCTATTCAGACTCACACGATGAATTGCAAAGGTAGGTAGGTACTCTAATATGTTTTCTGAATTATTCAACGGATTTCTCATTTCGTTTTAAAATATGAAACTTAACTTCATTGCTACTATAACACATGGCGCACAAGAACGATTTTCAAAAAAATTGCAAATGATGTGTGTGGACTTTACTCCCGTTAACTCTGCTCATTTGCACGCATAATCATACAATTACAACTTTCAAACTACACACATTTCATACGGACGATTGTGGAAACTCAGGATAGACTTGAAGCCGGTGGGCCAAAATCTAAACTGCACACCTCTTCAAAATTAAACCACAGAGTAATACCGTATTTGCCCCACCTTGCCGAGTTAACAAATGACGATCGATATACGATACCTGACGATCACGGGAATTAAAACTATCCGTGCTGACGATGTTTATATGTACGTATAGTTTGATTGAAGTTGATTTTAATATGGAGAAATTAGAATGGAGTGAGCAGAATTTTACCGATGTTCCGATCTAAATTGTTGAATTTAAGGCATCATAACTCGATATTATTTATCTTCTGATCTATTATAAAAGTTAATTATGGCATATCAACCCAATGGTTAAACTGATGATGCAACTATAAAAAAATGGGGTTCCTATGTAGACGTTGTCCGCGGAAGGAAAACACTTGTTCAACGAATACTTCACCAAAAAGTATGGTGAACATTTATGCCTACTATCCTTTTTAATAATTTATGACACATGCGCGCATGATTGAAAGCATGAGACTGATTGTCATAATCGGCTAAAATCAAAATATGAAATTTTTCCATACGGCAGCTCTATAGGAAGTCGTATAAGTGAGGTACTTCCTGTCATGGGACCAGAAAAATACGTTTCATAGCAGAGTTCGTCGCATAAATGAAAGTTTCATAAGCGTGGTTGGAAATACATGAGGTATTATGGGGTTATCCACAGGACCAAAAAAAATCGGTGTATAAGTGAGGTCGTCGTATATGTGAGGGTCGCATATCCGAGGTTCTACTGTATATATAATCCAGAATAACTTCAGGAGAATTACATGAAAAAGCAGGTGAACGAATTTTCAAACACTCGCGAGGTTGGTTGGTCCTTTTTTTTGAGTCCTCGTTGCATGATAACACTTACATTTAACAAATTCAATTTTTAAAATTTTTGTGAATTCTTTATTTAATTAAAGGTTTGTGATTAACGAAGTAAAATACTAATAATCTTTAAGTCTTCCACATTCTAACGATCTTCTTAAAAATACGCCCATGTAGTATTCAATATTTGAGTGAGATATTTGAACGCGATATTCGAATTCAAGAAAAATGCTATTCAACCCATCTCTTGTACAAACTGAACTCATGATCCCAAAACACGCATGGTCTGTCCCTTTTGAATGGCCGAAACAAATGAACGACAAAAATCTTTTTTCAAAAATAATTTTATATTTTCAAAAACAACATTTCAATTATTCTTTAATGCTAAGGCATTGAAGAATAATTGAAGTGTTGGTTTGCATGTTAGTACTCCCTCCTTGAGCAAATTTTGACACATTGCGTCATTTACAGGAACAAAATAAAAAGTAATTGTAATTGTAATCCGACTGATTACTTTTTATGGAGTAATTTGTAAATGTAATTAGTTACAAATTTGACCGTGTAATTGAGCCCGATTATTTTTTTTAAGTACTTTTCCCATCACAGGTAATATCTCAATATAATGCTAAACTTGCAAAAATCATAAAAGTTTCCGACTTTAAAGGTCGTTTGTGTCGAAAGGATGGAGTTTGATGCTTATAAGAAATAACTCTTGTCAGATATCATGAATGCTAACACTTAAATGACATACGTACAAACTAGAGGTGGGACGTTCGAGTAGTCGAATTCTCGAACACCCCAAATAATGAGCTATTTGCACTATTCGACATTCGAGAACCCCCTTTCTTTATAAAAAAACTTAACTTATGCACCATTTTTTTCTCCAAAAGTCACCATTCCCTAAAATCCTGTTAATTCTGCAATCATTCTTAGTCCATACCACAAAGTCCCACGCCGGTTACGCGGATGGGCGCTTGAGGTTTGATTTAATTGCAGACTTTCATCAAGACAGGTGTACTAAATTTTTTTCGCTGCTTTTTCCACCGTCAACTGTTCTGCAGAATTAGGGCATTTTACCTCAATAATGCCCCCATCATCAGTGATGCCATCCGAAGAAGTGGCAAAGAAACATTGCTTGAGGTCAATGAACAGCCCTGAAGGAGTCACCTTACGTCCTGAGATTTCCTCGTACTGCCTTATCACTTATCGTTTTCGTGAAGCTGCCCGCATTGCGTTGCTTCATTCTGAAACTTGCGGTCGTACAGAAGCTGTCTCCGCCTTTTGCAGATTATTCTAAAGTTGGATAAAGTCATTCGATTATTTCGTTCCCCCACTACCTTTCCTTCACACATTGGCCCTTAGTGTCCTTCTCCAGTTAATCTCTAGAAGCTGTAGTCACTTTTAATTTTTCCATAAATTCTTCTACTCCTTTATCATATTCTTCGCCATCCATGTCTAATTTTTGGCACATTACACCGAAACCAGCCCCTTCACTTGTTTTTGTCTTCTTTTGTTGTTTACTGTCTTGTTTGGCGAGCAACTACTTTATTGCATTTATAAGTTTCAATCTTTTGAGACAAGTGAATTCGACAGACTTGTGGGGACATCTGCCAAGGAGCGTTTCCCAAGTTGAATATTTCCACACGGGTCCTAGTTGGAAATCAAGACCAGAGCCATAAGTCCTGTGTTGATATGATCCTCTTTTGCCCCTATTCACTTGTTTTCGACCTGAAAATTTGGCCAAAAACATAAAATTTGGCCTAAGACAGAAATTTTCTGCACTGTTACTGGTGTCGTGTGATGCCTACTGCCCAGAATTTTGGATAAGTGGCTTAATAGCCACATCAATTATTTTGAGGCATACAATTTCTTCCTCGGTAATAAGTTTCAACTTCCGATCGACAGCTTGACAGAAAGTCTCGGCAAGATGCGTGACATCCAAATACGTGCTTGGGGCCATTTTTTTAGCCTCGACCAGGGACTCAACGGTATTCCCTTCTGTACTGTTATACGTAATAGCGCCGTGAGCTGCTTTTTAAATCTTATCATTTTTACTTTTGTAAGAATTATTTTGACAATGGGCCTCACCTCCACATTCTTGATCAATGCTTTGGTGAAGCGCTTCACTGCATGATTTGCATATTCATTTATTTTAACATAGCTAGTATACAGCACTAGTTCCCATATGCTTTTCATCTCGCTTGAGTCTCCATCTCCAACAGAGCTAGCTGAACTAAACATGCACGTTAATTATTATTGAATTATCTAACATTATGGAACTGTGTCAACATACATTAAAATTAGCGCTAACTTCAAGCAATAACATCCAGTAACCTATAGGAATAGTAATTTTTTAGAAACTAAAATGACTGATTTTCCGACTTCGTACTCAGGACTCGCCAACGCAAAACTGATAGAAAGTCCACAAGGTAGTGCATATCTACATGGTAATGGCTAGCTCAGCAAAGCAATGCCAAAGCACATAGGTATGGCTTGGATAAGAGAAACCGTCAGCCAGGTTACGCCGAAGAAGATTAGAAGGTCAGAAGATTACGCCGTATGACCGGCTTGTGGCTCCTCGATGGAGCTGATAAGGTGGTCGCGTCTAGGATGAGGTACTACTCCAGTTTGTAGCCAATGCCGCTATATGGGATACGTTCAGAGAGAAGCCGTGAAGTCAGTTGTCTAGCAGTCCGTGAGAGAAAGTCAAGAGGATGCGAACTCAAAACAGGAAAGTAGAGTTGCCAGCAGGAGCCGAGTCAAAGGTGGTGCCGTCAAATGCCGGATGATGGAGTTTTCAGTTCCTCCTCCACAGCATAAAACCTTTCTTGCACACCGCTCTAGCTCAATCTTACTAAGTCCCTCCAACTTCATACCCTTCCCCTCCCCTCCAGTGGCCACTCGTTACCTCCCCTCGAATCTCCGTGAGCCCTTCACCTGCTTGCCTATTTTGCCGCTAGAGCCGCTCTTGATCGGTGCGTTTTCAGCTGGTTCTAACTTTCCTAATAACTTATTTAGTACTCAACGTATTTCCATTTTAATAATTTTAATTTAATATTGAATATATTGTTTACGTCTGTCAGGGACCATTTTTTGTAAAAAGCAAAAAATAAAGCGGAATTTTACAATTTTGAGGTCTTAATTTTAAAAATTTCAAAATGTACGCTCTGGGAAACATAGCTAGCAGTTAACTAAATTAGAATGTGAAATTTGTTTTTCATTAGAGAATTCTCCAATCTACAGGGAGTAAAGTCGTTTTCGATGCAATCGTATTTCACCGTAAGGTAATTTGAGTGAAATATCATTTTACTTAGAAATTGATGAATTTGGTCTCATTTTAAGGAAAAATATATCACCTATCAAAAGACACCAAAAATTCATCCTCTTACCACATTATTTTCCGAGATATTTGCCAGAAAATACCAGTCGTCCTACATGGGAAATGATACGTGTATGCTCTCCAGGGAGACATTATTTACAAAATGAGGTATTTTTAACTCTTAGATGTTGTAAAAAAACTAACAGCATGTAGTTTTTATGTTTTCTCAACTATATTTGAAAATTAATCATATTGTCACCGCAGTAAATTTTTCAGAATCACAAAAAACCTTCTACTTTGAAGGAGTTTCAAACACACCATGCAAAAAAAATGAGTCACGTTAAAGACTAGATATTATCATTTAATTACTTATGATTTCTGCCATGTATAACTCTTTACTAATTATTCTAGGAGGCCAGTAATTATTCTCACGGGAGACTTGAATTGTAACTTATTAATTGACAGTAATAATCAAAGAGAATTGCTGTCTCAGTTAGCGTCCTACAACATAAAACCCTTGGAAAAAAATCCCACCAGAGTTACAGCTGGTTCAAAAACCCTGCTGGACAATATCTGTACAGATTATCCAGAGTGCAAAGTTAATACTGTTGTTTTTGACCCAGGCCTGTCTGACCATTGTGCAGTAGTGTCTGTTTTTAATGTCTCTGAGTTTTGCAAGTTGCCAGCTCCCCCCACCGTAATGAAGAGTATCTTTAGTGAGTCAAATGTTAGCTACTTCCAATTTCTATTAAGCCAAGAAAACTGGTTGTCTTTGAAAGAGGAAAACTCCCTAAACAGAAACTTTAACCAGTTCTACAGTATGTTTTTGTTTCATTTTGATTCTGCCTTTCCACTTGAACCAATTAAGCTCTCTAAGTCAACTAACAAAAACTGGGTCACTCCTGAAATTAGGCGCATGTCCATGGTATTAAGAACAATGTCATACAATAACATGTCCTCAAAAGATGAAAAAATGCGCCATGAATATTCAAGCTTAAAAAAGTAGTACTATCTAACCATTAAGGGATCAAAGAGAATTTAATTATAAACGTATTTTAAATGCTCCTAATTATACTAAAATGGCTTGGGATATAATTAAACAAAATTCCAGCTCTAATGTAGTGGAGTTACCAGCCCAGTTTAGGGATAACAAAAGTAAACCAATAGATCCAATAAAACTGGCAAATGAATTCAACTGCTGCTTCTTGAAGCTACCTATGGTTGATGTTCCTGATCCTCCTCATGAAATCAATATCTCCTCTGCTGTGTCACCAAAGACTATATTTCTTAAACCGTGCTGCATGTCTGAGCTTCGCTCACATATTTCCAAGGTAGGGAAAAAATCCTCAACTGACATAAATGGCATATCTAGAAAAATTTTATACAACTGCGTAGATATGATTTTAAGTCCCTTACTCTCTCTTGTAAATCAGAGTCTGAGAGATGGAGTCTATCCTGATGCTCTCAAAGTGTCCAAGGTTATACCAACCAATCAGAACAAAGGGGAGAGAAACAATGTGGGAAATTATCATCCAATATCAAGCATCCCCCACCTAGGGAAAGTATTTGAGTATGTATTCAGCAAACGACTAATTGACTTCCTTGAAAATAATGACTTACTTTCTACCAAACAATTTGGTTTTAGAAAAGGAAAGTCAACAGAGCAAGCAAACTTTAATACAGTTGACACCATTATTGAAAGAATTAACTCAAAGCAAAAAGTAATGGGTGTTTATTTTACTTATCTAGAGCATTTGATGTGGTTGAGCATGATAAACTCTTATACAAATGTGAATAAATGGGTATTAGAGGCACAGCTCAGCAGTGGTTGAGAACATATCTAAAAAATCGTCATCAAAGGGTAGCTATCCAGGAAAATGGCAATTTCTACCTCTCTTCACCACTAAGAGTTGATAAAGGTGTTCCTCAAGGGTCAGTGTTGGGTCCTATCTTATTTGTCATTTATATAAATGATCTACCGAGTTCAGTCCATGTAAACCCTCACAGTAATTGTGTCATGTTTGCTGACAATGTGAGCATCGTGCTGTCTCAGAAGTCATTTCAAGATGTGATTGCTTGGGGTGAATCCATTATTCATGACATGAGCATGTGGTGCAGTGAGAATAGTCTCATTCTTAATGAAAAAAAAACAGGCCATAATATTCTCTGCAAAATCTGGTCAGTTTTATTCAAGTATTTCAAATCCCATGATAAACAACTGTAAAGTCATCAAAGACTATAAATTTTGACGAACACCTGAAGTGGGACCATCACATCATATATCTCAGGAAAAAATTGAATTCAGTGTACTATCTTCTTTCAATTTTGAAGCACACAGTTAGTATGGATGTCTTCAAAACATTATATTATGGTCTATTTTATTCTATTGTATCTTATGGCATAATAATCTGGGGTAATGGGTCTTCTACTAAGTTAAACTATGTTTTTATTATGCAAAAGAAATTGCTCAGGTCTATGTGTAATAAGCCATACAGAGCTCATTGTAGACCAATTTTCAAGAGCCTTGGCATTCTTACAGTGCCCTGTGTTTATATTTATAACTCAGTCATTTTTGTAATTCAGTGTAATATTTTATTGATATCTTGTACTGATATATGTACATCTTGGTGTTATTTTATATCCTTTTTTTGCATTGCAAATACTCTTGACATACCCTATACAATTACATTATTTATGATATTTTGTACCATATATTGTACTTTTCAAAAGGGGAAAATAAATTATTCTGTTACTTCTGTAACTTTCCCCACCGAGTCCCCGGCTAACATCGGGTTTCGTTGCTGTCATAATGGCCGAGAACTCTAGAGGGGCGGTGCAGAGTTCGTAGCCACTTCCGATTAACCCATCGGATCAGTGGATCATCGGATCAGTTCGGTTTGTGCGCACGAAGCAGATGGAGCGACCCCAAAAGGACGGCCTTTTGCATGCTGGCTGCAAGTGATTCCGCCTGTGTCACGCAAAGCAGGAATACACTTGATGCTCTGTATCAGCGAGCCCTTGATTCCACCAAGCACACCTATGACTAGGACTACTAGTTTTACAGTGTCCCGGGTACATCTGCCGAAGTTCAAACAGCAGGTCTTGATATTTCGTCTGTTTTTCCACCTCTTTCGAGTCCAAGTTCGTATCGGCCGGAGCCGAAAACTCAATTACGAACATGGAACACAATAGGCGGTCGAGGAGAACGATGTCAGGCTTGTTCGCCTCCAACTGCCTGGTGGTGGGGAATGAGAAATTCCACCAGATTTTATTTTGTCGTTCTCCACGATGGAGTCAATATCTACAGGGGCATATGTACTTCATCGATGCCGTAATGATGTCGGAGGTGGAAATACAACACCTGCAGAGCTGCGTTGTGCCAAGCTAAATATGCTGACTGCGCGTAATAACTGCAGCCGGAGAGAAGGTGACTCAAAGTCTCCGGCATGGCTCGGCACGCTCTGCATCTCGTGTCCACCACCTCCGCCTGGAATATCATTCAGCGGTACACGAGTGTCCTGATGACACCATCCTGGCATGCGAGAACGAAACCCTCTGTTTCGGACCTGAGACCCGCAGAATGAAGGAAGGCAAACGTCAGCTCCTTCAATAGCCCATGTTTTTCCATCTTTTGGTAGAAACTTCCATGCATGGGCTTATCGGTATGTGTCTTGAGCAAGGTCTTCTGCTCAGTCTTTTTGACCTCGAGCTTTAAGACGTCTGCCCTCAGTGACACGATTGACGTGCTACTGTCGTTACCGTCGGATGACAGGTCAAAGTCCAGACCTATTTCATCCGCTGCCCTCTTTGCCGCCTGGAAGAGGAACGCCCCAGGAAAGGAGAAAGAATAATAACCTCGAATAACCTCACCCTGGCACTTTCGTGCTCCCTTACGAGAGTGAGCAGGGGGTCCGTGCTGTTGAACACACGGCAAACTGTACCCAAGACAACTCTGTTATGTAGACACTCCAGGCTCAACAGAACTCTACCGCCTACACTGCGAGGGAGATACAATCTGGCGACGGAAGATTTCGGATGAAGACTTCTATAGAGGGTCAGCATCTTCCTCGTTCCCCGGTCGAGGTTTTGCAACTCGTTGGCATTCCATTTCATGCATCCAAAGGTGTACAGCAGTGTCAGAACCGCGAACACGTTCATGGCAAGAACCTTGTTCTTGCTAGACAGCTCAGAACTCCAGATTTTTCTGAGAGTCTGTCTGTACTTGGCGGTGAGTCTTTCCTTCACTGCTGCTACCTCCTGCATTCGACGCTGGGGGACGCCAAGGTATTCGTAGCATTTGTGATCTTGCAGATGACGAACGACGTTCCCATCAACGAGTTGCGAGTCTTCCTTGTCCTCCGATATTCTTCCTTTCGCCAGGTGGATGGATGCACACTTGTCCAATCCGAATTCCATCCCTATAGCCTCACTGTATTGATGTACGGTGTCCAGTGCAACGTGCAGTTCTTTGGCATTGGAAGCATACAGTTTAAGGTCATCCATGTAAAACAAATGGGTGACCTTGTGCTTCCTGTCACCAGGAACGCCGCACATGTATCCTCGGCCTCGTCTCAGCTTGAAGGAGACGGGGAGGAGGGAAATACAGAACAGGTGGGGGCTCAAGCTGTCGCCTTGAAAAACGCCACGGTGGTATGTTACCAACTCAGTGGAGACGGTCCGTTTGCCCGATGTCAAGACGAAGCGCGTTCTCCAGAGTAGTAACAGGCGTTGGATGCAGGACACAACCTCTGGGTGGACTTTCATCAACTTCAGCACGGCGATGAGAAGCTCATGCGAAGTGGTGTCGAAAGCCTTGTGATAGTCCACCCAGGCCATTGATAGGTTTCGCTTATGTCGGGCGGCATCCTGACATATGCACCTGTCAATGAGCAGGTTGTCCTTGCATCCCGCGATTCCTCGTTTGCACCCCTTTTGCTCGTACACCTCCTCACACACAGGCTGGATCTGCCGGAGGATAAGGTTGCTCAAGATAGTGGTGAACGCCTTGTATACAGTGTTTAGACAGGTTATAGGGTGATAGTTCTTCGGATTGGACAAGTCTCCCTTTTTCGGAATGAGAACCGTGCGTCCCTCAGTCAGCCAGGGTGGAAATGGTTCTCTACCTGTGATGAGGGGCGTGTAGATTCTGGCCAGATGTTTGTGGGTAGAAGTGAACTTCTTCCACCAGAAGCTATTCACGGCATCCATTCCTGGAGCCGTGAAATTCTTGCCAGAGAAAACTTGCTTCACGTCACTTTCCGTGACTGAAAGGGGTCCATCCACATTGTGTAGGTGGCGGTCGCAGAACTCTTTAAAGAGTGTGATGGCCGGAGTGTCTCCATTGAATGGTTTCGACATTTCATAGGTATCCTTCCAGAAACGCTCGACCTCATGAACAGGTGGCGGGGATTCAACAACAGGCGGAGGAGGCCGAAAGAGATGGGACGGCTGAAGGTGAAAGGTGGAATTCTCCCTTACACCTCTATTCCTTTTCAGGAGTTTTTTCTTGGCCGTGGTAAGCATCCGTACCCTATCGACCTCGTGCTGCTTAATGGTAAGCAGCACGTTTTTGTTCAGTGTGTGATGGTTGAACCTGAGGATGCACGCAATACGCCGAAATTTAGATGTAAAGGTTCGCCCGGTAGTGATGTACTCAATCACACACTGAATCCTCGACGCCTGCTGTCGCGCCAGTGTGATCTTGGCATCCAGCTTTTTCAGCCTTGTTGCTGCCTTATCCTCCCGAGAGGAGTCCTTTCGGGAGGTTGCCAAAACCTTGGCCGCAGCATAGACCACGCAAGTCACCGTCCAGAGATGTGACGTCTCTGTCAGGATCTCGTCGATGAGTCCATTCATTTGGGGCAGGTGGTTACCCCACAGAGAAATCTTTCGATGGATACTTTTCTGCCTAGTATGAGTCAGTCTGACCTACATCCGCCCTCTTTGTAGGAGATACCGACAAACGTGCGGATCTCACGTCAGCAGGTGAAGGTGATGCCTGTGACGGAGAGGGTGGTTCGGCTGGTGGTGTATAACTCTGAGCCTGGGGTTGGTAGATATTTTCCTTTTTCCACAGGTGGTTGGCCTGGTCGCGCAAGTTCTGCTGCGACAGGTGGTTGTGTTCTGGATGCCATCTCACACCACAGAGAGTACATCCTGGCCATGTAACCCCTGTGTTCGGGCTCGCTGGCAGCGTAGCATGTGAGGAGGTCACCCCTTAAGGCTTCCGTCTACTCCATGTGAGCGCACATCTGAGTTCTTCTTTTTCCTTGGCCACGCCCAACTCTACTGGGGCCCCCATCCAAGAGGGGCCGGTTGTGGGTGGCCTTATCTGAGTTCTTTCTTGGAACCAGATTATACTACATGGCGGGTGGTTAGCCCGCCACATAGACGTCCACCATTAGCTGGCAAAGTCGTCACCAGGTACGCCACGAGGAAGCTGGTGGTCCGCTTTCGTACCCTTATTATTATTATTATAATTATTATTATTATTGTTGCACCATTAATAATGCTATGTTTAATTGATATGTCATACAGCTGTTGAAATTAAAACGTAAAGTTCGAATGTGGTCTCTATTTATGACTAGGGAACTATCTCGCTCGGATTACCTTAATCAAAGTCATCCTATGCTGTTAGATGTACCATATGTTAGGACTAATTTCAGGTAAAACCATCCGATATACCATATGATGCATTTGGCTAATAGTAATTATGAAACTTACCCACTAATTCCTCTTTATTAAAATTTATATATATATTGTAACTTTATTAAAATGTATTACCTAGTAATATTATTTTGTTGCAAAAAGCTAGTGCATGATAATGTCTTCAATATTCTTGATTGTTTTGCATACTGGATGGGATTGAATATCTTAGGGGAGGTGATCGATGACTACGGTGATTTGCACCATAGTGGATAGGTAAGGGAGGAAGGGTTAATAGAAACCAGTCATTGGCATTTGCCTACTATTAACTAAAGGTGCCAAGGGGACCACGGTTTAACGTCTCATCCGACAGAGTGAATACTGCACTTGAAGTGCCCTCCACCAGACACTCAAGTGGGGATTGGGTTCCCTCTGACAAACATCTTCCTCTGCAGGGATTTGAACACTGGTCGTCCTTATGGTTAGCCAGTACTCTAGCCTAATCACACCAACAAATATAAACACCAACAAATAACAAATAATAGTTACACCAACCTGATCCCCTGTTTTGCATATTCGACTCTGTTAAGATAAATATTTTTATATATTGCACCGTTAAATTGTTGCAAAAGGGTGACTGGCCATATATGTGTTAATAAATAAATACAAGGGAATAGTATACAATTTTTAGGACTGGTAAATTGTATGTTTTTTAAATGATAAAATTTCCTTTATAGTTAAGTGTTCATATAGTTTTTTAAAGCTTACAACTTAAGTTCTCATCAGTAACAATTTGTCCTTGCAGAGAATGTGAGCTTAGAATACAAATGGTTTTTAAAAATTAAGGGTTTTTCCTGTTTTACCTTCTTCAGTTGCACAAGCAGCCAGAGAGTGATGAGAGAATCATGTGATGGCCTAGTACGTCTGCGGGAGGCCGGTAGCAGAGCTCAGGTGGAACAATTGTGCCACAGCGGTGAAGGAGAAGAGGCAGGGTGGCCAGCTCCTGGATGGTATCTAATGGAG
The DNA here is from genome assembly GCA_963169105.1 of Ceriagrion tenellum. Taxonomy (NCBI): domain Eukaryota; kingdom Metazoa; phylum Arthropoda; class Insecta; order Odonata; family Coenagrionidae; genus Ceriagrion; species Ceriagrion tenellum. Next base: position 24,259,868 of record OY720645.1, on the reverse strand, counting down.
GCTCAACCCATACCTCATCCAATGGACTCTAGTCCCGGACATGTCATCAGTATGGTCAATGCACGGGGTGCAGTTGCAGTGGTCTTGGGGAGGGTCATCGTATGGCGGCTGCCGATGGAAACTGGTGCTGAGGTTACTGGGCAGAGCTGTGCCTCGCTCTGTGCCACATCCGATGCTGTGGGGTGAACCAGGAGTGTGAGGATGCCGATGCAAACAGTGAAGGCAATGAAGTGTGGCTCCCTGGTGAGAAAGGGAGTCGCTCTGCAGAGGTGTTCCTGGGAGTTGGACGAGCTGTGTTCCATGACGGTGAGTGGTGATGATTTTGAGGCCAAGGGTTACGACTAGAGATGGTTAAATTAGCGTACTTTTTGTTTGAGGTAAATTACCATGGTGAACAATGGTGATTTTCAAAGATCACCATAATTTTCTAGTAATTTTTCATGTTCTGCCATTAATAGCTAATTGAGGATTTAATTAGGAGGAAGATTTTCATTGCTCTCAAAGTCTGTCCTCTGTACGGTTTCCCACATGTGCATGACACCTGGGGGAAAAAAATGGCATCATTCATGCTGATAAGGCCATATTTTACCTGTGTTAGCCTTGTTCTTCTTATGTTGCTTGCTTAAAGGCCTTTTTTATTTCTTTATTGACGGGATGAACCCTTATAACAAAACAAAATGAAACATGATGTAATAAATCATACACTTACAATTCTATACAATAAAATTCAAGTCATAATCATGTTTAATTAAACAAGAAAATATATGATACACCCTTAACCCTTTCAAACCTAGCGTCGGGTAGCCAACGTGAATTTTCGTACGCAAACCAACGAATGTCGGCTCTGGTCGACTGAGAAAAACCAATGCAAAAGACCTAATGTTGGGTATAGCCGACGCGAGGGAAGGGAAGTGAGTGATACAGGAGCAATAATCCTAGGTATGCAGTAAGCCCTTGCGACCCAGCTAAGGGACAGCCCAGACCCTTTCCTCGGCAAGTGAGCTCTACCCTCCGCATCTTCAGTAGCCCTCCTTGCTGCATAAATCCACGGTTAATTTATTGTATTTGCAATGGTTTTTCGAAGCAATTATTTCTTCACTCCACCAAATTTTTAAGTTTATGAAGTGAATTATATGTATTTTGTTGAGTCTTAGCAAATTTCAAACCAAGTGTTGGCATTAACAGTGATGGAGCTCTTGTGTGGAACTCTCAATAGTTTGAGCTCTAACTTGAACTCTAAATTTGTTAATATTAACTGTAGAATTTCGTTTAAAATTGCAAAAAAAACACTCAGAATAACATTAGAAATTCTTTTAAAGGTATAAATTTTTGAAGTACACAGCAAAAAATTATTTAAATAAATAACGGTAATGCAACAAACTGACAGTGGCCTCGTGCTGAGTGAGAGAGGGGCTGGTAATATGGGTTGAAAGGGGGTGGAGCCAAGTGCCCAGGGGGGGAAGGGCCCGGAGTCCCACTGAGTGGGGTTCCAAAATGGGCAAAAGGCATACCTGTGCGATTTGTCACCACGAGAGAGCTCCGTAGATGGGAGTACAGAGAATTCTCATGCCACTCGTTGCAGGGAAAGAATTTCCCTCCGAGAGACTTTGGCACGAAAGGTTTAATAGCTAATTGAGGATTTAATTAGGAGGAGGAATATTTTCGTTGCTCTCAAACTCTGTCTTCTGTAAGGTTTCCCACATGTACATGACACTCAGGGGGGGAATAAATGACATTATTCATGTGTATAAGGCCATATTTTACATGTTTGCCTTGCTCTTCTTATGTTGCTTGCTAAATGGCCTTATCTATTTGTGTATTTATTTATTGGTGGGTAAACCCTTAAAGCAAAACCAAATGCATGAAACATCATATAATAAATCATACACTTACAATTCTATACAATAAAATTCAAGTCATAGTTATGCTTAATTGAACGATAAAATATATAATACACCCTTAAAACAAGGCACGAACATGAAACATGTTATAGTGAATCAAACACATACGTGAAACATGATATAATAAATTGGCTGTTTGCAGGAACTAATGATGTACACCTTTTTTCTAACATGTATTCATGAACAGCCAAGTAATTAAGATTTAACACACTCCTTTTTAGAATGACAAGTTCCTTTTATCGCCAACATCAACGACTCAACGACACACACACACAGGTACATCATAAGAAAAGGAATCGTTAATTATCAAAACAAATGACAACTAGTCTTTGCCAGTTACAAAAATACAAAATAATGGAACTTTGTTGATTTTGGACTCATCTATCAACAGGAACGACACACATGGCGAGGTTGACGAGGATTGACAAGTATATGCCAGTCATTAATTAATATTTATTTTAGGGATGAGTTGATTCCACTTTTTTTCGATTCCAATTCTTTCAAATCGATTCTCGATTCCGATTCCATCAGTTCTTATTCCTAATAATTGGTGGGATATTGATATACCAGTAGCGTACGACTATTCCTTAGATTCAAGTAGTGGCTGAAATAAAATAAAGACAATTAAGTTGCTCAAAAAGTACCTTTAATTACAAATAGCAAATATATCCTCATCTTATTAAGGTAGTATATAAAAAGTACAAATTGATAGCCTACACCCAAAATTACCGAGACAAATATGATGTGATAAATGAAATTTGAATATTTATCTATCTGGAATCGATGGAATTGGAATTGACTTAAATCGATCAATTCTCTATATCGATTCGAATTCTGAGAATCTGTGGAATCAAGAATCGACATTTGGATCTGACTCATTTTAAATTTATTTGAACGCAAGTCGATTGCAATTAACACAATTAGAGATTGGTGGATTTCTGTCATTTACATTTGAGGGAGATTAGGCGTCCACTGACTGGGAAAATTAGAAATTATTGGAGAATTTTCAGTCCCGGGAAATGTTCATGGATTATTTGTGAATTTCTGGTTTGAGCCAGGAATTTTAAAAATTATCTTTTTAAGACAAAAAAAATCCTCTCACCTTAAAATCAAACATATCATAGTGAGAATGTTTTTTCTTTTATTTACCGCTGCACCTCTTGGATTATATGCAGAAGATCAAATGGTGTAAATTTAATCCAAAGAAATTAACTTATGGTCTTGGATAATCACTGGTCATTATTACTTTGCTTCTCGGGGACTCAAGTGTTATTCCTGACATAATATGATGTGAATCAGCCTACTTCTGTGGTTTAGTGTCCTTAAGGTAGTGCAAGCGAGGTAGTTCCCTAATCATTATAGAGATCATATTCGATTTATGTGTTTTAATTTCACCAACTGTGAGATGCATGAGTTAAATATTGCATTATTGATGGTGCAATAGTATTGTTTTACATGACAGAAATTGTACGTAATCCAATGAAAATATCTGAATAAGTCCTTAACTTGGCTAATTTTTTTCACGTGGTACGTTTGAAACTCCATCAAAACGGAAGGTTTATTGTGATCTCGAAGAATTTACTGCGATGACAATATGATTAATTTTCAAAAATGGTGGAGAAAATAGACGAACTACACACTGTTGATTTTTTAACAAGATTCAAGTGTAGGGAATGCCTCATTTGTGAATATTAGGTCTCTATGAAGTGCAGACACTTATCTATTTCCCATGTAATAAAAGGGCTGTTTGTATTTTCTGGCAAATATCTCCCAAAGTAATGTTGTAAGGGTATAATTTTTGGTGTCATTAGAAGGGTGAGATATTTTTCTTTAAAATGAGACCAAATTCATTGATTTCTTGGTAAAATTATATTTCACTCAATATGCCTTAATGCATTATGGCAATGACAGCTGAGGCAAGTGCTTCAGGCCTCATTTTCACTCTACCCATGTTTACGTGTCACTTGGCTACGAGTGAACTATTAAAGATATTGACCTCGGGTTTTCTCTATTCGGTTTGAAAGATATCATTCCACAAGACGATGCAGAAGAAAAATTTCTATCCCTCTGGGTTGGTGAGGAAACTTAACTGAACTTTGACTAACAAAAAGTCACTTCTCCAATTTGAAAGTCAAAATCAGTCAACCTCTGACTGCGTCTTTCTTCCAATGACCATATTCATCCGTTGCCTCGAGCATGACTTTGTGGAATTTGCTTCACATTGTAAATTTGCTACTTCTGGTTTAGTCTTCTTAAAATCAATAATGTAAAACTATAACCAATAAAACTATATATATATATATATGATTACTTTATTTTATTTCTTAATTATTTATAATTATTTAATAACTTTATTATTGCGTTGGCGTTTTTTATTCTTACTTGTGGGTTTAGCTAGAAAAATCCAATTTCATAGGCTTGTATGAAAAGCGCAGTATTATAACCTGGATTTGTGAATAAATTTAGTCTTGGGTCATTCCACCACAATTCGACCAGAAAATTGGCAAAATTGACCCTTGAGGTAACCGATTTCGACCAAACTTGGCAAATCGTCTTCATTTGATTACAAAATGAAAACCCCAAAGCCATTTTGTAATCCATTCAACGGTTTACGAGATATTGCAATGTTGTAAAACAAGAATTTTACAAAAGCGTCGTCGCATTTGACGGCATATCTCCGGCAATAAGGAAGATAAAAATGCATGCAATGACTTATTTTAAAGGTATTAAATGGAGAAAGATCATTAATGGATCATTACATAAAATTTAAACAATTAAATAAAGTTTATAACAAATTCAAATGTTCAAATCGATTTTTGACGATGTAGCTATGCCTTCGATTTTCCTCATTTTTTAATATGTTGTAGATACAACCTTCCTCTACGAGTTAAAAAAATTTGGTAGGGGTAATATTTCATTTAAGAAAAAAAAATTTTTGAGTGAAGGCGTAACGCTGGTCTCCCGCCGCGGCGGCGTCCGGCTCTCGCGCCGAACGTTCAGTAGTCGGTTCTCCAGATCTCATCAGTGCGCTTCCTTTTCCATCTTCTTTTCACCAATTTTAACTGTATACCGACTCTTTGATTCCCTTTACCCATGTCATTCGCTATTTGCTTCCCACTGAAGTGACCGTCGCTTTAGAATCTAGGATTAGCGACAACATGCTTAACATCGGGGGCGACCATGGGCCCACCAGCGGCCGTGCTCGGAGAACAATAGACAAACCTCGCCCCGTCTTAGACCTCCAATGCTACTTTCCTCTCTTCCCCTATCTCATTCACCTCGCATATCCTTTATTGTGTTCCTCCTAGTCCGTCCCTCGGGCACTTTCTTTGAAATGTTGCATAGAAATGCCATTCAGCATCACCGTCGAAATCTTCTTAGTGATGCCACTGATTCATCATGTTCATCATATTGTAGCGGTTCTTCTATTGAGCCACAGCACTGTCGGAATAGTAAATTATTCTACTTAGATAATGTACTCTTCTTCGAAGAAAAGTTATCATTTTCACTTGAAAGGTATAGAATGCACTCACGTTATGTTCCATACAGTCTGAAATAATAACCAAACTGAAAGGTGCGACTTTATCGCAGGTATTTCTGCTGTAACACGCAAATGGATGTACTTTAGTCTGATCGTTACACAAATGGACCCATTGTACAGCATCTTGGTGAAGAAAAGAAAAATTCTCAGACAAATCGGCCGCAATGACAACTTTACGCAATTTCAGATTGTCACTGACATTTTAAATAAAATATAGTTTGCATGCAAGCGATATAGTCATGCCTTCTTACTTTGGTGGTATTCTCAGCGAAAGCCTCACAAAAAACATTTACATCCTTGACCTGTGTGGTTAATGCAAAATGATTTTCCTGAGTCCATTGCTTGAAACAAACCTTATCCGTACTTTTTTCCCTGATGTACTCTGAAATAATTTCTGTCATTCAGTCTCTACTCCTACATTTTCACGACGACATCACCGTTTTCGCCCTCTTCTCGTGGCAGTGTTTCTGGGTACTCACTCATGACGCACATTTCTGACGGAGGGCGACAGAGTGAGAATTCCAGGCAATCCCGATAAGTTTAGAAAATTTTTTCTCCGTTATCCGACTTTATTTGCCCTAATCCAGCCCCGAGGAATTGTAACTTGTAATTCTGGTGGATCATGCAGACACATATGGTGTGAGTGCCAGGTTCACCAGCCAACACGCACTCAGGAGGCTTCAAATCTGCAAATTTGGAGAAACAAATCTTTAAATTACGATTTCTCTCTTAAAAGGCTTCATTAGCTTCCCTCAAATTGCAAAGAATTAACATTTTCTGCTTTACTACGCGCACATTTCCCTCCTTTACACTCTTTTTTGCCCGCCATTTCTCTACTAATATCTGGTTCACGGCAGAACTCAATCTATCTATCACTATCAGTTTAGTGTCATTTGAGAGGTATTTGTTTCGTCTCGCGTTCGCAGAGCACAGAATTCCTTACTCAGATACGTATTTTCTCATCTTTTTGACCAAATACGTCGATGTTTGAAACTCCTGCTTTATCTTTGAAATACTCCAAGATTTAGGTAGGACAAATAGGATAAGAATCTTTCACTCATTTTCGGAGCGTTTAGGAACTTATCCTTCAGCTTCATAATCATTTCCTTGCCATCTTGGTGGAAGAGATCTTCTTGTTCAGGAATATCTTTTTGAATATTCACCTCCTCACCAGTAACCTTTTGAAGAGATAATCTCAAAGCAGCGGTTGCCACTTTTAATTTCTTCGCCAGATATTTGCTTGTCCTCTGCAATTTTTTGTTGTTGTTACAGGTGTTTGATCCAGGGATTTTAACGTCTTGTTCAGTTTTCCCAAGCGAATTTCTTTTCCTGGAATGTACTGACATCCATTGGTTTCATCAGTCCCGCTATCTTTCATAGAACTAACTGATAACTCTGACTAAGAACCTTGAGATTTAATAGCGAATGTAGCACTGGTTGAAGGTCCTTCTGCACCATAAACCCTACTCTGATAATCGTCATTTGTGGCAACCTCTGACTGACTTTCTGGCACATGTTGAGAGCAACCTGGATTGTTCTATTCGGCAAAATTTTCTGCCTTGTTGAATTTTTTTACACCCACTTTACATTGAACACAGAGCTTCTACCCTCTATTACAACAGGCACTGTGTCATGGTAGAAATTGTGGAACTCACTTGTTATTGTCCATAAATTAATCGAGCGAATGTTTCTATGCAAATTCAAGGGATTGCAGCACCGCTCTTAACGAACCTCCCAGAAGAGTAAATAATCCTTACAATGACGGTTGCACACACTGAGTACAGCATCCACACCACTTTTCAATTCGATCAACTCAATTTTACTAGTAGAATAGCTGCGAAAACTCCTCAATACTGTTACACTCGAACATTTCTGGTTTAAAGCATCACCAACTGAACATATCATAATCAACCACTGCAGACCAAAAAATGTTTACTCGCACTGAAAGACGCGCTCTCTAAAAATGAGACCAAGGAGAGTTTTGAAACGTCACTGACGGAGGATAGACGGCAACTGACAAATTGCTTGCAAATGCGATAGTTAGTGAGGGAAAAAAATGTCATGGGTAGCTCTTCGCATTTACCATTGTTTTTTTATCAGGGGTTAATATGTGAATGGGTGAGGGTGGGCGACGGAAAAGGGTAATGGTAATAGTAAAAAAATAAAGGGTATGTGAGGAGAATGAGATAGGGGAAGAGAGGAAAGTAGCATTGGAGGTCTAAGACGGGGCGAGGTTTGTCTATTGTTCTCCGAGCACGGCCGCTGGTGGGCCCACGGTCGCCCCCGATGTTAAGCATGTTGTCACTAATCCTAGATTCTAAAGCGACGGTCACTTCAGTGGGAAGCAAATAGCGAATGACATGGGTAAAGGGAATCAAAGAGTCGGTATACAGTTAAAATTGGTGAAAAGAAGATGGAAAAGGAAGCGCACTGATGAGATGTGGAGAACCGACTACTGAACGTTCGGCGCGAGAGCTGGACGCCGCCGCGGCGGGAGACCAGCGTTACGCCTTCACTCAAAAATTTTTTTCTTTCTTAAATGAAATATTACCCCTACCAAATTTTTTTAACTCGTAGAGGAGGGTTGTATCTACAACATATTAAAAAATGAGGAAAATCGAAGGCATAGCTACATCGTCAAAAATCGATTTGAACATTTGAATTTGTTATAAACTTTATTTAATTGTTTTAATTTTATGTAATGATCCATTAATTATCCTTCTCCATTTAATACCTTTAAAATAAGTCATTGCATGCATTTTTATCTTCCTTATTGCCAGAGATATGCCGTCAAATGCGACGACGCTTTTGTAAAATTCTTGTTTTACAACATTGCAATATCTCGTAAACCGTTGAGTGGATTGCAAAATGGCTTTGGGGTTTTCATTTTGTAATCAAATGAAGACGATTTGCCAAGTTTGGTCGAAATCGGTTACCCCAAGGGCAATCACCTGGTCGAATTTGGATGGAATGGAATGACCCTCTTGTAAACCTGGGGAATTATGCTTGAATTTAATATTTTGACTTTAGTGGACCCTCTGGGGAAATTACCATTTTGAATTTGGTAATTTTCAAAGATCACCTTAATTTGCCAGTAATTTTTAGTGTTCAGCCATTAATAGCTAATCGAGGATTTAATAGCGAAGACAATAGCAATAGTGAGGGATAAACAACTTAAGCCATTACCATTGATACATTGATGTGTTGGAATTGAAGAAAATGTATGAACAAATACATCAGGCCACATGCATTTTGGTATTCTTTTGTCTTTGTATGAGAAATTTTCATTCAAACCATTTAAACGATAGCACTATGAATATTCATGAGGCAAAAATTGTAAAAATATTCCACAAATACGTTGTATGTGCCTTTATTGACAGTTATGCCTGAATAAAAAACATGATAATAATTTTAATTGCCTAGCAACCTTGCTACAAATTATATAAAACTAGCTATACCCGGCCATGCTTCGCTGTGGCTCAGACTGATACGAAATGAATGGGAAAATAAATTATTATTTAAAGTACTATTGCGAACATAGATTCACTGAGAAAATATATCATTCTATTTAGTACCCTGCTTTGCATTGCTGTGGCTATGTTCAGCTTCAAAGTGATACAGTGGCTGACATATTTTCAAGACAATTATTTGAGGTCGAGCGCTAGCACAGTTAAAAATGTTACGCTGTGCTTTTCAGCCATTCATTTAAAGGCAGCGACTGAGTAGCTTCTTTTAATTAGTAATGACAAATCCAACAGGATCCTTCTAACTTAACTTTCAAATAAAATAAAAAGAAAAGCCTACTGAATTGACATCTAAGAGGTAAATAAATGGAAACCAAACAGCAGTTAATGTTATCCAAATAATTCAAATGAAAACAGCAAATCGGTCCAATGTATTATGTGTCACATGAAATATCTAACGGCATATTCGTGGTTTTACTCGTTAAATAAATGTCTACTCACCATATCTTATTTTTAGGGTATTTGACGAAGTGGAATTTACCCGGTTAGTTAGTTTGTACTTATCAAGATGCCATTTCACTGAAATTTTTTCTCGAGTCAGTAAAATTTGGTCATTATGACAGAGAGTTGAACCCAGGGCACACTTTTGTTTTTTTCGAGTGATTGTTCTTTTCCATACTTCTCAAATCTCGGCCGAGTAGGATAGTTTTCTGAGGACACCCAATACCTACTTCAGTGTCTTGTGGAGGGCATTCAAAATCTGTTGGGTAAGACGTTAAACTGTGGTGCCTCTCGCTAAGAGCAGGCTAATGGTGAAGCCGGGTTCCTCCCTTGCCTGTTCCCATATGGAGCAAATGACCTTAGTTGTCAGTCACCTCCGCAAATATATCCAATACAATCCCACCAAAGGTATTAAAACTACTTTTCTAATGACACATCATGAGCCTTTTTCATCTTACGTCCATATGAGGGCCGGCTTCAACAATGCTATCGGTCGTCAAGGAGACATAGAGCCAAAGTCGATCAATTTTCAGCAATTTTATCCATGTTTTTTCAAAATTGATATTAAATCAGTTTGAAAACAAAAATTCATTTCAGAAAAAAGTTTTCATTCATTTTTCTTTACAGTGGCTTTCATCAATGGGGACTCCTATGCGACCATTATTTCTGATTTAAATATGCAAAAGAAAAATGGTCCGCAGGCATCTAAAATTAACTTTATATGTATTTCTTATGGAAACCCATTGACTCATCTGGAGTCGAACTGGAGACCATTAGTCACCTTATATTTCCAAGTAAACCTGTTTCTGACTGTTCGAAACATTTTTATAAAAGAATTAGCGAAATGGATCCAGCCATTCTCAAGTTTAGCAGAGACAAACAAATGCAGGCTGCAGGCTAATTTTTTACGTATAAGATATAATTGTACATGATATAAGGCATGTCAAGAATATAAGTACAATCACAATATTATTTTTTAAAAAATTGAATTAGTCAATCGCACTTCAGATGCTTAATCCAGAACTAGTTTTTTTTTTTTTAACCAGGCTTTGAAGCGATTAAACCACCCACGGCTGGCAGTAAATGTTTCTACATTGGAACTGGCTATGGGCAATTTATCGTACTAATGCTTAGCTTTTGCTTGAATCGCCAACAGACTTATAGGTATATGCTTCTCAGCTAAATCTTCTATCCATACATTTAAAAGTCTTTCCATTTCCATAATAGTCTCACTTCTATTTCTTGTTCCTATCCTGATGGCAGCCCAAGGAGTTGCTATTTTTCCTTACTTCTCGATTTTATCCACATTCTTTATGATAGTCCTTACAGTGGAACCAGCGAGAGAAAAGGTATTGCAAATTTCAATGTTGCCACTGTCCAGCATCAAGACGTCGCAAGACTTCTAACTTGATGTCAAGTGATACTGTTTTCCTTTTCTTCTCCGGCAGCCTATTATCATTCATTGCCTTATTTTTTACGGGGAAAAAACATAATTAGAAATTTAGAAACACAACAATAAAAAACTTGTGAACATACTCAGAACTCAGTTGAAAGGTTCATTCATCAATAAACTCTATTACGCGGTAATGACGTAAGGTGGACGAAAGCCTTGATGAAATCATTTTTCTTCCTTTATTCACTGTATTATACAGAATATTCAGTTATGAATTTTTTTTTACAGATTGTCTCTTTCAGTAAAAAAAGGCATTGCAGAACTCATGAGAACACAGTTCTGACATGCGACAGGCGCATGGGACGAAGCGATTGCTGCGCATCACGGGATTTTAATGAGTGTTAAAGTGGAACAGGGTCATGAAATATTTTCAGCGCTAATCGAACAGCGCTAATCGAACAGCGCTAATCGGAACAGCGCTTATCCGAGCAGCACTAATCAGAACAGCGTTAATCGGGGAGTGGGTGTATTAAAATAAAGTTGATCCATCACCAATAGCAAATAACCAATTTTTTCCACCTCTACAATATTTACGTTAATTTCTTGCATTAGTAATAAATTCAGGTGGCGCACAATATATTTTGGGTGCTAGGAATGAATAACTGTGCATAAAAATTTCTGTTCTAGTTCTAGGTATAGTTAGGTTGTGATAGCTACAGAGCTCATGGACTCCTGTTGTTCTCTTTTCACCTCCACGATTATAAAAAAATCCTTAGGACCTTATACACAAATAAATACCTCAAAGGTAAAAATATTCATTTGTTTGAATAGCGGAAAGGAATGTGTTTTATTAGACGCCCTTAGCATAACCCTTGTTACCTTTTTCTGGGACAGCCCTCTGAAAGCAATATTGCCGTATGACGTAGCAAGTTTGCATTAGTTCCTGAGGAGGCTTAGTTCAGGGAAAAGAAACAAGAGCGCAGCAATCGCGAGAAATCTGTCATTGCTAAATGCACCATTTTCACACTTTTAAGGCATTTTTGGAATGATAAGAATGTTGTACTTAAACCAATGATGATAAATTTACATAATATCCGCATTTAGTGTAAATTTTCAGCCCAGATTCACGGTTTCAAGTAAAACAAGTCTCTCAGTCATACCAACTTGACTCTTTCAAGTGTAAATTCAAAAGAAAAACATCAATTCAACCCTATCACTGTAAAATTGACTTCATATAAATAATATGATTAATTGACACGGAATAAAATGATTAATTTTTTAACTAGAACATCAGAATTAAGGAGAAACCAATCCCATTGTCTAAATTAAATTTATGCAGTTTTCCCATCCCATCGTATAAATTAAATTTCCTCTCACTGATTTCTTCGGAACAATTGGTTGTTATGGTAAATAACAAAGATTATAATGCACGTAGATAATGGCAGAGCACTGCATGTTCGAATACTTTTTGAATGATATTAATTGCCATGACAAGAATTTTCACGGATGAATGAAGCTATAAATGGAAAGAAGTGAATGCAAGTATTATTGTTGTTAATTCCATGAAATATTTCCATTCTTATCTTGGATGCTTACATCTGACTGTTGACCCGTTTCAGGAAATTGTTGTAAGCATGAATTTGCTTTCAGTGTTTTCATTGAAGAATGGAGGGGTAAATCAATGATACAAATCTATACTTTTCTTTAATGATTCTCAAGAGTGCTTTATACTGTAATGTACTTCAATATCTTTGTGTTGGTTGTAAATTTTTGTTTTTTTTTATGTTAAGTTATTCGCACATAGTACTTAATCTTTCTGTGACCTTGTTAGCAAATCTTGAAGTGAATGGTGAAATAGTAGACTTGTAAACGCCATTTAAATAAACCGTTGCTAAATTAATTCTTTTCCGTTTATGTTGTGAGTCTGAGTGGAAGGATGAACCCCTGCACAAATTATTTTTTTCGTATGAAATTTTATTCTGGGGGTTAACTGAATCACTGTTATAAGTTTGTGATTTTTCTGATTAATGTGTGAATTTTCAGCCGGTATCGCCGCAAGAATATGCTGTTGCTATCCGTCAGATGAAACTTGCACATTCATAGAAATTATCAAAGCTTGCGGCAGTGATTCAGCTACCATTAAGCAAAAAAAATCTGGAAAGAGAGTCGAATTTCCCGTCTCTAAGATTTGTAGTTCTCTTTCTGACCGTTTCAAGGAATGGAGGTCGCCACCGTAGCCATGAAGAACTTAGTACGCCTTTTTTAACACACAGATGACTATCTTTCCTGTGCATATAATCTTTGTTCTTGGATACCAGATTTTTACCAGGTTTACCTGGGATACCAGATTACCAGGAATATTCTTTATTTATATTTGAATTAATGTAGCAATAGTTATGTTTTTGATGCCTTTTACCTCTTTTGCTATTGCTTTTGGCTCTCCTATTAACCCTTTTGAGTGTGGCATCACATCATGGTTGACTTTATGTTGGTTCTGATGATGTGACAGCATGCCATGGGCACCATGAGAGTTCCAGCTGCCACTAGGGGGCCTAGTGAAAGTTCATTAGTGAAAGCTGGAACACTCACGATACCATTGACGTGATATCACATCAAGCCGCACTCAAAGGATTAAATCCTCCGTTAGCCATTAATAGCAGAGTCATAAATTACTGGAAATTGATGCTATTTTCAACAATTACCATAATTTACCATGGTAATGAAAATTACATGTAATTAACCCATCTTCTAGTCGTGAGGGAACATGATGTGCGATCATGCCAAGCGTGATGCTGCATGTTAATGATAAACATTTTAGGTTATAGTGACCACTTATCCAATACCACTGATCCCATAATATGCATATTTTCCTTCACAGGCACAACCCGAGAGTGATGCTGAAAGCAAAGCTATCACATCATTGGCAAGGAATGATCGGCTTCCAGAAGGTCAACTGTGAACCCCGACCTGAGGAATCTCATCTGCTGGCAGAAGGCCAATGGTGCGAGGGCATTCAGAAGTCAGTCAGCCCAACGAGCGTCACTCAGAAAAATCCTTGAATGGGCGATTGTGTACAATTCATCATCTTGTGACAGTGAGCAGATTGAGACAGGGTCACTAGTTGTAGGAAGGCGAACCCAAGAATCAAGCATTTTGGTGAATGTGCTAGCATGAAGTTTTGCATAATCGTCTTTTGATCTGGTATAGTATGCCAATCACTAATAGTCACACTTTAAGCTGCAAAAATAGTGGTATACTTGGCTGAGAAGCTGTTCCATCCACTCTTACTCTCTGTTTAACTTACTATTTGCTGACATTCAGATAAGTAAGTGAGGACCCACACATATAGGTCACCAATATTAGCCTTGTTTTCTGTTAACTGTTCTTTGACAGTAGCTCTTCTAAGATTTCCATCAAACAGTTGTATCCAAGGTTATTTCTACTAAAGTATGAGTGTGGGGACTGTCGTTAAGGCATCATGAATATGCACAAAACTCTATGTGGAGCGGTGGGAGGGGAGGAGGGCGCTGATGTGAAATTTGTTGGCACTTCTGTTAAAGAAACAATGCTGTCCTTTAAAAACAATAATCGGGGGGCATTGGCTCTGGCGTTGATGCAGTTAAGTAAGTCGGGACCTGAGTGTGTGGTTTGTCCATGGGAGTTTGCTGAAACACCCGACATAAATGACCAGTTGATTCATTTTTGGGATTGTGGAATAAAAATAAATACTCTTAATTACCCCTCATAATAAACATGACAATTTAAAGAAAATGTATGTCGGGTCGGGGGTATGAGGGTTGTCAACAAAGGCCCACATTTTGAGGGTGATGGGGTTGGAGGGATGTCTACGTAGAAAATAGTGAAGGTCAAATCAGTCAAGTCAAATGGTCAAAGAAATGTGCACGGACAAGAGCGGTCCGAATGCAGTCTTTGAATGACCATGATGAGGGGTAGTGGGGGGGTCAAGAAGTGGCCTATTTTTGTCTACGTGGATTATGGAAAGACCCAAGGGGATATTGATAATGACTGCCTCATTGGAAGTAGAGCAGCACCAATGTATTAACTCTTGAGTAGAGGCTAGGTTTCTAATGGTAGTGCAAGATGTCCATGCTCTTCTCAAAGCAGACATTGTTAACAACTTTCTGTTGAAGTGAGGGCACAAAGAATATGACAAAGCAGGCTGTGACGTGCCAGAAAACCAAGTTCATCTGACAGCTGAGACCTAACCAAGTTGATATTTTCTGTGGACAAGGTTACACATTGACATGTGTCATTGTACTCAGAGTATGTTTTTCCATGCAAACATCTTTTTCATTCCAGTGTTGAATGGAGGTGGTCTTTTGAGAGAAAATTTATTTTATCCTCACAATTGTTGCAAATGAACGATAAATTATGATTGTAATAGTTACAGTTCTAGCTTTGTGGGTTTGCAAAATCAATTTCCAGCCTGTGAGTCACACTTTTATGTTCTTGATTAAAGATATTTATGTGCTGGAGAACAGGGAAATCAAAACCTGTCTCTCTTATCTGTTTTTTCATTTTTTCCAAACTCCGATGACTTCAGTTATGGCGTAAAAACTGCTGAGTTTTCATCAGTTTGCTTATGGCTATCCTTGGTGCAATCCTTTGTGCATACCTACTCAAAAGAAAGGACTTAAATTTTCATAATTGTCAATTATCATTCAGTTCATTAGTATTCAGGAATTTCTTGGGTTTCAGTCATTCAGAAAAAAATATTTATACTTTTTCCAGTCTTTTGATGAGAGTTTTGCTGCTGTTTTATGTTAAATTCGGGAAATACCTGGTTTTTCTATGTTCTTGGGAATTTAGAATTTTTACGACTTGGAGAAAAATATTATTTGATTCCTTAACCTTACCAACATTCATTGTTTAGTTGAATGTCAAAGATTATGAGCTGCTGAATAGAGCATAATTGATAAGAGATTCTCTAAAATAACCACACCCCTGTGGGCAGGGGGAAGGAGAATGCTCCCACAGTATCCCTGCTTGTCGTACGAGGCGACTAAAAGGGTGGGTTGAAAACACTGAGAAAATGAACTGATTTTCATTAACTTTCAACCCCAAGTCAAGGAATCGCATTTGCTGGCAGGAGACCTATGGAACAAGGGCATTCAGGAGTCAGTCAAGCCAACGAGTGCCTCTCATAAAAACCTTGAATGGGCAATCTTGCAAAGGTCATCATCTTGTAACAGTGTGCAGATTGAGATAGGGTCACTAGTGGTAGGGCATTGAACACAAGAATCAAGATATTGGTGCTGGTGTTTAGCATCAAGCCTACTGGTTATGATTAGATCTGGTAGAGTAAGCCAATGACCAATAGCTGCACTATGCAGCCAAAAATAGGTAAATCTCTGGAAAACTGTTCCATCTAATTTTATCTGTTTACTATTTACTGACATTCGGACAAGTGATGACCAACACATACAGGTCACCAATATTAGCTCTTCTCCTTTATTCCATCGAAGTATGAGCATGGGGACTAGTTAAGCTCTCATGAAGATGCATAAAGCAGGATGTTGAGCAGTGGGAGGGGGTGCCGATGTGAAGTTTATTGGCTCTTCTGTAGAAGAAATGAGCTTGTGAGATCTTGAAGGTGACCAAGTAGTGAGATGTGCCAGAAATCCAACCTGATCAGAAAGCTCAACCATTAACAAATGTAAGAAGGACTGGTCTTAAGGATTTACCCTGTATTCAGTCGCTTCCTGGCAGTACGGTGGTATAATTTATACTTTTTTAACCCCTTGAATATTCGCACTCAAATTAAGGCTGATGTAATGGGACAACCTAAAATTCTCTGAAGTAGAATAACATTTGATTTGAAGATCTAGTGGTTGTAATATATCAATGAGGAGCAATTAATTCAGTGCTGAAAGAATTTTTCAAGTTACAAATTGAAAATGTATTCGTGTTGGATGGAGATAAATAACGTCGTTACATTTCTCGTTCGATTACTTGGGGGTAAAGATGGTGTTATCCAATGTCCATTAACTATTCAATAATGCCACAGAAAATAGTTTTGAAATGATCATAAAGAATACTATCTACTGATCATTGGTTTTGACCTAGCATTAGGGATAAATATGAGCTGTGAACTTCTTGGTCATTATCCAGTCATACTTTGATATTTCATTGATGCAAGTTTGATCCTCCAGATATTGTTGTCCCGAGAGGGGTCATAGGGTAAACGTAGCTTATGCAAAGGACCTTAATATTGAGGTGAGGTGGCTTATAGGAATCAATGAACACAGGCAGTCAGATTTAATGAAGTTTAGCAGATTAAAGTTGGCTGGATAGCTTACATCGCTGGCCGTCGGCTTTCGCGGCTGCTGCGGAGCAGACTCAGGGGGTCCGGGGACGTCTAGGCGAGGTTGTCGGCGGCGGCGGCTGGTTGGCGCAGAGACGAAGACATTCCCCTTCTCGTCTTAGCCTGGCGTCGTAGGGTTTCCCCTTCGATGCAAAACTGGATGCCCTCAGTCCGAAACCGGGAGTTAATATACAATTCTGAGCAGCTCTAGCTTCTCATTCCACTGCGATTAATGAGATACACATTGGGTGAATCCTCGATGTGCGTATCACTCGTGCGCCTCGAACAGGTATAATATAAAGATGTCTAATAAATTAAGAAAAATGGCACGAGTTCATTGGCGAATGATCATCGTACTGGAGAATCGTGGGACGGGCCTCTGAGGATTACCACTAGGGAGGACCATAGAGCGGAACATCTTACTAGGATTGGACATCTTTTGACCCCTCGTTAGGTATAGTTGGTAGGCTAGGGAGGGCCTGGCGAAGACCTACTGTGCCCTCTGTCCGCTGCGGCAGAGAATCGGAAGGATCGCCATAAGGTCCCTCGTGGAGACTCCCCCCACCATAGATAGGGCAGAAGACTCGTCTTAGGTAGGAATGTTTCGATCGCCGGTCAAACCTACTGATAAACGAAGTTAGGACAATAATATCACCACCAAAATACCGATTAGACATTCGCCAACTGAAACCTAACCCGTGAACAATATCAATCAAGTAGGTGGGACCTTCGCCTCATGCTACGAGAAATTAACAATTGGTGGTAACTTCTCATCATGATCTTCCTCAAAAAATGCCGCACCAATTCGACGTTCAACCACCGCACGCGCAGTCGTCTCACCTTCAAGTTACGATCCAGTTCCACGTACTCAACTCCAAGTCAATTGGTTCCACTTCCCTGTTGTTATCGAACCGATACCCTCTCAACCACTTGCGCCACCGATTGGAGCCAACGCGACGCCGTCCCATCCTAGCAACACGGAAACAACCAGTCTGGCTTCTGTCCATCCATTCGCAATGCTTATCTTAAGAAATAAACCCAGGTAGTGATTTGGATCCTCCGAGGCCTGTCCTCTAAATACTGTCGGCGTCAGCTGCGGCCCTCTCAGCGGGAATGGCCGATCTGTCGTGGGGTCCGCCATGCCTCGCCATCTATCCTCACTCGCTCCCTCGACTTCAAATTTGACTCCCGCCGGGGTCGAAACTTAAATCGGAGTCTTTTCCGTCGACGGACTCCCCGTGAGATTAATACTTCCGCTGGTTGCAAGTATGTCACCGTCTTGAGTCTCGGTTCCCGCCGCGCTCATAACGGCGTCCTATTCGACGGCTTCCGCCGCCTTTTGGCCTTCCCCTTGTCCGCCGTGGCGGGGCTACTGGCGGGTCCGGCGTTGACCGTTGCCGCTTTGATATCTGAATTTACTTCGAACTCCGCGGGGTCCGTATTATCTCGGCAATGTAAGGTATTATCTTCCCTATCGGGGATTACCTTCGCGACGGGCGTTGTCTGATTATCGCGATTTCCCTGTGGCTTTATCGGAGTAGACGCGGTCACCTCCGGTGGTAACACTTATAGACGGTTACTGGTTCGACGCGGCGGGGTTCTCAGGAACATGTTTCGTCATGGCGGGCGGGAGGATGGACCTCAGTCCTCTACTTGCATCTAACATATGCAATCTTACCATCATACACTCAACTTAATCCTAAACACGTAAAAAGTAATACTAATTACCTCTACCGCAAAAGATTAAGCAATGCGCAACATGACTAAGCACACAATATACAAGACTTATGGATTCTCCGTAAATAGCCAGCAAAATTAAAAGAAAACAAACAAAAAGCTCAAATATCAGTCAGAAATTCTTTGACAAGGTTCTAATAAAATTCCATGGTAATTGATACCTTAAACGCCACCAAAATTCGATGTGCACGAGCCTCCATTTGTCATGTCCCAAGAGGCATCAGGATCGTAACTCATTGAAGGATCTTCACATCGGGTCGAGGTGGCGTCTTACGGATCAAAAAACAGACTCAATCTTAGACGATTATGTTTATTTCAACTAAGGCTGCTAGTCGGTCTTACATCGTAGCAGGTTGGTTCTGGCTCAACTGCGGACAGTCTCTCGGGGGCTGGCCGTGGACGGATGTCTCCGAAGTCTGATTTGAAGAGGCGAAAATGGTTTCCGGTCTGAGTTCGTCAAGCAGCGGTCCCCCGTTCGAATATGGATGCTCTCGGTCCCAAACCGGGGTTTTTATGCGATTCTGGGCGGACAGACGGACCCTTGGGTGTATTGCGACGCACGCATCGGGTGACTGCTCTATGTGCGTTTCGCACGTGCGTCCCGATTGGAGAATATGTAAAAATATTTATAAGATAAATGGCACGTGCGGACGACTCAAGAGGACGCACGCGCTCTCCTTCATCCGGAAAGTCGGATCCTCCTTATTCCGAAAGTTGGGATTTCCAGATGTGGTTGGAAGAAGCCGCGAATGACCTAGTCACGGGACGAGGGATGGGGTGATTAGACTGCATCCACGCACCCGCCACGCCTCGGTGGCCGCCGGAAGGCCGCGCTATTTCTCCACTAATGCGAATGAATTTAAGCAAAAGCCCGGGCATACTAGGGAGGGTGGAACTAGTGGGCGGTTTTGGAGGAGAGGTAAGTCGGGAAACGACATCATCTCCATAAAGCTAAGACCCCTGGCTGAGGAAGCTCACACGCCGTGGATGATTGCTTTGATTGACATCTCTTGCTTCTGCCTGAGGAGGGAGAAATTGGATCAAGGGGAAAGTGGAATTTAAAACCCCGGACTGGAGACGTCGGATCTCTCTCCGGCGACAAGAACTTGGAGGTTCCTACGGAACCTTCCCAAAAGCCATAAGGGGAAAGTGCCAAGAGGAAAACCAGCGCGTGTTACAGGGCCTGCGGGGGGCAAGGCTAACTCAGACCCTTGTTCTCACTTCCGTAGACCGCCTGTTAAGTCGCGCAGTCCCTGCGGTCGTCTCGCCTGGGAAACCTGGGAAGAGGGCCCCCGAAAGGGGTGAACCTCCTTGCACTCCCAGGGGAACTGGGCGGGTCCCCTTGGTAGGGAATAGTGTGTAGGATGGGGGAAACCTGGGTCAGGCCAGCTGTGCCCGTACCGCTAAGCCGGTCGGATCGGTTGGAGGGCCCGCAAGGGTTTCCCACAGCTTTTACACCCCCGATAGGACCAGTTGGTAGGGAGGCACACCCCAGGCACAAATGTTTCGATCTCCAGTAAAAAATATCTACCCGGAGAGGCATGATCCTCGCCTAAAAAGGGTTAAGAGTGGCAATGCGGGAGACAGCTCCGGGCAAAAAAAGGGCGACGAAGAAAATAGACCTTCGCTGCCGCAAAACATTAAAAGTATACTATTTTCGAACGCTAGGACCCAGGAAGGACCTGTAGAAAATGACAATTGTGTAATGACACAGCAGATACAAAAACAAGGCCGACAACGCGAAACCAAAGAGCTGACAATTAGTAATAACGGCGAAACTGACGAAGATTATTTCTCGAGGCGAAACCGTTCACAAATTCATAACTTGGCCTATTGTCAACCCACTGAGAAACATTTCTACCCTGCTTGCAAACAAATTTATGAACGACCTCTCGAATATCATCCTTCGTGAATGGATGCCCCCAGTCTGCTATAATACCCAATGTCTCAGCAATCAACTTCTCTTCTTCGGGTGTCAAAACTGTTGGGTGGCCATGCTTTCCTAAATGCTTCCTGTGAATCCTGTTGTGGATAGTTATTCTCCCCACGTTATTTTAAAGCAGCCGCTTTTTGGCTAAGACTTCCCCAACGAACCTCTTGAACAGCTTTGGCGAGATTTGCATCGCTATAGCTTTTGTATTTTCGAGCACCGATCTTTCTTTTATAGGCTCTAACCATTGTTATTTATTTGTGGGTACAAGCAAACAAGTGTACACCTAAAAAAAATAAACGTTACGGTATTAGTGTGTAGGTACCTATACGTTGTTTTTTTATCAACATTATACGTAAATAACTGAATAATGTTCGTTAACTTACCTTTAAATGCGCAGAGTCACTTACATCGTCTAGCGTCAGAGAGCTGAGGAAAGCAGATTTCGGAGGCAACGATGCATCGTCGAGTTTTTCCCCAGAGTCAACGTATTCGTATGGAAAAACACCCTTGCGTGTGATTAGCTCGATTTTATCACCAAAGATGTGAGCAGTTTGATGAAACTTGTCGCGAGGAATTGAGTCAACTAATTTTGAGAGCGAAGCCCCTAAAAATCTGAAGGTATCGATAAATCGGAATGAGAAGTGTGAATCAACGTACTTTGCAAAAGAAATGTATTTCTCCTCGGTATTAGGTATGCAAGTTATTCTGTCATTGTCGCTGCGTAGATGTGGTACTATGAGGTGTGCATCGTAATTGGAAAGGTTGTGTATAAAAACTGGTAGAAAAGTCGGAACCTTATAATTTACGTTACAATCTGGATGGGCAGCACCTCTAAACCTTCCACTAAGATGGTCATGGTCCCTGACACGCTCGTGACCCAGTTCATGTCCGCAAATGTGACAAAGGAAAGCCTTGTTAAAAGCATCATTCTCCTCCGTCATCTCCAGCATCGGCACAGGATTTTTATACTTCCTTCGTGCGAAAAGTGTTAGTTCCTTAACTTTTTCTAAAAATACTTGCACTGCGTCTGTTCCTCGGTATAGAATCGGCTCGAAAAGTTCACCAGTGGTAGCTACCAAGAGAAGACAATGACATAACCACATGGTTTTGGCGAGTCTGAATGTACGAATGCTCGTTTGTGGGATCACAACTCATTACTCTAGGTAAAATGCACTCAAAGTCGGCGTAAGCAACGTACGGAACCCTGGCTGTATGAGAATAATTTTTAAATTTTAAGAAAGCGTCATCACCTTCGGGAGGAATTATTTTCGATGGCGAATTAAGGTTACAATCCATCTTGTGCTTTTCGAGGGATTCCATAGAATAGCACGGCTTAAAAAAAGCGCTTACAGACAATGATTGGGTTACGGTGCCTTGTCATTTGATTATGAATGAATGTAACAGTAATGACTTCGTCGGAAGACAAGAATAGGAGATCGCGATGATCCTCGAGCTCTTTTATCGACAACCTTCAAGGGATACACATTTTCTTTCTCGTCGAGCCCGAAAAGATTAATCGAAATGTTATTCGCTTTTTCAAATTTTGAAATTTGTGATACTTCAACGGGATAACTTATACAACCCCAATCATAACCATTGCGGAATTCGGTGGTATTGTATTTTGAAACACGCTCGGGGTGAATGCAGATATTCTTCGCCCAAATCGCGTACTTGAAACAGAACTGATCATCATTTCTAACGTTAATGACAGCGTTTGTTTTTTAAATTTTTGCCGGAAGCTCGATAAATGTGGATCCTCTCAGGGGTTTATATTTGTTAATTCTAAGTTCCAACCCTTGGACCATCGATAAAACCCATCCTGAACCTTTCGACTGGTGTTCACTCTTTACCTTCATTAGTTTACCGAAAAGCCTGTCTAAAATTTCATCGATGTCATCGGATTGCAACACACGAAGGTTCTGGGTTTTAAAGCTACGTTCATCCGATATCTCATCTTTCACAAAGGTACATTTCAAAATCACGTTAACTTTTAAAGCGGTTTTTTCTAACTGTTCCCTGATTTTTGCGGAGAGTACATGTTTAATGCTACCTAAAAACGTAACAACGTCAATTAGCTCTTCAAATCCACTCACCCAGTATGTCTTTAATCGGTCTCGCACAGCTGACTCAAGTTCCACAATCGGTCTTATTTCACCACCAATTTGATTCAATAAATGTCTTCGGTGCTCTTCACTCGTTTCATGGCTCGGCCTATATCTGTAATAGGTGAAACACGTCGCACAATATTTTAACTGCCATGTTTCACGAACGCACAAGGGAAACTGCGCCGTGAAAGGAAATAATCCCTAACTTATATTAAGTCTCTTTCCCGCTAAATGCTTATGACGCACTTACACATCTTTCCTGCCCAATATGACACACCTTTCCCACCAAATACTAACGGCACCCATCTTTCCCGCCGCCCAATTTTGATGACGAGCCATTTCCACTTCACTCTCAAGACACTTGCACTTTATTAAACCCTACTTTTCCCTACGCTCCTAAGACACAAACACTTTCTTAATTTAAGACTAACCTTTAATGCTGCTTTCCATCAAGGCTGCAAACACCAGTTGATCAGGAACGGGATTTTTGAGGTTAAAACACAAAGAAAACACTTATTTCCACTATACACCTTTTTTTTACTTTTTTTATTTATTAATTCTTTTTTTTCCATAAACCTTTTAATATATTTTGTACCCCTGAAAGAATAAAAGAAAGAATATAAATGAATATTCGAGTTCCGACATGTTAAATTAAACAAAAAAAACTATGGAAATTAATAATTACCTTTAATTAATGGGACGGCGTCATCTCCAAACGCCTCCCGTCCCAAGTCAGGCCCCAAAGTTGTTCGGTTGGGGCCGAATTATATGTAACAAGGTCCTCGGCATTTTTAAAGATGTCCAGGAACCTCCTAGGCAAAAATACCTTGCCCATTACGGCCTCCGTGCTCCTAATCAGTGCTAGGAGCACGGGACCGTATCGGGCATTCTCAACTCTTTCGAGTTCTAACACTTGGTACCTGTAACCAGGTACCAAGTCTTCCTTTTTAACAAAGGGCGGGGACGCCGCGTTTACAAGCTCAAGCCTAACTGCTAGTGCGTCCATCTGAAAAAGAAAGAGCGTATCAAATCAACAAAATAATGGTTTAATACGAGGGTAATGGAGACTCAGATGAAACAGTACTTACGTCTTTGGCTTCTGGAATTCAAATGATGGGCTGGCAACGCCTATCCAACGCACGACCCGCTCAGATTATTGCGCAATTGGGGTGAGTGTTAGCCTGGCAACACCCATCCAACACGCGCCCGCTCGGAGTATCACAGAAGTGGGGTGAGTGGTCACAGGAAGCGACAGCGATAAGGAGCGAGCGAAACGGCCAGAGTGCACGTTCCTTGCTTCTCTGAAATTTTTCTAAAATACATTACGGTTTTATTATTTTCAAAAACTTATTTAAACTGTCTCTTTCCATAATTTCTTAATGGATTTTTCTTTTTGGCCTTTAATAAGACCGTGCGGCTTGGTTGGTTTTCGCGGTTGTCATTATAGGTTGTCATTTCGATTGTTATTTTTCGGTTTTAGTGATTTTAAATTTATTAACACACCATGGAGCGGGTTAAATCCCCATTTTTAGTTATGCAGGCATGCCCGAATCCGAAAATCATAGGTGTCATGTATAGCATTGCCTCGGCTTCATTAAAATTCTCAGCTCTCCAATGAATTTTCCAATTTCTTTCTCCTCCAAATACTTCATAATGTTCCCACGTTCTGTCCATATTGATCAGTAATTGCAACGTACATGTCATGACTTCGTTCGTTATTGCGGGCATATCAAGAGGAACTTGTAAATACGTACACACGAAGTATTCACTGTCATCATTATCACTGTCCTCACTGTCACTCACTTTCCTCACTGTCACTCTTCTTCTTCGGTGTCCATATCCTCATTCTCATCTTCTCGGAGAAGAGCTCCAACGTCCAGGAAATGAAAGTGTTCCAAAGGGGGCATCGCAGCGAAATTTTCGTTCTCTCTGTATATCGTAATTTACTCCGTGTGTTCGCGGGAGAGAGTTCGCCACTCGGTCTCGCGCCGAGAGCTGTGCCGCCATATGGCGGCGAAAGTGGGAGGGTAATAAGGTCGGGCGGGTGGGCGGTCGATAAAAAAAAGCCGGCCGGGCAGTGGCGATCGCGTGCATGTGGAGAGGATTTTAATTTTTTTCCGACGTTGATGGCATCACAGTACAACTCGCTTGATATAACAAGTCGCTGCTGTGGAGATCCATTGCATAGTAACCAGTGGGATTGCTTTTCACGCGAGAGAAAGAAACTAAGGTGGTGGAGATGGAGAAAGGTACTAATGGGGTGGAGGGAGAGTTGGCGGGTGATAAAGCCAACCGATACGAAGGCAACTGCGTGCATGTTGGAGAGAAATTTATTTTTTTCAAAACTCCTTTCGCGAATGACTCCATCTCTCTTTCGCGTATATCTGGATGAAATAGGGAGCCTTAAAAAAGGCTGTAAGTTTCGGTTAAGGTTAATGTTTCGGTTTGGTTATTACTTGAGCTTTTATTTCATTGTTTAATATCGACTTTAGGTTTGTCTGTTTCTCGCTACAACTGATCTCTTCCCTGACACGCGGTGGAACGGCTTTCTTCATTTCCCACACCATAAACAGGTATTCTTCTTCAGTGCAGCGGAAAGGCCATACACATCGATTGGGATCCTTTTTCAACCAGTAATGTATCGGCTGTTCATCGGATGTTTGTGTATAGTTGTCCATCGATAGAGACATTGAACAGCTCCATATTTCGGTCACTATTACAAATCGAGAACGGTGCGTCCCCGTATTTCACTACCAACTGTGGTGGTCGACTGTCTGGACTTGCGAAATAAATAGCGCTTAGTCGCTAATCCCTTAAATATTTAGTTAGAGTTCTCGGCAGCTCCAACTCTTCAAAAATGTCTTTATGTCTTTAGCCAAGCATTCGTTCTCACTCTCTTTTCATGTGCTTTACGTATCTGAACATTAACTGCTATTGCACACAAAGATTATAAACGGAGCGGATAATAATGCCCCAGAGTACAACTCGAATAATGTGACAACTCGATGCCGTCGAGATCCATTGCAGAGTAACCAGTGGGATTGCTTTTCACGCGAGAGAAAGGAGCTAAGGGGGTGGAGGGAGAGTTGATTGCGTCATTGCCGCAAATACATATGCGGGAACATAAGCCTCATTCCAGCAAGAGGAAATAAGGGGAAAGTTTAGGAAAGGAAAGTCGTCATTCCACTCTCGCACCATGAACCCGACGGGTGTCTTGTCATTCGTCCGCAACAGAGAAATTGAGGGACCAAAGCGAAAGTCTCGAATTAGCGAGCACTTCTTAAGACACCGAATGTTAGAAATACTCAACAATACAGAGAAATGCTGTATGCTTCACGCATTCGTCAAAGACGTTTACACAGACATTATACGTCTCGCTGATAAACCGAGCGAATTAATACAGTATTCTTCGATATATTACAATCCAGAGTTTAGCGAGAATTTTGAAACGTTGGCTGGCGAGAAATGCCGTCGAATACAAATGAAAAAATGGGAAACAACATTACTTTGTCGGGAGTGTATGCCTCCTGAATAATAGCGAAAAGAATTTGGCTGTTTTCGAATCACTTGATATTAAATTGTTTCCAATATTATGTTTTCAAATAAAGAAAA
Source organism: Ceriagrion tenellum (assembly GCA_963169105.1). Taxonomy (NCBI): domain Eukaryota; kingdom Metazoa; phylum Arthropoda; class Insecta; order Odonata; family Coenagrionidae; genus Ceriagrion; species Ceriagrion tenellum. The sequence goes on along the minus strand of OY720645.1, from coordinate 24,233,356 downwards.
TGTGATGAATATACTCTGCATTACCATTCTTTCGCATGGTGGTTAAAAAACTTTTAACATTCTCAAAATATTCGATTTCCGACATCTGAGGAACAAGTCGTAACTTAATCACGACCTCAAGAGGTGAACTATCAGTTACAGTTCATGCGTTGAAGAGTGAACAAGTGCAAAAATGGGAGACGAGAAGAAGACTGCGAAAGATTAGGAAGGATTTTGGAAAATTTATGATAAATGGATCGAGAAAAAAAAGAAGCCATCGTTCGCATGCCCAGACGTCGCCGTCTCAGGTTGGAGGGGAAGCATCATGGTGGGAGCCATTGGATTACATTGGAGTCTAAAGAGGAGTGAGATCGAGGTGAAGAAAAAGTCAAAAAATAGTAATTTCGAATGAAATATTTTATTAAAAATTAAATTAAAAGTTTGTAACCCTTCACAAGTTTTTTAAATATTAAAAATCACTTAAATTGCTGATGTAAGTGCTGTCTGAGTCCTCGTCACGTCCCAAGGGCGGTTGGCGGAGCCGTCCGAGAGGTCGTATTCGTTTTCTTCTTCGTCTTCGGATGGTAACACTCCGCAATTAGGCAGCACCGTTACCACTGCATACTCTTCATTAAAGGGGAGCAACCTTGCAAACCTCCTGCAAGCAGTGGCAGGCTTCGACTGTGTAGGAGGAAATTTCCGGCAGAGCTGGCAGGGAGAAATGTGCGGGTTATCTGCACCATTTCTCACCATCTCATGCCCCTGCATTACTGAAATGAAGGGCATGTTCAGATCTTCAAAAATATTAACGCAGACGGAGACGACTCTGGGGAAGAGCTGCCTGCACTTCTTCCTGAGAAACCTGCCATGCAAACGGAACATGACGAATCTCACGCACGAGTACAACGGGCTACTTGAATCCATGGTATTGGCAGAATGAATCCCATAGCATTAGCGTTCCTTATATGCACGTTTCTCATCCCCTCCACAGAAAAAAAGCGGAAAAGTGCTATCCCTGTGGAGGGGGATGGAAATTTATCATCGTGAGAACGAGTTGTGGAGACAACTAGTCAAACATATTTAGAGCGAGCGGTAGGAGTGAAGGAGGGGTAGGAATTTATCATCGTGAGAACGAAAGTTTTATCAGTTCCCAAGAAAGAAAAGACAGTGGAAGGCAAGTCAAACAACCAGGCAAATAAATAAATTAAATTGCTTCCATCTTAATCTGATCTGAGTGCTAGTTGAGGTGAGGATCAATTTAAATGAAACGCCTATTCATATTTGATTGTAATAATCTGATCTGAGTGCTAGTTGAGGTGAGGATCAATTTAAATGAAAAGCCAATTCATATTTTGAATGTAAAATTTTATCATAGTTTTTATTTAAAAAGAAATTGCACATAAAAATTCACACACCACCAAAGAGTCACACACAACACAGCTATTCACATCCGCACCACGCTCTAGAAATAGCTGAGCCCTAACTCCTGCAGAGCTTTTCTAGAACGCGGTCGGGCCGGCCGTTTTCTTTGCGATATCACCCGTGGAGGTGATGCTGGTAACACCTCAGAAGTTGTTAGGTCACTGCAAGTCTCCCAGCGGCGCCTTTCGCCGACCGGTTCGGGAGACTGGGGGAGGACCACCCACTCGACTCTCCTCTCCCATCCATCCTCAATCGAAGGCCCAGGCAGGGGAGAGGGGATAATCCATTCCTCATCGCCGGAGGCAACGGTCGGCGGCTGCGATGGGGAATAGGGCTCTGCGGCGGCGAGGCAAGGCGCCCGCCCGACCGGTTCGGGAGATGAGGTGGGAACATACAGCTTTTTTAAAGGCTGCCTAAAATATCCACAGGGGCGGGGGCTGCGGCGTAGGGGTATTGAGGGGAGGGGACCCGCGGACTCCTCGGCACCGCGCCACAACATCATTCGAATCGACCGCCAACACTATTTCGTTCGTCTTTTGTCTAAATGCAAGATGGAGGCGACACATACAGTGGCGGACTCTGGTGGCAACTGTCTTGGAAACCTCATTTACCTATCTACTAGAGGGTTCTTTGGTAAAGTAGGAACATACCGGGCAAACACTTCGGGAACGAGCGAGTGGAACGCGGAAAAAAAACCGAGGAGACCAACACGAGAACGGCTCGGGTGTTTTCCCAGCCTTCTTCACCCAAGGGGGGACCAAAGGGGTCCCCCGGACGGAGGCCAGCCTACGTCCACGTATGGTTCTGAAGGCCGGTGGGCCGCCGTGGAGGTGGGGGATCCACCCGATTCCGCCGCGAGGTTCTCGAGCAGGGGGGAGACGGAGCGAGAGGGAGAAGGAGAGTTCTCCTCGTTGCGAGAAGGGGAGGAAGCTACTCTCCGTCAAGAGCAGGGGGGGGAGGCAGAGTGGTCAGACTCGTCCGGCGACTCTCCCCTCACCCGCCCCCGCTTCGACACAAGCGCCCCACCCCCTCGCCGTTCGAATTTCCCGCACCCAGGGCATGGGCGCGCGGGTGACTGGTTCGCTCCTTCCCCTCGACCGTGGCGGGGAGGGGGAGGAGTAATATCCCCTCGCACCCCTCTCACTCGCACGCCCCCTCTTCGGCGCGCGCATCACATTCCTTCCTGGGGAAGCATTATCACGCTCGCGGAGACGGACGGCTTGGGCTCGCTTTCGCCCGCTCTCAGCGTATCTTGGAGGCGGACCCGGTCGAACAACTCTAGGAGTGAACCGGCGTTTCCGGGCCCTCCGGAGAGTCCCTCTTTGGTCGTGGCCGTCGCCGCCCCCCCCCCCGCTCCTCATCCCCTCTATTCTCCGCCCGCGGAGTATAGGGCGGTATGGCGGCGGCGGCTCTCCCGCCGTACCGACGCGAGTCGCCTTCTTGTCCCAATCATCACTCGCGTTAGCGCCAATGGCCTCCCCGACGGCATCCCGCCGTGGCCAATCGGCCAGAAATCTCCCTTCCCCGCAATAGGGGTGGAACGGGACGAACCACCAGGGCTCCTTGTCCCTGATGATCAGCCAGCGTTTATTGGCGTCAATCTCGGCGTTCCACTCCTTTAGGGATCCGGCCCCGATCATGAGGTGGAACCTCATGTTCGGCTTATATCGACAAGCCAACCTCAGGATATGGTCCCCGAATCTTAATTGTACCTCTTGAGGCGTAGTGACCGTAGGGTCGACCAACCACTCGCTCGCGTAATTCCCCTTCATCAGCAACCGAATGTTGATGGAAGGGAGGAATATCCCGTTCGCCTCTCCGGATATTAAGAAGAGAGGTTTCCCGGGGTAATACGGGTCTATGAATAAAGGGTTAATCTCCGTTCCAATACAACGAACCGGCTCCCTGTTATATTCCGCCCAATCCACTGTTTGTGACTCGACTCCTCCCCACTCCGTCGATCGGCCAGGAGGCTTTGAAGTACGAGGGCGCCCCTTCCGATGGGGGCCCTCGAGCCACGGCCCGACCCCGCTCCGCTCCTATGAGTATGCGTTTCTATATACTGGAGGAGCCGAGCGCCCCTCCCACACGGGACTGGGTAAACACTTCTCGCTCTTCGCGGTGGTTCGTCGTAGAGGAATTCGAAGGAGGAGGATGAGGAAGATGTGGAGGGAGTGGGAGAGGGAGGACCCGTCGAAAGGGGGGAAGGGATGGGAGAGGGTTCGTGAGGGATAGCGGGGTTGGTGGGGGAGTAGGGAATTATGACGGGAGGATGCAGGGGAGAGTAAAGGACTGAGTCGGTAGGAGGAGCGGTCGCGCTTCCCTCGCGAGGCATCACGCCATTACTTTCCCTATAAAAAACAGGGGAATAAAAATGGACGTCGATCGCCTCCCATTCTCGCGGATACGGAGACTCTCGTCTTACATGAACCGTCTCACAGTTCCACGCCGTTCGAATCCCCCGCACGTAGGGCACGGCCGTACGGCCGGCCTCGAGTCGGTCTCATCACACGGCAGCGGCGGGGAGATAAACGTGTCATATCCCCTCGCCCCCTTTCCCCTCGCATTCCTCCTCTCGGCCTCTATCGGCCAGTAACCGGAAGAGCCGCGCGCCTCTCCCGGACGGGCCGGCAAAAGACGATCTCGCCGAGTGCGGTGGCTCGTCCGTGAGAAGGTCATAGAGGGAGGAAGATGAGGACGAGGTGGGGGGAGCGGGAGGTGGAGGACAGGTCGGGAGGGGGGAAGAGACGGGAGAAAGATCGTGACCAGCGCTGGGGTTGGAGGGTGAGTAGGGGCTGTGGTCAGGGGGGTTGGAGGGGGAACAGGGAATTATGATATTGGGTGAAGCGGTCGCGCTTTCCTTGCGAGACGACGCACCATCGTTCTCCCTAGAAAAAACACAGGGGGTTGAAAAATGGTCGTCGGCTGCCTCCCATTCACTTCTCCATCATTCCCGAACGTGATACGGTGTCATTCTGCTTACATGCACCGTATCTAACTTTCCCTTCTTCATTCGGATCTCGTACGTCACAGGTCCAACCTGCCTCATCACCTCGTACGGACCATGATACTGCGGAAGGAGTTTCTCGCTCAAACCAATTTTACGCGTAGGTGTGTATACGCGCACTTGATCGCCGGGTTTGAAAGTAACGTCACGCCTAGAGGCATCGTATCGCCCTGCGTCTTTTGTCTGTCGCTCTTCCAATCTCTCGAGAGCGATTCTCTTCGCTTCCTCCCTGCGCGCACCTTGTTCGTTCCCCGCTTCTCCGCGTGTCTGCGCTAAGGCCACTTCCGGTGGCAAAACCGCTTCTCTGGCGTACACAAGGAAATAGGGAGATTCTCCCAATGTCCCCTGTTTGCCTGTATTATAGGCAAACGTCACCTGGGGCAAGTACAAGTCCCAATCGCTCTGAGAAGAATTGGTGAATGCCGATAACATTTCCGCGATCGTTCGGTTAAGCCTCTCCGTTAACCCGTTCGTTTGCGGATGATAGGCAGTAGTAAAGGAACTTACGACTCCCATACTTTTTAGCAAACTTGTGATCATTTCGGATTGGAACACCTTGCCCCTATCCGAAAGTATTTTCGCCGGACAACCGTGGCGACAAATAACCTGTTCTAAAAGAAACCTCGCTACTTGATCAGCCTGACCATTAGGCAGAGCCTTTGTCTCTGCATATCGAGTCGCATAGTCAGTTGCCACTACTATGAACTTTTTCCCACTACTACTCTTATGAAAGGGACCCAGGAGATCTATGCCTACCTTCTCAAATGGTCTACCTGGCTTAATAGGCTGCAGGAAACCTCCGGGTTTCACGTTTGGCCCTTTCCGCGCTTGACAATCCGCGCAGCTTTTAACGTATTTTAATACGTCTTTCTTCATCCCTATCCAATAGTACCTATTTTTCAACTTATCGTAGGTCCTCGCGAAACCTAAATGACCAGACATTACGTCGTCGTGATGTTGGTAAATCATTTCTTTCACCAGCTCACGGGGAATTACCGTTAGGTATTTGTTCCCTCTAATTCCACCATTTCGTCTAACCAGGACGTTATCTATTAGCGTGTAACACTTCGCCACGCGTTCCAATTGTTTTGGGGTCTTGGACGGATCCTCTAACGCTTCGATGAGAGGTTTTAGAGATGAATCCCTTCTTTGCCTATCTCCTATGCCTTCGGAGGTTATAGCTAAAACCGGGAACTCATTCGGTCCTTCTACATCTTCTTGCGTTGGGGCTGATGCGGCATTTCGGGACAGGCTATCCGCGTCCGAATGCGCCTTCCCTGCCTTGTACGTTACAGTGTAATCATACTCCTGCAACTTAAGAGACCAGCGAGCTAGCCTCCCGGCCGGTTCGCGCACCGTCTTTAACCAGCACAGTGCTTTATGGTCCGTAACTATGTTTATCTTGCGACCCCACACATACGGCCTAAAATAATCCAATCCCCATACGGCTGCGAGACACTCCAATTCGGTAATGGAGTAATTTCTCTCCGCTTTGTTGAGCGTCCGGGACGCGTAAGCAACGGGATGCATATCCTTGCTATCCTCGCCCTGCAAAAGAATGGCGCCTAATCCTACGCCACACGCGTCGACACGCAATTCTATTGGCAGTTCTGGATCGTAATGCCTCAACACTGGCGCCTTAATCAATGCCTCTTTAAGGGTTTGGAAGGCGTTTTCCTCCGTCTCGGTCCACCTGAAGGTTCGGTCCTTTTTAGTGAGCTCGTGCAATGGCCTAGCGATTCGTGAGAAATCATGAATAAATTTCCGATAATAATTGCATAAGCCAAGGAAACTCTGGACGGCTTTAACCTTCGTGGGAGTCGGAAACTTTCGAACTGCCTTTACTTTCTCTTCATCAGGTCTTACCCCTGCTTCACTGACTTCGTGACCTAGTATTTTTACGCTGGTTTGCGCGAAATGACACTTGGACGGTTTCAACGTAAGACCTGCATCACGCAATTTTATGAACACTTCCCTCATGTTATCTAACAATTGCTCGAAGGTCTCTGCAAACACAATTATATCGTCCAAGTACACTATGGCCTTTTTCCACTTTAATTCTGCCAAAAAATTGTCGGCTAAATTCTGAAAGGTCGCGGGAGCGGAACACAGTCCAAAGCTCAAAACATTGAAATCGTAATGTCCCTCGGGAGTTACGAACGCGGTTTTGGGTTTATCTTCCTCCCTAATTGCGACTTGCCAATAGCCAGATAGCAAATCTAAACTCGTAAAGTACTTCGCTTTCCCTAAATAACTCATAAGGTCGTCGATTACGGGCAACGGATAAACATCTCTTTTCGTCACCGCGTTTAACTTTCTGTAATCAACGCAAAATCTAATTCCGCCGTCTTTTTTCTTCACTAAGACGACGGGCGAGGCCCAAGGTGACCGCGAAGGTCTGATTATTCCCAGATCCAACATCTCACGGACCTGTTTCCTGATTATTTCCTTCTCTGCATGAGAGACTATAAGGATTTTGATGGATAGGCGGGCTGTCCCCGGTAGGGATTGTGTGTACCACTAAATCTGTCCTTCCTATCTGCTCGGGAGTCCATGCGAATACATCGCGAAACTGCGCGAGTAGGCGTTCCAAACGCTCTCGCTCTTTTTCCTGTAAGGCCGGGTTGATGTCTAGCGCGAGTTCACTCTCGCCTACGTAATCAACCTCCTCAGCCGTTCGGAAATTAATTGTTTCTCCCGAATTATCCTCCATATGCGCTCTCTTAGCTAACGTAGTTCCCTCGAATATCTTATTCGGGATGTATCGGTGATTATGAATGGCTGCTACTATGTCGCCTCCTACTCGTGGGAATTTAAAACTAAAGCCCTTATCTACTAGGGTCTGTGGGACCGTCAAGGCTTCCTCACAAATGTCATAGGCGCACGGTTTCACAGCGCAAATCACTGACGATCTTTCCGGGATTACTACGTCAATTGCGGAGCATATTCTATCCTCCCGCGGAGATACGTCCGACGGAACTCGCGGTGCGGCAGGGTCTCCCCCCTCCGCTCCCGGTGCGAGTAAGGGCAATGCACTCGCTTCCCTTCCTTCCCGTCGTGTATCTCCTCCGCTTGGGGGCCGCTTTTCTCTTTTTCGCTTCTTCCTCTCACTTTCCTCTGCGACTATTTTTCTCAGTCTCTCCACCTCGGCTTGCCGCCAGCTTACGACGTGAGCGAACGCTTCGCTCCTTCGCTTAGCGAGAGCCTCGCTACTTGGATCCGCGAATACCACGCTAATTTCCTCTTCTCCTCCTCCTACACTTGTTGGGGAGGTCTCGTCTCGGTCGTCGGCCCGCTCGACGCGCCGTCGAGAGCTTCCGACCTTGCAAGGCCGCTTGGGCCGGCGACATTCCCCTCGCCCGAGTTCGCTGTTATCTGCGGCGAAGTTTCCGGCGGAGGCTGTGACACTCTCGGCAATCTAATCTGTGGAAGGGCGGGAGTGATGACGTTTCTCCCTGGTGCTCTCGCGGCGAAATTCGTTGCGATCAACACCGCCCTATCTCGTGGACCTAAGCGCAGAATGCCCGTCCACATGTCGAAGGCGGCCTGTTCACGAAAAAGTGAGTCTGTACCTAGTAGAAGAGGTGCAAAGAGCCTTTCCACTACTAACACGTCGAAAATGAAAGCGCGACCCTGTACGGTGACCAACACTTGCGTTTGGCCACGGACCGGTATTTCCGATCCACATGCGGACAGCGCCGAATTCCGAGCAGGTCTTATGGGGCGATTCCTCACCGCGCTAATCCTGACTAATGATATACCTGCGGCGGTATCGACCACTATAGTCATATCTGGTTTACCCTCTATTTCTCCCTTAAACGTGAGGAGGCCCTCGCCCTCGAATCCGCCCACGAGTGTTGGCCTCATCACACTCGCGGGGGGCCGTTTCCCGCTGCTTTGGGATTCGCTGCGGGCCGCGCCCCTCGTGGCTCGGGAATGATGGAAAAGGGACCGACATAAGTCGTAATCTTAATTACATCTAACACACACAAGCACACGCAAGATATAACACACGCTACACACAAAATTAGACTACGGACATAGTAATTCAACAGTTCTATAATAAACACTTTTCAGCAATAATTAGCGAACACAAAAGAAGCGCAAAAAATCAATAGCAAATCGAATAATCCATGCCAAATTGAAACCTGACAGCCACAAAATCAATCTGCCCAAGCCTCCAACACTTGTCATGTTCCCGTTGAGAAAACATTGGGGGTGCGTAACTCAAACGGATCGAAGATTGAAAGGTGGCTTAACAGGATTCAATAAATCATGGAGAGATTCTGGTAAGATGGTATTTATTCAGCATCTTAGAAAAACGAGTAATCTTACATCTCGCAGGGTAGTTCTAGGCTGTTCAGCAGACAGTCTCTCGATGGTTGGTCTGGAGGAGATGTCTCCGAAGACGGGTCTGCAAGGTGAGTGCGCTGTTCGGCCGTTCTGTCCAGCAGCGGTTCCTCAGGCGTTAGCGGTGAGAGAGTCGTTGAGGCTTCTGGTCGAAACGACGACCGGCACAGATTCCTCCGTCGAGACAATTAAGAGCCCCGAGTGAACGAAATCTGGGGTTTTTATATGGTTCATACCGGATAAGCTTCCCCCTCCCTCCAAGCTAGGTTTCGGCCCCGCCCTGCTTCGAATTGCGTCTTACTGCCTTCGTCACGTATTTTCGAAATGCGTAGATGATGACCTTATATAGATGAGTGAGATGAAAAACAGGATGACTTAGCTTGGGCGGTTTCTTTGAAGTGGAAAGGCCGCTCGAGCTTAGGTATAGTGGACTTCGTAAGCGGATGTGGGAGAGTCACGCATTAACCTCGTGACTGAAAGTTATAACCTCGAGACTATGGAAAATAACAAGCAAACAGGGACTCCACATCCCGTGTAGTCATCATCACACGCCTCGGGTGGCGGATGGAAAATCACCGCCCAAGAGAGAAGGCCAAAAGAGGAAAAGGCAGCCGCGCCTAAGCGATGGAGGACGGAATGAAAATGAATCCGGGTATAGATCCGGGTGGATAGGGTGGGAGGCACGAGTCGGGACACGACATCACCCCCCCCCCCCACAAGCTCAGACTCCCGGCTGAGGAAGCTCAACCCGATAAGGACGGATAATGCAACACAACCCCAAAAATCGAAACACTCACACCGAAATAAACAATACACACACAAAATAGATGCCACAAGTATCACATAGAGGTAGATAGCCCAGCATCAATGAGGCAGTACCCAAAGTCATACGAAAGCCTCATCCAACTATACCAACGATAATGGATGAGCCAACCAAGGTAAGGCACAACAACACAAAGTAGGGCGACTGCACATGATGGGCGCTACACATGAAGGGCACCATGAGAACGGAAACATCGTCCCAACTATAAGACAGAAGCACAAAATGACTCCCATTAAGTAAACATTACACGCGAAATAGGCTCCCCATTCTAACATAAGAGAAATCCAAAAGGAAAAAAGACTTTACGAAGTCTTTTCCGCGGAATGTATACGACGCTCCGCACGTATATGCGTTCTCCGCAGTGCTAGCTTGCTAAAAATTACCTGTTCTTCCTCATCCAGCGCCAACCTGGTTCGGACGTTTCTGAACAGAATTCGATTTCCCTCAGGTGTTACTATCACACGGGGCATCTTTCTCTGATGTTTGTTCACGAAATATATTAGGACGGCCACAATCGCCGATAAAACCATGTTCCATCCAATGATAATCCCGTCCATTGTGTCTCCACCTTGCATTGATAGGGGTAAGCTATGGGACCCTTCTTCGAATAATTTCCAATTCAGTTTAGGTTGCGTCAGATTAAGATGAGGTAATTCGAGTGTCCAATTAGTGTTAAGACAGTCTCCTATACTTTCAAAAGTGGGAAGCCGATCAGGAACCTTCGGATCAATAACCATCGAGTCCAAAGTGGACCAAATGGCGGGTATGATGTGAGCCAGGTTCAACTCACGGGATTTCCTATTACACGGATACATTGACGGGATCACGAGACCGGGTCCCAACTCAGCTGAGCAGTTGCAAGGCAGTGTGAACTCCAAGGCTCCCGGTCCTTCCAACGTAGTATTGATTGTGCGACTCAATCGACCTTTACACGTTACGGAGATATTGGCCGGAGGATTCGTTACGACATATCTCTCGAAGTCGAGTTCACTAATAATAGTAGAACTACCCGGATTACAACGAAAAGTACACGCTTCACTCAATTGTTCGGCGGTACCGCCTTTAAACATCCGCAATGCGCAACTCGGACCATGTGTCGTATCTGCGCTATATCTGGGCAAAAAACATATTAGAATCGGGTTGGCAATCATGCAGAGCAGGCCCTGAAATGGTCCTCAATCGGTCACCGTCCACGGCTGCGTAAACGGTGTCGTGTACAATAGAGCAAGTTTGACCTTTCCACGCAAAGGGAGTAGCATTTATTTCAAAGAGCTCCCAGGCTGAGCGGCGACGTACAATTGGTACATTTACCCTAATAATCATTTCGTTACCAAATAGGGTGCAATGGGTGACTTTGAGTGCGGCGACTTCTATCGCCTCGCTCTGGGCCCATTGGTAATTATCGTGGGCCAATTGGCCAAGCATTCCATTCATATCTGACTGTAAAACTTCCAACGGAAAAATGGAGATAGGAAGTAAATTATTCTGACAACGATTGAGAGCATCATTCTCGCGCAGTGTCAAGGTTAATTTACCCTGACTATAAAGGCTGCGAGAGAATGCCTGAAAAAATGCATTAAGTATTGCATTTGTTTCTCCTGTCACATTGTTTAGACGAACGCCTTGCTGCCTGGTTAGCGTCTGTATGCTGACCAATTTCTCTTTCAAGTCGGTCACCACCTGATTAACGTCTAAGGTGTATTTTTGGACTTGAAGTTTCGCATCGGTGGCGAACGAGTGTTCCTCTATCATCATGGATTTCAAAGCTAGTAACCTATCGTTAAATCTTGTCTGAGATGCCGCCACGTTTTTTATATAGCCTTTCGTTGCCACCCCACAACACCAATGTAAAGCCTTGCCCAGGAAGTCGATGGACCTATGTCTCCGATCTAGGGATTCTGCCTGTATGTCCTTAGATGAGTAATAGGAGTGTGTGGCGACTCGGTCAACCAAGTGATCGAGATTAATGAGGGCGGCGTTGAGGGTTAGCACCGTAGCACAATGCGTAGCACCTGTGCACGCAACCGGAGCTAGTACGGAAGTGTTGAAGTTGCGCGCTTTCCATTGAACTTTATACACTAACGGGAACGCTGCTTCATATGCTAATACCTTCGGTAGGGCTCGCCAATGCGTGCCAGCAACCACCTTAACTTTCATCGAGGGTGGTGTCATTGCGGCATATACTTCGCCTACTAGGAGACACAGCGAGAGGAAAATCACTGGGTGGTTCATCTTTGCAAGAAGTGTAGTACAATTTTCTTTCGTGCTTGAACAATATGGACGTAGCGGGATGAGATCAGGAAGTCTCCAGTTGAGGGGAGGATGGCAGCCGGTTCTCCCTTCGGCTCCCGATGGGCAGGAACATGCAGAATTTCTAGAATAAACATACACACAATTATACATAAAAATCTTACCCTTTCTTTGTGGAGAAAACAGCCCATGGAGGCAATCTTCACGTGGCGTTGTGCAGCGCGCCGACCGCTTTTAGGCTATGGAAGGCACGGGTTCTGGGAATGAGGGTGTGAGATGGGAAGGGGGTTCTTTGGTCAAGTTGGACTAGACCGGGTAAATACTACGGGAACGAGCGAGTGGAATGAGGACAAAAAAAACCCGAAGAGACCAATATGAGAACGGCTCAGGTGTTCTCCTAGCCTTCCTCATTCAAGGGAGGTCCAAATGGGTCCCTCCGATGGAGGCCAGCCTACGTCGACGTACGGTTCCGAAGGCCGGTGGGCCGACGGGGAGGTGGGGGATCCATTCGACTCCGACGAGCGGCCGTCGAGCATGGAGGAGACGGAGCGAGAGGGGGAAAGAGGGGAGTCCTCATTGCGAGAAGGGGAGGAAGCGAGTCTGCCGAGTGCAGGGGGGAGGGAGTGCGGTCGGACGAGTCCGGCGACCCTCCTCTCGCCCTCCCCCGCTTCGACACAAGAGCCCCGCCCCCTCATCGTTCGAGCTTTCCGCCCCCAGGGCATGGGCATGCGGTTAACTCTGGTTCCCTCCTTCCCCTCGACCGTGGCGGGGAGGGGGAGGAGCAATATCCCCCCGCTCCCCTCCCACTCGCACGCCCCCTCTTCTGCGCGCGTCTCACTCCGTCCTGGGGAGCCATTATCGCTCTCAACGCTCGCGGAGGCGGACGGCTGGGGCTCGCCTTCGCCCGCTCACCGCGTATCATGGAGGCGGACCCGGTCGAACAATTCTAGGAGTGACCAAGCATTTCTGGGCCCTCGGGAGGGGCCTCCCTCGGTCGAGGCCGTTGTCGCCTCCCCCCGCTCCCCACCCCCTCTATCCTCCGCCCGCGGAGTATAGGGTGGTAAAGGCGGGGTGTATGGGGGCGGCGGGTCTCCCGCCGCACCGACGCGAGTCGCCTCCTCGTCCCACTCCTCGCTTGCGTGAGCGCCAATAGCCTCCCCGATGAAACTCCGTCGAGGCCAATCGGCCGGGAATCTCCCATCCCCTTCCCCGCAATAGGGGTGGAACGGGACGAACCACCAGGGCTCCTTGTCCCTGAAGATCAGCCATCGTTTACTGGCGTTAATCTCAGCGTTCCACTCCGTCAGGGATACGGCCCCGATCATGAGGTGGAACCTCATGTTCGGCTTATATCGACAAGCCAACCTCAGGATATGGTCCCCGAATCTTAATTGTACCTCTTGAGGCGTAGTGACCGTAGGGTCGACCAACCACTCGCTCGCGTAATTCCCCTTCATCAGCAACCGAATGTTGATCGAAGGGAGGTATATCCCGTTCGCATCTCCGGATATTAGGAAGAGGTTTCCCGGGGTAATATGGGTCAATAAGTAGGGGGTTAGTCTCCGTTCCGACACAACGAACCAGCTCTCTATTATACTCCGCCCAGTCCATCGTTCGTCGCAAGTGACTCAACTCCTCGGTCCGTCGAGCGGCCAGGAGATTTCGGAGTAAGAGGGCACCCCTTCCGATTGGGGTCATCGAGCGACGTCCCGATCCCGCTTCGCTCCCATGCGTCTCCATATACTGGAGGAGACGGGCGCCCCTCCCGAACGGGACTGGATAAGGCGTTCTCGCTATTCGTGGCGGTTCGTCGAAGAGAAAGTCAAAGGAGGAGGATGACCGCAGGGTCGATCAACCACTCGCTCGCATAGTTTCCCTTCATCAGCAATCGGATGTTGATCGAAGGGAGGTATATCCCGTTCGCCTCTCCGGATATTAGGAAGAGGTTTCCCGGGGTAATATGGGTCAATAAATAGGGGGTTAGTCTCCGTTCCGACACAACGAACCAGCTCTCTATTATACTCCGCCCAGTCAATCGTTCGTCGCAAGTGACTCAACTCCTCCTCGGTCCGTCGAGCGGCCAGGAGATTTCGGAGTAAGAGGGCACCCCTTCCGATTGGGGTCATCGAGCCACGTCCCGATCCCGCTTCGCTCCCATGCGTCTCTATATACTGGAGGAGACGGGCGCCCCTCCCGAACGGGACTGGATAAGGCGTTCTCGCTATTCGTGGCGGTTCGTCGAAGAGAAAGTCAAAGGAGGATGAGGAAGAGATATCGTGAGAGATAGCGGGATTGGAGGGGGAGTAGGGAATTAAGACGGGGGGATGCAGGGGAGAGTAAAGGATTGAATCAGCGGGTGGAGCGGTCAGGCTTTCCTCGCGAGACGATGCACCATTATTCTCCCTAGAAAAAACACGGGGGTAAAAAATGGTCGTCGGCTGCCTCCCATACGCACTTCTTTATTACTCCCGAACGTGATACGGCGTCATTCTGCTTACATGCACCGTATCTAACTTCCCTTTTTTCATTCTGATCTCGTACGTCACAGGTCTAACCTGCCTCATCACCTCGTACGGACCATGATACTGCGGAAGGAGTTTCTCGCTCACACCAACTTTACGCGTGGGCGTATACACGCGCACTTGATCGCCGGGTTTGAAAGTGACGTCACGCCTAGAGGCATCGTATCGCCCCGCGTCTTTTCTCTGTCGCTCTTCCAATCTCTCGAGAGCGATTCTCCTCGCTTCCTCCCAGCGCGCACGTGGTTCGTTCCCCGCTTCTCCGCGCGTCCGCGCTAAGGCTACTTCCGGTGGCAAAACCGCTTCTCTGGCGTGCACAAGGAAGTAGGGAGACTCACCTAATGTCCCCTGTTTGCCTGTATTACAGGCAAACGTCACCTGGGGCAAGTACAAGTCCCAATCGCTCTGAGAAGAGCTGGTGAATGCCGATAACGGCCACTGCCGTATCGCCCTTCGCCGGAGCGGCCGCCGTCAGCGCGCCTGCCTTCTGACGACTTTGGCTCCCGCTCACGGATTTGAACTTTACGCAGATGGTCTCTGAGGTGGGCCATCTCTCTCTCTAATCTGTCCACCACTGCATAATTCTCACTCGGCCGTGGCGTCGGTTTCGTCTTCTCCTTTACCGACTCGGCCACCAAATTGGCGGTCTCTTGGAGTTTTATATACTCTAAGAGCTCGTCGCAAGTTTTAGGTTTCATTGGTCCGATTGCTCGTACCAATGTTGGATTGAGTCCCTTAATTATGTTGCGAATCTGTTCCGCTTCTCCCATCTTGGGGTTTACTTCTCTACATAGGGCCCTCACATCGTAAAAGTAACTCTCCGCCGTTTCAAACGCGTCCTGTACTCTCTCGTTCAACCTGTGAACCCGTACTTCGTCACTATTGGCGCCTTTAAACGCGGTTTTAAAGGCGGAACTCAATTCCTCCCATGTCCCTGCGATTGTCCCGCTTTCGGGATCGTAGGCTCGTATTGACTGGAGCCAACGCAACGCCGTCCCTTCCAGAAAACAAGGAAACAATCGGAGCCGCGCTTCTTCTGACCACCCGTTCGCTATGATTATTTTTAAAAATTGACCCAAGTAATGATTTGGGTCTTCCGAAGCCTGTCCCTTAAATACAGTCAGCGTTAATTGCGGCCCTCTTAACATAAACGGCCGATCTGTTGTGAATTCCCCCATGACTTTCTTTTTGTCTTCTCCTTCGATTTTTACTTTAGATCCCCCCGGGTTCGAACCTGCGACCGGCGTCGTTTCCAAACCCAAGTCCCCCAAAAGATTAAGACTTTCGACATTGACTACTGACGTCCCGTCGTCTGACTTCGCGGTTTTCATCCCCGCGTCCTGTCCTACGGCTTCCGCCGTTGTTTGGTTTTCCTGTTTTTCTGCCGTCGCTAGGCTTTTGGCGGTTCCGGCGTTAACCGTTGCCGCTTCCTCTACTAATATGGCGTCGGGCTCCGCGGAGTCCGTGTTATCTCGACGATCTAGGGCTTTATCTTCCCTATCTGGGACTATCTCAGCATCAAGTATTACCTGTCGATCGCTAATTCCCTGCGGGGATATAGGAATGGATGCAGTCACCTCTGCTGGCACTCCTTGTAGCCGCTTACTGGCTCGACGCGTCGGTGGGGGGGTTCTCAGAAACATTTCGTCATGATAGAAAAGGGACCGACCTAAGTCGTAATCTTAATTACATCTAACACACGCAAGCACACGTAAGATGTAACACACGCTACGTACACAAAAAATAGACACTACAGACACAGCAATCCACAGTTCTATAATTAACAATTATCAGCTATAATTAGCGAACACAAAAGAAGCGCAAAAATCAATAGCAAATCGAATAATCCATGCCAAATTGAAACCTGACAGCCACAAAATCAATCTGCCCAAGCCTCCACCACTTGTCATGTTCCCGTTCGAGAAACATTGGGGATGCGTAGCTCAAAACGGATCGAAGTTTGAAGAAGTGGCTTAACAGGATTCAATAAAACATGGAGAGATTCTGGTAAGATGGTATTTATTCAGCATCTTAGAAAAATGAGTACTCTTACATCTCGCAGAGTAGATCTGGGCTGCTCAGCAAACAGTCTCTCGAAAGTTGGCCTGGAGGAGATGACTCAGAAGACAGGTTGGCAAGGTGAGTGCTGTACTCAGCCGTTGTACGGTCGGGTAGCGGCTCCCCAGGAGATGGTGACGAGAGTCGACGAGGCTTGTAGTCGAGACGACGACCGACATGGATTCACCCGTCGACACAATTGAGCGCAGAGTGCGAAATCTGGGGTTTTTATATGATTTGAACCGGATAGAGCTTCCCCTCCTCCTGGGCTGGGTTTCGACCCCGCCCTGCTTCATATTGCGTCTTACTTGTTTTCGTCACGTATTCCCGAAATGCGTAGATGATGACCTTATGTAGATAAGCGAAGTGACAAACAGGATGAATAGCCTGTGCGGTTTCTTTGAAGAGAAAAGGCCGCTCGAGCTTAGGCATAATGGATTTCTAAGCGGATGTGAGCATAGTCACGCATTAACCTCTTTAATGGGGACACTTATTAATAGTCTCTCCCCTGGTGGGGGTTTTTTATCCTTTGATAGATACATTTGATTTTTGGTAGAATATAAAGTTATTCAGTTCTGAGTAAAAATGTGGAATGAAAAATTTTTTTTAACTGTCTGGTTAATTATTTAAACAATTTTTGTTAACAACAATTAGGTAATTTCATGCGATTTTTTCATGCTATATTGTTTATAAAAAAATTTTTACTTACCAATAAGGCTATTTATCCATTACTGTACACCACTGTTTATATATTTTTTAAAGGTATATTTACACTATTTACACATTGTTCCATCTTTCACCTAGTACTGCATTTGGGTGTGGTACGCACGGAGCAGGACAGAGTGGAACATTACACTGCAGCAGTATATTGTTTCTTTCCTCTGCTTGTGTGACAAACACACTACACATCTCTTAAGTCCATATTTTTTAGTAGCAGTTGGTGGATTTAGGTCCGGAAAATGCCTCCCTGATAACCTTAGGGGAGTGTCTAGTTTTGAGCGACTTCCTGGCACCTTAGAAATCGCTCTTCCGTATTTGTGGAGTAAACGGTAAATTAGATCTAAACGGAAATTCAGATGATTTTCTTTCCCTCCATGCTTTTTATAAATTACATAAACGTTGAAAGCGCATAGATCAAGGTGTCGGAATATCTTTTGGTAATACTTCTTCATTCTCTTCCTCGCCGTACTGTACGTCACCATGTACTGATCTGAAAGATCAACTCCTCCCATGGTGTCATTGTACTCCACAATTGCGAGAGGTTTCTCCTTTGTCTTCCCTTTCCTATCCCGCACTGTCCTTGTACTGGCATCATGGACACTGCTCAATACACAAACATCCCTCTTGTCCTTCCACTTCAAAGCCATCAACTTATTTCTGAAGGCGGCTGCAACTTCTCCTGTTTTCAATTTTTTCGTCATAACAAATTTTGGCAGCTCTTTTCTGTTTGACCTCACCGTTCCCAACGCATCAGTTTCCATCAAATTCAAAAAATCATAGAGCTCGGGACTGCTGTAGTAATTATCGAGCCCTATCAGATAACCCTTGTTTAGTAACTTTTCTGAAAGTGTTAGCACAATCCGTGAGGGTTTTGTGAAACTGCGCACATCAACTCCACCCACATAATTTGCAAGTTCTGTATCTTGTCCCGTGTACATTATCATATTCCAAACATACCCACTTTTTGCCTCACAAAGCTTGTATGATTCCATTCCAAAGCGCGACCTTTTTTTTAGAATATAAACCTTCCACCCAAGACGGCCTTTCCATAGCAACAAACTTTCGTCAATGGAAATGTGTCCTTCGGGAATGTAGCTTTCAGAAAATTTTCTTATGCAGTGATCGAGGAAAGGCTTGATTTTATACAACTTTGGGGATACTGGTCCGGTGTCACTAAAAGATTCATTATCTGCAAAATGCAGAAATCTCAGGAGAAAAAACCTCTTCTCACTCATAATTTCGTAAAATATGGGAGTTGCCAATAGCCGGTTGCGGGTAAAGTAACTGGTTATAGTGGGCTTTTGCCGCAGCCTGGATAGAGCACCTGCGGCCTCCAGCCGCAGGTGCTCTATCCAGGTGCGTGACTAAGACCGTCGACGCACTCAACCGTGTGGCCTGCATTTCATGACCCCGGGAGCAAATCAAAGGACATTCTAGTGCGACTATCTCAGCCGCTCCTCCCAACGCCACCCACTTCGCACAGCGGAGTGGGGTTGCCGAGGTGTCCAGTGCCGCTTCGAGCAAACACAGCTCCTCCCTGAAGGGGTTACATCTTAACCTTCCCAATTTCACGTACGGGTAGCGTAGGGTATAGGTACGAAGGAGTAAAGGGAAATCTTGGCAGAGTCGACCCGCGACAACGGAACCACAAGGAACAAATAAAGGGAGGTAGGGGATAAAAGGCAATCAACCAGTGATAACACGTAGTACCGCGAAAAGTGCTTCACAGCGAGTTCATAGCCCTCCGGCTGGATAGCCGTCTGCAAGGCTGTCAACTCGGATCGCAGCGTTTCCACAGCGATCAGTGATGGACTCAGCCGGCGAGATTGACAGACCTTTAGGATGTCCATCTGGGACCTGATGACGGCGTCGACGACGGACAATCGAATAATATCATTTTTTTATTTAAATACAACACTGATCAGTAATAATATAACATTAGATTGGTTAAGGTGAGGGGGGCATCCTCTCCTCGCACGTGAGAGGATCTTCATCCTCCCACTCAGCTTTTGGGGTGACCAAACGTCCCGCCCACTTGATTACTCTTTCCCGGGGAGCATCCTCACAGGTCGCCCACATATTCCACCTCGTATTCCACCCCGGATTTGTGGAATAGGAGGGTGAAGGCGGCGTCGGTCGAGGAGTTGGCGGCGGCGAAGGTCGGCGGGGCATCGGAGCAGGACCAGCATAGGGGTGGTGGTTGGCGGCGGCACCCTGCTGGTTTTATCTCGAAGGGCGGAGCGGAGCAGGACGGCGGCGGAGCGGAGCTTGATGGCGCGGAGTAGTGTAGAAGGACCCTCAGTGGCGGCGGTTGCCGGATTTTCTGGGCGTTGCGGCGGCTGCAGACGATGCTGTATCAACCTACAGTCGAGGCAATCCGCCGCCGACCCCGTATGCGTCGCTAAGATGTTGCCGCATATGCTGCATTGTGCGACTTAAACGGGCACTGTGTCGTAAACATGTTTACTCTCCACAGCTATAATAGGTATATTTAAACTGCATTGCATGCAAATCAATCGGCCATTAACAAGTCTCGCAGATGTCAGTCTCACACAACTCATGTTGAATGTGAATGCGCACACATCTCTGTACGTTACTCTTTATAGGAGTGAATTATCACGTGACTTAACACATCCTACCGATTTCTCAAAGATTCGCTAACTCACCCCACACTAGGCTTTGATTCGATAACTCAAACCACTTCGCTTTACGATCTTTTCTACTATTCGCTAACTCACCCTCTTCTCCACTCCGATTCGCCAACTCATCCCACTACGTTAAAAAACTGCTCTCTCCGATTCGTCAACTTCTCCAAAAGTATTTTCCTACACTCCCATTGGCCAACTCACGCCCCGAGAGGGAGTGTTGAGCCTGAGCGTGGGACGGGAGTGATAAACTACGCCTCGCTTCCGACGTCAGAGACGCTGGGAAAACAGGCCATCTGTGTGTCTTTAATTAACGCGAGTGATAAAAAAGTCGTGGGATAGAAATGATAAACTACGCCTCGCTTCCGACGTCAGAGACGCTGGGAAAACAGGCCATCTGTGTGTCTAATTGACGCGGGTGATAAAAAAGGCGTGGGACAGAAGTGATAAACTACGCCTCGCTTCTAACGTCAGAGACGCTGGGAAAACAGGCCATCTGTGTGTCTTTAATTAACGCGAGTGATAAAAAAGGCGTGGGAAAGAAGTGATAAACTACACCTCGCTTCTGACGTCAGAGACGCTGGGAAAACAGGCCATCTGGGTGTCTTTAATTAACGCGAGTGATAAAAAAGGCGTGGGATAGAAGTGATAAACTACACCTCGCTTCTGACGTCAGAGACGCTGGGAAAACAGGCCATCTGTGTGTCTATAATTAACGCGAGTGATAAAAAAGGCGTGGGACAGAAGTGATAAACTACGCCTTGCTTCTAACGTCAGAGACGCTGGGAAAACAGGCCATCTGTGTCTTTAATTGACGCGGGTGATAAAAAAGGCGGCGTGGGAAAGCATCGACAAATCGCTTGTGACGTATGAAGCGGTGGTTCGCGTGTTTACCCACCCCAGATGAGAGGTGGGATGAGGCTCCACCAATGAGTTTAGAGGTGGGATGAGGCACCACCAATGAGTTTAGAGGTGGGATGAGGCTCCACCAATGAGTTAAGAGGTGGGATGGGGGACCCGCCAATGAGTTTAGAGGTGGGATGGGGGTCTACCAATGAACGTAGAGGAGTGATGTTTAGGAGAAACTGTGGAGTGGTATGAGGTTCTCTTCATATATAGCTGCACGGAGAGATGCACAGACATCAGTTGCAGATAGAAAGAGCTCTGGACGGTGTGAGAGGCAAAGAGTCAAAGAGAGATCCAGAAAGTCAGAGAGAGACTTATTATTGTGAGTAAATTTCATAATATCTTTACCAGAAAAAATCTAAGTAGTCATCTGAGCAGATTTTCATAAACCGATCTTATTCTCCTTTTCACAGATGGATTCATTGAGAGGAAAGTTAATGAAGCAGCAGAAGGCGGCGGAGACGTTGAAGAAGGAGATCTTGGAAGAGGGGTTGACGTATCCTGTACACCATCTACAGATGATGGAAACAAGATTTGGAGACGTTATGTTAGCGACCATCACGTTCGAGGAGGAGAAGAGAAAGATATATCTTCCGAAATATTTTTCATTAACGAGGGAGGAGATAGAAGCATTTAATGCTAAACCATGTTTAAATTTAATAAAAAAAATAACACACTATATTGATTGAATAAATTAAGAAAAAACTCATTATTGAATAAATAATGTTGAACAGAATGATGTTTCATTTCCATTCCCAAAGATTCCTTAATAAAAATAGGTGGGAAGAGTTGAAAAATAGGTGGGAAGAGAGCTCTACCAACATTAGGCTACGCCTACTTTACGAGGGTTATCCAATGAGGTAAGAGGTGGTATGGGGGATAACCAATGAACTAGGAGTTGGGATGAGGGTTAACCAATGAGGAGCTCTACCAACATTAGGCCACGCCTACTTTTAGCTCAGCACTGCTTTTAAGCCCCGCCCACTTTTTCCTTATAGCTCCGCCCACTTTAAACTCCACCCACCTTTTCTCTCAATATAAAGGGGGGAGTTTATTCTAACGAGCAACACTTGAAAGTTTTTTCAGCAATGGAGAACTTAGTTTTGTGCGAAACGTGTTACGTTTACTTTCAGCCGAGATGTGTGATAGCGCATGAGATGTCGGATGTGCATCGCCGTCACGCCGTTCGAGGCGAACAGACCGGAGGAGTGGTGATCAGAGTTGACATTGCTGTCAATAATCGTCTGAAAACTTATTGGGTGAGTGGTGGGGGAGTGCATAAAGACCTCGTGAGTTTTTTAAGTACGATCGGAAACCTAGTCATTGATAAAGTTCAAGATCAATTGCAATTAACTGCTTTGAAAATTAATGTACTTGGAAACGCTAAATATGTGAAGGGTGAGGAAACAAGTGATAGATGGTTTAAAACGCGAAACCATAGGGTATTTAACGCCACTGATATCAATTCGCTTGTTAAAAACCTGTTTGGAAAATTGCTGAAGGAGCAATCGGAAAGTCAGGCGAAGGGATCGGGTTGGTCGCTGAGTGAGGTGGTGGGATTAGAGCTCAGAATCAATCGATACCAACCATTAAAAGGCTCGTCCTTTTTAGATCTCCCGCAGAAAATTAAACATACTAGATCAGTGATAAATGTAGAGAATGAAGACGTTTTCTGCTTCAAATATCCAATTTGGGCAAAGAATGTTAACCAGCATGCTGAAAGAGTATCAAAGTATGATACCGCAGAATTTCGCGAGGGTTACGATTGGGACTGTATTAGCTACCCTGTGGAACCCTCCCAAATTTCAACATTGGAGCGCAGGTATAATATCTCCATCAGCGTGTATGGGAGTAGTAGAGGAATGCGGGTCCGGGCACAGCGCATTTCTGCCTAACCTCAAGGGGCAGAGCATCCATCTTGAAAACTATCGATATATCGCAAAAGTCGCACTCGGATTGGTGCACGTGACCACAAAAGTGGCGCCGCGAAGTGGTAAAAAGGGTGAATTGAGGTAAGATTGGGTTATCCATGTTGAAAATATCGATATATACCTCCGGGGGTCGAGTCGTCCATCTTGAAAATATCGATATATCGCAATAATCGCACTCTGATTGGTGCACGTGACCACGAAAGTGTCGCCGCGTGGCGGTCAAAGAAAGAGGTGAAGCCGGGTCGACCGTCTCGCGAAAAAATATCGATATATATCGCGAGAGTCGCATTCCGGCGTGGGGACGGGGTGGTGGGAGGGGTCGGATCCGACCGGAATCACCAACGCGGCGCGTATTTTTTAATTAAAGTAAACCTTGTCCTGGGAATGTAATAAGAAATTGAGAGCAAGGGTAAGAACTTTTTTTATACTCTTTTTTTATTTCCGAACAAGTGTATACAGGCAATTTAGTACACTAACTATTCATCTTCAATTTTAAGCACAAACTTTATCACTCGTAGACGGGTACCCTTGATACAGTCCGTAATACCGTATCTCACTTGGGATTCTTGTGATCCGTGTAACACACTGGTTTTCCTCCATCAACCTGCACAATCTCACCACCTCCACCTTTTGATATTACGAAATCACCTAAGCCTTTAGATTCACCTCTGACAACACGCCTTCCATCGACTTCGGTTCTCTCTGGAACACGTCCTCTGATGGGTTGTGGATCTGGCTTGTAGGCCTCGTGCACATCCAGCCAGATGATGGGAAGCTGCTCCTCGGCTTTGCTTTGTTTCTCCGGATCGGTGATATCAGACGCCAGGGTAATGTTGAATCTCTCGAACCTCCCGTTTCCATTTTGGAAGCCGGAGAATGTTACCTCCTTCCCAACCACATCAAACTCTCGTTGCTGATGTCTAAACACGCAGTAATAGTAGTACGCTTTAAAGCTGAGAGTCAATGAGAAATCGGTGTTGCAGATCTTCAAAAGATCTCTGGGGATAAAAACGTCATAGGTGTCCCCGTTGGGCTTTCTCTCCACCCGCAAGTATTCATTTCCCAGGCGAGCTGTGGGGATCTTCTGTAATGCTGCGACTTTAGAATTCATTTTGCTGCGTGATCACTTCTCTCTTAGGACGTATAATGAGCACGCAGTCATCTGCAGGCTCTTATATATCGTTGGGAGGGGAATGTCGGCTGTGAGGAAGGGGAAGGAGGGAACACTGTGAGAACAGCTGCGCAGTTGCCGTTTCGTGGGAATCTTATCTTGACCAGATGTTGGTATCTTAACCGCAGGTGGCCGGAAATGGGTGTGGTTGAGACTCAAGCGAGGCAAGAGTATCTGGTGACAGGTCGGCGCTTGTTCTCA
Source organism: Ceriagrion tenellum (assembly GCA_963169105.1). Lineage (NCBI taxonomy): Eukaryota > Metazoa > Arthropoda > Insecta > Odonata > Coenagrionidae > Ceriagrion > Ceriagrion tenellum. The sequence continues at coordinate 24,209,374 of OY720645.1, read as the reverse complement.
AGGTTAAAAAATGTTACTAAATGAAAGGCATGGATGAAATAACAAATTTTTAATTTATTCACACGAGATATACAGAAATAGAGAAAAACACTCTTCTTTTTGACAATATTGAGATTTCATTAAACATTTTTAAATAGTTATAAATCTTCCTTTTCTTCTGCTTTCAATTTTAGCATCAATTTGTCCTGAGAAACATTACTGCAAATCCGTTTTTTCAATCTAGAACAGTTTTTCACAGCGCACGCGAACTTATCCGTTTCGTGATATGCTAATGAGCAATTACCCCCCAATGGTTTAAGACACTTCAAAGAGGGTACATTTAAAAATTTTTCAACTTCGAATACATCGCGATTTAAAACTTTCGAAAGGAATTTACATTTTTCGATACCCTTTGCAAATAGATAATCGTAAGTCCAGGTTACTTTTTTAAGGATATTACGCAATTCCCTATACGGTGTGTCTCCCACATCAGCGGGTATTCCGTGGTGATGTTCTTGCACCCAAGTATTTTCATAGTGCACCCAAGTATTTCCATAGTTCTCAACCATGCCAGAAGGTAACTGGAACACCCACGACTTGCGTAGGTCATGTCCGAGACTCTCAATGGCCAGTTCTCTGACTATGAATTCATTCGCACCGCCATTCTTCCTCACTAGAGCTTGAAAGTCTAATATTAATGCGTTGACGTTAACGGGGCCCAGCGGGTAAACTCTAAGATGGCGGTGCATTATATCCTGGGAATCTCACTCTCAAGACGTTGAATTGTTAGTCACCGAAAGTGATGCACACCTTTTCGATGCCCGAATCTTTCAACGCCTGAGTAATCTTGTTCAGATGACCGACTACCAAATCACCCGATTGGGTGACTGCATCAAGAGCCGAATCAATCTGATCGAAAGAGTTTACCAATGCCTTCCAATCGCTAGCTTTTAATGATACGCGAGTATTCTTACTCCCCAAATTTACGTGAGGTTTACCAAAATATTTCACAAATTGAACGGATGAGTCCACGTACGAAGGAATCACTGATGTTTCAAAATAGGCAGTAACGGAGGAAGTGAAGTTTTCTAGGCTAGTCCACTGTTCCGGGCTGAGTCTCGCTGTTTTGCTCGAAGAGGAAATCTCCACGCACGGGGTAGCCGACTCCGTCAACCAACCGATGTGCACGCTCTTGGTCTTACTCAGCTCCAGGGATGTCCGGAGTAAAGGGATGATAGATGATGATGTTGTAGGGCTGGAGGATGGAGATCGTCTCCTCTTCTTCACGTGAGACTGCTGCATTCTTACTGATGTTCGTGAGACTTTCACTGTGCTTATATAGTGGTGGGCGGTGAAAGGGAGGGGGGAATAGATTATATTGTACCACGTTTTACTAGAGCACGATCTACTAGAGCACAGCACTTTTGCGACGCTGGATGACATCTTCTCTTGCGTCCAAGTCTGAACTCTCGTTGGAAGAGTTTTGCAGCGATGCAGTCGTTAAGTACAGGTCGGTGAAATAGGGATGGGAATTTTGAAATAGGTTTGCGAGTGACGGACTTGAAGAGTGCATACAGACAACAATATTCCCCACAAAGATCTGATTTATAATTTTGCAGTCGAACTGAATTTGAAATCACGGTGAAGGGTTTCAGAAAGGTGATAATGTCCTTGACTGATGGAGGAAAAGCATAAGAGTCGAAATACTCTGCACGTTTTTTAAATATACATACTGCAACCCAGTGGGTTCCTGACTCGTGTGAAGGGTCGAAGTTAATTATATAAATTCCGCGTTTAGGACGACTTGGAAGTTGATCCGATGGGAATACCCCTCTAAATTTGTGTTTAGTGCGAGGATCCTGTGATAAAACGTCATCGATATCATCCGTTTGCATGTTGAATGACTACTTAACTTTATCCACGACTGCAATCCTATTAAAATCGATCGTGAGTTTTGAATTATACTCGGCATAGGTGATGACGGTCACAGCACTTTGTAGAGGAGATTTAAATTTAGCTTCAAATCTCACGTTTCCTGAAACCGGTTTAGACACGTGAGTATCCTCACCAGTTCGATCTGGAGTGAGATCCCACGCTAACACAGTGTATCCGTGCTTGAACATATCCAATGAGACTTGATTACCCCAATCACTATGGTGAGCACCCAAAGCAGAAAAAAGCTGACGGTAGACGCGAGTGGCAAAACTATTTTTATCGCTACTGAAATCCATTTCCAATCCTCCCACAGGGTTAGGGGAGCCGTTCACGTAGATACAGCAATGATGCATCGAGTAATGCTTAAAACTGTAGGGATTTTTACTATGTTTACCCTGAAATGCTTCATCATCAACCATAACCACTAATAAAGTCTTAGGAATTGGACCGACTATTAAGTTCTCATTGTTGATCATAGTGACGTTAGATGGTACGGTAAAAGTTTTAACTTCGGCTCGCGTATACGGGTATATGGCATCCTTCGTTCTCAACATTCGTTCAACAGCTAACAAAGCTGAGGGATTGATTTCATAATGTGGAACAAAGAGTGTAGCCTGCATAATTTTTAGCATGGACATACCAGCCGTCGTTTCCTTGATGTAAAACGCTGGGTTGGCCAACTTCAGAACGATATCTATGTCAACACCATTTAAAAGATTTCAATGACATACTCCGCTTGTTTCTCCGAAGGGACGCCGACGCGCATTGAATCCATCAAATGTTTAAGGGAACTGTATTTTTTTTTATCCAATTTTACGGTGTGATCTGGGAGGATTCTCACCGACACATCTTCCACGGGAGATTCATACGCATCTGGCACAGAAATTTCCATCAAGGCGACGGTCCACTCACCATTCTGCAGTGAAATTCGTTCGGGTAGCATCGTGCAAAAGTGAGCGATTGTATTGTCTGGGAAATAATTACCAGAGCTGTCGCTGAGAAGTGTAACATAAAAATCATCCTTATCCGTCATTCTGAAGCCTTTTCACGGAAGAAGCCGGAACCCAACTGTTGAAATCATTGCCGTAGCCTCTCCATTTAACGAAATACTCGAGCTACTCGAATACTCGAACCCTTACCCCTACGTTTGAGTATTTCATCAACCTGAAAATATGTACTTTCTGACAGACGAACTTTGACCAACTCTTCCCTATAGAATGTTCCCTTTATTTCTTCTCCATTTAAATCTTCCAACTGGTAAGTAGGTACGTTCAAACCTTGCGAGATGGTTTTAATCCTAAACACTTCCTTGGAATAATTGGCTGTGTATCCTTTCGCGAATGGATTTCTTTCTTTGCTGATTCGAACGTGATCACCCACCGCAAATCTCGTTTCATTTTTCGGTTTTTTCCTTCTTCTCTCTAATAGCCTTTTTGCCACCGAAAAAGCATTCGAAATGTTCACATTCGAGGGTGCCAGTCCGATACTGGAATGCACCCGATTGTTATAACTTTGGAGCAATTTCGGAAGCACACGCACGTAATTGAGCGTATTGTTCTTGGTGAAATATTTGTACATTTTACTTTTCAATGTCCTGTTGAATCTTTCCACAACGGCTGCTTTGACGACTGGCTGGTTCGTAGTATAAAATTTTATTCCTTGTTTCTTGAGGAATGTTTTAAATTTTTCGTTTGCAAACTCACTCCCCTTGTCGCTTTGAATTTTCAATGGTTTCCTTTCCTTAAGAATTGCTCGAAAAGCCTCGATAACAACATCAGCAGTCTTATTTTTTAAAGGAACAGCCCAGGCATATTTAGAAAATAAGTCGATGACTGTTAAGAGATATTGAAAGCCATCATTATAATTCTTCAAATTTCTCATATCGTTAAGGTCACACTGCCAAGTCTCATCGATGTAAGAGACGTCATAATAATTTCGAGAAAAATTTTTCCTGATTGGTTTGTGCAAGGTATAAGCATCTTGCGAATCCAGCCATTTTTGTATTTCATTCTTGGAAAATATTTTGCCAGAGGCCTTCCACAGTGCGTCTGTAGTAGAAAAACTGGCTGGATGGGAAGGTTCGTAATAGATTTTACTCAAGGATGAGGAATCCAAGGTTGACTCTCTTCTTCCTTTATTCTCCGCTTTATGGGGGATGACGGCGGAGTGTATGGTTCCTTTATTCTTCGTTTCCGGTTTCCTCTTCTCAGTGGCATAGGTATTTCTTCCTCCTCCTCCTCCTCCATTTCCACGTCGTTGCTGCTGTCTTCTTCTAGATTCGCTTCTGCTTTCTTTTCTTGAAGTTGTCGCTCTAGGTCGGTCAGTAAATCCTCCATTTGTTTTACTCCTTTTTCCTGTCGTTCTTCCCATTGTTTTCCAATGTTAGCATTGGTGTGCAGTAACTCCTTTCCAGCTCTCGCTAAATTATGTGATGATTCTACCCCACTAGAATATCCTCCCACATCAGATATCGGCAAAGGAATGGGTTGCTTACTGTTGGGAACGTTTTCTAAATACGAATTCAATATCCGTTTATAATGAAACCACTTTTGAGAGTTTGAGAGGTCCTTTCGGTCAAAAATGTCTCTAATTTTCTTGTCCATTGCTATAACTTGTCTTCTCCGATCCCCAAAAATATCGATTTTCTCATCAGGTAATTTATCATATTCCTTTTTTACGCTCGAATGTTTTCCTAGTCGTACCGATTTCTTCTTTTCCTTCCTCTTTGGACCGGTGGTAGCTAAAATACTCTCAAAATCAACTCGTGGTGAAGTGTCAGATTCATCACTCACTGTTTGCAAGTATGAATCCAGTACCTTTCGGTAGTAATGCCATTTTTGATTATCAGCCAAATCTTTTCGATCCAAAACACCACGCATTTCCTTGTCCAATTTCGACAATCGGTCTTTAATACTGTCCTTTTTCATAAATGGTGGGGTCCACTAGTAGATAGCTAAATAAGATTACGAGGACAGTTGCCACCAGAGTCCGCCACCGTTTGTGTCGCCTCCATTTTGTTTTTTCCCTCCCCTGTCCTCCCTCCCCCTGTCGTTCCTGCCGCTCCCCTCCCTCCCCCTCCCTATGCCGAGGCCGCGGCCGCCGCTTCGCGCCGCCCCGCTTCGCCTAAGCTCCAGTGAGATCACCATATGGTGAAAGTGGAAGTGGGTGACTCTCTCTTATTGGTTCCCGCCTCGCTTGGCTTCGCATGGATCGATCGCCATATGGTGAAAGACTCCCTTATTGGCTCCCGCCTCGCCTGGCTTCGCATGGATCGATCGCCATGTGGTGAAAGACTCCCTTATTGGCTCCCGCCCATGGATCGATCGCCATAGTGGAAGTGGGTTTTCGGAGAGCCTTATTGACGAGTCGAACGTCGCGGAGTAGAGAGACCGTACGAGATGAATATTAGCGGGAATTTGCAGAAACTGCCGGAGGGGATGGGAGATGAGGTGCCCGAGGAGGAGGAAAAGGTGGTGGAGGGGCCGAAGCATCCGAAGAAGCTGGTGGTGCGAGGGACATCTAATTATATCCCTTCTCCTTGGGGACGGTTAACGGCCCGGCCCAGTGCAAAATTGGGAAAACGCGTCATCAGCGTGAAGGAGACCGGAGACGACCACTATGACATCTTGTTGCCCACTGACATGCCCGGGACCGACTTCTCCCTGACCCTAGAATTCGACAAAAGGCACATTTGTGATTTTCGTGTCGGGGATCGAAAGGCGTGTTTGATTGGGTGGAAAGTTCCCTTTTCCGGATTCAAAAATTCGGAAGGTGTGTACGAGAGATTCAACATCGTTCCACTGGAATCTATAGATGATCCGAATGTGCGCAGTGAAGCGGAGCAACAATTGCCTGTCCTTACGGTCGACATTTACAGCGTCCAGGACGAGGAGAATCCCGACGGTTTCCTCATTTCAAAGGGGCCATCGGTGAGTTTTTCAAAACCCGTGCTGTGCACCGACAACGTGAAATCTCTGATTGACTACAAACCCGTGTCAGGCGAGAAGGATTCCCTTGTGAAGACGTTAGTGTTCACTTTCAAGTATGGAAAAACAGACGTTTATTAACCATATTACCAATAAATGTAAAAATATATTGAAATAATAAATGTCAAATGTTTGAAGGATTTATGACTTTTATTTATGATTAAACCTCTCCTAATAATTATATGGTGGGATGAGTGGGTAAAATAAGAAGATAAAACATCTTTTTTTAGAGTAATTTATTTTCAAGAATATTTCAATTGTCACATAAATAATTTATCACTTCTCAACTTTGTGTTCATCACTTCAAGTCCATTTCAAATTTATCACTTTGAGTCCATCAAATAAGTTCCAATTTTGCCTTGAGTTTATTATAAGGTACGTTTTCATGAATCCACTTTTTTAACTTTGAACAATTTTTAATTGCACATGCGAATTTCTCCGTTTGGTGACAATAAAGATTGCATTTAATGGACGTGACTGGAAGATTCGCCAATTTGGGCACATCGAGAAATTTTTCCAACTCGATTACTGGTCTCCCAATATGTAATGATAAAAATTTGCATTTTTCCAAACCTTTAGCAAAGACATATTGGAATCGTTTAGTTTCATTTTCGAGAATGCTCGGTAAATTATCGTAAGGAATATTTCCCATATCATAATCTATTCCGTGCCAATTATGTGTTAACCACTCATTTTTCTTGTCATGGGGGTAACTTGGAGGAATCTGGAAAAGCCACGACCTTCGCCACGGTGATTCCAGATCTTCCATGGCCAACTCCCGAATCACAAATAGTTTTCCATTACTTCCCGCCTGGAAGTCGACAATAACTTTGCCCATCCTTCCGTGTGCAGGGGATCCATTGGAAAGGGGACGTTTATACTGCCACTCTGCTTTACCCCAAACGTTATTCTCAAATGCTGCACGCCCAGTCTGCGCGCTGCATTTTCCACAGGCAGAAAGTGTTCGTCCAGATGAGTGGAACATTGGTTGGCAACACGAATAGCAATTCGGACATTCTCTAAAATTTTCGACAATTCCAGCCATTCTAACTTGTTCAAAAGAATTGAATTACCTTCCCGTTTATCAACGAGTGCAGCACCCGAATTTCGATTGAGTACAATTAGTTTCTCACCCAAGAGCGATGTAAAAGCGACGGAGAAGTTCGCATGCACAAGATCGTCTGGTATTGACACAGTATTGTTAAAATAGTCACTTAATATTTTTTCGTGTGCATACAAAAAATCTAGATCGGATTCAAAGAGATCAAGTCCGTCCAAATCACCACACTCAGATGGAATGATCAGCAATCTTGCGTAGGCTCGTCCACCACCCGGTTTCAATTGCCAGGCGATGTGAATCTCCTTGTTGGCACTCAGCACAGCACCGCGACAGTATAGGGGTTTGAAATCGGTAGGAAGAGAAGGTGGTTTGAGAGAAGGGGGAAAACTGGGGGAAACAGTCCTTTTCTTATTCTTTGCGCTTTCTCGAAGTGTTTCCTCTATTTCTTTCTCCAAAAGTTTGAATATCTCGTCAATTTCACTGTCCGTATTCTCCTTCCTTTTCACCGCCTTCTGGCGTTGGTCGTTCTTCTTCGTTACCTTTCTCCGTTGCCGCCGAGGGTCGGAAGCTGAAGACTGCTGTGGCTGCTGTGGTTGTTGCTGTTGCTCAAGCGGCTGCTCAAGAACCTCTCCACTCGACGACTGCATGTTGATTGAGTAGAAAACGTATTCGTCACTCAGAACACATTCGTTATCTTTAACCATTCACGTTCTGTCTCTAAAATGAGCGGTAAGTCTTTAACCAATCACGTTCCGCCTCTTATCTAAAAAAAAAAAAATGAGCGGTAAGGTTCACTTTGGCGGAAACAGAAGAGATATGAAGTTCCATTTGGTGTCGTTCGCTCAATTGACGTCAACGTTTATTTCAACATCTGGAGGAATCAGAACTTGAAGTAACGCCTCTATTTCTGCCGATAAAGCCAAAAGTTTTTCATTATTATTTTCAGGAGATTTCTGTTTCTTCTTTTTATGATTCCTCTTCTTCCTCTTGTGCACGTCTTCTCCGATGAAAGTCAGCATCTTGTTTATCCAGCAGTCTCCGCTTCCAAATGGCAGTTTCCGCTAATGCACAGCAAACTTGAGAATTTGGGTGACACCGACGATTATCTCTTACTCCCGAGCCAAAAAATTTCGTAAACAATGTGACAACTTTGCAATCGTTTTTGTGTGGATGGGGAAAGACTTCCACGAATTGTTGAAGTGAACGTTCGGTGGATTTGAAGAGAGCGTAGAGGCAACAATACTCTCCGCATAAATCAGATTCAAAATTTTGTAGCCGTTTGGTATTCCTTCTAAACAGCTTAAATTCTGAGAGAAAGTTGAGAATACCGGTCACGAAAGGTTCGATCGCATAAGAATCGAAATATTCAGCACGCTGCGAGTTGATGACGTGAACGGTGACCCAATGCGTTCCGGGGCTGTTTGATGGGTCGAAATTAATTACATACGTGCCTGGTTTTTTATATTTCGGTAGGGCATCAGAGGGAAAGACACCACGAAAAGAGTCACGCGTGAGTGGATTACGTCTGAGGACGCGCTCGATTTCGTGAGTTTGCATCTCTCTCTTTCGGAGTTTCCTCACGACTAAATTAAATTAATCTCCCTATGTTTATTTATTAATATCTCAGCATCATATTCGGCATAAACGAGTACGGTTACTGCATTTTGAAGTTTTTGTTGAAATTTTCCTTGCAGGCGTAAATTTCCCGTGCGAGTGAGGCTAACATGGTCTTCGTGTCCCGAGCTGTCGCGAGTGAGATCCCATGCCAGAACGAAATATCCATGCTCAAACATTTTCTTGGTTATTTGGTTTCCGACATCTCCATGAGACAATCTCAAGGCTTCATATAGTTGGTGATACGCGTTCGTACAGAATTTTTTGGAAGGAGTATTAAAATCACTCTTGTATCCTCCGCATGGATATTCTCGGTCATCGACAAAGACTGAGCATTCGTACATGCTGTAGTGATGAAAATTAAATGGATTTTTATTTCTTTTGCCTAGAAATGAATTGCTCTCCACAAACGCGACCATGAGTGTATTTGGAATCCTGCCTAATATGAGGTTATCATTGTTGAACATTGTGCTGTGTGCGGGAATCGTAAATGTTTTGATTTCTACTCGCTTGTACGGTAACACCATCGGCGTTCCATCTGACAAAAGTTTCGCGTGAGCCACCAGAATGGAAGGATCGAGCTCGCATTGTGTTGCATACAGGGTTGCTTCTTCAATTTTCAAAATGGCATCCTCTCCTTCTTCTTCCATTAAAAAGAATTCCGGCTTAGCGAATGATAACTCTATAGTGACGTCAACATTATTAACTAACAGTCTCGGCTGATTAAAAGCATCCACGTGCAGTTTCCCCACCACTTCTAACAAAGAGCTATCTTTCAACCACCTTTGTCTTTCCAGAAAACCTGCGTTTTCCATGCTGTCTAAATTCGTTCCTTCATCGAGCTCCCACCCACTGCAAACCATGTGTGTGCGAGCTGCGTCGGAGCCGTAATTGAGCAGTTTTTCCAAATAACTTCGGTATCCATAATATTCTGAGGTCGTTACCTTTTTCGCGTTAAAATACACGTTGCAATTTTCGAACATAGAATGCAGAATGTTGTTCACGACTCCCGGCTGTTTGGTGTCCACATTGGTGTAAGGAATTCCCCCCCTTTTCACTAACTTTAATTTAACTTTGAGCCTAATATCGTTTAGATCAAGGTATCGGTCACCATTTCCCTTTATTGAAAATTTCAATTCAGAGTTGGTGTCGATTGTATTGATTGGATAATACGGTGTAGTCCTGCGTTCGATAATGCTAGTTTGGATGGGTAGGTGTTTGAACAAGTACAAACACGAAGGAACTACTTCCTCCATCTCGTTTGATGTATGTTCCACCAACACTCGAGAAAGACTGACACGATTTTCTCATTTACGAAAATATATCCCTCCATTCACCACCGCTTTGTTTCTTTTTTCCCACCCTCTTCCTCGTTACCCTCTTCCTCCTTACCCTCTTCTTCTTTCCTTCGCTTTTTTTCTTCCCTACCTTCCTTCCTTTCCGTTTTTTAATTATCTTTTTCCCTCGTCCTTTTCTCCGTCGTTTCTTTTTTGTCTTTTCAGGATCATTTCGCTTATTCATTCGCATCACAGTTACAGTTTTTCGTCGTCTCTTTGCTGTACGCAAGCCCGCACCCGCCATTCTTTGCAACTTGTCTTGAGCTCTTCGCTTTAAATTAGCCCTTGCCTCTCCGAAACGCGTTTGTAATATTTCCTTTCCAGATTTCGTACCTATATCGGAGAGCGCACCAATCCCCGCTTTTACCGCTTCTTCGCCAACTGCCTTCAGTCCAGAACTGACCATCGGTTTCACATACCTCCACAATCCGCTAAAAAAAGATCCTAATCCGTGTCCTCTTTGTTTAAAATAACTTGCTTGATATAATGGACCAATATCCCCACCCCTCTGATTTGAAATAAAGAATCTTATATATCGATCCACATCGTTCGACATCTTGAAGCATACTAAACATACTAATGCTATTTCTTCTTTTTAAAGTGCAAAATCACCGCCGCTGGATCAATTCCATCGCTAAATGGAAACGGTTTACCCATTTTATCTGAGAGAAATATCTCGATACTATTAAATTCATTTCGTTCGATAGGATAGTAATATGGGTTTTGAAAGATCTGTTGCCTTCCGCCTCCCGTATTGATGACTCTCAAGCATCTGATCAACTTGTCTCCAATATATTGTCGTTTAATTAAATCAGTGTATACGAAAAGTGTTCCAGTATGTTTCGTTTCTTCTGCTACACGAGCAGTCCTTCCTAGCTTGGTTTGCATTTGTGGATTCGCATTATCACTGTCGCGCATCGAATCCATCAAATGTTTAAGCGATAGCGGTGTACTCTCCTTCTTTTTCATCTCCTGAGTAACTACACCTTCCATACTGGTGTGTGTCGGCGGAAGCTGCGAAGGAACACTCTCCCCTTTCTCCTCAGCAACACCAACTTCCATACCAACATTCGTATGTTCATTGCTAATTTTATTGATTTCAATGACATACTCTGCTTGTTTCTCCGAAGGGACGCCGACGCGCATTGAATCCATCAAATGTTTAAGGGAACTGTATTTTTTTTTATCCAATTTTACGGTGTGATCTGGGAGGATTCTCACCGACACATCTTCCACGGGAGATTCATACGCATCTGGCACAGAAATTTCCATCAAGGCGACGGTCCACTCACCATTCTGCAGTGAAATTCGTTCGGGTAGCATCGTGCAAAAGTGAGCGATTGTATTGTCTGGGAAATAATTACCAGAGCTGTCGCTGAGAAGTGTAACATAAAAATCATCCTTATCCGTCATTCTGAAGCCTTTTCACGGAAGAAGCCGGAACCCAACTGTTGAAATCATCGCCGTAGCCTCTCCATTTAACGAAATACTCGAGCTTCTTACCCTTACCCCTACGTTTGAGTATTTCATCAACCTGAAAATATGTACTTTCTGACAGACGAACTTTGACCAACTCTTCCCTATAGAATGTTCCCTTTATTTCTTCTCCATTTAAATCTTCCAACTGGTAAGTAGGTACGTTCAAACCTTGCGAGATGGTTTTAATCCTAAACACTTCCTTGGAATAATTGGCTGTGTATCCTTTCGCGAATGGATTTCTTTCTTTGCTGATTCGAACGTGATCACCCACCGCAAATCTCGTTTCATTTTTCGGTTTTTTCCTTCTTCTCTCTAATAGCCTTTTTGCCACCGAAAAAGCATTCGAAATGTTCACATTCGAGGGTGCCAGTCCGATACTGGAATGCACCCGATTGTTATAACTTTGGAGCAATTTCGGAAGCACACGCACGTAATTGAGCGTATTGTTCTTGGTGAAATATTTGTACATTTTACTTTTCAATGTCCTGTTGAATCTTTCCACAACGGCTGCTTTGACGACTGGCTGGTTCGTAGTATAAAATTTTATTCCTTGTTTCTTGAGGAATGTTTTAAATTTTTCGTTTGCAAACTCACTCCCCTTGTCGCTTTGAATTTTCAATGGTTTCCTTTCCTTAAGAATTGCTCGAAAAGCCTCGATAACAACATCAGCAGTCTTATTTTTTAAAGGAACAGCCCAGGCATATTTAGAAAATAAGTCGATGACTGTTAAGAGATATTGAAAGCCATCATTATAATTCTTCAAATTTCTCATATCGTTAAGGTCACACTGCCAAGTCTCATCGATGTAAGAGACGTCATAATAATTTCGAGAAAAATTTTTCCTGATTGGTTTGTGCAAGGTATAAGCATCTTGCGAATCCAGCCATTTTTGTATTTCATTCTTGGAAAATATTTTGCCAGAGGCCTTCCACAGTGCGTCTGTAGTAGAAAAACTGGCTGGATGGGAAGGTTCGTAATAGATTTTACTCAAGGATGAGGAATCCAAGGTTGACTCTCTTCTTCCTTTATTCTCCGCTTTATGGGGGATGACGGCGGAGTGTATGGTTCCTTTATTCTTCGTTTCCGGTTTCCTCTTCTCAGTGGCATAGGTATTTCTTCCTCCTCCTCCTCCTCCATTTCCACGTCGTTGCTGCTGTCTTCTTCTAGATTCGCTTCTGCTTTCTTTTCTTGAAGTTGTCGCTCTAGGTCGGTCAGTAAATCCTCCATTTGTTTTACTCCTTTTTCCTGTCGTTCTTCCCATTGTTTTCCAATGTTAGCATTGGTGTGCAGTAACTCCTTTCCAGCTCTCGCTAAATTATGTGATGATTCTACCCCACTAGAATATCCTCCCACATCAGATATCGGCAAAGGAATGGGTTGCTTACTGTTGGGAACGTTTTCTAAATACGAATTCAATATCCGTTTATAATGAAACCACTTTTGAGAGTTTGAGAGGTCCTTTCGGTCAAAAATGTCTCTAATTTTCTTGTCCATTGCTATAACTTGTCTTCTCCGATCCCCAAAAATATCGATTTTCTCATCAGGTAATTTATCATATTCCTTTTTTACGCTCGAATGTTTTCCTAGTCGTACCGATTTCTTCTTTTCCTTCCTCTTTGGACCGGTGGTAGCTAAAATACTCTCAAAATCAACTCGTGGTGAAGTATCAGGTTCATCACTCACTGTTTGCAAGTATGAATCCAGTACCTTTCGGTAGTAATGCCATTTTTGATTATCAGCCAAATCTTTTCGATCCAAAACACCACGCATTTCCTTGTCCAATTTCGACAATCGGTCTTTAATACTCTGTCCTTTTTCATAAATGGTGGGGTCCACTAAGAGAAATTTTTGAAAACTCATTATTTTTTAATTAAAGCTAACCCTCCACTGATTAAGGGGAGAATGGCAGCTAAAAGAGATGATAAAAACCCTCCTTTTTGATTGAGCACCGCGCGTTTTCTTTTCAGAGGGGCTTTGTAACAACCTATCTCTCTGATCGCATCCTTGTAACTGAGTAATTTCTTCTTTAACTTTGGATTTATCTTTAAATTTCCGTTTAACACATTTCGGCAACATTCACTCAAAGTCTTTATGACATCCGAACTCACCGACTTTATGATAGCTTTGCATTCCTTTTTCGATTTCGTTTTCTTGATTTTTTTTAATATGTCTATGTTTCGTTTTACTCTATCCATATTACCCATTTCGGAGGTGTGGTGGGACACTAGTGTTATCTCGTATCTTGTCCAACAGGTGTGGTGCCACGTAAACTTCGGTGATTTCTGTGGGGAAAATGTGTGTCCTGTACCGCAGGCAATCGTCAGTCTCTTGAGCAAAGTCAAGCACTAAATAAGTGAATGGTCTCAGTGTTACCTCCCTATATACGTTTGTGAGCGCCGCTGGATTTTCGGGATAAACTTGACCGGCTAAATATTTAAATTGCGATCGATCGCGAACATTTCTAAAGCACACAATATACTTTGCATTTAAAGATATCGTACGTGAAAAACGGGATTGATAAAAAACATTTTGACTGATTATAATTACAGAAATATTCGAATGATGCGAATCTTTTGTGAAAAGCTCGCTCACTTTGTTGTCACTGAAGCAGTCATGCATCAAATCATCGATTATGTAAAGAGTTGGTATCTTTTTCGGATTTGAGAAGCTTTTAGGAAGTTTCCAACTGAATTTGACCTTTGGAATACCCTTAACCTTCTTAATATTTGGGGCGCTTCCAAAACTACAGCACCATATGATCCTTTTTATTTTTCCATCCACTAATGACGGTAAATTTCTGAGAAACTTCAATACGAACTGTGTTTTTCCACTGCTTGAAGGACCTGCAATTATACAGGTAAAAGGGTGTTTCCACTTAATCATTATTAACGTTGACTCCGAGAGTAAAAGAAAATGAATGAACCAGTCCCTCTTTCGAGCCGCACTTTTATCCTTTATTTTCAAGCATATCTTCCATGCGAATAACTAGCCCCTTCAAATCGCTTGTGATGGAGGATAACGCAGAAGAATATTTCGTAGGGCAAGTAATTCCGAATAACCCAAGGTTATTTTTACCGGCTCTGACTAATGTGTTATTGAATTCACTAAACTCATACACATTGTCTTTGCGGAAGAAGTACAGGATGCCATTCGTGTATCTAAACACTGAATTTAAGTCCGTGGGAATTTGCGGATACATTTTTGTGTGACGAAATTGATTTTTCGGTCTGAATTGACATTCGTCCATTTCTAAAATAAAATCTCTGCTATGAAATATTAATGTCATCCCGGAATATGTGTTAACTGCTGCCTGGATTTTAGCATTGCGTGGAAACCCAATGGCCGATACATAACGAGGGTAATCTTTTACCAATTGCATACTTGGATAATCCACCATGTAAATTGTTTCATTGATGAATATTACAATCTCTCCACTTGGTCTGCGGTAAATCGCGCTAAGCTCAAAGTCTTTTTGCGGAAGAAATGGAAGCCAGTTTGTAATAAGCTGAGGCCCAATGATAACTGATTTTTCCGTATTTTCCATATCCATGTACCAGAACAAATTTCGATGAAACAAATACAATAGGTGATTGATTATAAGAAATTTATCTACTCTTCTCAATTCGCATAGCTCGACACGATTGGCATTGATATTTGCATCATCCTCCTCCTTCTCTTCTTCATTCCGCTTCTCATCCAAAGTCTGTTTCGTTTGGTTAACTTCTTCCTTTTCAACGGGTGGACCGTAAAGATGTTGAACCGCCTGAATGTCATCTTCATGCAAATCGAGTCTATAATTAAAATCATCGTATAAAGCGTACATGATAGCGTTTTTATCATTGGAATGTGAGATGCCTAGTGTGTGCCCGATTTCATGGATGAGCGTCGCAAGAAGGCTGAGTTGTGATTTTGGAAATGGAACTCTGTCTAATCCAAGGTACCAATTCTCATCTTGATCGACGTGAATTTCTAACAACTCACCATATCGCGTTGGATAATCTGCATGGGCTAATTTACCATCTTTACCGTCAAAGGGATGAGGACAGAAACCCCCCAAACGACGCACATTTCTATGGGCGAGCCGCGTATTTTTGATAATAATATCTGGCGTTTGAGAATCATGCTCAAATGTTAAATTCGCTCCTCCGGCCCACACATCAAATGCTTTCTTCGCCAGTTCTATGTACGTGTGATTCACCAAGCCGTAATGCCATTTTAAGACACCTTTATTCCATTTGTATGGAGATAAGGTAAAAGCAGGATCATCAGCGACACCACAACGGGGTTTGTTGATGAATTCCAAAGTCTGTTCATCTATCTCTCCGTCACTATTGCTGATATTGTAATACTCTTGAAAAATTCTAAGTGAATCGGTGAGGGCATTTGGTTTCACATTATCTAATCCGTTCTCACTCACATTCAGGTAACCATACTGTCGTAGATAATCGGCTATGCAATTAATGCGGTTCTTGTCAATGCTAACACCAATGTTAAGCCCTAGCTCGGTGAGAAGCAAGACTAAAAGTATGATTCCCATAATGCGCGAAGATAAGACGCGAATCACGATGTCGCATTCGTATCACGCAGGCAACTGATCGTCTCCTCGCTTTGTCAGCTCATTTATATGCACTCTGGTAATGTCTCTAAGTTTTACACCCATAACAATCTTTTTTCATTGGGGGTGGGCCATCAATGTGTGTTCTTCCCTTGTTATAGTGTTTGTAGCACAAACTGTATTCCGTATCACGTTTTCCGTACACTTTCTCCAACAAAACGTGCACTTGACTCGGACGAAATACCTTTAAGAACTCTATCGGCAGATGTTTGACGTGTTCATCGCTCAAAAGGGATATGTCACCCTTCAAGTCAACGCAGATTCTTATGGCCTCATTTACTCGATCCATCATTTTCATTTTCTTCCTCTCGCAGCGACGGACTTCCACTCTCTCGGTTAACCTGATGTGAACTGATGAAAATTAAGCAAGGAGCAACGGTGTTATTCACGTGTCGGAAAACGCCTCCTCCCAAGTTCGTTTTAATTGGTTGATTTTATAATGCCCCCACGCAAGAGTGTTTATTCCATCCTCGCAAATGTATCTTTTATCGTCGTTGGAACTCAATGCAATTTTGTTTATTTCGACTGTGCTAAGCTGGTGTTTTTGGGATCGTATTATAGTCATTCTCCTAAACGATGGGACGCTTTCATGCAGGCATTTGACGTAATCCTCAAATTTTATTGTTCTATCTATCACTGCCTTTTTTACCCCCTTCGCACGTTTCCCCTCAGCTTTACCTTGCACTTGATATGCATATAACTTACTTCGTAAACCAACAAAATGTGTCATTATAGCACCTCCACACTCGTCTTTCATCTTGCCAATAACTTTTTCGTTCAAAGGTGAATAACATGGGTGTTCTTTGGGATAATTGGAAGTATCGTAAGAACTGAGGTCTGTGCTCATGTCATCGTAAAAATCTTGCGTTTTAATCTCTAAGATGAAGCTATCGGTATCCATGTATAATAATTGCAAATCGTTGTTATATTTCGCCTTTAGGTTATCGTAAAAGAATTCGTACATGAGTATTTTCGAAATATCTAACACTGCTTGTCCAATATACATGGGCTTATTCATCTTGATAGTACTCTTTCTTTTGTGAACGGCCACAAGGTTTTCTGCGAATATCGTTCGGTCAAGAAACAGAGAGCTGCATATTAGTTTATTCAATCGTTTTTCATTATTGACAAGTTCAAGGTCAATTCTGTTTCTCACCTGTTCGATCGCCTTCCCATATATGCTGTTATTAGAAAATTTATATATATCGCGATCGATATCAGTAGTCGCCAATTTCCGCCTTAGTGAATTGCTCTCAATATACGACTTCATCCACGGTGATTGATCAAATTCTATGACTCGGTGAATTTTTTTCAATTTAAGGCCTGCTGACAATGCTTGTTTGAGAGCTCTGTAATGAATTACGTACCGCTCTTTATCAGTTAGTGTCGTCATTAACTTTTTATGTTTTCCATTCGGTGGAGTTTCATTCTCGGAGCAAAACGGTAAATCATTGTGTAAGTCATGCAATGTCTTTGGATATTCAAGATCCACTTCTAAAACGTATCCTTTGGGCGAGTCGTCTGCTATCGACATTACATCAACAGTGTCAACCCATCGAAATCCTGACTGTGGAAGAGGCTGGGTCAATGCGGAACCATATAAATTGTTCATATCAACGTATACCAAGTACACTGATTCCTGATCGGTATCACACTGATTAACGTACCTATTGCTAGCTTCTGCGTATCGTTTTGCACACTGGCTTATTCCTCCACGAATGCCTTTCTCCATCATTAGTATCATATCGTAATCGGTTAACAGTTCAATCGTGACCCCTGTGTGTTTAAGCATTGCATCGAATGAAAGGCCTGGCATTGTGAAATACCGCGCAGCATCTAATCCATACGCCGCCATGCAGGAATTTCTGAAATTTTCAAATACATCTGCCAGGAGAAGGACGTCGGTTTTCAAATACAAATCGGAATATTCACCTAGAGACTTGCACTCGAATTCATTCCATACTCTCTCGGCAAATTCATAGTCAGTGTCGCTTACATCGTCTAGCGTCAGAGAGCTGAAGAAGGCAGATTTCGGTGGCAACAATGCATCGTCGAGTTTTTCCCAAGAGTCAACGTATTCGTATGGAAAAACACCCTTGCGTGTGATTAGCTCGATTTTATCGCCAAAGATGTGAGCAGTTTGATGAAACTTGTCGCGAGGAATTGAGTCAACTAATTTTGAGAGCGAAGCCCCTAAAAATCTGAAGGTATCGATAAATCGGAATGAGAAGTGTGAATCAACGTACTTTGCAAAAGAAATGTATTTCTCCTCGGTATTAGGTATGCAAGTTATTCTGTCATTGTCGCTGCCTAGATGTGGTACTATGAGGTGTGCATCGTAATTGGAAAGGTTGTGTATAAAAACTGGTAGAAAATTCGGAACCTTATAATTTACGTTACAAGCTGGATGGGCAGCACCTCTAAACCTTCCACTAATATGGTCATGGTCCCTAACACGCTCGTGACCCACTTCATGTTCGCAAATGTGACAAAGGAAAGCCTTGTTAAAAGCATCATTCTCCTCCTCCGTCATCTCCAGCATCGGTACTGGATTTTTATACTTCCTTCGTACGAAAAGTGTTAGTTCCTTAACTTTTTCTAAAAATACTTGCACTGCGTCTGTTCCTCGGTATAGAATCGGCTCGAAAAGTTCACCAGTGGTAGCTACCAAGAGAAGACAGAATGACATAACCACATGGTTTTGGCGAGTCTGAATGTACGAATGTTCGTTTGTGGGATCGCAACTCATTACTCTAGGTAAAATGCACTCAAAGTCGGCGTAAGCAACGTACGGAACCCTGGCTGTATGAGAATAATTTTTAAATTTTAAGAAAGCGTCATCACCTTCGGGAAGAATTATTTTCGATGGCGAATTAAGGTTGCAATCCATCTTGTGCTTTTCGAGGGATTCCATAGAATAGCACGGCTTAAAACAGCGCTTACAGACAATGATTGGGTTATGGTTCCTGGTCATTTGACTATGAATCAATCGGTTAAAGTTTTTAATGTAACAGTAATGACTCTTTTCGTTGGAAGACAAGAATAGGAGATCGCGATGATCATCAAGCTCTTTATCGACAACCTTCAAGGGATACACATTTTCTTTCTCGTCGAGTCCGAAAAGATTAATCGAAATGTTATTCGCTTTTTCAAATTTTGAAATTTGTGATACTTCAACGGGATAAGTTATACAACCCCAATCATAACCATTGCGGAATTCGGTGGTATTGTATTTTGAAACACGCTCGGGGTGAATGCAGATATTCTTCGCCCAAATCGCGTACTTGAAACAGAACTGATCATCATTTTTAACGTTAATGACAGCGTTTGTTTTTTTAATTTTTGCCGGAAGCTCGATAAATGTGGTTCCTCTCAGGGGTTTATATTTGTTAATTCTAAGTTCCAACCCTTGGACCATCGATAAAACCCATCCTGAACCTTTCGACTGGTGTTCACTCTTTTCCTTCATTAGTTTACCGAAAAGCCTGTCTAAAATTTCATCGATGTCATCGGATTGCAACACACGAAGGTTCTTGGTTTTGAAGCTACGTTCATCCGATATCTCATCTTTCACAAAGGTGCATTTCAAAATTACGTTAACTTTTAAAGCGGTTTTTTCTAACTGTTCCCTGATTTTTGCGGAGAGTACATGTTTAATGGTACCTAAAAACGTAACAACGTCACTTAGCTCTTCAAATCCACTCACCCAGTATGTCTTCAATCGGTCTCGCACAGCTGACTCAAGTTCTACAATCGGTCTTATTTCACCACCAATTTGATTCAATAAATGTCTTCGGTGCTCTTCACTCGTTTCATGGCTCGGCCTATATCTGTAATAGGTGAAACACACGTCGCACAATACTTCAACTGCCATGTTTCACGAACGCTCAAGGGAAACTGTGCCCTGAAAGGAAATAATCCCTAACTTATATTGAATCTCTTTCCCGCCAAATGCTTATGACGCACTTACACACGCACATCTTTTCCGCCAAATACTAACGACCCCATCTTTCCCACCAAATACTAACGGTACCCATCTTTCCCGCCGCCCAATTTTGATGACTAGCCATTTCTACTTCACTCTCAAGACACACTTTACTAAACCCTACTTTTCCCTACACTCCTAAGACACAAACACTTTCTTAATTTAAGACTAACCTTTAATGCTGCTTTCCATCAGGGCTGCAAACACCAGTTGATCAGGAACGGGATTTTTTTGAGGTTAAAACACAAAGAAAACACTTATTTCCACTATACACTTTTTTAAATTTTATTTCTTTTCTTTTCCATATATTTTGTTTTTAAATATATTTTTGTACCCCTGAAAGAAGAAAAAGAAAGAATATAAATGAATATTCGAGTTCCGACATGTTAAATTAAACAAAAAAAGAAACTATAGAAATTAATAATTACCTTTAATTAATGGGACGGCGTCATCTCCAATCTCTTCCCGTCCCAAGTCAGGCCCCAAAGTTGTTCGGTTGGGGCCGAATTATATATAACAAGGTCCTCGGCATTTTTGAAGATGTCGAGGAACCTTCTTGGAAGAAAGATCTTCCCGATTACGGCCTCCGTGCTCCTAATCAGTGCTAGGAGCACGGGGCCGTATCGGGCATTATCGACTCTCTCTAGCTCTAAGACCTGGTACCTGTAACCAACATTCAAATCTTCCTTCTTTACGAAGGGAGGTGAAGCCGTATTAACAAGTTCCAGCCGGACAGAAAGAGCGTCCATCTGAAAAAGAAAGAGCGTATCAAATCAACAAAATAATGGTTTAATACGAGGGTAATGGAGAGACTCAGATGAAACAGTACTTACGTCTCCGGCGTCTGGAAATCAAATGATGGGATGGCAACGCCTATCCAACGCACGACACTCAGAATTTGCGCAATTGGGGTGGGTGTTACCCTGGCAACGCCCACTCAACACGCGCCCGTTCAGAGAAACACAGAAGTGGGGTGAGCGGTCACAGGAAACAACAGCGATAAGGAGCGAACGAAACTGCCAGAGTGCACGTTCTTTGCTTTGGTTTATTATTTTCAAAAACTTATTTAAACTGTCTCTCTTTCCACAATTTCTTAATGGATTTTTCTTATTTGATCTTTAAGAAGACCGTGCGGCTTGGTTAGTTTTGCGGTTGACAGTATAGGTTGTCATTTCGATTGTTATTTTTTGGTTTTAGTGATTTTAAATTTATTAACACACAATGGAGCGGGTTAAATCCCCATTTTTAGTTATGCAGGCATGCCCGAATCCGAAAATTATAGGTGTCATGTATAGCATTGCCTCGGCTTCATTAAAATTCTCAGCTCTCCAATGAATTGTCCAATTTCTTTCTCCTCCAAATACTTCATAATGCAGCCACCTTCTGTCCATATTGATCAATAAATCCAACGTATACGTCATGACTTCGTTCGTTATTGCGGGCATATCAATAGGAACTTGTAAATACATACACACGAAGTATTCACCGACATCATTATCAATTTCCTCACTGTCACTCTCACTTTCCTCACTGTCACTCTCTTCTTCTTCGGTGTCCATATCCTCATTCTCATCTTCTCGGAGAAGAGCTCCAACGTCCAGGAGAGGAAAGTGTTCCAAAGGGGCCATCGCAGCGAAATTTTCGTTCTCTCTGTATATCGTAATTTACTCCGCACTGAGAGCTGGACCTCCATATGGTGGCGAGAGAGAGGCCACTTCGAGAGGCGGGTATGTGGTCGATAAAAAAAGCCAGCCGGGCAGTGCCGATCGCGTGCATGTTAAATAGATCGCGTGCACGTGGAGAGAATTTTAATTTTTTCCGACGTTGATGTCATCACAGTACAACTCGCTTGATTTACGAAGGCAACTGCATGCTTGTCGCGAATGACACACCATAACTCTCTCTCTTTCGCGTATATCTGGATGAGATAGGAGCCTTAAAAAAGGCTGTAAGTTTCGGTTAAAGTTAATGTTTAGGTTTTCGGTTTGGTTATTAATTGAGCTTTTATTTCATTGTTTAATAGCGACTTTAGGTTTGTGTCTGTCTCTCGCTACAACTGATCTCTTCCCTGACACGCTGTGGAACGGCTCTCTTCATTTCCCACACCATAAACAGATATTCTTCTTCAGTGCATCGGAAAGGCCATACACATCGATTGGGATCCTTTTTCAACCAGTAATGTATCGGCTGTTCATCGGATGTTTGCGTGTAGTTGTCCATCGATAGAGACATTGAACAACACCATATTTCGGTCACTCTATTACAAATCGAGAACGGTGCGTCCCCGTATTTCACTACCAACTGTGGTGGTCGACTGTCTGGTCTTGCGAAATAAATAGTGCTTAGTCGGTAATCCCTTAAATATTTAGTTACAGTTCTCGGCAGCTCCAACTCTTCAAAAATGTCTTTATATGTCTTTAGCCAAACATTCGTTGTCACTCTCTTTTCTTGTGCTTTACGTATCTGAACATTAACTGCTATTGCACACAAAGATTTTAAACGGAGCGGATAATAATGCCCCACAGTACAACTCGAATAATGTGACAACTCGATTCCGTCGAGATCCATTGCCGAGTAACCAGTGGGGTTGCTTTGCACACGAGAGAAAGGAACTAAGGAGGTGGAGGGAGAGTTGATTGCGTCATTGCCTCAAATACGCATGCGGGATCATAAGCCTCATTCCAGCAAGGGGAAATAAGGGGAAAGTTTAGGAAAGAAAAATCGTTATTCCACTCTCGCACCATGAACCCGACGGATGTCTTGTCATTCGTCCGCAACCGAGAAATTGAGGGACCAAAGCAAAAGTCTCGAATTAACGAACACTTCTTAAGACACCGAATGTTAGAAATAGTCAACAATACAGATAAATGCTGTATGCTTCACGCATTCGTCAAAGACGTTTACACAGACATTATACGTCTCGCTGATAAACCGAGCGAATTAATACAGTATTCTTCGATATATTACAATCCAGAGTTTAGCGAGAATTTTGAAACGTTGGCTGGCGAGAAATGTCGTCGAATACAAATGAAAAAATGGGAAACAACATTACTTTGTCGGGAGTGTATGCATCCTGAATAAAATCAATAACCGATACTAATAACTGATCAATAACCAATACAAATAAAACGATACCGAAAATAAATCGATACATAAAGCTTAACCGATACATACAGCCTTTTTCAAGGTTGCCTAAAATATCCACTGGAGCTTAGGCGAGGCGGGGCGAAGCGGCGCGAAGCGGCGGCCGCGGCCTCGGCATAGGGAGGGGGAGGGAGGGGAGCGGCAGGAACGACAGGGGGAGGGAGGACAGGGGAGGGAAAAAACAAAATGGAGGCGACACAAACGGTGGCGGACTCTGGTGGCAACTGTCCTCGTAATCTTATTTAGCTATCTACTTCCACTAAGAGAAATTTTTGAAAACTCATTATTTTTTAATTAAAGCTAACCCTCCACTGATTAAGGGGAGAATGGCAGCTAAAAGAGATGATAAAAACCCTCCTCTTTGATTGAGCCCCGCGCGTTTTCTTTTCAGAGGGGCTTTGTAACAACCTATCTCTCTGATCGCATGCTTGTAACTGAGTAATTTCTTCTTTAACTTTGGATTTATCTTTAAATTTCCGTTTAACACATTTCGGCAACATTCACTCAAAGTCTTTATGACATCCGAACTCACCGACTTTATGATAGCTTTGCATTCCTTTTTCGATTTCGTTTTCTTGATTTTTATTAATATGTCTGTTTCGTTTTACTCTATCCATATTACCCATTTCGAAGGTGTGGTGGGACACTAGTGTTATCTCGTATCATGTCCAACAGGTGTGGTGGCACGTAAACTTCGGTGATTTCTGTGGGGAAAATGTGTGTCCTGTACCGCAGGCAATCGTCAGTCTCTTGAGCAAAGTCAAGCACTAAATAAGTGAATGGTCTCAGTGTTACCTCCCTATATACGTTTGTGAGCGCCGCTGGATTTTCGGGATAAACTTGACCGGCTAAATATTTAAATTGCGATCGATCGCGAACATTTCTAAAGCACACAATATACTTTGCATTTAAAGATATCGTACGTGAAAAACGGGATTGATAAAAAACATTTTGACTGATTATAATTACAGAAATATTCGAATGATGTGAATCTTTTGTGAAAAGCTCACTCACTTTGTTGTCACTGAAGCAGTCATGCATCAAATCATCGATTATGTAAAGAGTTGGTATCTTTTTCGGATTTGAGAAGCATTTAGGAAGTTTCCAACTGAATTTGACCTTTGGAATACCCTTAACCTTCTTAATATTTGGGGCGCTTCCAAAACTACAGCACCATATGATCCTTTTTATTTTTCCATCCACTAATGACGGTAAATTTCTGAGAAACTTCAATACGAACTGTGTTTTTCCACTGCTTGAAGGACCTGCAATTATACAGGTAAAAGGGTGTTTCCACTTAATCATTATTAACGTTGACTCCGAGAGTAAAAGAAAATGAATGAACCAGTCCCTCTTTCGAGCCGCACTTTTATCCTTTATTTTCAAGCATATCTTCCATGCGAATAACTAGCCCCTTCAAATCGCTTGTGATGGAGGATAACGCAGAAGAATATTTCGTAGGGCAAGTAATTCCGAATAACCCAAGGTTATTTTTACCGGCTCTGACTAATGTGTTATTGAATTCACTAAACTCATACACATTGTCTTTGCGGAAGAAGTACAGGATGCCATTCGTGTATCTAAACACTGAATTTAAGTCCGTGGGAATTTGCG
The DNA here is from genome assembly GCA_963169105.1 of Ceriagrion tenellum. Lineage (NCBI taxonomy): Eukaryota > Metazoa > Arthropoda > Insecta > Odonata > Coenagrionidae > Ceriagrion > Ceriagrion tenellum. Next base: position 24,184,626 of record OY720645.1, on the reverse strand, counting down.
GATACATTTTTGTGTGGCGAAATTGATTTTTCGGTCTGAATTGACATTCGTCCATTTCTAAAATAAAATCTCTGCTATGAAATATTAATGTCATCCCGGAATATGTGTTAACTGCTGCCTGGATTTTAGCATTGCGTGGAAACCCAATGGCCGATACATAACGAGGGTAATCTTTTACCAATTGCATACTTGGATAATCCACCATGTAAATTGTTTCATTGATGAATATTACAATCTCTCCACTTGGTCTGCGGTAAATCGCGCTAAGCTCAAAGTCTTTTTGCGGAAGAAATGGAAGCCAGTTTGTAATAAGCTGAGGCCCAATGATAACTGATTTTTCCGTATTTTCCATATCCATGTACCAGAACAAATTTCGATGAAACAAATACAATAGGTGATTGATTATAAGAAATTTATCTACTCTTCTCAATTCGCATAGCTCGACACGATTGGCATTGATATTTGCATCATCCTCCTCCTTCTCTTCTTCATTCCGCTTCTCATCCAAAGTCTGTTTCGTTTGGTTAACTTCTTCCTTTTCAACGGGTGGACCGTAAAGATGTTGAACCGCCTGAATGTCATCTTCATGCAAATCGAGTCTATAATTAAAATCATCGTATAAAGCGTACATGATAGCGTTTTTATCATTGGAATGTGAGATGCCTAGTGTGTGCCCGATTTCATGGATGAGCGTCGCAAGAAGGCTGAGTTGTGATTTTGGAAATGGAACTCTGTCTAATCCAAGGTACCAATTCTCATCTTGATCGACGTGAATTTCTAACAACTCACCATATCGCGTTGGATAATCTGCATGGGCTAATTTACCATCTTTACCGTCAAAGGGATGAGGACAGAAACCCCCCAAACGACGCACATTTCTATGGGCGAGCCGCGTATTTTTGATAATAATATCTGGCGTTTGAGAATCATGCTCAAATGTTAAATTCGCTCCTCCGGCCCACACATCAAATGCTTTCTTCGCCAGTTCTATGTACGTGTGATTCACCAAGCCGTAATGCCATTTTAAGACACCTTTATTCCATTTGTATGGAGATAAGGTAAAAGCAGGATCATCAGCGACACCACAACGGGGTTTGTTGATGAATTCCAAAGTCTGTTCATCTATCTCTCCGTCACTATTGCTGATATTGTAATACTCTTGAAAAATTCTAAGTGAATCGGTGAGGGCATTTGGTTTCACATTATCTAATCCGTTCTCACTCACATTCAGGTAACCATACTGTCGTAGATAATCGGCTATGCAATTAATGCGGTTCTTGTCAATGCTAACACCAATGTTAAGCCCTAGCTCGGTAAGAAGCAAGACTAAAAGTATGATTCCCATAATGCGCGAAGATAAGACGCGAATCACGATGTCGCATTCGTATCACGCAGGCAACTGATCGTCTCCTCGCTTTGTCAGCTCATTTATATGCACTCTGGTAATGTCTCTAAGTTTTACACCCATAACAATCTTTTTTCATTGGGGGTGGGCCATCAATGTGTGTTCTTCCCTTGTTATAGTGTTTGTAGCACAAACTGTATTCCGTATCACGTTTTCCGTACACTTTCTCCAACAAAACGTGCACTTGACTCGAACGAAATACTTTTAAGAACTCTATCGGCAGATGTTTGACGTGTTCATCGCTCAAAAGGGATATGTCACCCTTCAAGTCAACGCAAGTTCTTATGGCCTCATTTACTCGATCCATCATTTTCATTTTCTTCCTCTCGCAGCGACGGACTTCCACTCTCTCGGTTAACCTGATGTGAACTGATGAAAATTAAGCAAGGAGCAACGGTGTTATTCACGTGTCGGAAAACGCCTCCTCCCAAGTTCGTTTTAATTGGTTGATTTTATAATGCCCCCACGCAAGAGTGTTTATTCCATCCTCGCAAATGTATCTTTTATCGTCGTTGGAACTCAATGCAATTTTGTTTATTTCGACTGTGCTAAGCTGGTGTTTTTGGGATCGTATTATAGTCATTCTCCTAAACGATGGGACGCTTTCATGCAGGCATTTGACGTAATCCTCAAATTTTATTGTTCTATCTATCACTGCCTTTTTTACCCCCTTCGCACGTTTCCCCTCAGCTTTACCTTGCACTTGATATGCATATAACTTACTTCGTAAACCAACAAAATGTGTCATTATAGCACCTCCACACTCGTCTTTCATCTTGCCAATAACTTTTTCGTTCAAAGGTGAATAACATGGGTGTTCTTTGGGATAATTGGAAGTATCGTAAGAACTGAGGTCTGTGCTCATGTCATCGTAAAAATCTTGCGTTTTAATCTCTAAGATGAAGCTATCGGTATCCATGTATAATAATTGCAAATCGTTGTTATATTTCGCCTTTAGGTTATCGTAAAAGAATTCGTACATGAGTATTTTCGAAATATCTAACACTGCTTGTCCAATATACATGGGCTTATTCATCTTGATAGTACTCTTTCTTTTGTGAACGGCCACAAGGTTTTCTGCGAATATCGTTCGGTCAAGAAACAGAGAGCTGCATATTAGTTTATTCAATCGTTTTTCATTATTGACAAGTTCAAGGTCAATTCTGTTTCTCACCTGTTCGATCGCCTTCCCATATATGCTGTTATTAGACAATTTATATATATCGCGATCGATATCAGTAGTCGCCAATTTCCGCCTTAGTGAATTGCTCTCAATATACGACTTCATCCACGGTGATTGATCAAATTCTATGACTCGGTGAATTTTTTTCAATTTAAGGCCTGCTGACAATGCTTGTTTGAGAGCTCTGTAATGAATTACGTACCGCTCTTTATCAGTTAGTGTCGTCATTAACTTTTTATGTTTTCCATTCGGTGGAGTTTCATTCTCAGAGCAAAACGGTAAATCATTGTGTAAGTCATGCAATGTCTTTGGATATTCAAGATCCACTTCTAAAACGTATCCTTTGGGCGAGTCGTCTGCTATCGACATTACATCAACAGTGTCAACCCATCGAAATCCTGACTTTGGAAGAGGCTGGGTCAATGCGGAACCATATAAATTGTTCATATCAACGTATACCAAGTACACTGATTCCTGATCGGTATCACACTGATTAACGTACCTATTGCTAGCTTCTGCGTATCGTTTTGCACACTGGCTTATTCCTCCACGAATGCCTTTCTCCATCATTAGTATCATATCGTAATCGGTTAACAGTTCAATCGTGACCCCTGTGTGTTTAAGCATTGCATCGAATGAAAGGCCTGGCATTGTGAAATACCACGCAGCATCTAATCCATACGCCACCATGCAGGAATTTCTGAAATTTTCAAATACATCTGCCAGGAGAAGGACGTCGGTTTTCAAATACAAATCGGAATATTCACCTAGAGACTTGCACTCGAATTCATTCCATACTCTCTCGGCAAATTCATGGTCAGAGTGACTTACATCGACTAGCGTCAGAGAGCTGAAGAAGGCAGATTTCGGTGGCAACGATGCGTCGTCGAGTTTTTCCCATGAGTCAACGTATTCGTATGGAAAAACACCCTTGCGTGTGATTAGCTCGATTTTATCAGCAATGATGTGAGCAGTTTGATGAAACTAGTCGCGAGGAATTGAGTCAACTAATTTTGAGAGCGAAGCCCCTAAAAATCTGAAGGTATCGATAAAGCGGAATGAGAAGTGTGAATTAACGTACTTTGCAAAAGAAATGTATTTCTCCTCGGTATTAGGTATGCAAGTTATTCATTATTGTCGCTGCCTAGATGTGGTACTATGAGGTGTGCATCGTAATTGGAAAGGTTGTGTATAAAAACTGGTAGAAAATTCGGAACCTTATAATTTACGTTACAAGCTGGATGGGCAGCACCTCTAAACCTTCCACTAATATGGTCATGGTCCCTAACACGCTCGTGACCCACTTCATGTTCGCAAATGTGACAAAGGAAAGCCTTGTTAAAAGCATCATTCTCCTCCTCCGTCATCTCCAGCATCGGTACTGGATTTTTATACTTCCTTCGTACGAAAAGTGTTAGTTCCTTAACTTTTTCTAAAAATACTTGCACTGCGTCTGTTCCTCGGTATAGAATCGGCTCGAAAAGTTCACCAGTGGTAGCTACCAAGAGAAGACAATGACATAACCACATGGTTTTGGCGAGTCTGAATGTACGAATGCTCGTTTGTGGGATCACAACTCATTACTCTAGGTAAAATGCACTCAAAGTCGGCGTAAGCAACGTACGGAACCCTGGCTGTATGAGAATAATTTTTAAATTTTAAGAAAGCGTCATCACCTTCGGGAAGAATTATTTTCGATGGCGAATTAAGGTTGCAATCCATCTTGTGCTTTTCGAGGGATTCCATAGAATAGCACGGCTTAAAACAGCGCTTACAGACAATGATTGGGTTATGGTTCCTGGTCATTTGTTTCTGAATCAATTGGTTAAAGTTTTTAATGTAACAGTAATGACTCTTTTCGTTGGAAGACAAGAATAGGAGATCGCGATGATCTTCAAGCTCTTTATCGACAACCTTCAAGGGATACACATTTTCTTTCTCGTCGAGTCCGAAAAGATTAATCGAAATGTTATTCGCTTTTTCAAATTTTGAAATTTGTGATACTTCAACGGGATAAGTTATACAACCCCAATCATAACCATTGCGGAATTCGGTGGTATTGTATTTTGAAACACGCTCGGGGTGAATGCAGATATTCTTCGCCCAAATCGCGTACTTGAAACAGAACTGATCATCATTTTTAACGTTAATGACAGCTTTTTTGTTTTTAATTTTTGCTGGAAGCTCGATAAATGTGGTTCCTCTCAGGGGTTTATATTTGTTAATTCTAAGTTCCAACCCTTGGACCATCGATAAAACCCATCCTGAACCTTTCGACTGGTGTTCACTCTTTTCCTTCAATAGTTTACCGAAAAGCCTGTCTAAAATTTCATCGATGTCATCGGATTGCAACACACGAAGGTTCTTGGTTTTGAAGCTACGTTCATCCGATATCTCATCTTTCACAAAGGTGCATTTCAAAATCACGTTAACTTTTAAAGCGGTTTTTTCTAACTGTTCCCTGATTTTTGCGGAGAGTACATGTTTAATGGTGCCTAAAAACGTAACAACGTCACTTAGCTCTTCAAATCCACTCACCCAGTATGTCTTCAATCGGTCTCGCACAGCTGACTCAAGTTCTACAATCGGTCTTATTTCACCACCAATTTGATTCAATAAATGTCTTCGGTGCACTTCACTCGTTTCATGGCTCGGCCTATATCTGTAATAGGTGAAACACACGTCGCACAATACTTCAACTGCCATGTTTCACGAACGCTCAAGGGAAACTGTGCCGTGAAAGGAAATAATCCCTAACTTATATTGAATCTCTTTCCCGCCAAATGCTTATGACGCACTTACACACGCACATCTTTTCCGCCAAATACTAACGACCCCCATCTTTCCCGCCCAATATGACACACACATCTTTCCCACCAAATACTAACGGTACCCATCTTTCCCACCGCCCAATTTTGATGACTAGCCATTTCTACTTCACTCTCAAGACACACTTTACTAAACCCTACTTTTCCCTACACTCCTAAGACACAAACACTTTCTTAATTTAAGACTAACCTTTAATGCTGCTTTCCATCAGGGTTGCAAACACCAGTTGATCAGGAACGGGATTTTTTTGAGGTTAAAACACAAAGAAAACACTTATTTCCACTATACACTTTTTTAAATTTTATTTTTTACTTTTCCATATATTTTGTTTTTTAAATATATTTTTGTACCCCTGAAAGAAGAAAAAGAAAGAATATAAATGAATATTCGAGTTCCGACATGTTAAATTAAACAAAAAAAGAAACTATAGAAATTAATAATTACCTTTAATTAATGGGACGGCGTCATCTCCAATCGCTTCCCGTCCCAAGTCAGGCCCCAAAGTAGATCGGTCGGGGCCGAATTATAGGTTAGGAGGTCCTCGGCATTTTTAAATATATCGAGGAACCTCCTTGGTAAAAATATCTTACCCATTACGGCCTCCGTGCTCCTAATTAGTGCTAGGAGCACGGGACCGTATCGGGCATTGTCAACCCTTTCAAGTTCTAAGACTTGGTACCTGTAACCAGGTGCCAAGTCTTCCTTTTTGATAAAGGGTGGAGACGCCGCGTTTACGAGTTCAAGTCGAACTGCTAGTGCGTCCATCTGAAAAAGAAAGAGCGTATCAAATCAACAAAATAATGGTTTAATACGAGGGTAATGGAGAGACTCAGATGAAACAGTACTTACGTCTCCGGCGTCTGGAAATCAAATGATGGGATGGCAACGCCTATCCAACGCACGACACTCAGAATTTGCGCAATTGGGGTGGGTGTTACCCTGGCAACGCCCACTCAACACGCGCCCGTTCAGAGAAACACAGAAGTGGGGTAAGCGGTCACAGGAAACGACAGCGATAAGGAGCGAACGAAACTGCCAGAGTGCACGTTCTTTGCTTTGGTTTATTATTTTCAAAAACTTATTTAAACTGTCTCTCTTTCCACAATTTCTTAATGGATTTTTCTTATTTGATCTTTAAGAAGACCGTGCGGCTTGGTTGGTTTTGCGGTTGACAGTATAGGTTGTCATTTCGATTGTTATTTTTCGGTTTTAGTGATTTTAAATTTATTAACACACAATGGAGCGGGTTAAATCCCCATTTTTAGTTATGCAGGCATGCCCGAATCCGAAAATTATAGGTGTCATGTATAGCATCGCCTCGGCTTCATTAAAATTCTCAGCTCTCCAATGAATTGTCCAATTTCTTTCTCCTCCAAATACTTCATAATGCAGCCACCTTCTGTCCATATTGATCAATAAATCCAACGTATACATCATGACTTCGTTCGTTATTGCGGGCATATCAATAGGAACTTGTAAATACATACACACGAAGTATTCACCGACATCATTATCAATTTCCTCACTGTCACTCTCACTTTCCTCACTGTCACTCTCTTCTTCTTCGGTGTCCATATCCTCATTCTCATCTTCTCGGAGAAGAGCTCCAACGTCCAGGAGAGGAAAGTGTTCCAAAGGGGCCATCGCAGCGAAATTTTCGTTCTCTCTGTATATCGTAATTTACTCCGCACTGAGAGCTGGACCTCCATATGGTGGCGAGAGAGAGGCCACTTCGAGAGGCGGGTATGTGGTCGATAAAAAAAGCCAGTGCCGGCAGTGCCGATCGCGTGCATGTTAAATAGATCGCGTGCACGTGGAGAGAATTTTAATTTTTTCCGACGTTGATGTCATCACAGTACAACTCGCTTGATTTACGAAGGCAACTGCATGCATGTCGCGAATGACACTCCATCTCTCTCTTTCGCGTATATCTGGATGAGATAGGAGCCTTAAAAAAGGCTGTAAGTTTCGGTTAAAGTTAATGTTTAGGTTTTCGGTTTGGTTATTACTTAAACTTTTTATTTCATTGTTTAATATCGACTATAGGTTTGTGTCTGTTTCTCGTTACAACTGATCTCTTCCCTGACACGCGGTGGAACGGCTCTCTTCATATCCCACACCAGAAACAGATATTCTTCTTCAGTGTAACCAAAAGGCAATAAAAATCGTCTAAGATCCCATTCGTCTCTATCATCGGGTGTTTGCGTATAGTTATCACACGATAGAGAAATTGAACAGCTCCATATTTCGGTCCTTCTCTGACAAATCGAGTACGGTGAATCCCCGTATTTCACTACCAACTGGTGGTCGACAGTCTCGACTTGAGAAATAAAAAGCGCTCATTTGGTAATCCTTTAAATACTTTGCTAAAGTTCTCGGCAGCTCCAACTCTTCAAAAACGTCGTTCCACATCCCTAGCCAAACTTTAGTTTTCAATCTTTCTGCGGCGGCTTTACGTAATTGAAGATTAACTGCTATTGCACACAGAGATTTTAAACTGAGAGGATTATAATGCGTCACAGTACAACTCGCTTGATATAACAAGTCGCTGCTGTGAATATCCATTGCATAGTAACCAGTGGGATTGCTTCTCACGCGAGAGAAAGGAGCTAAGGGAGTGGAGGGAGAGAGAAAGGAAGTAAGGGGTGGAGGGGGAGAGTTGGCGGCTGATAAAGCCAACCGATACGCACTGCGTGCATGTTGGAGAGATATTATTATTTTTTCAAAATTCCTTTCGCGAATGACTCCATAACTCTCTCTCTTTCGCGTATATCTGGATGAGATAGGAGCCTTAAAAAAGGCTGTAAGTTTCGGTTAAAATTAATGTTTCGGTTTTCGGTTTGGTTATTAATTGAGCTTTTATTTCATTGTTTAATAGCGACTTTAGGTTTGTGTCTGTCTCTCGCTACAACTGATCTCTTCCCTGACACGCTGTGGAACGGCTCTCTTCATTTCCCACACCATAAACATATTCTTCTTCAGTGCATCGGAAAGGCCATACACATCGATTGGGATCCTTTTTCAACCAGTAATGTATCGGCTGTTCATCGGATGTTTGCGTGTAGTTGTCCATCGATAGAGACATTGAACAACACCATATTTCGGTCACTCTATTACAAATCGAGAACGGTGCGTCCCCGTATTTCACTACCAACTGTGGTGGTCGACTGTCTGGTCTTGCGAAATAAATAGTGCTTAGTCGGTAATCCCTTAAATATTTAGTTACAGTTCTCGGCAGCTCCAACTCTTCAAAAATGTCTTTATATGTCTTTAGCCAAACATTCGTTGTCACTCTCTTTTCTTGTGCTTTACGTATCTGAACATTAACTGCTATTGCACACAAAGATTTTAAACGGAGCGGATAATAATGCCCCACAGTACAACTCGAATAATGTGACAACTCGATTCCGTCGAGATCCATTGCCGAGTAACCAGTGGGGTTGCTTTGCACACGAGAGAAAGGAACTAAGGAGGTGGAGGGAGAGTTGATTGCGTCATTGCCTCAAATACGCATGCGGGAACATAAGCCTCATTCCAGCAAGGGGAAATAAGGGGAAAGTTTAGGAAAGAAAAATCGTTATTCCACTCTCGCACCATGAACCCGACGGATGTCTTGTCATTCGTCCGCAACCGAGAAATTGAGGGACCAAAGCAAAAGTCTCGAATTAACGAACACTTCTTAAGACACCGAATGTTAGAAATAGTCAACAATACAGATAAATGCTGTATGCTTCACACATTCGTCAAAGACGTTTACACAGACATTATACGTCTCGCTGATAAACCGAGCGAATTAATACAGTATTCTTCGATATATTACAATCCAGAGTTTAGCGAGAATTTTGAAACGTTGGCTGGCGAGAAATGTCGTCGAATACAAATGAAAAAATGGGAAACAACATTACTTTGTCGGGAGTGTATGCCTCCTGAATAAAATCAATAACCGATACTAATAACTGATCAATAACCAATACAAATAAAACGATACCGAAAATAAATCGATACATAAAGCTTAACCGATACATACAGCCTTTTTCAAGGTTGCCTGAAATATCCACTGGAGCTTAGGCGAGGCGGGCGAAGCGGGGCGGGCGAAGCGGCGGCCGCGGCCTCGGCATAGGGAGGGGGAGGGAGGGGAGCGGCAGGAACGACAGGGGGAGGGAGGACAGGGGAGGGAAAAAACAAAATGGAGGCGACACAAACGGTGGCGGACTCTGGTGGCAACTGTCTTACGTTTCTTAGTTTCTTATCTACTGTCGATGAAGCGGTAGAAGTAGGAATCTACATATTTAGAAAAGGAGATATATTTCTCCTCGTTGTTCGGGATGCACGTAATTTTCATATCATCACATCCCAAGTGAGGGACAATGAGGTGTGCGTCATAGTTGGATAGATTATGGATGAAAACTGGAAGGAAGTTGGGGACTTTGTAATTAACATTGCAAGCTGGGTGAGCAGCACCTCTGAATTTACCTGAAAGATGATTATGGTCCTTCACACGATCCTCACCTAACTCACAGCCGCAGATGTGGCAAAGAGAAGCCTCATTAAAAGCGAGAATTTCCTCCTCACTCAATGCCTGCATAGAAATAGTGTTCTTATAGACCCTCCGCACGAAAAGTGACATTTCCTTAAGTTTTTCGAGAAAGACTTGCACTGCATTTCTACCTCTGTATAGAACAGGCTCAAGAACCTCACCGGTGTTTGAAACCAAAAGAAGACAGAAAGACATCACCTCATGCCGCTGTCGCGCTTCAGTATATGAATGCTCGCTCTGAGGAGAAATACCTTTGATATTAGATAGGATGCACTCAAAGTCTGCATATGCGACGTATGGAAGGTAGGCTGTGTGAGAAAATTTTTTGAATTTTAAATAAGCATCATCACCTTCGGGGAGAATAATTTTGCTAGGTGAATTTCGCGCGCAGTCCTCGTTATGCTGAACAAGGGATTCCGCTGAAAAGCAATGCTTTAAACAGCGTTTGCAAATATATAATTTCGATTTATGTTTACTCATCTGACTCCCCATCAGTTTATTAAAGTCTTTTATATAACAAAAGTGCGAATTCTTTCCCTCAACTAGGTAAAGAAGATCGCGGTGGTCCTCAAGCTCCTTATCCACAATTTTGATGGGATAAACGTTATTCCTTTCATCCAAGCCGAAAACATTGATGGAAATATTATTTCTTCGCTCAAATATTGCAATTTGGGAAATATCCACAGGATAACTGATGCAATTCCAATCGTACCCTCTGAGGAATTCATCCGTTGTGTAATTTGTAACTCTATGAGCATTGCGGTGGACATTCTTAGCCCAAATTGCATATTTAAAACAGAAATCATCCTTATTTTGAATATTTATAACGCTGAATGTTCGTAAAATTCTAGTCGGTAGGTCTATGTAGGAGGATCCTCTAAGTGGTTGGTAACAATTCACCCTCAGTTCTAATCCCAAAATTTCACTAAGGGACCATCCGGAGCCTTTAGCGGAGCTATCGGATTTTTCCATTAATATTTTTGCAAACAACCTATCCAAAATTTCACCTACATTGTCTGCTTGCAAAACCCGACCATTTTTTGTTTTAAAACACCGATCCTGTCCCTCTTCATCTTTTCGAAATTTAGCCTTCACCAAGATGTTAATTTTCAGAGCTGTATTTTCCAAACAATCGCGAAGTTTCCCAATTAAGAGATTTTTGATTCCATCCAAAAAATTGACCATGTCCGTATGCACTCTTCCACCACTCACCCAGTAAGTTTTTAGGCGGTTGCGTACTGCAGACTCCAACTCTAGAATCGTGGGCTCTTCTCCACCGGCCTGAACCCCGCAAATAGCATGACGGTGATGTACCTCCGACATCTCGTGGGCTGCCAAGTATCTAGGCTGGTAGTATACGTAGCACGTTTGACAAAGAACCAATTCCTCCATGGCTTTCGAGTTCGGGAATGAAGATTTTTCGGTTGAAATTCTGCATTTATTCCAAAAGGGGCAGGGCTAAAGCGTCAGCTCAGTTTTTTATCTTTCTTTCTTCCTCCAGTTCATATTTGACTCTTTTCTTCATTACTCATCTAAGAGGTAACTCAATTCTTTTTTTCAAACATTTTATAGCCTGTTTCACCGTGTTATACGTAATCTTATTCTTTTTAGAATCTTTATTTTACCACCTTGTTCAATTTTAGTGATGATACAGAAATTAAAAACCTTTCAGAATAAAGCATTTATTTTATAGTTATATAATCGTTATTTTTAAAAATATTTACATCGTGCTTCCAGGGCTTTGTTAAATGTTACAATTTCATCTTCCGATAATTTTAAGTACTTAGGTAAATATATTTTCCTCGATTGTCCTTTGAAATGTATGTACCCTATCAGCACCTCTCCGTATCGGGTAGTAGTTTTTTCCAGCTTCTCTATTGGGTACATTACATCTTGGTCCAAATCTTCTTTGCGCACTACTGTCACTTCTTCCTGCTGACTCATAAATTTTCCTTTCATGGCGGTCATCTGAAAGGAAAGAATATATCAAACATTAGATACACATGTTTTGTTAAACATAAAAATAGGAATTATTAAAAAATATCGAAGAATCATACTCACTTCTCGAGATTGTTCTTGATGTCCTTCTGGTTTGTCTCTCCGTCACTCTCTGTTCACCAAGAGTCTGCAAGTGCTATGTATTCTTCCCTCTCATGGCTATATATATTCTCTTCTCCTTCCCCAACTTCCCGAAGACGTGCAAAGCCTATCCCTTCCCACAGCGAGCGTATTGCGTCATCATACTAACCGCACGTGTGGTAGGGAAATTACGCATATTTTTATCTTTGAAGGCTATGGGAAACTCAAACTGGCGTTCCCAAGGCGTGGTCGAAACACGTTCAAAGATTTCACTTCCCACAGCGAGCGTATTGCATCACCATACTAACCGCACGTGTGGTAGGGAAATTGCGCATATTTTTATCTTTGAAGGCTATGGGAAACTAAAACTGGCGTTCCCAAGGCGTGGTCGAAACACGTTCAAAGATTTCACTTCCCACAGCGAGCGTATTGCATCACCATACTAACCGCACGTGTGGTAGGGAAATTGCGCCTATTTTTATCTTTGAAGGCTATGGGAAACTCTAAAACTGGCGTTCCCAAGGCGTGGTCGAAACACGTTCAAAGATTTCACTTCCCACAGCGAGGGTATTGAGTCATCATACTAACCGCACGTGTGGTAAGGAAATTGTGCATTTTTATCTTTGAAGGCTATGGGAAATTTCTGAAAGTGGCCCTCTGAAGGCGTGGTCGAAACACGTTCAAAGATTTCACTTCCCACAGCGAGGGTATTGCGTCATCATACTAACCGCATGACGTATCTTTGAAGGCTATCCCACGCTGCGTTGATGGACCTCGCTAAGACCAGCCTTCTCAACGATGGCTTGTGTATCATTTACGCATTTCGTATCTTTCAAGGCTCGGGAAGAAACTAAAACAGGCTTTCCCAGCATCTTATTTCTGACCCGAGAAAGCCGCAGAACGACCTCACACTCCACGATATGACGCTCAAGTCACGTGATGGTTCTGACTTATAAAGCTTCGCATGCAGGGGAAGAGCTCACATTGGACATCATGGAGCCCACTTGTACAACCATTCAACTGTGCTACACTTGGGAGAACAAGCTTCTCTGTTTTGAGTGTGCGACGCGGGAGTACTTCGTAGTTAAGGAGTGGCGTCACATCTCCGCCATAGCCCCCCTTTTACTGAGCACCTGCTCTGTTTGTGCTGGGGGCATAACGACTTTGGTGAGGCCAACCTCCCAATGTTTAGTTTGTGGGGAGGGTCGAGATATTGCTGGCGGGTTTGCCGCATTGAATTTCTCGGCAACTGCTCCCCCACAAAGTGAACCATTGAACCTTTACTCCTCCTCCTCCGCCTCCGCTCACCTGCCTAACCCTTCCCCATCCCCCTCCCGAGGTTGGCACACGCCGCACGTCCTCGAGCCTCCCGCGTCGCAACCGTCGGCAGAGTGGCTAGTCCCTTCACCCACGATTGAAGACAGGTGGGAGCGGAGGGTCGAGTGGGTGGTTCCCACCCCGTCTCCCGAACCGGTCGGGCGGGCCGCCGCCGCAGAGCCCCGCCCCCCATCGCAGCCACCGACCGGCGATGAGGAATGGATTATCCCCTCTCCCCTGCCTGGGCCTTCGGTGGAGGATGGATGGGAGAGGAGGGTCGAGTGGGTGGTCCTCCCCCAGTCTCCCGAAGCGGTCGGCGAAAGGCGCCGCTGGGAGACTTGCGATGACCTAACAACTCCCGAGTTGTTACCAGCATCACCTCCACGGGGGAAATCGCGAAGAAAACGGCCGACCCGACCGCGTTCTAGAAAAGCTCTGCAGGAGTTAGGGCTCAGCTATTTCTAGAGCGTGGTGCGGATATGTGAATAGCTGTGTTGTGTGTGACTCTTTGGTGGTGTGTGAATTTTTATGTGCAATTTCTTTTTAAATAAAAACTATGATAAAATTTTACATTCAAAATATGAATTGGCTTTTCATTTAAATTGATCCTCACCTCAACTAGCACTCAGATCAGATTATTACAATCAAATATGAATTGGCGTTTCATTTAAATTGATCCTCACCTCAACTAGCACTCAGATCAGATTAAGATAGAAGCAGTCTTTTAAGATTTCTTTTAATAAAAATTATGATAAAATTTTACATTCAAATATGAATTGGCGTTTCATTTAAATTGATCCTCACCTCAACTAGCTCTCAGATCAGATTATTACAATCAAATATGAATTGGCGTTTCATTTAAATTGATCCTCACCTCAACTAGCACTCAGATCAGATTAAGATAGAAGCAGTCTTTTAAGATTTCTTTTAATAAAAATTATGATAAAATTTTACATTCAAATATGAATTGGCGTTTCATTTAAATTGATCCTCACCTCAACTAGCACTCAGATCAGATTAAGATGGAAGCAATTTAATTTATTTATTTGCCTGGTTGTTTGACTTGCCTTCCACTGTCTTTTCTTTTTTGGGAACTGATAAAACTTTCGTTCTCACGATAAATTCCTACCCCTCCTTCACTCCTACCGCTCGCTCTAAATATGTTTGACTAGTTGTCTCCACAACTCGTTCTCACGATGATAAATTTCCATGCCCCTCCACAGGGATAGCACTTTTCCGCTTTTTTTCTGTGGAGGGGATGAGAAACGTGCATATAAGAAGGAACGCTAATGCTATGGGATTCATTCTGCCAATACCATGGATTCAAGTAGCCCGTTGTACTCGTGCGTGAGATTCGTCATGTTCCGTTTGCATGGCAGGTTTCTCAGGAAGAAGTGCAGGCAGCTCTTACTCAGAGTCGTCTACGTTAATTGTTTTGAAGATCTGAACATGCCCTTCATTTCAGTAATGCAGGGGCATGAGATGGTGAGAAATGGTGCAGATAACCCGCACATTTCTCCCTGCCAGCTCTGCCGGAAATTTCCACCTACACAGTCGAAGCCTGCCACTGCTTGCAGGAGGTGTGCAAGGTTGCTCCCCTTTAATGAAAGTAGATAGGAATAGAAGAAACGTAAGACAGTTGCCACCAGAGTCCGCCACTGTTTGTGTCGCCTCCATTTTGTTTTTCCCTCCCCTGTCCTCCCTCCCCCTGTCGTTCCTGCCGCTCCCCTCCCTCCCCCTCCCTATGCCGAGGCCGCGGCCGCCGCTTCGCCCCGCCTCGCCTAAGCTCCAGTGAGATCGCCATATGGTGAAAGTGGAAGTGGGTGAGTCTCTCTTATTGGTTCCCGCCTCGCTTGGCTTCGCATGGATCGATCGCCATATGGTGAAAGACTCCCTTATTGGCTCCCGCCTCGCCTGGCTTCGCATGGATCGATCGCCATGTGGTGAAAGACTCCCTTATTGGCTCCCGCCCATGGATCGATCGCCATAGTGGAAGTGGGTTTTCGGAGACCCTTATTGACGAGTCGAACGTCGCGGAGTAGAGAGACCGTACGAGATGAAAATTAGCGGGAATTTGCAGAAACTGCCGGAGGGGATGGGAGAGGAGGTGCCCGAGGAGGAAAAGGTGGTGGAGGGGCCGAAGCAGCCGAAGAAGAGGGTGGTCCGAGGGAGATCTCGTTATGTCTCTCCTCTTTGGGGTTGTTTAGCGGCCCGGCCCAGTGCAAAATTGGGAGAACGCGTCATCAGCGTGAAGGAGACCGGAGACGACCACTATGACATCTTGCTGCCCACTGACATGCCCGGGACCGACTTCTCCCTGACCCTAGAATTCGACAAAAGGCACATTTGTGATTTTCGTGTCGGGGATCGAACGGCGTGTTTGATTGGGAGGAAAGTTCCCTTTTCCGGATTCAAAAATTCGGAAGGTGTGTACCAGAGATTCAACATCGTTCCACTGGAATCTATAGATGATCCGAATGTGCGCAGTGAAGCGGAGCAACAATTGCCTGTCCTTACGGTCGACATTTTCAGCGTCCAGGACGAGGAGAATACCGACGGTTTCCTCATTTCAAAGGGGCCATCGGTGAGTTTTTCAAAACGCGTGCTGTGCACCGACAACGTGAAATCTCTGATTAACTATATACCCGTGTCAGGCGAGGATTCCCTTGTGAAGACGTTAGTGTTCACTTTCAAGTATGGAAAAACAGACGTTTATTAACCATATTACCAATAAATGTAAAAATATATTGAAATAATAAATGTCAAATGTTTGAAGGATTTATGACTTTTATTTATGATTAAACCTCTCCTAATAATTATATGGTGGGATGAGTGGGTAAAATAAGAAGATAAAACATCTTTTTTTAGAGTAATTTATTTTCAAGAATATTTCAATTGTCACATAAATAATTTATCACTTCTCAACTTTGTGTTCATCACTTCAAGTCCATTTCAAATTTATCACTTTTGAGTCCATCAAAAAGGTTCCAATTTTGCCTTGAGTTTATTATAAGGTACGTTTTCATGAATCCACTTTTTTAACTTTGAACAATTTTTAATTGCACATGCGAATTTCTCCGTTTGGTGACAATAAAGATTGCATTTAATGGACGTGACTGGAAGATTCGCCAATTTGGGCACATCGAGAAATTTTTCCAACTCGATTACTGGTCTCCCAATATGTAATGATAAAAATTTGCATTTTTCCAAACCTTTAGCAAAGACATATTGGAATCGTTTAGTTTCATTTTCGAGAATGCTCGGTAAATTATCGTAAGGAATATTTCCCATATCATAATCTATTCCGTGCCAATTATGTGTTAACCACTCATTTTTCTTGTCATGGGGGTAACTTGGAGGAATCTGGAAAAGCCACGACCTTCGCCACGGTGATTCCAGATCTTCCATGGCCAACTCCCGAATCACAAATAGTTTTCCATTACTTCCCGCCTGGAAGTCGACAATAACTTTGCCCATCCTTCCGTGTGCAGGGGATCCATTGGAAAGGGGACGTTTATACTGCCACTCTGCTTCACCCCAAACGTTATTCTCAAATGCTGCACGCCCAGTCTGCGCGCAGCATTTTCCACAGGCAGAAAGTGTTCGTCCAGATGAGTGGAACATTGGTTGGCAACACGAATAGCAATTCGGACATTCTCTAAAATTTTCGACAATTCCAGCCATTCTAACTTGTTCAAAAGAATTGAATTACCTTCCCGTTTATCAACGAGTGCAGCACCCGAATTTCGATTGAGTACAATTAGTTTCTCACCCAAGAGCGATGTAAAAGCGACAGAGAAGTTCGCATGCACAAGATCGTCTGGTATTGGCACAGTATTGTTAAAATAGTCACTTAATATTTTTTCGTGTGCATACAAAAAATCTAGATCGGATTCAAAGAGATCAAGTCCGTCCAAATCACCACACTCGGATGGGATGATCAGCAATCTTGCGTAGGCTCGTCCACCACCCGGTTTCAATTGCCAGGCGATGTGAATCTCCTTGTTGGCACTCAGCACAGCACCGCGACAGTATAGGGGTTTGAAATCGGTAGGAAGAGAAGGTGGTTTGAGAGAAGGGGGAAAACTGGGGGAAACAGTCCTTTTCTTATTCTTTGCGCTTTCTCGAAGTGTTTCCTCTATTTCTTTCTCCAAAAGTTTGAATATCTCGTCAATTTCACTGTCCGTATTCTCCTTCCTTTTCACCGCCTTCTGGCGTTGGTCGTTCTTCTTCTTCGTTACCTTTCTCCGTTGCCGCCGAGGGTCGGAAGCTGAAGACTGCTGTGGCTGCTGTGGTTGTTGCTGTTGCTCAAGCGGCTGCTCAAGAACCTCTCCACTCGACGACTGCACGTTGATTGAGTAGAAAACGTATTCGTCACTCAGAACACATTCGTTATCTTTAACCAATCACGTTCTGTCTCTAAAATGAGCGGTAAGTCTTTAACCAATCACGTTCCGCCTCTTATCTAAAAAAATGAGCGGTAAGGTTCACTTTGGCGGAAACAGAAGAGATATGAAGTTCCATTTGGTGTCGTTCGCTCAATTGACGTCAACGTTTATTTCAACATCTGGAGGAATCAGAACTTGAAGTAACGCCTCTATTTCTGCCGATAAAGCCAAAAGTTTTTCATTATTATTTTCAGGAGATTTCTGTTTCTTCTTTTTATGATTCCTCTTCTTCCTCTTGTGCACGTCTTCTCCGATGGAAGTCAGCATCTTGTTTATCCAGCAGTCTCCGCTTCCAAATGGCAGTTTCCGCTAATGCACAGCAAACTTGAGAATTTGGGTGACACCGACGATTATCTCTTACTCCCGAGCCAAAAAATTTCGTAAACAATGTGACAACTTTGCAATCGTTTTTGTGTGGATGGGGAAAGACTTCCACGAATCTTCCACGAATTGTTGAAGTGAACGTTCGGTGGATTTGAAGAGAGCGTAGAGGCAACAATACTCTCCGCATAAATCAGATTCAAAATTTTGTAGCCGTTTGGTATTCCTTCTAAACAGCTTAAATTCTGAGAGAAAGTTGAGAATACCGGTCACGAAAGGTTCGATCGCATAAGAATCGAAATATTCAGCACGCTGCGAGTTGATGACGTGAACGGTGACCCAATGCGTTCCGGGGCTGTTTGATGGGTCGAAATTAATTACATACGTGCCTGGTTTTTTATATTTCGGTAGGGCATCAGAGGGAAAGACACCACGAAAAGTCACGCGTGAGTGGATTACGTCTGAGGACGCGCTCGATTTCGTGAGTTTGCATCTCTCTCTTTCGGAGTTTCCTCACGACTAAATTAAATTAATCTCCCTATGTTTATTTATTAATATCTCAGCATCATATTCGGCATAAACGAGTACGGTTACTGCATTTTGAAGTTTTTGTTGAAATTTTCCTTGCAGGCGTAAATTTCCCGTGCGAGTGAGGCTAACATGGTCTTCGTGTCCCGAGCTGTCGCGAGTGAGATCCCATGCCAGAACGAAATATCCATGCTCAAACATTTTCTTGGTTATTTGGTTTCCGACATCTCCATGAGACAATCTCAAGGCTTCATATAGTTGGTGATACGCGTTCGTACAGAATTTTTTGGAAGGAGTATGAAAATCACTCTTGTATCCTCCGCATGGATATTCTCGGTCATCGACAATGACTGAGCATTCGTACATTCTGTAGTGATGAAAATTAAATGGATTTTTATTTCTTTTGCCTAGAAATGAATTGCTCTCCACAAACGCGACCATGAGCGTATTTGGAATCCTGCCTAATATGAGGTTATCATTGTTGAACATTGTGCTGTGTGCGGGAATCGTAAATGTTTTGATTTCTACTCGCTTGTACGGTAACACCATCGGCGTTCCATCTGACAAAAGTTTCGCGTGAGCCACCAGAATGGAAGGATCGAGCTCGCATTGTGTAGCATACAGTGTTGCTTCTTCAATTTTCAAAATGGCATCCTCTCCTTCTTCCATTAAAAAGAATTCCGGCTTAGCGAATGATAACTCTATAGTGACGTCAACATTATTAACTAACAGTCTCGGCTGATTAAAAGCATCCACGTGCAGTTTCCCCACCACTTCTAACAAAGAGCTATCTTTCAACCACCTTTGCCTTTCCAGAAAACCTGCGTTTTCCATGCTGTCTAAATTCGTTCCTTCATCGAGCTCCCACCCACTGCAAACCATGTGTGTGCGAGCTGCGTCGGAGCCGTAATTGAGCAGTTTTTCCAAATAACTTCGGTATCCATAATATTCTGAGGTCGTTACCTTTTTCGCGTTAAAATACACGTTGCAATTTTCGAACATAGAATGCAGAATGTTGTTCACGACTCCCGGCTGTTTGGTGTCCACATTGGTGTAAGGAATTCCCCCCCTTTTCACTAACTTTAATTTAACTTTGAGCCTAATATCGTTTAGATCAAGGTATCGGTCACCATTTCCCTTTATTGAAAATTTCAATTTAGAGTTGGTGTCGATTGTATTGATTGGATAATACGGTGTAGTCCTGCGTTCGATAATGCTAGTTTGGATGGGTAGGTATTTGAACAAGTACAAACACGAAGGAACTACTTCCTCCATCTCGTTTGATGTATGTTCCACCAACACTCGAGAAAGACTGACACGATTTTCTCATTTACGAAAATATATCCCTCCATTCACCACCGCTTTGTTTCTTTTTTCCCACCCTCTTCCTCCTTACCCTCTTCCTCCTTACCCTCTTCTTCTTTCCTTCGCTTTTTTTCTTCCCTACCTTCCTTCCTTTCTGTTTTTTAATTATCTTTTTCCCTCGTCCTTTTCTCCGTCGTTTCTTCTTTGTCTTTTCAGGATCATCTCGCTTATTCATTCGCATCACAGTTACAGTTTTTCGTCGTCTCTTTGCTGTACGCAAGCCCGCACCCGCCATTCTTTGCACCTTGTCTTGAGCTCTTCGCTTTAAATTAGCCCTTGCCTCTCCGAAACGCGTTTGTAATATTTCCTTTCCAGATTTCGTACCTATATCGGAGAGTGCACCAATCCCCGCTTTTACCGCTTCTTCGCCAACTGCCTTCAGTCCAGAACTGACCATCGGTTTCACATACCTCCACAATCCACTAAAAAAAGATCCTAATCCGTGTCCTCTTTGTTTAAAATAACTTTCTTGATATAATGGACCAATATCCCCACCCCTCTGATTTGAAATAAAGAATCTTATATATCGATCCACATCGTTCGACATCTTGAAGCATACTAAACATACTAATGCTATTTCTTCTTTTTAAAGTGCAAAATCACCGCCGCTGGATCAATTCCATCGCTAAACGGAAACGGTTTACCCATTTTATCTGAGAGAAATATGTCGATACTATCAAATTCATTTCGTTCGATAGGATAGTAATATGGGTTTTGAAAGATGTTGCCTTCCGCCTCCCGTATTGATGACTCTCAAGCATCTGATCAACTTGTCTCCAATATATTGTCGTTTAATTAAATCAGTGTATACGAAAAGTGTTCCAGTATGTTTCGTTTCTTCTGCTACACGAGCAGTCCTTCCTAGCTTGGTTTGCATTTGTGGATTCGCATTATCACTGTCGCGCATTGAATCCATCAAATTTTTAAGCGATAGCGGTGTACTCTCCTTTTTCATCTCCTGAGTAACTACACCTTCCATACTGGTGTGTGTCGGCGGAAGCTGCGAAGGAACACTCTCCCCCTTCTCCTCAGCAACACCAACTTCCATACCAACATTCGTATGTTCATTGCTAATTTTATTGATTTCAATGACATACTCCGCTTGTTTCTCCGAAGGGACGCCGACGCGCATTGAATCCATCAAATGTTTAAGGGAACTATTTTTTTTTATCCAATTTTACGGTGTGATCTGGGAGGATTCTCACCGACACATCTTCCACGGGAGATTCATACGCATCTGGCACAGAAATTTCCATCAAGGCGACGGTCCACTCACCATTCTGCAGTGAAATTCGTTCGGGTAGCATCGTGCAAAAGTGAGCGATTGTATTGTCTGGGAAATAATTACCAGAGCTGTCGCTGAGAAGTGTAACATAAAAATCATCCTTATCTGTCATTCTGAAGCCTTTTCACGGAAGAAGCCGGAACCCAACTGTTGAAATCATCGCCGTAGCCTCTCCATTTAACGAAATACTCGAGCTTCTTACCCTTACCCCTACGTTTGAGTATTTCATCAACCTGAAAATATGTACTTTCTGACAGACGAACTTTGACCAACTCTTCCCTATAGAATGTTCCCTTTATTTCTTCTCCAATTAAATCTTCCAACTGGTAAGTAGGTACGTTCAAACCTTGCGAGATGGTTTTAATCCTAAACACTTCCTTGGAATAATTGGCTGTGTATCCTTTCGCGAATGGATTTCTTTCTTTGCTGATTCGAACGTGATCACCCACCGCAAATCTCGTTTCATTTTTCGGTTTTTTCCTTCTTCTCTCTAATAGCCTTTTTGCCACCGAAAAAGCATTCGAAATGTTCACATTCGAGGGTGCCAGTCCGATACTGGAATGCACCCGATTGTTATAACTTTGGAGCAATTTCGGAAGCACACGCACGTAATTGAGCGTATTGTTCTTGGTGAAATATTTGTACATTTTACTTTTCAATGTCCTGTTGAATCTTTCCACAACGGCTGCTTTGACGACTGGCTGGTTCGTAGTATAAAATTTTATTCCTTGTTTCTTGAGGAATGTTTTAAATTTTTCGTTTGCAAACTCACTCCCCTTGTCGCTTTGAATTTTCAATGGTTTCCTTTCCTTAAGAATTGCTCGAAAAGCCTCGATAACAACATCAGCAGTCTTATTTTTTAAAGGAACAGCCCAGGCATATTTAGAAAATAAGTCGATGACTGTTAAGAGATATTGAAAGCCATCATTATAATTCTTCAAATTTCTCATATCGTTAAGGTCACACTGCCAAGTCTCATCGATGTAAGAGACGTCATAATAATTTCGAGAAAAATTTTTCCTGATTGGTTTGTGCAAGGTATAAGCATCTTGCGAATCCAGCCATTTTTGTATTTCATTCTTGGAAAATATTTTGCCAGAGGCCTTCCACAGTGCGTCTGTAGTAGAAAAACTGGCTGGATGGGAAGGTTCGTAATAGATTTTACTCAAGGATGAGGAATCCAAGGTTGACTCTCTTCTTCCTTTATTCTCCGCTTTATGGGGGATGACGGCGGATTGTATGGTTCCTTTATTCTTCGTTTCCGGTTTCCTCTTCTCAGTGGCATAGGTATTTCTTCCTCCTCCTCCTCCATTTCCACGTCGTTGCTGCTGTCTTCTTCTAGATTCGCTTCTGCTTTCTTTTCTTGAAGTTGTCGCTCTAGGTCGGTCAGTAAATCCTCCATTTGTTTTACTCCTTTTTCCTGCCGTTCTTCCCATTGTTTTCCAATGTTAGCATTGGTGTGCAGCAACTCCTTTCCAGCTCTCGCTAAATTATGTGATGATTCTACCCCACTAGAATATCCTCCCACATCAGATATCGGCAAAGGAATGGGTTGCTTACTGTTGGGAACGTTAGCCAACAATCAGTGGCCAACGAGCCCATGGTGGAGTTATGGTTGCTATTCGGGAGGCCCTTTACACCTCCCGAGTGCACCTAAACACGCCGTACCAAGCGGTGGCAGTCACCGTGTACGCCCCCGAGGCGATCACGCTATGCAACGTGTACCTGCCCGAGGGATCACCGGTCACTCAATTTTACCTGAATGCTCTTGTCCGTCAACTACCTCAGCCGTTTATTTTACTAGGAGATTTTAACGCCCACGATCCTCTTTGGGGAAGCCCAAGAAGGCAATGCAATCGCAGAGGACGGATTTTATCCTCCTTTATTTTAGATAATGACTTGGTTTTATTGAGCAATGGGGAAAAAACCCGTTTTAATTCTTTTACCGGTGACTCTTCAAGCATAGATTTGTGCATTGTATCGAGCGCCTTAAGTATAAAATTTAACTTATCCGTTCATGATGACCTCTGTGGGAGCGATCACCTCCCACTTCTTATTACCAAGGAACGGCATTATAACCCTAGTTTTATACGGTCAGGCAATTGGGTTATCCGGAAAGCAGACTGGTCGCTTTTCCGAAACTGTTTTAATTTCAAATATGACGAAACACGTGATGGTGTTGACAATATTAACAGTTTGACTAGCAGTATAATACAAGCCGCACACGCCAGCGTACCACGGTCTCGCGGTACTACGACGAGACCTCAAGTTCCGTGGTGGAATGATGACTGCGCGAAAGCTATCCGCCAACGTAAAAAGGCGTTGCGGATTTTTAACAAATATCCGACGGAAACTAATCTATCCTCCTTCAGGCGCTTGAGAGCGAAGGCACGACAGGTCGTGAGAGACGCAAAAAGAGCTTCCTGGATGGAATTTGTGTCGGGTGTGAATAGCAGGACTCCACTTGCACAGGTGTGGCGTAAGGTGAAGAGTATCTCGGGCAATCACCACCAGCTGGGAATAACCTACCTCAAGGTTGGTGGCGATATTGTGACCTCAGCTCCTGAGATTGGTGAGGCTATTGGCCGCTCGCTCGCCGATACGAGCAGTAATAGAAATTACAATCCCACATTTTTGGGAATTAAATTACTAGTTGAAGCCTCACCAATCAACTTTCGTGAGATCCGCTGTCATGAAGATTATAACCTTCCGTTTTCTCTTAGGGAGCTACAATCAGCCGTTGATGACTCCAAATTCACGGCTCCGGGATTGGATGAGGTCCACAACGCCTTTCTCCGGAATATTCCGACGACGACAATGTTAGAGGTCCTCCACACTCTCAATCACCTTTGGAGAGACGGTGCATTCCCGTCGTCCTGGCGCGAATCAGTAGTCATACCCATACCGAAGCAGGGCAAAGATCGTACTGACCCGAATGGTTATAGACCTATAGCACTCACTAACTGCCTGTGCAAGTTAATGGAAAGAATGGTTAACCGACGGCTTATTTGGTGGCTAGAGCGCCGAAACCTTCTCTCCGATATTCAGTGTGGATTTCGTAGAGGCCGGTCCACGATCGATCACCTGATAAGAATAGATAATTACATCCAGGAAGCCTTTGTTCTCCGCCAGCATGTTGTCGGCGTCTTCTTTGACATAGAGAAGGCATATGACACTGTCTGGCGGCGAAAAATATTGAACACTTTGCACGAATGGGGTCTCAGGGGTAATCTACCCACTTTTATTCAGAATTTTTTATCCGATCGGTTTTTTAAAGTTAGAATTGGTCAGTACCTATCCGTAGCATACAGCCAAGATAATGGGGTTCCACAAGGGTCAGTTTTAAGCGTAACACTTTTCGCCGTGGCAATCAACGATATCGTTGATTGCATGAAGCCACCGGTGATAGGGTCTTTGTTTGTGGATGACTTCGCCATATTCTGCAGGTCATCTTATCTTACCTCTGCTGCTAGACTCACCCAACTTACGCTGAATAAATTGGAGAAGTGGACCCAAAGGAGCGGATTTAAAATCTCCTCGGAAAAAACAAAATGCATTCACTTTCACCGGATTAGGGGGCAACACATCCCTCCGCCGCTACATTTAGGAGGGAAAAACATTCCATTTGTGGACTCCAACAAATTCCTGGGACTTGTATTTGACTATCGCCTCAACTGGAAGGAACAAATTAGTGTCCTGAAAAGAAAATGTACAAATGCGTTAAATATTCTGAAATATCTAAGTCACTCATCCTGGGGAGCTGACCGCAATACGCTTCTCTTACTATACCGGACGCTGATACGGTCAAAGCTAGACTACGGTTGTTTTGTGTATTCCTCCGGTCGGGAGTCATACTTGCGCCCACTGACATCGGTTCACAATGCTGGAATACGGTTAGCCACCGGGGCGTTCCGTACGAGTCCAGTGCAAAGCATCTATGCGGATGCAGGAGAACCGCCCTTGTCCCATCGGAGAAACATGCTTATGTGCGGCTATGTAGCAAAAATTTTATCTATGAGGACTCACCCTTGTTTTAACCTTGTTTTTAAACCCCGCTACTTAGAACTTTTTAACCGTCGAACCAGAGCCACTAGGCCTGCAAGCATACGATTCAACAGTTTTATATCCGAGCATCGAATCACGCTTCCTGAAGTATATCCTTCTGGCTTTCCCAAACATCCGCCATGGGAAACTCCCGCTCCTAAAATCAACATGGGACTCACTCAGCGCAAGAAAGCTCTAACCACTACTCTGGAATACCAGCGTCAGTTTTATCTATATCTTCACTGCAACCCCGGTATCGTGCCAGTTTTTACAGATGGCTCTAAGTCTGACGCTGCCTGTGCATGTGCAGTTGTCTCATCCCACCATGGAGCCATCAGGGCGAGGTTAAATCCGCTGTGTAGTGTTTACACAGCGGAACTCCTCGCAATAAAAATGGCCCTAGGAGAGATAGAAGGGAACAGTGGCTCCTTCGTCATATGCTCGGACTCTCTTAGCGCCCTGAACTCCATCTCTAACTTTTCTTCAATGCACCCAATCATTCAAGATATACAAACTGCTTTGATATCCCTTAGCAGGAGGGGAATATCTGTATCATTCCTTTGGGTCCCAGGGCATGTGGGTATCCCTGGAAATGAAAGAGCGGACGCTTTGGCGAAGGAGGCACTTGACTTGGAGGAAATAACTCTGACGCTGGTACCATACGAGGACCTTAAGTCTTTCTTGAGAAATGTAGCCCTAGAAGAGTGGAAAGATATATGGAGGAACGTTGAAAATAATAAACTGCGCGTGGTGAAATCGGTAGTGTCAGCGTGGCCCACATCCGTCAGGAAGAGTCGCCGGGAGGAAGTGGTCATCACACGTTTGAGGATAGGGCATTGCCCTTTGACTCACTCCTTTCTCTTCACCGAGGAGAAACGACCACCTCGCTGTGATGACTGCGACTGCCCTCTCAGCGTTCGGCATATCCTGACGGAGTGTGACAAATACCGATACTTGCGTAGCAAGCTGCAGTTAGCGGGAGACATAAAGTCGATCCTAGGCGATGACTCAGATGTTCTCAACCGCGTTGTATCATTTTTAAATGAAACTGGCCTTTTTCGCAGTATTTTAAGGATGTAAAACCGATTTTAATTTTGACTAAGAGTACATATTAAGAATTTTATTTTAAAATCAATATATGTAACATATATTTTTTTTTTTTTTTATAAACATGACGTGTAGTGGTGCAAAATGACCATGTTGTCGACGCACCCTATAAACCAAATACTACTACTACTACGTTTTCTAAATACGAATTCAATATCCGTTTATAATGAAACCACTTTTGAGAGTTTGAGAGGTCCTTTCGGTCAAAAATGTCTCTAATTTTCTTGTCCATTGCTATAACTTGTCTTCTCCGATCCCCAAAAATATCGATTTTCTCATCAGGTAATTTATCATATTCCTTTTTTACGCTCGAATGTTTTCCTAGTCGTACCGATTTCTTCTTTTCCTTCCTCTTTGGACCGGTGGTAGCTAAAATACTCTCAAAATCAACTCGTGGTGAAGTATCAGGTTCATCACTCACTGTTTGCAAGTATGAATCCAGTACCTTTCGGTAGTAATGCCATTTTTGATTATCAGCCAAATCTTTTCGATCCAAAACACCACGCATTTCCTTGTCCAATTTCGACAATCGGTCTTTAATACTGTCCTTTTTCATAAATGGTGGGGTCCACTAAGAGAAATTTTTGAAAACTCATTATTTTTTAATTAAAGCTAACCCTCCACTGATTAAGGGGAGAATGGCAGCTAAAAGAGATGATAAAAACCCTCCTCTTTGATTGAGCACCGCGCGTTTTCTTTTCAGAGGGGCTTTGTAACAACCTATCTCACTGATCGCATCCTTGTAACTGAGTAATTTCTTCTTTAACTTTGGATTTATCTTTAAATTTCCGTTTAACACATTTCGGCAACATTCACTCAAAGTCTTTATGACATCCGAACTCACCGACTTTATGATAGCTTTGCATTCCTTTTTCGATTTCGTTTTCTTGATTTTTTTAAATATGTCTGTTTCGTTTTACTCTATCCATTTTACCCATTTCGGAGGTGTGGTGGGACACTAGTGTTATCTCGTATCTTGTCCAACAGGCGTGGTGGCACGTAAACTTCGGTGATTTCTGTGGGGAAAATGTGTGTCCTGTACCGCAGGCAATCGTCAGTCTCTTGAGCAAAGTCAAGCACTAAATAAGTGAATGGTCTCAGTGTTACCTCCCTATATACGTTTGTGAGCGCCGCTGGATTTTCGGGATAAACTTGACCGGCTAAATATTTAAATTGCGACCGATCGCGAACATTTCCAAAGCACACAATATACTTTGCATTTAAAGATATCGTACGTGAAAAACGGGATTGATAAAAAACATTTTGACTGATTATAATTACAGAAATATTCGAATGATGCGAATCTTTTGTGAAAAGCTCGCTCACTTTGTTGTCACTGAAGCAGTCATGCATCAAATCATCGATTATGTAAAGAGTTGGTATCTTTTTCGGATTTGAGAAGCTTTTAGGAAGTTTCCAACTGAATTTGACCTTTGGAATACCCTTAACCTTCTTAATATTTGGGGCGCTTCCAAAACTACAGCACCATATGATCCTTTTTATTTTTCCATCCACTAATGACAGTAAATTTCTGAGAAACTTCAATACGAACTGTGTTTTTCCACTGCTTGAAGGACCTGCAATTATACAGGTAAAAGGGTGTTTCCACTTAATCATTATTAACGTTGACTCCGAGAGTAAAAGAAAATGAATGAACCAGCCGCACTTTTATCCTTTATTTTCAAGCATATCTTCCATGCGAATAACTAGCCCCTTCAAATCGCTTGTGATGGAGGATAACGCAGAAGAATATTTCGTAGGGCAAGTAATTCCGAATAACCCAAGGTTACTTTTACCGGCTCTGACTAATGTGTTATTGAATTCACTAAACTCATACACATTGTCTTTGCGGAAGAAGTACAGGATGCCATTCGTGTATCTAAACACTGAATTTAAGTCCGTGGGAATTTGCGGATACATTTTTGTGTGACGAAATTGATTTTTCGGTCTGAATTGACATTCGTCCATTTCTAAAATAAAATCTCTGCTATGAAATATTAATGTCATCCCGGAATATGTGTTAACTGCTGCCTGGATTTTAGCATTGCGTGGAAACCCAATGGCCGATACATAACGAGGGTAATCTTTTACCAATTGCATACTTGGATAATCCACCATGTAAATTGTTTCATTGATGAATATTACAATCTCTCCACTTGGTCTGCGGTAAATCGCGCTAAGCTCAGTCTTTTTGTGGAAGAAATGGGAGCCAGTTTGTAATAAGCTGAGGCCCAATGATAACTGATTTTTCCGTATTTTCCATATCCATGTACCAGAACAAATTTCGATGAAACAAATACAATAGGTGATTGATTATAAGAAATTTATCTACTCTTCTCAATTCGCATAGCTCGACACGATTGGCATTGGAATTCCAAAGTCTGTTCATCTATCTCTCCGTCACTATTGCTGATATTGTAATACTCTTGAAAAATTCTAAGTGAATCGGTGAGGGCATTTGGTTTCACATTATCTAATCCGTTCTCACTCACATTCAGGTAACCATACTGTCGTAGATAATCGGCTATGCAATTAATGCGGTTCTTGTCAATGCTAACACCAATGTTAAGCCCTAGCTCGGTGAGAAGCAAGACTAAAAGTATGATTCCACTTATTTCCACTATACACTTTTTTTTTAAATTTTATTTCTTTACTTTTCCATATTCTTTTTTTGAAAGAATATAAATGAATATTCGAGTTCCGACATGTTAAATTAAACAAAAAAAAGAAACTATAGAAATTAATAATTACCTTTAATTAATAGGACGGCGTCATCTCCAATCGCCTCCCGTCCCAAGTCAGGCCCCAAAGTTGATCGGTCGGGGCCGAATTATACGTTAGGAGGTCCTCGGCATTTTTAAATATGTCGAGGAACCTCCTAGGTAAAAATACCTTGCCCATTACGGCCTCCGTGCTCCTAATTAGTGCTAGGAGCACGGGACCGTATCGGGCATTCTCAACTCTTTCGAGTTCTAACACTTGGTACCTGTAACCAGGTACCAAGTCTTCCTTTTTAACAAAGGGCGGGGACGCCGCGTTTACAAGCTCAAGCCTAACTGCTAGTTCGTCCATCTGAAAAAGAAAGAGTGTATCAAATCAACAAAATAATGGTTTAATACGAGGGTAATGGAGAGACTCAGATGAAACAGTACTTACGTCTCCGGCGTCTGGAAATCAAATGATGGGATGGCAACGCCTATCCAACGCACGACACTCAGAATTTGCGCAATTGGGGTGGGTGTTACCCTGGCAACGCCCACTCAACACGCGCCCGTTCAGAGAAACACAGAAGTGGGGTGAGTGGTCACAGGAAACGACAGCGATAAGGAGCGAACGAAACTGCCAGAGTGCACGTTCTTTGCTTTGGTTTATTATTTTCAAAAACTTATTTAAACTGTCTCTCTTTCCACAATTTCTTAATGGATTTCTCTTATTTGACCTTTAAAAAGACCGTGCGGCTTGGTTGGTTTTCGCGGTTGTCAGCATAGGTTGTTATTTCGATTGTTATTTTTTGGTTTTAGTAATTTTAAATTTATTAACACACAATAGAGCGGGTTAAATCCCCATTTTTAGTTATGCAGGCATGACCGTATCCGAAAATCATAGGTGTCATGTATAGCATCGCCTCGGCTTCATTAAAATTCTCAGCTCTCCAATGAATTGTCCAATTTCTTTCTCCTCCAAATACTTCATAATGCTCCCACCTTCTGTCCATATTAATCAATAATTGCAACGTATACGTCATGACTTCGTTCGTTATTGCGGACATAACAAGAGGAACTTGTAAATACATGCACACAAAGTATTCACTGTCATCATTATCACTTTCCTCACTGTCACTCTCACTTTCCTCACTGTCACTCTCTTCTTCTTCGGTGTCCATATCCTCATTCTCATCTTCTCGGAGAAGAGCTCCAACGTCCAGGAGAGGAAAGTGTTCCAAAGGGGCCATCGCAGCGAAATTTTCGTTCTCTCTGTATATCGTAATTTACTCCGCGCTGAGAGCTGGACCTCCATATGGTGGCGAGAGAGAGGCTGCTTCGAGAGGCGGGTATGTGGTCGATAAAAAAAGCCAGCCGGGCAGTGCCGATCGCGTGCATGTTAAATAGATCGCGTGCACGTGGAGAGAATTTTAATTTTTTCCTACGTTGATGTCATCACAATACAACTCGCTTGATTTACGAAGGCAACTGCATGCATGTCGCGAATGACACTCCATAACTCTCTCTCTTTCGCGTATATCTGGATGAGATAGGAGCCTTAAAAAAGGCTGTAAGTTTCGGTTAAAGTTAATGTTTAGGTTTTCGGTTTGGTTATTACTTAAACTTTTTATTTCATTGTTTAATATCGACTATAGGTTTGCGTCTGTTTCTCGTTACAACTGATCTCTTCCCTGACACGTGGTGGAACGGCTCGGGCACCTCTCCCATCCCCTCCGGCAGTTTCTGCAAATTCCCGCTAATTTTCATCTCGTACGGTCTCTCTACTCCGCGACGTTCGACTCGTCAATAAGGGTCTCCGAAAACCCACTTCCACTATGGCGATCGATCCATGGGCGGGAGCCAATAAGGGAGTCTTTCACCACATGGCGATCGATCCATGCGAAGCCAGGCGAGGCGGGAGCCAATAAGGGAGTCTTTCACCATATGGCGATCGATCCATGCGACGCCAAGCGAGGCGGGAAGCAATAAGAGAGACTCACCCACCTCCACTTTCACCATATGGCGATCTGACTGGAGCTTAGGCGAGGCGGGGCGAAGCGGGGCGAAGCGGCGGCCGCGGCATAGGGAGGGGGAGGGAGGGGAGCGGCAGGAACGACAGGGGGAGGGAGGACAGGGGAGGGAAAAACAAAATGGAGGCGACACAAACAGTGGCGGACTCTGGTGGCAACTGTCTTACGTTTCTTCTATTCCTATCTACTAATGAAGAGTATGCAGTGGTAACGGTGCTGCCTAATTGCGGAGTGTTACCATCCGAATTACCATCCGAAGACGAAGAAGAAAACGAAGACGACCTCTCGGACGGCTCCGTCAACCGCTGGGACGAGGACGAGGACTCAGACAGCACTTACATCAGCAATTTAAGTGATTTTTAATATTTAAAAAACTTGTGAAGGGTTACAAACTTTTATTTTAATTTTTAATAAAATATTTCATTCGAAATTACTATTTTTTGACTCTTTTTCTTCACCTCGATCTCACTCCTCCTCTTTAGACTCTAATGTAATCCAATGGCTCCCACCATCATGCTTCCCCTCCAACCTGAGACGGCGACGTCTGGGCATGCGAACGATGGCTTCTTTTTTTTCTCGATCCATTTATCATAAATTTTCCAAAATTCTTCCTAATCTTTCGCAGTCTTCTTCTCGTCTCCCATTTTTGCACTTGTTCACTCTTCAACGCATGAACTGTAACTGATAGTTAACCTCTCGAGGTAGTGATTAAGTTACGACTTGTTCCTCAGATGTCGGAAATCGAATATTTTGAGAATGTTGAAAGTTTTTTAACCACCATGCGAAAGAATGGTAATGCAGAGTATATTCATCACATTTTTTTTATTTGAAAACATAATATTGGAAACAGTTTAATATCAAGTGATTCGAAAACAGCCAAATTCTTTTCGCTATTGTCCAATACCGATGAGGAGAGGAGCACTTCCTACACACACACTTCACTTTAACATACGACTTGCGGCCACTCGCTGCACAATTCGGCAGTAACTTACTGTCGCACGCTGCAGACATTCGCCTTGCGGACGACTTGCGGCCACTCGCTGCACAATTCGGCAGTAACTTACTGTCGCACGTTGCAGATTCACGATGATGAATAGCGTCGGGAGGGCTGAGAACGAGCTTAAAATCGTAAATGTAATTAGCTCACCTGGCTCACATGACGTATTCCTGTAGTTATATCTCGAGTTAAAACCTCGCCATTCTTCTTCTTCGTCTGAAGTCGACTCATACACCACACCCACCAATGGTTCATCTTCTTCGCTTAACAATTCATAGCAGAGGCCTGTTCGAAGGTGCGGTGGGCTTACCACATCATCGCCTATTTCGTACACTTTGATTTCGATATCGGGAAAAAATCCATCTGGAAAAAATTTTCTTCCTTGTTGGTCCACGTTCGGCCCCATGAACTCCTTCAATGATGGTAAAAAGCAACGGCTAATTGCCGTCTCATTGAACTTCGCTGAAATCCCGAGAATACAATTTTCTCTCCAGCGAGGCAGACACTAGGATGTTGATATGTCACCGTGATGAAGCATTTCCTAGCGAAGTTCAGATGCAGGGTGAGGTCCCACAAGCTCTCCACGCATCCACCCTCATCCTTTATATCCGTCTCGTTCTTTTCGTTGAGCATGAACTCGCGAAGCTGCACTGCATAGCGGTTATAACCGGTCTCGAAGACTGGAACGGGATGGACGACCAGAGGAACCCCTCCGCCGACTTCGGCTGTGACTGCTAGTAGAGACATCTCAACACTGCGGATGGCGTTCGATCATGCGCTTATATACCTTCAGAGGGTGGAGGAGATCTCCTGCGATTCGTTAAGAAATAATATTACATAAACTATTACCGCTTAATTTAAAAATACGCGCCGCGTTGGTGATTCCGGTCGGATCCGACCCCTCCCCCACCCCGTCCCCACGCCGGAATGCGACGCTCGCGATATATATCGCTATTTTTTCGCGAGACGGTCGACCCGGCTTCACCTCTTTCTTTCACCGCCACGCGGCGACACTTTCGTGGTCACGTGCACCAATCAGAGTGCGATTATTGCGATATATCGATATTTTCAAGATGGACGACTCGACCCCCGGAGGTATATATCGATATTTTCAACATGGATGACCCAATCTTACCTATATTCACCCTCTACCACTTCGCGGCGCCACTTTTGTGGTCACGTGCACCAATCCGAGTGCGACTTTTGCGATATATCGATATTTTTCACGATGGATGCTCTGCCCCTTGAGGTTAGGCAGAAATGCGCTGTGCCCGGACCCCCATTCCTCTACTACTTATGGGCTTGATGAAAAAAGCAATGTATATCCATTGAAGGTTGTGGATGAGGAGCTCGAGGATCATCGGGACCTTTTTTACGTGATCGAGGGTAGCAATTCCCATTATTGCTGGATAAAGAATTTCCACCGTTTAGTACGACCTCAGATGACTGAAAACCGTAGAGCACTCATTTGCAAACGATGCTTTAAAACTTGTTACTCTGAGGAATCTCTCGAAGATCACAGGAGAGATTGCGTGAAGAATTCCCCCTCCAGAATCATCGTCCCCGAAGGCGAGGATGCTTTTCTTAAATTTAAAAACTTTGCAAACACCATGAGGTTACCATACGTCGTGTATGCAGGCTTTGAGTGCATTCTACCTCAGGTTTTAGGCTGTACTCCGCGAGATGAGCACCTTTTGCCTACTGCTGGTCTCAAACACGGGGAAAGTTTTCGAACCATTCCTGTATAGGGGGGAAGATGCCGTGTCAGTGTTCCTGGAAAAATTGAAGGCGCTATCGCTGTTCGTACAGGGGGTGTATAGGAACACTGCCGATGACTGAATTGAGTGAGGATGAGATTCAGACCTTCGATTCATCTGTCACTTGTCATATCTGTGGATATGAATTAGGCGATGATCGTGTGAGAGATCATGATCATTTGACCGGGAAATTCCGTGGTGCCGCTCACTCTGCCTGTAATGTAAATTGCAAGGTCCCGGCGTTTCTGCCAGTATTCATACACAACCTCTCAAATTATGACGCACATCTAATCCTACCTCATCTGGGTTGTGATGATATGCGTATCGATTGCATACCGAATACGGAAGAAAAATACATCTCTTTCTCCAAATATGTAAACTCACGCTTCTGCTA
Source organism: Ceriagrion tenellum (assembly GCA_963169105.1). Classification (NCBI taxonomy): domain Eukaryota; kingdom Metazoa; phylum Arthropoda; class Insecta; order Odonata; family Coenagrionidae; genus Ceriagrion; species Ceriagrion tenellum. The sequence goes on along the minus strand of OY720645.1, from coordinate 24,150,298 downwards.
TCGTTTCATCGATAGTTTTAGGTTTTTGAGCACGTCCCTGTCAAAATTGGTCGACACCCTCCCAAAGGAGGAGTTTAAGCAGTCAGCTCGCATATTTGGGGAAAAAGTTGAAATGATGACGCGTAAGGGCGTATTTCCATATGAATATGTTGATTCTTGGGAGAAACTTAACGATGCTCACCTCCCATCAAAGGTAAGTTTTTCAGCACTTTGACGGAGGATACAGTCACGAACGATGACTACGCTTTCTCGCAGAAAGTCTGGACCGAATTCAAATGTCAGAATCTTGGCGAATACTCGGATTAATACCTTAAAACGGACGTCCTTCTCCTGGCCGACGTTTTCGAAAATTTCCGTAATGTTTGCATGACGACATACGGGCTTGACCCCGCATGGTACTTCATTGTACCAGGCCTTTCATTCGACGCCATGTTAAAGCATACGGGAATTACTCTCGAGCTAATGACCGACTATGACATGATCCTCATGATGGAGAAGGGGATAAAGGGTGGGGTCAGTCAATGCGTAAAGCGTTACGCAGAGTCCAACAACAGGTACATGGACGGCTTTGATCCAGAGAAGGAATCGAGCTATTTAGCATATGTCGATGTAAACAATCTGTACGGTTGGGCGTTATCGGCTAACCTTCCGAGGGGAGGTTTTCGCTGGGTGAAATCTATAGACGGAGAATGGCAGCTAAAAGAGATGATAAAAACCCTCCTCTTTGATTGAGCACCGCACGCTTTCTTTTCAGGGGGGCTTTGTAACAACCTATCTCTCTGATCGCATTCTTGTAACTGAGCAATTTCTTCTTTAACTTTGGATTTATCTTTAAATTTCCGTTTAACACATTTCGGCAACATTCACTCAGTCTTAATGACATCCGAACTCACCGACTTTGTGATAGCTTTGCGTTCCTTTTTCGATTTCGTTTTCTTGATTTTTTTAAATGTCTTTTTCGTTTTACTCTATCCATTTTACCCATTTCGGAGTTGTGGTGGGACACTAGTGTTATCTCGTATCTTGTCCAACTGGTGTGGTGGCACGTAAACTTCGGTGATTTCTGTGGGGAAAATGTGCGTCCTGTACCGCAGGCAATCGTCCGTCTCCTGAGCAAAGTCGAGCACTAAATAAGTGAATGGCCTTAATGTTACCTCCCTATATACGTTTGTGAGCGCCGCTGGATTTTCGGGATAAACTTGACCGGCTAAATATTTGAATTGCGACCGATCGCGAACATTTCTAAAGCACACAATATACTTTGCATTTAAAGATATCGTACGTGAAAAACGGGATTGATAAAAAACATTTTGACTGATTATAATTACAGAAATATTCGAATGATGCGAATCTTATGTGAAAAGCTCGCTCACTTTGTTGTCACTGAAGCAGTCATGCATCAAATCATCGATTATGTAAAGAGTTGGTATCTTTTTCGGATTTGAGAAGCTTTTAGGAAGTTTCCAACTGAATTTGACCTTTGGAATACCCTTAACCTTCTTAATATTTGGGGCACTTCCGAAACTACAGCACCATATGATCCTTTTTATTTTTCCATCCACTAATGACGGTAAATTTCTGAGAAACTTCAATACGAACTGTGTTTTTCCACTGCTTGAAGGACCTCCAATTATACAGGTAAAAGGGTGTTTCCACTTAATCATTATTAACGTTGACTCCGAGAGTGAAATAAAATGAATGAACCAGTCCCTCTTTCGAGCCGCACTTTTATCCTTTATTTTCAAGCATATCTTCCATGCGAATAACTAGCCCCTTCAAATCGCTTGTGATGGAGGATAACGCAGAAGAATATTTCGTAGGACAAGTAATTCCGAATAACCCAAGGTTACTTTTACCGGCTCTGACTAATGTGTTATTGAATTCACTAAACTCATACACATTGTCTTTGCGGAAGAAGTACAGGATGCCATTCGTGTATCTTAACACTGAATTTAAGTCCGTGGGAATTTGCGGATACATTTTTGTGTGACGAAATTGATTTTTCGGTCTGAATTGACATTCGTCCATTTCTAAAATAAAATCTCTGCTATGAAATATTAATGTCATCCCGGAATGTGTTAACTGCTGCCTGGATTTTAGCATTGCGTGGAAACCCAATGGCCGATACATAACGAGGGTAATCTTTTACCAATTGCATACTTGGATAATCCACCATGTAAATTGTTTCATTGATGAATATTACAATCTCTCCAATTGGTCTGCGGTAAATCGCGCTAAGCTCAAAGTCTTTTTGTGGAAGAAATGGAAGCCAGTTTGTAATAAGCTGAGGCCCAATGATAACTGATTTTTCCGTATTTTCCATATCCATGTACCAGAACAAATTTCGATGAAACAAATACAATAGGTGATTGATTATAAGAAATTTATCTACTCTTCTCAATTCGCATAGCTCGACACGATTGGCATTGATATTTGCATCATCCTCCTTCTCCTCCTCTTCTTCATTCCGCTTCTCATCCAAAGTCTGTTTCGTTTGGTTAACTTCTTCCTTTTCAACGGGTGGACCGTAAAGATGTTGAACCGCCTGAATGTCATCTTCATGCAAATCGAGTCTATAATTAAAATCATCGTATAAAGCGTACATGATAGCGTTTTTATCATTGGAATGTGAGATGCCTAGTGTGTGCCCGATTTCATGGATGAGCGTCGCAAGAAGGCTGAGTTGTGATTTTGGAAATGGAACTCTGTCTAATCCAAGGTACCAATTCTCATCTTGATCGACGTGAATTTCTAACTCACCATATCGCGTTGGATAATCTGCATGGGCTATTGTACCATCTTTACCGTCAAAGGGATGAGGACAGAAACCCCCCAAACGACGCACATTTCTATGGGTGAGCCGCGTATTTTTGATAATAATATCTGGCGTTTGAGAATCATGCTCCAATGTTAAATTCGCTCCTCCGGCCCACACATCAAATGCTTTCTTCGCCAGTTCTATGTACGTGTGATTCACCAAGCCTTAATGCCTTTTAAGACACCTTTATTCCATTTGTATGGAGATAAGGTAAAAGCAGGATCATCAACGACGCCACAACGGGGTTTGTTGATGAATTCCAAAGTCTGTTCATCTATCTCTCCGTCACTATTGCTGATATTGTAATACTCTTGAAAAATTCTAAGTGAATCGGTGAGGGCATTTGGTTTCACATTATCTAATCCGTTCTCACTCACATTCAGGTAACCATACTGTCGTAGATAATCGGCTATGCAATTAATGCGGTTCTTGTCAATGCTAACACCAATGTTAAGCCCTAGCTCGGTGAGAAGCAAGACTAAAAGTATGATTCCCATAATGCGCGAAGATAAGACGCGAATCACGATGTCGCATTCGTATCACGCAGGCAACTGATCGTCTCCTCGCTTTGTCAGCTCATTTATATGCACTCTGGTAATGTCTCTAAGTTTTACACCCATAACAATCTTTTTTCATTGGGGGTGGGCCATCAATGTGTGTTCTTCCCTGGTTATAGTGTTTGTAGCACAAACTGTATTCCGTATCACATTTTCCGTACACTTTCTCCAACAAAACGTGCACTTGACTCGAACGAAATACTTTTAAGAACTCTATCGGCAGATGTTTGACGTGTTCATCGCTCAAAAGGGATATGTCACCCTTCAAGTCAACGCAAGTTCTTATGGCCTCATTTACTCGATCCATCATTTTCATTTTCTTCCTCTCGCAGCGACGGACTTCCACTCTCTCGGTTAAGCTGATGTGAACTGATGAAAATTAAGCAAGGAGCAACGGTGTTATTCACGTGTCGGAAAACGCCTCCTCCCAAGTTCGTTTTAATCGGTTGATTTTATAATGCCCCCACGCAAGAGTGTTTATTCCATCCTCGCAAATGTATCTTTTATCGTCATTGGCACTCAATGCAATTTTGTTTATTTCGACTGTGCTAAGCTGGTGTTTTTGGGATCGTATTATAGTCATGCTCCTAAACGATGGGACGCTTTCATGCAGGCATTTGACGTAATCCTCAAATTTTATTGTTCTATCTATCACTGCCTTTTTTACCCCCTTCGCACGTTTCCCCTCAGCTTTACCTTGCACTCGATATGTATATAACTTACTTCGTAAACCAACAAAATGTGTCATTATAGCACCTCCACACTCGTCTTTCATCTTGCCAATAACTTTTTCGTTCAAAGGTGAATAACATGGGTGTTCTTTGGGATAATTGGAAGTATCGTAAGAACTGAGGTCTGGTCATGTCATCGTAAAAATCTTGCGTTATAATCTCTAAGATGAAGCTATCGGTATCATGTGTAATAATTGCAAATCGTTGCCATATTTCGCCTTTAGGTTATCGTAAAAGAATTCGTACATGAGTATTTTCGAAATATCTAACACTGCTTGTCCAATATACATGGGCTTATTCATCTTGATAGTACTCTTTCTTTTGTGAACGGCCACAAGGTTTTCTGCGAATATCGTTCGGTCAAGAAACAGAGAGCTGGATATTAGTTTATTCAATCGTTTTTCATTATTGACAAGTTTAAGGTCAATTCTGTTTCTCACCTGTTCGATCGCCTTCCCATATATACTGTTATTCGACATTTTATATACATCGCGATCGATATCAGTAGTCGCCAATTTCTGCCTTAGTGAATTGCTCTCAATATACGACTTCATCCACGGTGATTGATCAAATTCTATGACGGTGAATTTTTTTCAATTTAAGGCCTGCTGTCAATGCTTGTTTGAGAGCTCTGTAATGAATTACGTACCGCTCTTTATCAGTTAGTGTCGTCATTAACTTTTTATGTTTTCCATTCGGTGGAGTTTCATTCTCGGAGCAAAACGGTAAATCATTGTGTAAGTCATGCAATGTCTTTGGATATTCAAGATCCACTTCTAAAACGTATCCTTTGGGCGAGTCGTCTGCTATCGACATTACATCAACGGTGTCAACCTATCGAAATCCTGACTTTGGAAGAGGCTGGGTCAATGCGAAACCATATAAATTGTTCATATCAACGTATGCCAAGTACACTGATTCCTGATCGGTATCACACTGATTAACGTACCTATTGTTAGCTTCTGCGTATCGTTTAGCACACTGGCTTATGCCTCCACGAATGCCTTTCTCCATCATTAGTATCATATCGTAATCGGTTAACAGTTCAATCGTGACCCCTGTGTGTTTAAGCATTGCATCGAATGAAAGGCCTGACATTGTGAAATACCACGCAGCATCTAATCCATACGCCACCATGCAGGAATTTCTGAAATTTTCAAATACATCTGCCAGGAGAAGGACGTCGGTTTTCAAATACAAATCGGAATATTCACCTAGAGTCTTGCACTCGAATTCATTCCATACTCTCTCGGCAAATTCATGGTCAGAGTGACTTACATCGACTAGCGTCAGAGAGCTGAAGAAGGCAGATTTCGGTGGCAACGATGCGTCGTCGAGTTTTTCCCAAGAGTCAACGTATTCGTATGGAAAAACACCCTTGCGTGTGATTAGCTCGATTTTATCAGCAATGATGTGAGCAGTTTGATGAAACTAGTCGCGAGGAATTGAGTCAACTAATTTTGAGAGCGAAGCCCCTAAAAATCTGAAGGTATCGATAAAGCGGAATGAGAAGTGTGAATTAACGTACTTTGCAAAAGAAATGTATTTCTCCTCGGTATTAGGTATGCAAGTTATTCATTATTGTCGCTGCCTAGATGTGGTACTATGAGGTGTGCATCGTAATTGGAAAGGTTGTGTATAAAAACTGGTAGAAAATTCGGAACCTTATAATTTACGTTACAAGCTGGATGGGCAGCACCTCTAAACCTTCCACTAATATGGTCATGGTCCCTAACACGCTCGTGACCCACTTCATGTTCGCAAATGTGACAAAGGAAAGCCTTGTTAAAAGCATCATTCTCCTCCTCCGTCATCTCCAGCATCGGTACTGGATTTTTATACTTCCTTCGTACGAAAAGTGTTAGTTCCTTAACTTTTTCTAAAAATACTTGCACTGCGTCTGTTCCTCGGTATAGAATCGGCTCGAAAAGTTCACCAGTGGTAGCTACCAAGAGAAGACAGAATGACATAACCACATGGTTTTGGCGAGTCTGAATGTACGAATGTTCGTTTGTGGGATCGCAACTCATTACTCTAGGTAAAATGCACTCAAAGTCGGCATAAGCAACGTACGGAACCCTGGCTGTATGAGAATAATTTTTAAATTTTAAGAAAGCGTCATCACCTTCGGGAAGAATTATTTTCGATGGCGAATTAAGGTTGCAATCCATCTTGTGCTTTTCGAGGGATTCCATAGAATAGCACGGCTTAAAACAGCGCTTACAGACAATGATTGGGTTATGGTTCCTGGTCATTTGTTTCTGAATCAATTGGTTAAAGTTTTTAATGTAACAGTAATGACTCTTTTCGTTGGAAGACAAGAATAGGAGATCGCGATGATCTTCAAGCTCTTTATCGACAACCTTCAAGGGATACACATTTTCTTTCTCGTCGAGCCCGAAAAGATTAATCGAAATGTTATTCGCTTTTTCAAATTTTGAAATTTGTGATACTTCAACGGGATAAGTTATACAACCCCAATCATAACCATTGCGGAATTCGGTGGTATTGTATTTTGAAACACGCTCGGGGTGAATGCAGATATTCTTCGCCCAAATCGCGTACTTGAAACAGAACTGATCATCATTTTTAACGTTAATGACAGCTTTTTTGTTTTTAATTTTTGCTGGAAGCTCGATAAATGTGGATCCTCTCAGGGGTTTATATTTGTTAATTCTAAGTTCCAACCCTTGGACTATCGATAAAACCCATCCTGAACCTTTCGACTGGTGTTCACTCTTTTCCTTCATTAGTTTACCGAAAAGCCTGTCTAAAATTTCATCGATGCCATCGGATTGCAACACACGAAGGTTCTTGGTTTTGAAGCTACGTTCATCCGATATCTCATCTTTCACAAAGGTGCATTTCAAAATCACGTTAACTTTTAAAGCGGTTTTTTCTAACTGTTCCCTGATTTTTGCGGAGAGTACTTGTTTAATGGTACCTAAAAACGTAACGTCACTTAGCTCTTCAAATCCACTCACCCAGTATGTCTTCAATCGGTCTCGCACAGCTGACTCAAGTTCTACAATCGGTCTTATTTCACCACCAATTTGATTCAATAAATGTCTTCGGTGCACTTCACTCGTTTCATGGCTCGGCCTATATCTGTAATAGGTGAAACACGTCGCACAATACTTCAACTGCCATGTTTCACGAACGCTCAAGGGAAACTGTGCCGTGAAAGGAAATATTCCCTAACTTATATTGAATCTCTTTCCCGCCAAATGCTTATGACGCACTTACACACGCACATCTTTTCCGCCAAATACTAACGACCCCCATCTTTCCCGCCCAATATGACACACACATCTTTCCCACCAAATACTAACGGTACCCATCTTTCCCGCCGCCCAATTTTGATGACTAGCCATTTCTACTTCACTCTCAAGACACACTTTATTAAACCCTACTTTTCCCTACACTCCTAAGACACAAACACTTTCTTAATTTAAGACTAACCTTTAATGCTGCTTTCCATCAGGGCTGCAAACACCAGTTGATGAGGAACGGGATTTTTTGAGGTTAAAACATAAAGAAAACACTTATTTCCACTATACACCTTTTTTTCTTTTTTTTTTAATTATATTTCTTTACTTTTTCCATATTCCTTTTTTAAATATATTTTTTGTACCCCTGAAAGAATAAAAAGAAAGAATATAAATGAATATTCGAGTTCCGACATGTTAAATTAAACAAAAAAACTATGGAAATTAATAATTACCTTTAATTAATGGGACGGCGTCATCTCCAAACGCCTCCCGTCCCAAGTCAGGCCCCAAAGTTGTTCAGTCGGGGCCGAATTATACGTTATAAGGTCCTCGGCATTTTTAAAGATGTCCAGGAACCTCCTAGGCAAAAATACCTTGCCCATTACGGCCTCCGTGCTCCTAATCAGTGCTAGGAGCACGGGACCGTATCGGGCATTCTCAACTCTCTCGAGTTCTAAGACCTGGTACCTGTAACCAGGTACCAAGTCTTCCTTCTTAACGAAGGGCGGGGACGCTGCGTTCACAAGCTCTAGTCTTACTGCTAGTGCGTCCATCTGAAAAAGAAAGAGCGTATCAAATCAACAAAATAATGGTTTAATACGAGGGTAATGGAGAGACTCAGATGAGACAGTACTTACGTCTCCGGCGTCTGGAAATCAAATGATGGGATGGCAACGCCTATCCAACGCACGACTCACTCAGAATTTTGCGCAATTGGGGTGGGTGTTATCCTGGCAACACCCACTCAACACGCACCCGCTCGGAGTATCACAGAAGTGGGGTGAGTGGTCACAGGAAACGACAGCGATAAGGAGCGAGCGAAACTGCCAGAGTGCACGTTCTTTGCTTTGGTTTATTATTTTCAAAAACTTATTTAAACTGTCTCTCTTTCCACAATTTCTTAATGGATTTCTCTTATTTGACCTTTAAAAAGACCGTGCGGCTTGGTTGGTTTTCGCGGTTGTCAGTATAGGTTGTTATTTCGATTGTTATTTTTTGGTTTTAGTAATTTTAAATTTATTAACACAATGGAGCGGGTTAAATCCCCATTTTTAGTTATGCAGGCCTGACCGTATCCGAAAATCATAGGTGTCATGTATAGCATCGCCTCGGCTTCATTAAAATTCTCAGCTCTCCAATGAATTGTCCAATTTCTTTCTCCTCCAAATACTTCATAATGCTCCCACCTTCTGTCCATATTAATCAATAGTTGCAACGTATACGTCATGACTTCGTTCGTTATTGCGGGCATAACAAGAGGAACTTGTAAATACATGCACACGAAGTATTCACTGTCATCATTATCACTTTCCTCACTGTCACTCTCACTTTCCTCACTGTCACTCTCACTTTCCTCACTGTCACTCTCTTTTCTTCGGTGTCCATATCCTCATTCTCATCTTCTCGGAGAAGAGCTCCAACGTCCAGGAGAGGAAAGTGTTCCAAAGGGGCCATCGCAGCGAAATTTACGTTCTCTCTGTATATCGTAATTTACTCCGCGCCGAGAGCTGGACCTCCATATGGTGGCGAGAGAGTGAGAGGCTGCTTCGAGAGGCGGGTATGTGGTCGATAAAAAAAAGCCAGCCGGGCAGTGCCGATCGCGTGCATGTTAAATAGATCGCGTGCACGTGGAGAGAATTTTAATTTTTTTCCGACGTTGATGTCATCACAGTACAACTCGCTTGATTTACGAAGGCAACTGCATGCATGTCGCGAATGACACTCCATCTCTCTCTTTCGCGTATATCTGGATAAAATAGGAGCCTTAAAAAAGGCTGTAAGTTTCGGTTAAAGTTAATGTTTAGGTTTTCGGTTTGGTTATTACTTAAGCTTTTTATTTCATTGTTTAATATCGACTATAGGTTTGTGTCTGTTTCTTGCTACAACTGATCTCTTCCCTGACACGCGGTGGAACGGCTCTCTTCATATCCCACACCATAAACAGATATTCTTCTTCAGTGCAACCGAAAGGCAATAAAAATCGTCTAAGATCCCATACGTCTCTATCATCGGGTGTTTGCGTATAGTTATCACACGATAGAGAAATTGAACAGCTCCATATTTCGATCCTTCTCTGACAAATCGAGTACGGTGAATCCCCGTATTTCACTACCAACTGTGGTGATCGACAGTCTCGTCTTGAGAAATAAAAAGCGCTCATTTGGTAATCCTTTAAATACTTTGCTAAAGTTCTCGGTAGCTCCAACTCTTCAAAAACGTCGTTCCATCTCCCTAGCCAAACTTTAGTTTTCAATCTTTCTGCGGCGGCTTTACGTAATTGAAGATTAACTGCTATTGCACACAAAGATTTTAAACTGAGAGGATTATAATGCGTCACAGTACAACTCGCTTGATATAACAGGTCGCTGCTGTGAATATCCATTGCATAGTAACCAGTGGGATTGCTTCTCACGCGAGAGAAAGGAGCTAAGGGAGTGGAGGGAGAAAGAAAGGAAGGGGTGGAGGGAGAGTTGGTGGCTGATAAAGCCAACCGATACGCACTGCGTGCATGTTGGAGAGAGATTATTATTTTTTTCAAAATTCCTTTCGCGAATGACTCCATAACTCTCTCTCTCTTTCGCGTATATCTGGATGAGATAGGAGCCTTAAAAAAGGCTGTAAGTTTCGGTTAAAATTAATGTTTCGGTTTTCGGTTTGGTTATTAATTGAGCTTTTATTTCATTGTTTAATATCGACTTAAGGTTTGTGTCTGTCTCTCGCTACAACTGATCTCTTCCCTGACACGCGGTGGAACGGCTCTCTTCATTTCCCACACCATAAACATATTCTTCTTCAGTGCATCGGAAAGGCCATACACATCGATTGGGATCCTTTTTCAACCAGTAATGTATCGGCTGTTCATCGGATGTTTGCGTATAGTTGTCCATCGATAGAGACATTGAACAACACCATATTTCGGTCACTCTATTACAAATCGAGAACGGTGCGTCCCCGTATTTCACTACCAACTGTGGTGGTCGACTGTCTGGTCTTGCGAAATAAATAGTGCTTAGTCGGTAATCCCTTAAATATTTAGTTAGAGTTCTCGGCAGCTCCAACTCTTCAAAAATGTCTTTATATGTCTTTAGCCAAACATTCGTTGTCACTCTCTTTTCTTGTGCTTTACGTATCTGAACATTAACTGCTATTGCACACAAAGATTTTAAACGGAGCGGATAATAATGCCCCACAGTACAACTCGAATAATGTGACAACTCGATTCCGTCGAGATCCATTGCCGAGTAACCAGTGGGGTTGCTTCTCACGCGAGAGAAAGGAGCTAAGGGGTGGAGGGAGAGTTGATTGCGTCATTGCCTCAAATACACATGCGGGAACATAAGCCTCATTCCAGCAAGAGGAAATAAGGGGAAAGTTTAGGAAAGGAAAATCGTCATTCCACTCTCGCACCATGAACCCGACGGATGTCTTGTCATTCGTCCGCAACAGAGAAATTGAGGGACCAAAGCAAAAGTCTCGAATTAGCGAACACTTCTTAAGACACCGAATGTTAGAAATAGTCAACAATACAGATAAATGCTGTATGCTTCAGGCATTCGTCAAAGACGTTTACACAGACATTATACGTCTCGCTGATAAACCGAGCGAATTACTACAGTATTCTTCGATATATTACAATCCAGAGTTTAGCGAGAATTTTGAAACGTTGGCTGGCGAGAAATGTCGTCGAATACAAATGAAAAAATGGGAAACAACATTACTTTGTCGGGAGTGTATGCCTCCTGAATAAAAATCAATAACCGATACTAATAACTGATCAATAACCAATACAAATAAAACGATACCGAAAATAAATCGATACATAAAGCTTAACCGATACATACAGCCTTTTTAAAGGCTGCCTAAAATATCCACAGGGGCGAGGGCCGCGGCGGCTGCGGCGTAGGGGCACTTGAGGGGCGGGAGAGGGGAGGGGTAGGGAGGGGTGGGGAGCTGCGGACTCCCCTCGGCACCGCGCCACAACATCATTCGAATCGACCGCCAACACTATTTCGTTCGCCTTTTGTCTTAATACAAAATGGAGGCGACACATACAGTGGCGGACTCTGGTGACAACTGTCTTGGAAACCTCCTTTTAACATCTACTCGGGTGTTTCGTTTACTCTTCTGGACGAGAGTCTTACCTGCGACCGTTAACAACGGTCCACAACGCAGGAATACGGCTAGCCACTGGCGCTTTTAGGACCTCTCCTATCCACAGCCTGTCTGTGGACGCAGGGGAGCCGCCGCTGGCTACTCGCAGGCTAATGCTGGCATGTAGCTATGCGTTGAAAATTTTATCAATGACAAAGCACCCATGTTTTAATATCGTTTTTAAACCTAGGTTTTTAGATATTTTTAACAGGACGAGGGCTACCAGGCCGCTAAGTCTTCGGCTTAAAGATTTTATGGACAGTATTGACATATCTCTGCCGGAGGTGTATCCTGTTGGGTATTCAAAATACCCACCATGGTCCATACCACGACCAGAGTGCCACACTGAACTGCACAAGCACCAGAAATCTTCTCTAACGTCCCAGGAGTACCAGAGCCTATTTTATGAATCCCTGATAACCACCCGGACTTTATCCCCGTGTATACCGATGGATCGAAGTCCGGCTCGGCATGTGCTTGTGCAGTGTCCTCTGCGCATCACAAAGTCATAAAGGCGAGGCTCCATCCGTGGTGCAGCATATACAATGCAGAATTACTCGCAATTAAGACGGCCTTAGGAAATATAAAAGGCAATTCTGGCACTTTCCTTATCTGTAAAGACTAAGCGCTGTGAAGTCCATTTCAGCCTATTACCCACTCCACCCTCATGTCCAGGATGTACAATGCGCTCTTCACTCCCTCACCAACAAGGGAATTAAAATCTCCTTTATGTGGGCACCTGGACATGTGGAATAGCTGGTAATGAACGCGCAGACAAGGCTGCAAAGGAAGCATTACAGATGCCAGAAATTATGTGGAACATTGTGACTGCGGAGGACCTGAAGGCTATGTTTCGACGCGTTATTTTGGGCAAATGGCAAGAATCGTGGCATGGGATTAATAGCAACAAGCTCCGGACTGTGAAACCGGTAGTATCAGTGTGGCCCTCTTCCGTCAGGAATACTCGTAGGGAAGAAGTCGCAGTCACACGCCTGAGGATAGGGCACACTGCCCTGACCCAGTCATACCTCTTCACAGAAGAGAGAAGACACAACCTTGGTGTGATGAGTGCGACTCCCCTCTGAGTGTGCGGCACATCCTGACGGAGTGTGATAAATACCGGTCTTCTCGAGGAAAACACAAGGTCAACGGTACCTTAGGACACATCCTAGGTGACTCACCCGATTGCCTCACCCGAGTAATTGCTTTTTTAAAAGAAATCAACGTTTTTAATAAATTATACATTTTTTACATGTATACGCGTTTTATACAAAGCTAGGTCAATTTTATCTCACAACAGTACTAAAGCGATTTCGCTTTAATCACACTAACCTTGTGTTACCAATGGTCGAGAGTGGTGCGAAATGACCGCAGTAGTCGACGCACCCTTAAAAATAATTTTATTATTATTATTAATAAGTTCGCGTTCCTCGGCTGGTGGGAATACAACACCACCCTTCGTAATACTTGTATCACCTACATCCTTAAGCTGGACCAGCGCTGCATCCTGGCACGCGCTTGATCATCGCATTATTAGTGACTATTATAAAGGTTCTGTTCCTCCTCATTACTACAAGCATCAAGTCATTAAATTTCTTGAATACGATGGTGAACCCCACGTTCTTTTGGGTGAGGAAGGATGTGTATCCCTTAATGCTAGGGAGTGGGCGAAATTGAAAGCGTTTTCCGATCAAATGTCCACATCGCCTTTCCTCAAAGCAGAATATGACGAGTTCATACTTGAAAAAGAACGTCAGAGCGGAGGGGTGATTGATAGAGGGGTATATAAACAGTGGAACGATTCAACATCGCCAGTGAGGATGCCGACATCGCAGCGGAACGCAGCTAAGAGGAGGAGGAGATCTGCTTCTACTGATGTAGTGCTTCGACCCCTCACGGTGTATCAACCGCAACTGGAGCTTGGGAATAATAAGTTTGTGAACATTGGCTGGCAATTAGATAGCTCAACGCCCTGTGTGACATTTTCATCACCTAAAATCAGCTCCAGAATCAGTGCTGAACAGTGGTACAATCTCGATCGCTACGGTATTGCAGACTTTTATGAAACTTCTGTGATTCCTCCATACGTGAATCCATCCGTTTGTTTTGCTAAATATTTCGGTAAACCCCACGTTCTTTTTGGTGGGAAAAAAGGTGTGGGAGTACCCCTTAATGCTAGCGAGGGGAAGAAATTGCAACTGTGTTTTGACCCAATTGATTCATCGCTTGAATTTACACGAAAGTGTAGCGGGGAAATTACCTACAAACTGAGCAAGATTGTTGCAGATCTTAAAAGTTTAGGTGTTGAAAGTGAAAACGTTGTCGTACACTTTGGAGACACCTCATCTTGCACGTTGAGGCTAAGTTATTCCGCCGCGGTATAAAAATGAATCAGGATTGGAATCGGGCACCTGTATATCCTCTCAGCCCCGTCATGGTGAACGCACTCATTATTGACATTCAGTTTCTCACCCGAGGCTCTACAAATGAGCTAGTGGTTAGAGAGTTAGCCGTGGAGGATCTCGAACATGACCGTCGAGAGTCGTGGGTGTTCAAGCTTCCTCGCGATGTTCTGGAAAATAAAGAGAATACTTGGGTGCTGGAGAATCACCATGGAATCCCTCCTGATGCGGGGACGGTGCCTTTTGAGAGATTTCCTGAAATACTGCAGTTATACCTTCACTTATAATTATCTATTTGCAAAGGGTTTGGAAAAGTGCAATTTCCTCTCGCGCGCGTTGGGGCGTGAAGTGATTGAATTGGGAAGCTTTTTCAATGTACCTTCTTTACAAAAACTTAGATATTTCAATTCGATATGCCCTTTACCGTGTCATGCAACGGATAAATTCACGTGTGCTGTGAAAAATTGTAAAAGGTTGAAAATATGGCTTCGTACATATATTTCACTGGATAAGATGAAAAAGAGACTTGAAGTTGAAAAAATGAAGTGATGTGTGAAAAAATAGTGACTTTACCAACATTGTATAGTGGAATGATTTTTTTAATTTGATAATTGTATTCGATTTTGTGTGTGTGTATGAAAAAATAAATCTGGAATTCTGTGAAAATGTTTGTTCGATTCTTTTATCTCGATACCTTTACCTCCTCTGCTCAGTCACCGTTGAAACTCGAGCGAGATGTCGTGTCTACTTGGTGCATTTGCTGAGTTGGGTGGTGGAAGGTCGCTCATGGTCCGCAAGATCCAAGATAGAGTTGACCATATCTACGAGGTGCTTTTCCCCATTCAATTGCTCGAGGATACTGATGAGAATTATCTCATTCTATCGTTACAATTCGACCGCAAATATGTCGTTTATGTAAAGCATATGAGTGAAGAGATTGCTTTAGTCGGGTCAAAAATTATATTCTCCGGCTTCCGTGGACCAACTGGAGTGATTGAGACATTCAACTTGTCTACAATTAAACATTTACCTCTTAGCGATGAAATGAAAGAGAAAGCTAAGGCTAAGAAACTGGATTTGTCTCTGGTGTGTGATGTCTATGAAATAGAAACAGATGACGTCATAATCCATCGTGATGGATTCAGAAGAACCTCCAGTGACGGTGGTGATCAGACATTCTGCAGTGACATTTACAACGGGGGTCAAATCTAGAGTCGATTATGATCATGCTTTCGTGAAGAAAGGTAAACTTGTGAAATCGTACACATTCATCCTCATAGTTGTACCATCAGTTGAACCATCAGTTGCACCATCGGTGAGACTGTACGAATAAAAAAAATATCATTTCAATTCCGAGTGTTTCATTGAATTCCCTCAGATCCGATCCGTTCCGACCCGTCCGCGCAACGCGATCCTCTTTTACAGGTTGGCAGCATTTCTTCTCGCGCAAAGCGATCCTCTTTGCTGTTTTCAGGTTGGCAGCACCGCACTGCATTCAAATTTACAGGGAATTCAAAATGGCGGCTGGATTCAACATGGCGGCTGGATTCAAAATGGCAGATGAATTCAACATGGCGGATGGATTCATCATGAATTCTACATGGTGGATGGATTGGCGGATGGATTCAAAATGGCGGATGGTTATGACGTCATACAGCGCATTTCAATAGTCTTTTGTTCTGTGACGTCATAACAGCGCATTTTAATAGTCTTCTGTGACGTCATAACAGCGCATTTCAAGTCTTTTGTTCTGTGACGTCATAACAGCGCAGTTCGACAGTCTTCTGTTCAGTCACGTCATAACAGCGCATTTCAATAGTCATTTGTCTTCAATGACGTCATGACAGCGCATTTCAACTGTCATTTGTTTTCAGTGACGTCATAAATCCAAGATGGCGGATGGATTCAAAATGGCGACTGGTTTTGAAGGTACCTATAAATCCAAGATGGCGGCCGGTTGTGACGTCATACTTTGCGAGATATATCGAAAAATCCAAGATGGCGACGGTTATGACGTCATAACTTTCGATATATATATCGAAATTTACGACGTAATAACCGCCGCCATCTTGAATTCAAAATGGCGGCTGGTTTTGAAGGTACATTTTCCCTCTACTGTTGGTAAATGCCGATAACATTTCCGCGATCGTTCGGTTAAGTCTCTCCGTTAACCCATTCGTCTGCGGATGATAGGAAGTAGTGAAGGAACTTACAACTCCCATACTTTTTAATAGACTTGTAACCATTTCGGATTGGATCACCTTGCCTCTATCCGAAAGTATTTTCGCCGGACAACCGTGGCGGCAAATAATTTCCAGGAGAAACCTCGCCACTTGATCCGCCTGTCCATTGGGAAAGGCCCGGGTCTCTGCATAGCGAGTCGCATAGTCAGTTCCCACTACTATGAACTTGTTCCCGCTACTGCTCTTATGAAAGGGCCCCAGGAGGTCCACGCCCACCTTTTCAAACGGTTTACCTGGCCTTATTGGCTGCAGAAAACCTCCGGGTTTTACGTATGGCCCTTTCCGCGCTTGACAATCCGCGCAGCTTTTTACGTATTTTAATACATCTTTTTTCATTCCTATCCAATAGTACCTACTTTTCAACTTATCGTAGGTCCTTGCGAAACCTAAATGACCAGACATTACGTCGTCGTGATTCTGGTAAATCATTTCTTTCACTAGCTCACGGGGAATTACCGTTAGATATGCATTTCCTCTTATTCCACCATTTCATCTTACCAGGACGTTATCTATTAGCGCACAACACTTAACTACGCGTTCTAACTGCTTTAGGGTCTTAGCTGGTTCCTCTAACGCTTCCATGAGAGGTTTTAGAGGCGAATCCTTCCTCTGTCTATCTCCTATACCTTCGGAGGTTATAGCTAGTACAGGAATTTCGTTCGGGGTCTCCTCATCCTCTTGTGTTGGATCCGATGCGGCATTTCGGGAAAGGCTATCCGCGTCTGAATGTGCCTTCCCTGCCTTATACGTAACAGTGTAATCATACTCCTGCAACTTCAGGGACCAACGAGCCAGCAACAGTGTAATCATACTCCTGCAACTTCAGGGACCAACGAGCCAGCCTTCCTGCCGGGTCGCGCACCGTCTTCAACCAGCAGTGCTTTATGGTCCGTCACTATATTTATCCTACGGCCCCACACATATGACCTGAAGTAATTATATCCCCATACAACCGCGAGACACTCTAGTTCCGAAATGGAGTAATTCCTTTCCGCTTTGTTGAGTGTCCGCGATGCGTACGCTACAGGATGCATATTCTTGCTATCCTCGCCCTGTAAAACGATGGCGCCTCTACCTACGCCACACGCATCTACCCGTAATTCTATGGGTAGTTCCGGATCATAGTCTCAAAACAGGTGCTGTAATCAATGCCCTTTTGAGGGTTTGGAAGGCGTTCTCCTCCGTCTCAGTCCACCTGAAGATTCGGTCCTTTTTGTTGAGTTCATGCAACGACCTAGCAATCCGCGAGAAATCATGAATGAATTTCCGGTAATAATTGCATAAGCCGAGGGAAATGGTTAGCCTTAACCTTCGTGGGAGTCGGAAACTTGATCACTGTCTTCACTTTCCCCTCATCGGGTCTAATTCCCGATTCATCGATTTCGTGACCTAGTATTTTTACACTAGTTTGCGCGAAATGACATTTGGACGGTTTCAGCGTGAGACCTGCATCGCACAATTTCATGAACACTTCCCTCATGTTATCTAACAATTGCTCGAAGGTCTCTGCGAACTCTGCTGCTAGTTTACTAGCTGCGTAAGCGTAGTACTAAGTAGTTTCTATGATTTTACTCCGCAAGCCCCTCAAAAAAATAAATTCCACACTTGGAAATTTCATCATGTTGGGAAGTTGCCCCCAAATGTGCTAATAACACCACTGTTTGAATAGATAGGGATATAGTTTGAATTGCAAAGTTGCTTATTTATTTAATACACATCTGATGCAAGAATAATATTCAAGGTAAAACGTATGGGTTCAGGGTAGACAATAAAAGACCAGGTTCTCACTCGATTTTTATTAATTTTTTTCTACATAAACCGTAAATTTGCTGTCGCCGTAATTGTAAAGGAGGACCTCAGCCCCCGACAAATTTAAATATTTGGGGAGGAAGAGTTTCCTTCCCATCACTCCCGCCACCAACGAATCCCCATACCGCGTGGTAACCCTTTCCAGGGTCTCCACGCGGTAGCGCCTCTCCTCCTGAAGGTCTTCCTTCTTCAGGAAGGCCGCCTCCTTTTGTTCCACCAACAACTTCTCGATGATGGATGACGTGTTCACGGTAGAGGTGGAGGCGGCGGCGACGGCGGTGGATGGACTAACGGGGGCGGTGGTGGTGGTGGATGGACTATCGACGGCGGCTGCTGCTGCTGTAGGCTTTGCATTCATTCTATATATAAGGTATGCAAGAAAATACTAATTAGTGCACAGGTTCTCACACTATTTAAAGAGAGATTGAGAGAGACTACCAAATTAATTCTTTCTTTACTCCATGAACTAGCGTTATGATAGAGTTCATATTACATTAGGTATCAAAATGAAACGGAACTGAAGATAAAAATTATATATACTCACGTGGTACTGGTAGTAGAGTTGGCGGTTGACAAGTATGAGCTGCTGGTTGTTGAGTCGGAGTTGAAGTTGGAGCTGTTGGTTCTGCTTTGCAAGTGAAGCGTTTTCTAAATCACAAGCCTTATATACCAAATACCACAATAAATACCACACCCTCTAGTACGAACTATGGGGAGTGGTGCCTGCCTCTCAATGCTCGAGAGCGTCAACACATTGCCATGCTACATCAGGCGATGGAAGGGGGGATAGCTTTAGTCCAGAGGAAACCAGATTTTTGCGAAAGGTCACCAACACGAGAGCCACCCACCTCCCACGACAGTCACCTTGAGAACGGCAGAGCATGAGTCGACGGAAGCTTGAGTCCAGTCCAAACCAGATTTTGCGAAAGGTCACCAATACAAGAGCCACCCACCTCCCACGACAGTCATCTTGAGAACGGCAGAGAATGAGTCGACGGAAGCTTGAGTCCAGTCCAAACCAGATTTTGCGAAAGGTTACAAACACGATAGCCACCCACCTCCCACCACCACAAAGTCAGCTTGAGAGCGACAGAGCATGAGTCGACGGAAGCTTTAGTCCAGTCGAAACCAGATTTTGCGAAAGGTTACCAACACGATAGCCACCCACCTCCCACCACCACAAAGTCACCTTGAGAGCGTCAGAGCATGAGTCGACGAAAGATTTAGTCCAGTCGAAACCAGATTTTGTTGAAGCTAACCAACACATTGCATCAGCCGGCGGAAGGAGAGTAGGAACGAGTCCAGATAAGACCCACCATTCAGAGTTGTATCATCCACCACTCCTTCACCCACTTGTTAGAGCAATCGTATATATAGTCTCAGTACTAAGTCTTCTACTATCTTTTTCACCTTACAGCTCCAATATGTCTGTAGTGATACGTTTAAACCAAACACAGGTTAAGGGCACTTCTTTTCATTTAGTATATATTCATTATTCTTATATGTACAGCATATACGATACTCATCTCTGTAGGGATTGTGCATCCTCAATAAGATCATACAAACCAAAAAGCGTGTGCGTGTATTGTCATCACAAAGTTTTAAATGCAACGAATGCAGCAGAAATGATTACGAATACGGAGAATTGGTGCTCGAATTGTATTCGCACACCGCTCTTTACTGTAAATGAAAAATATTCCTGTTCAATTAAATTTCGAGAACATACAGACAGTGA
Source organism: Ceriagrion tenellum (assembly GCA_963169105.1). Taxonomy (NCBI): domain Eukaryota; kingdom Metazoa; phylum Arthropoda; class Insecta; order Odonata; family Coenagrionidae; genus Ceriagrion; species Ceriagrion tenellum. The sequence goes on along the minus strand of OY720645.1, from coordinate 24,130,360 downwards.
TACTAGCTCAAGCAAACTAACAGATAGCGATAGTAACGAATCAACATCTAATAGAACATATAATTCATATACGTTTTCATTTAATACGCATAAAAGACTAAAGTACTTAGAACCAACCGCAGAGTATCACCGTGCCCAGAAACGAAGACTAGTCAGTTCATACAATTCTTCGGATACTTTTCTCGATTCAAGTTCTTCTGATTAAACATTCGTTTCACAGATTTGAGTTCATTATTCGCTTTATTTGTTCAACACCATCCGCTTCACAGCCACCTTGCAGCAATTGACGTCGCATGCGAAAAAGAAAGGAAAAAGCTCGCTTAGTAACCGTACCCTCCATATCCTTGAAAAAAAGACGCTTGCCTCCGCCTCAAGAACTCCCACCCAACCTCCTCGAGAACGCACCACCCCCCTCATATCCTTGAGAAGGTTCATAACCTCCTTTAGAAAGGACGCGATACATTCAGTCTCTCTCATATAAAAAAGGAGTAAAATAGAGCACTGAAGTGGAAAACTCTCATTTCTGCTCAAGCGCCGAAGCTGGAAGCTTCGGTCTGACTGCACTGCTGCAAAACCGATTGTCTGCTAGAGAAGACCACACTGCACATCTTCTCCGATTTCTGCTCGAGCAACGAAGCTGGAAACCACGGTCTGGCTGCACTGCTGCAAAACCAATTGTCTGCTAGAGAGGACCACACTGCTCATCTTCTTCTCTGATTCAACGCAGTAACTGTAAGTAATATTTAAGTTTCTCTCTTTTACGTGCAAAAGCAGTTGCTTACCATTTTAGTAGATACACAGGTGCATACGTAGATTACTTGAGTGATTTTTTTCTTTTACCACAGGTAACAAACAAATACAAAATGTCCTCAGTTCAGGAAATCATAAACCATTACATAAATGACGCATACAGTACCAGAGGAATTACAACAAGCACTTAGGACAATACATGAAAAAATAGTTTTTGAAAATCAAACCGTAGACGATTTAGAAGGTTATGCTAACATGAAAGACGCACTCGATAGAGCTTTGAGAAGACGCTTTTGTAACTATTGCGAAATATACTACAATATTGATGAGGCTATGCCTCATGAAAATAGCAATCAACATAGACGGAATATAACTGAACAGCAGGGCAGGGGGTTTGTTGAGGTTGAGTCAGCAATTAATTCTCGACTGAAAACGTTCTTTATATCTCCAGAGGACGAGGAAGGACAAGACGTAATTTCTTTTCTGAACGATGTTAAAACTAGATTGGCTGAAAAACTTCGCAGTCAAGTGATTACAAATAATTCAATTAAATTCAATCTAGTCCTTATATGCAAATTTTGTAAGGGTGAGAACGAGGAGTTAGACACTTCGTTCAAAACAATGAACAAACGAGTTTTAATGCTTGAAGATGTAGACGATAAAGTAAACGAGGCATTCTCTAAAATACTACAAGAAAAGTCCGAGTTTCAAGGGAAAGGCTCCGGGTGGTCTCTCTCTGAGATCATAGGCTTAGAGTTAAGAATAAACAAATACGTACCGCTACGTGGATCGACATATATTGAACTTCCTATTAAAATTATGAATACTAAATCTGTAATCAATGTTAAAAATAGCGATCCATACTGTTTTAAATATTCAATTTGGTAAAAAAACATTACAGGTAATCCTCATCGAGTTTCAAAATACGATACTCCAACGTTTCGTACAGGATATAATTGGAACTGCATAGAATACCCAGTCGATTTAAAAGATATAGCAACATTTGAGCGTGCAAATAATATTTCAATTAATGTTTTTGGTCTGATTAAAAAGAACAGCGTGTATCCATTAAAGATAGTTAATCGAGAACTTGAAGACTTGTTGTACGTAACAAACGAGGAAACAGCTCATTATAGTTGGATTAAAAATTTCAATAGGTTAATTCGATCTCAAATCACACGATCTAATCGGTTATTCATTTGTAAGCGCTGCCTTACTCATTATTATGATGATGCTAAATTAGAAGAACAAAAAATATTGTGCAGTGGGACGGGTGACCCTAGCAAAATCATAATGCCTGACGAGAATTATTATGATGATGCTAAATTAGAAGATCAAAAGATATTGTGCAGTGGGACGGGTGAACCTAGCAAAATCATAATGCCTGACGAGAATGATAAAATTTTGAAATTTACCAACCTGAATCACACTTTTCGTATACCTTACGTCATATATGCAGATTTTTAATGTTTACTAACTAATATCAGCACATGCGAGCCATCACCTCACAGTTCCTACACTAACGAATTTCAGAAACATGATCCTTTCAGTTTCTGCTACATGGTAGTCACTCCAAACGGATGTCAGAAACCGCAACTATCGAAGTCCCAATGCTGTTAGAGTTTTTATTCAATGCATCAAAGATGAGGCCAAAAAAGTATTTGACACGTACAAAAATCCCATTCCTATGGAACGACTCAGCTTAGATGGTGAAATTGCATTTCGGGGGGCTAACGAATGTCACATGTGGTGAAGAATTAAAAACAGTAAGTGCGAGATCATGACCACTCAACTGGAAAATATAGAGGTCCTGCTCATTCATTTTGCAACTTACAGTATAAAATACCAAATTTTTTACCAGTGTTTATTCATAACATGTCTTCCTATGATGGTCATTTTATAGTTAAAGACCTTGACTATGACGAAAAGGAAATTTTTGTGATTCCTAACAGCGAAGAAAAATATATTTCTTTCACAAAGACGGTGGATAACAACTTTAAAATTCGTTTTGTTGATTCTTTTCGTTTTATGCCAGCTTCACTAGCCACACTTGAATCAAACTTGCATCAAATTTAACTTAACGAATGAAGCATTTGGGAATATGTCAAATCAAGTCACAAGAAAAGGAGTCTATCCTTATGATTATACCAATTCTATCGAAAGGCTTAATGAACGCGCACTTCCAGATAGGGAATATTTCTACAATATCCGAACGGATGAACACATATCAGACAGGTTACGCGCACGCAAAAAACGTTTGGTATTCTTTTAAATGCCAAACATTAGGAGACTATAGTGATGTTTATTTGAAAAGTGACGTAACGCTTCTAGCTGACATTTTCGAAAACTTTAGAGACATTTGCTTTAACGCTTATAAACTCGATCCTGCTCGGTATTTCACTACACCATCTTTAACTTTTGATAGCATGTTAAAACATACAAAAATTGAACTGGAACTAATAACTGACTATGATATGATTCTAATGATTGAGAAATGGATTCGAGGTGGCATATCACAGTGCTGTAAACGTTATTGTGAAGCAAACAATCGATGCATGAGTAGTTGTAATTCAGATAACGAGTCTAAATACTTGATGTATTACGATGCTAATAACTTGTATGGATGGGCTCTCTCAAGACAGTTACCTTACGCTAAATTTGGATGGTTGAATCAAAACGAAATAGATAATTTTGAGGTTCAAAAAGTAGCCGATAATAGCGACATTGGGTACATTCTTGAGGTTGATTTAGCGTATCCGGAAAGCCTCCATGATACAGCGATTTACCACTGCTCAGAAAACAAATTTCCACCGGGTGGAAAGCATCATAAGTTACTAACAACGCTCGAAAACAAAACTAAATATGTAATTCTCAGTAGCCTCAAAATGATCGTTCTGAAACACTTAATAAGCAAATCTATTCATCCCCCCCCCCCCCCGCCACCGCCAGACAGCCTTGAACAGGATCGGACTTGTTCGCTAGCCGGACGAGATCGACGTGCGCGAGACTCCTTCAAAGGACCTCCAGACCTCTCCTACTTACTCCCTCCTCCTATGCGAGTGGTATATAAACGAGAGTCAAGCGAAGTAAGAGCACATATTGCGAACCACCATACTCCAAGCAGTTGAGAAAATGTCTTCCAAAATCGCTGGTTTTCAACAGATCCCAAATGCACGCTTGGGTGATGCATATTTGCGAGTGGAGAGGCAGGACAATGGGTCTACCTACAAAATATTTATCCCTAAAAACCTTATGAAGGAGGAATATAAGGATTTCCTGTTGACAGTAAAGTTTAACACATCATACTACTGTGTGTTTAGACATCAAAAACGAGTTTGCGGTGGCCGGGGCGAATGTGACATTCTCCGGCTTCCTTGATGGAAATGGGGACGTGGAGAGATTCAACATTACCCTGACGTCTGATATCACCGATCCAGAAAAACGTCTCAAGGCTGAGGAGCAGCTTCCAATCATCCAGCTGGATGTGCACGAGATCTACAAGCCAGCTCCACGACCCCACGGAGGAAGTGTTCCAGATAGAACTAGCCGATGGAAGTGGAAGGCTCAGGGTTATTGGCATGGGTGGTGGTGTGATATCTAAAGGCGGTGGTGGGATGACAGAGGTGGACGGACCAGTGCTACACGGACCATAAACAATCTCGAGTGATTTATGGTAGCACAGATGATGCAATCAAAGGGGCTCGTTTGCGAGTAATCAAATTTGAGCTTGTCACTGAGGATGAATTGACTATATTTTGAAAGATGTATTCAATCATACTACTGTAAGCCTTATATAACTGTTCTATAAATAAAAAATATAAACTTATATTGTCTTGCTTTTTATTATTACCCATTTCCCTATTTTTTATCTAGCTGAGTAATGACTTTAGAAGATAATTAAAAATATGATCTGTTAGCTGAGTCATGTCTTTCCAAGAAATGCTTTACTTTTGCGCTTGAATCGTAAATTTGAGAGAAAATAATTGTTTCGTATAAATTTCCCTTCAATTCAAGTTACTTTTGAGCCTCTCGACGCTGTTTACTATTTTTTATCTAGCTTACTAATGGCTAAAGAAGATAACAAAACATGATTTGTTAGCCAATTAGACTCTTAACGAAAAGTGCTTTACTTCCTCGCTAGAGATCTAAATTTGGGAGAAAATAATTTTTTAAACCTTTTAGTGCATAAACGATACAAATTCAAATGTTCCCTCCAAGAATTGGATGCAAAATGGCCACCATGGAATGAAACACTGGAAATTGAGAACTTTGAGCGTTGGTCTCTAAGAGGGGAGCTAGGGACTTGAGGAGAAGTTGGGCGTTGGCTACCACTCAGAATCGTATAAACACGCGGGTCCGAACTGCAGAAAGCATCAGTTCGTGGGCTTCGGCCCTCCCAGCTCCCCCACCCGGGGGACTGTTCACCAGATGTCATCGTTGGATCGCCGGATGCAGTACAGGTGACTATAACCATTAGACCTAATGCTAAAACTTGAGGGGACCCTTTTTGAATATCCTAGGGCCGCGGTATAAACTGTGGTCTGGGCACCCTCTAAACCCTCCCAAAAGATTTGGGAGCGGTGTTGAATATTGGCGGTTTTGTCAAAATTTCGATAGCTCAAATAGTTAGGCTAGGGAGGTCAAAACGTTAGCTGAGTTATTAGGATCGCATGACATGCGAGCAGGTAGCGTTGTAGGAAAAACTTTAATACACCGCTGTTTGAAGAGATAGGGATACAGTTTAAATTACAAAGTTGCTAAGCTATTTAATTCTCATCTAATGCAAACATCAGATTTAAGGAAATACGTCAGGGTTCAGGGTCAGGGTATTGATTTACCCTTAATTTGCAAGTAAGCGTTTTGAGTTTATTATGAAAGTTTTGTTATTTAGTCGTTATACACGAATCGATGATTAGTTTCTAATGATTTTACTCCGCAAGTCCCTCAAAAAAATAAATTCCACACTTAGAAATTTCATCATGTTGGGAAGTTGCCCCCAAATTGTGCTAATAACACTACTGTTTGAACAGATAGGGATATGGTTTAAATTACAAAGTTGCTTATTTATTTAATACACATCTGATGCAAGAATAATATTCAAGGTAATACGTATGGGTTCAGGGTAGACAATAAAAGACCAGGTTTTTTACTCTATTTTAATAAGATTTTTCTCTATCTATACGGCGAACTTATTGTCGCCGTAGTTATACAAAAGAATCTCCGCCCCCGACAAATTGAAGTACTTAGGGAGGAAGAGTTTCCTCTTCCTCCCATTCACCATCACTCCCGCCACCAGAGAGTCTCCGTACCGCGTGGTAACTCTTTCCCAGTCTCCACGCGATAGCGCCTCTCCTCCTGCAGGTCCTTCTTTAAGAAGGCTGCCTCCTTCTCCTCCACCAACAGTTTATTAATAATCGCGGCAGAGGTGGAGGCGGCGACGGCGGTGGAAGGTGTAACGGGGGGGATGGTCCCGCGGCTGCTTCGACGGCGGCTGCTGCTGCTGTAGGCTTTGAATTCATTCTATATATAAGGTATGCTAGAAAATACTAATTAGTGCACAGGTTCTCACACTACTTAGAGAGAGAGAGACTACTAAATTAATTCTTTCTTCACTCCATGAACTAGCGTTATGATAGAGTTCATATTACATTTGGTATCAAAATGAAACGGAACTGGAGATAAAAATTATATATACTCACGTGGTACTGATAGTAGAGTTGACGGTTGAGTCGGAGTCAGTCAGAGCTGCTGGTCGGCGTTGGTGCGATGGAGTCAGTGCTGGTGCGTTGGAGTCGGAGCTGTTGTTCACAACGGTGGTCCTGCTTTGCGAGTGAAGTGTTCTCCAAATCACAAGCCTTATATACTAAAGTCTGAATACCACACCCTCTAGCACGAACTATGGGGAGTGGTGCCTACCTCCCCATGCTCGAGAGCGTCAACACATTACCATGCTGCATGAGTCGATGGGAAGGCGGGGATAGCTTTAGTCCAGTCGAAACCAGATTTTTGTGAAAGGTTACCAACACGAGAGCCACCCACCTCCCACCCTTCCCCCTTTCGACAAAGGGACCTTGAGAACAGCATAGCATGAGTCGATGGAAGGCGGGGATAGCTTTAGTCCAGTCGAAACCAGATTTTTGTGAAAGGTTACCAAGACGAGAGCCACCCACCACCCACCCTTCTCCCTTTCGACAAAGGCACCTTGAGAACAGCATAGCATGAGTCGATGGAAGGCGGGGATAGCTTTAGTCCAGTCGAAACCAGATTTTTGCGAAAGGTTACCAACACATTGCATCAGCCAACGAGTCCAGATAAGACCCACCTTTCAGAGTTGTATCATCCACCACTCCTTCACCCACTTGTTAGAGCAGTCGTATATATAGTCTCAGTACTAAGACTTCTACTATCTTTTTCACCTTACAGCTCCAATATGTCTGGTGTGATACGTTTAAACCAAACACAGTTTAAGGAACTAAACTTTTCTTCATCACCTACTAATCCC